>CM041641.1:3632467-3643323 GCA_023333625.1 Bothriochloa decipiens
AAAAAAAAAAAAGCTAGGGCAATCGTTTCATCGGGTCTCGAGTTGGACGCACTTCATTGAAGCTGGAAGCCAGCAGAGTGTGATGCGAGGAAGCCCTGGCTTTCGGGAGGAGATCGCGTGTGGCGCCCCGTTGCGCTGCTCCTACGCCGGAGCTGAACCGAAATGTCAGGACGCGTACGTCCGGGTGCAAGGACTGACAGACCGCCATGACGACTTCAAGAATTCTGATCATGGCTTTTTCATGGTAGCAGAGGGAAGAAGATCGCTTTGTGAGGTGGCAGTAGAATGTTTGCGATCTCTGTCCCTGAACGTGTGCATGGCCGCACGTCTGAAATCTTGTCGACTTGGTGATCTCACCACTTGCCGACTTGGTGATCTCGGATGAGGGATGACCCATTGTGTGTGTTGATTGGGTTGCCTCTTAGTGTCCAAGCTGTCCAAATGGATCAGGATTATGAGATAAGATGGATGATTGTTAGATGAGGATATGAGATGCGCGAATCTATCTTGACTAGTTGCTCAGGAAGGATTATCCGAGTAAGCTAATTTCTAGAACAAGCTAAGTCGGTTTTGCTACATCAAAGCAAAACTGGCCTAGCCAGTTCCTGTAACCAGCTTAACCGATTTTACTGACTTCCTCCCAATTTTGCTGTCAGTATTGCCGTCAATTTTGTTTTTGCTGTCAGTAGGTACAAATAAATCTCCCAGGGAGAAAGTAACATGTAAATCTTGAGCTTTGTTTAGTTACCTTTCAACTTCCAATTTTTTACACTCTCTCTCCATCACATCAATCTAGAGGCACATACATGGAGCAGTAAATATTGATAAAAAAATAACTAATTACATAGTTTAGTTATAAATCATGAGATAAATCTTTTGAGCCTAGTTATTTCATGATTGGATAATATTTACTAAATACAAACGAAGGTGCTACAGTAGTCAAAATTCTAACATTTGCAATTTTAAATGTAACTAAACAAGGCCTTAGGAAAAATGCATATTTACACAAAAGTTTATACTCTTGAAATTGATGATCAACATTTTTTGCTCATAAGGTAACGCTAATTAGATTTTTTTTGACCGAATCGGTCGAGCAATCTCGACCTACTTTTTTTTGGTATTTTCTATTAAATGAAAGAAAGTTTATGTACAAAGATCAAAACGCAAACTAAGAAGAAAGAACAGAAGCTAAGAACTGAAAAGAAGGCAAAACATAACGCTAATTATATTGATGATGATGATCGACAAACAATACAAAGCAAGGTTCCAATAGAGAATGCGGAAAGAATAAATACTGGGGAATCAAAAGCCAAAGCTAAAAAGCAAACTCAATAAACTAGGCATCAGCCAAATAGATCTCTGCACCGTAACAGAAAAAATATTTGATCTAGGGAAATTGTGATTTCCCCTCAGCTTGCATAGTCCGTGTCTGTAAACATCGGTCTTATTGGGATGTATAGTTACAAAAACGCCAGCACTGAGTTTCGCAACAACAGAAATGACATAAGTTTGTATAGTTACAAAGAAACACCATCACTGAATTTTGCAACGGAGAAACTGACACAAGCTTGTGTCCCCAATTTTCTAGTGTACAATAAGGGCCATGCATAGCAATCCCATTATTTTTCGGCGAGGTGCAGTACAACAGCATAGGGAAAGTCCTGCCACTCTCCTCGATCCTATTATACACAAAGAATAGATTATTTTTTAGAATATAGCAACTAAGCATCCAAATAATCCGAGACATCAAAGAAACAGAGTTAACGGATAGCTCCTGCATGCTGTGGCCATTTTATTTGAGGCCAAACAAGAGCAAACAGGGGGAGTTCCTTTAAGTTCCACATTCCAAGCAAAGAGTTTCCATGTACGAGATGAATATTCTTTATCCAATAGACAAGTGTCGTTTTGTGTTTTTTCCTTTTAAGTTTCAAAAGCGCACATGTAATTTCAACATTGCACTTCGACTGTGGATCTTGGGTGTGAAATATCGCTCCGCATTAAAAAAATGTAGTAAAATTTGTCACAATACCTAGTTTGATTCTCTGCTGACCAGCAAGATAAAAGATTTAGTCTTTCAATATACCAAATTGCCTTAGAGCTGATTTTAGATTGTCTGGACCATATCCCTCAATTGAAGCAATTCCTTCTTTCTCAAAGGATACAACATCTTGGAATGAATAGCTTCTGTTAGCATGAACTTGGTTTGGAGCAGTATTGAACGAGCCTTTGAGTATGATAGTTTTGTGCACACCTCCCAGTAGTCCTTCATAATCTGTGTCACCACATTCACCGACAATCACGGTGATGTTTGACAGCTCTACCCCCCATCTGATATACAAATACCTGCAAAAAGATCAATGGATGATCAAACACCATCAGAAAATTGTTGTTCAGAATTTTTCTTGAATAAAGCTGCGCGACTCATTATGGTCCAGGTGATGCTGACAACTGCTCCTGTTTATCACATGATCTCTCTTGATCTTCCAAAATGGGTTTTCAAGGCGATCGGCAAAAACTGCAGAGGCTCTCTCTGGAAGGGCCAAGAACTAGCCAATGTCTGGTGCCCTGCAAAAGAGTGCAGTGTCCACTAGAATTCGGTGGCCTTGTGTAGTCATAAACTTGGAACTAGTGGGATCTGCCTTGCACACTCGCTGAGTGTGGGCACAAAAGACAGATCCTCTACACCTATGGGTCAGGTTGTCAGTCTATGCACCGCAGAATGCATAAGCTCTCTTATGTGGCATGGAGTGTATAGTTGGTAATGGTGAGCAGATTCAGTCCTGGGCTAATCGTTGTGTGGGATCTATGTGTAGTGCTGTTGTGAGTACTTAAAGACCAGGCGTCTATAAGGGAAACGTGAACAATTTGCTACCTGAAAAATATCATGGGTTAAGGAAATCTCCTCGCACTCAATGCATCTCGATCTGGTTTTTAGCTCAATGTCACCAGCACATCAATCAGTGGGGCCAAGGGTGTGCCATTTGGACATCAAACACTCTTCAATATTACTTCCAGCACTAATTTCAACTATAATACAATGCTTGTAATCATGAAAACTACATACTGATTTGTTATAGAATAATCCCTCCATTCCAAATTATAAGATGTTTGGATTTTCTACTAGACACATAGTAGTAAAAACAATGTAAAAGCCAAACAGTTTTATAATTTGGAGGGAGTATTATATAAAATAAAGGGCAGCCCCAGTGCACATAGCTTCCGCTTATGCAGGGTCCAGGGAAGGGTCTGACCACTTGGGTCTTTTGTACGCAGCCTTTCCCTGCATTTCTGCAAAAGGCTGTTTCCAGCACTTGAACCCGTGACCTCATGGTCAAAAAGCGCAGCAGCTTTACCACTGCGCCAACTGATTTCAAATTCACATGATGACCACATTACAAGTTGGTCAAACCTTGGAACATTACTGTGAAAGTTCAAGAGCAACCCACAATTTATGCAAATTAAGAAACAAGCTTGTGGAAAGAAAGGAAATATTAAAGTAACAATCAGACCTTAAAGCCTGTAAGCGAGAAGCCAAAACAGGAATTACATTCAGCTTGCTCCCATCATGGCTGTACAAAACATGACAGCGCAGTGCTTGAATTCTCATTGTCCTCCTAATATCCTTCACAGGAGGTGCCTGAACAAGCGAAACATATTAGCATCAATAATGCACAGAAGATATAAAAGCAGTCAGTGGATAATTTGAAAGAGCACAACAAGATTAAGAAACATACAGCTGCAGTATTGGACACTTTAAATGAAATGCAGTAAGTGGATGAGCATTCTTCATCCTCAACAAGTATTTTTTGTCCACTTTCATTATTTTTCTCAGCCGCCCAACGAATTAGTGTCTTCCTTAAACCTTCTCCTCCCCAGCGATATTCAATTTGGGAGTGATAATCAAGATCAATCATGAATGGGAGCTCAGCAGGGCTAAGCATGTCCTCAGAGCTTGAAGATGGATAACAAAGATCACTGCCACTGTTGCATATGAAGGCATCAAAGTCACTAGCTTCTATCCCTCCAGATATGAGCAAAGCATGTATCTCTGATATTGCTCTAGCCGTTGACAATACAAAACCAACAGCACCACTTGATCTCTCATTGCTTGAAGCCTCAAAAATATTTTTAATAACCTGAACAAAGTCTACATCTTGCACAGAGTCTACAGCAATTACAATAATGTGCTTCCTCCTTCGCAATGATGGCCACTTACCATTCTCACCTGGCCCATCCTTTTTTATGTCACTAACACCTGACAACTTTTGCACTGCATCCTCAAAATGCCTTCTCAAAGTATTTGAATTCCCTTCTTTGCTGCCTGATTTTTCACTGTCCAAGGAAAGCTTTAAGTTAAGTGATATGTCATGAATATCCCTCAGAGAGTCCTCAGGTGAATCGGCTTCAGATATTTCAGTTGCAACATCAATCTTTTGCCAGCGGGGATGTCTAGGCTTGAGAGTGCATACACGTGCCAAATAGTTCTTGCAGTGTTCAGGCCACGAAAATTGATGGATGTTTTTTAGACCATTCTGGTGACATCGTGTCCACAATTGCTTATCTGACACAAGCTTATAAAGTGCTTCACCTATTTCATTTTGATTGTGGGGGTCAACAAGAATTCCATTATCAAGAACCTGTGCCAAGGAATCAAAACAGGGAAAATACATACTATTAACAACTCAAGCAGGAAATTTGCTTACAGTAACAGAAAGCATGTAAATCAATACCCGATGTATGTCCACAGGCCCACCATTTCGGGTGGCAACCATGGGTAGACCATATGCAGCAGCCTAGAAAGAAAAAAAAAGTCAAGATCGAGTAACCAACTAGCAATCATTAACATGGGAATAAGTAAGCAGAGGAAATATTGCAGAAGTAACCACCTCAATCAAGGTGAGTCCAAATGGTTCAATGAATGCACAATTGATAAAAACTCCCTGAAAATAATTGAAACTTAACATTAGTTGTGAAAGTCAAGAATCAATCAGTAGATTTCATAAAGTAAAATTACAAAGAAAAGTTTGAATTATACTAGCAATAGCAAACACCAAAGTTCATAAGATAACACATAAAATTATCAAAAACTATTCATCAACACTGGCAAGTTAGACATACTATCACCTGCACGGCCTGATAGTGAATTTTGATAAAATAAATAATACTCCCTCCATTCCAAAATTTAAAATTGTTTTAGCTTTGTCCCAAGTCAAACTTCTCTAGCATTGACCAAGTCAATAAATAAAAAAGAACAAACATGTACAACATTAAACATGATATATTAGATACACCATGAAATATATTTTGATACTGGTATACAGTAGATGTTAATATAATATTCTACGAAGCTTGGTTAAGAGCTTCAGGACTTTAAACAAGTTGGGTTCAAAGCTCAGTAAGCCCGATCCCCTGTTCTGAGGTGAGGATAACATGAAGACGGCTACTGATATTCTGTCCTGCGCCTTGAAAAAATTTCCCTGCACCTACCTTGGTCTCTCACAAGCCCACAAAGAATGATTTGCTCCTGTTGGTTGACAAGCTGGCTGATTATCTCCCTGGTTTTAAGGCTTCTTTCCTGAATAGGTTCTGGTTGCATGATCATGGTTAAGGTGGTATTGACTGCAATACCCATGTATCTCATGATCACTATGGATTTACCTAAATGGGTGATCAAGGCAACCGATAAATGGTGCAGGGGTTTTCTCTTAAGGCAGGGAGCAAGCAAATGGTGGAAATTGTCTCGTGTCTTGGGAGCTTGTCCAGCGCCATCTACAGTATGTTGGTCTTGGAATTCATAACCTAGGAACACTGCCTTAGGGCACAAAAAACAGATGCATCATGTTCATGGACTGGTCTGCCAATCCAAGAGCCACAAAATGTCAGGCCTTTCTTCAATGTTGCTGCAGAAACACTAGTTAGCCACGGTGTTTCAACTAAATTCTCGACTGATAGATGGTTGCAAGCCAAGACATTATTTGAGCTAGCACCTAATTTGTGTAAACTGATCCCTAAACGAGCACCATCTTTGGCATCTCGCACGGGCACGAAAGCTTGGCGCTTTAGGTCAGGAAGTGGTGACAACCTAGCTGTTGCCAATAGCTCGTGTGTTGTGGGTCATGTCCTACCCTGTGGAAGTGGTGACCTAGCAAGAATGCTTGTGTGTTTGAGGGCGCTAGACCTTACATTGAAGTGCTGCTGCAATCAGTTGCCAATTAGAGTACCATGTGCCCCCAAGTTGCATGAGCTCCTTGCTAGGTCGCTCGTCCTAGATAATTAATGAGCTGAGTCTGTTTCTGTGGTCGGGGTGATGTATTTTTCTTTCCCATTGTGTATGGGGTGTTTTTTGAAGGGAGTAACCCCCTCCCTTGTGTACTATATCTTCTTCTTAATGAAATGACACACAGCTCTCCTACGTTGTTCAAGAAAAAATATAATAATCTATAAATTTGGTCAAAGTTTGACAAGTTTGACTTTGGACAAAACTAAAACAACTTTCAATTTGAGATAGAGGGTTACTAATCTCAAAAAAGATAAGATGGAATCCACTAGCACTCTGATCACATTGAAACATCTTAATGCATTAAAAAAAATGAAGTCTCACTTACTTTTGTTCTCGCAGCTAAACGATAAATATCAGGAACTTCAGATTGCTTATGGTGCTTGGGGTATGCCACTTGTCCATATAGATCGTATTTATCAATTAACTTGAGTACTGAAGTCAAAACAGCTGCATTTGTGCTTGACATTTCATCAATGACATCACGATTGCCCATGATTAGTGTCTGCAGGGAAAACAATTACCATTACTGAGCACATATATCAATAATCAGCACACAATAAGCCAAACAATGAAACAACAAAGAATTTGTATACATACAAGATTTGCTAAATTTCTCAGTTCACGATGTTCACCAAATGCTTTGACTAGAGTAGTGATATTCTTCTTCGGATCCGGACGAGCAAGAGCAAGAATCATGGGCTTACGGGGGTTTGAGAAGAAGCGCATTATCTGAAATTGTTTCAAATAGAAGTCAGTAAATAAAGGAAGTGGTCTCAGTGTCACATCTGCATGGTCACTCTAGCTATCTTATGGGAGAAAGAAACACACATCAGCCCAAATAGGTGGATCCGGTGAACCTGAGCCATCCTCATTTCCTTCCTCACTGTCCAGGTCAACATTATGCGGTGCTATATGATTAAACTCCATGCCAGGAGGGATTGCCTGATAATTCAACATGAAATATATCAATAAAGTAAATAAATAAAAGTTGAAGAAATTGAAGTGCATTGAATGTTGATCCAGGAGGGTGTGTGTGATAATGTATAAAAAAGAATAATGTTAATGTACAAAAAATGAAGTGCCCTGATAGTTGATGCAGATATACATACAATCATACGGGGCATGTAACGACCAAAGCAGCTCACACCACGTTTTATTCTTGCTCTAAGTTTCCGGGCCATAGTTAGATCAAAACCATCATATAATCCCCATTG
This sequence comes from Bothriochloa decipiens, assembly GCA_023333625.1. NCBI lineage: Eukaryota > Viridiplantae > Streptophyta > Magnoliopsida > Poales > Poaceae > Bothriochloa > Bothriochloa decipiens. The sequence continues at coordinate 3,639,962 of CM041641.1, forward strand.
TTGTTCTATTTCTTGCCTGGTGCTTGTAATTATGATTTCAGATGCATCAAGGCAAAGTTCCTCAGCCTCAATTCGACGCATTATCTTATAGGTTGCATTTATTTCATCCCTGGTTTGACGTCCTTGCTTCAAAATCTGCTCCAACTTGTCTCTGCCAAGAGAATGACCAGTGAATACCATGGGTACATTGAGTGCCCCAGACAGTAAAGCAGCAGAATCACCAGCATCAGCATAGTGTCCATGTATAACAACAGGCCATACTGGTTGCCCACTACCAATTTGTTCTCCAAGAACCTTGGACATCTGCATGATATGGACAAGTGCGCCATCAACGAATTCCTGGATGTGAGGCCACAGATGCTCTTTAGGGATATATTTGTCTCTTGGTCCAAATGGTATCCGGACAATATAGGCACCACTGCTTTCACCCAGCTCATGCCCAAAGTTCTCTGAACTTATTGGACTGAGCATCTCAGTAGGTTCCCCATAACTCCAATCAACATCAGGTGCAGAAATCTGCCTTGTTAGTAGATCCACTCTGTATACCCCTGGTGTTGAACCTAAAGCCCTAGCAAGTTCTACAACATATTTCACCTGCAAATTGTTGAACCCATTAGTTCAATTTGAAACAAATTGACACATACTGCAAACTGTAGGAAGCAAGTAGGAGAAAGGCCAGATATACATACTCCACTAGCAACAAGCATAAACAACTAGGCATGAAGACATACTGGAACATGCAGATAGGAAAACAAGATAACAGTAAGCACCTGACCACCTGTATCTGAATCACGCCCCAGCTCCATATTCTCCCCACGTATAAGACCATGAATGCTGCATAAACAGGAAAAGAGTTATAAACATGGGCAGTCCATCGTCCATGAACTTGTCGCGGTGTACTTGCATAGGTACAGAAACTCATAAAATGCATTTCTGGAACTCTAATCTTGTTAAGCGACACATTGCAGAATGCAGATCCTAAGTGCACAACATAGAACTAGGCTGGTTTACCAGTTTGGTTGCAAACATATCGACCCACGAGACCACCCGGACCAAGTAGCTGCTGGTTTGTACTGGTTGCTATTGGTTTCACTACAAACCTGGGAGACCATCGTCATGTTGTGACGCAGAGCCACCCATGGAGCACGCCTTCACCAACTGTCATGGAGGCTGGGTGAGTGGTGACTGTGGTATACGGACAATATAGGCACTACTGCACGGTCTGCTCCCTGTCTTAGTATGGGTTGATTTGGTTTCCATCCTAAAATCAGATAGACTGTGGTTGAACAGCCCTAATCAGCATGTTGGTGCGTACATTGCATGCTGACCGTGCGCCATGTCTTCTCCCGTCTCTCTCCCTCATGGTTTCTCTCTCCCAATTTGAGAAATCAGGGATGGAGTCGAAGTCAAAATCACCAGGAAAGGGAAAGAACGGTTGTTAGGACTCAGATCTACATCCGGGTCCTCATCATCGTCGTCTGTGGTGGTGACAGTATGGAGGGGCCGTCAAGGACAGACTGTGCACTCAACGTGGTGTCCTCGCGACCAATGCAGAGCTCGTTTGCCTCAAGATAGCCCACCGTCAGGAATAACGTAATCAAATCTGCCCTTTCCAGTTTCCACTGCTCCAGGCATGACAAATCAAGCAGTGCAGCAGCCAGGATGCTCTGCTTGCATTAATATGGCGGACACACTGATTAGAGGCAGTGTGATGAGCAGTGGCAGCATTTCAAGGTGGCATCACGTCGTCATCAGGTGGTCATGAGTGGGTGCGCTACATTTCTTGGACAATACCGCGGGCATGCGCGTGGGTGATCATATAAAATGGTAGTCTGGTACTCCAGCTGACACCTGTTTCCATGACTGACCATGCGCTGCAAGATCTATGATTCATGAACCAGCTAGCTACTTATTGTTGTGATAAAATAGCAGGGATTTCCCACCAAGCCCGTAGGCTAAGGCGCTAAGCTATGCCATGCTGGTCAGTGCAAGGGCAATATCACTGTGCCACGGAGGGCCTGCGCAGCAGCACCCATCCTAGGCGCAAGCGCCATGGTCACAGCCACCGATTCCACTGTGCGAGATCCACATGATGACAAGGACCACACCATCCACGTCCTCCTTGTCCATCGAGGCACAATTTTTGAAGCAGTGTCAGTGGTGTAAGCGATCAAGCAGACGCAAAGTTTGGGCTGGAACTTGAGGCCAACAAAGTTTCCATGCATGCTTGGGACCTAGAGGCCAACCCTGGAAATGGTTCAGCCATTTGGGTGAACAAGAAGGTGTCATAGGCACAATCACATGGTGCGCAAATCACTAGCGGTGGTGCCACAGAATGAACGAGAGGAACACCATGATGGGCCAGCATAGCACTCATGTGTGGCATAGGAAGCGCCAGATTCAATGCCTGATACAAAATCACACTCCATTTTTCTGTGAAGCTGCTGGTGCTAGAGACAGGCAACGGCACAGTGGTACTGGTGGTGGCCTTTGTGGCTGCACAAGCAGTGGAGCGACTGCCAGATGGGGTGAGTTGGCGCTCACTGGAGGTCAAGGTGGTCGGAGCAGCTGTGGCAGAGGATCTAAGCCTGTCCACGAGTCTCCTTTGCTGCCTAGTCAGTGCAATGCATCAACATCAGCAACTAGGTGGAGGGGCATGGACCTGTAGTGCCCCACTTCTCTACTATTAATAAACACAGAAGAGGGAAGAAAAAGGGGAGGAGGTGGGGGGGGGGGGGGGGGGGGGTGCGCGGTAACCAGGGCAGACCCATACCACCTTCGGTCTGGTGCTCCCACTCCTGTTTTTCAGTCACTCCGGTGTCATCGGCCTCTCCCGCATCCTCTTCCAATCCTCCCCAACCACAGGTCCGTACAGGACATGCCTCCAACCTTGGCAGCAAGTGTCACGTTCCTGCTCAGGGCCACCACCAACCCGTCATCAATGCCATCTCTCAGTCAGCAAGGCCCATATCAGTGACGGAGCACCCAGTCCGCACTCCGTCTCCACCCCACCAGAATGATTATCTGTCTGTTCATAGGGCTACTGGCTACTGCTATAACCTTTGTGATAGATGTGTTATTTCTAGTTCCCTGGGCCACTGGAATGTTAAACTCGTTTTCTGTTCCGACCTGTTGGTGATGCTATCGTCTTCGACTAGATATTGAACTCACTAGCACAGCTAGATGAAATATTTCTTTTGTCAATTGTCTCGTGTTTCATGCCAACAAGGTCGATCATTGACAGGCTCTACCAGCAGTCAACTGATGGCTAGCGGGTCTCAAATATTGTAACTTTTAAGCTCTCAAAAAGCGAGAATCATGTATCTGGAAAAGTTACAATGTTTTACTAGCACAGCAGCATG
>CM041641.1:3643423-3654475 GCA_023333625.1 Bothriochloa decipiens
CCCAACCTGACAGAGAAGTAAGTGAATTCGTTTCCCTCTCATAGAAAATTGTGCAGCAGTTAAGTATTTTTTGTTATCCGGGGAAAATATTTTGGCTCGAATTTGTTCATAGTTTCTCTGGCAGAGAGGAAAAAAAAAACAATGCCAAAGTAGCTAATAATTACCAAAGGAAAGGGAAACCTACAGAGAGTTGGGAAGCATGGTCTATTTCATGCTCTAGAACTAGAATAGAACTGAGAAAATCGTGCAGGATGCTGTACATTGACAAAACTAGTTCAACTATTGTCACCTATAAGGCTATAACAATGTTGCCAACATCTTAACACTCTTAATAACCCATCTTGTATCCAAATAAATACTGCTCCTAATGGCACCTACCATAAGACTATATCTATAGAACTAACTTCTTGTGGCAACTAGTGGCATCCTGTAGATGATTGTACCTGGGCAGATATCAGGGGTACTGGTACATAAATATTATTGTTTATGTACCGCCATGGGTGATATTGTGTTTAATATTAGCAGTAGCATAAGCTGATTTAGGTTGCTGGACGCAGCCAATAGATCAAGGGAAAATATTCACTTGCTGACTAATTAGGTAATTGTGGTAACAATTCATAAGTGTTGAACTAACTTAGTCTGTTGTAAAAGTAAAACAAAGAAATGAAAATGGAGCTTAGTGATGCACACGCCAGTAAGCATCCATTATTATTATCATCGCTGACATGATAAATTTCTTAGACTGCTAGTTTTTCCAAGTTTGTTCTCATGATAATTTTCTTACATCACCATGGGGAATCTGTTTGTTGTTTCAATGGTTCATGTATTTCCTTTTACAAGATGGTTATGCTACTTTTAAATACAGTTTTGGATTTGTAGACTTGTGGTGGTGTTCATTTGGATTTGCCTAATTATTTTTGCCTTTGTTCACTTGTGTGCCAAGATCTTACTGTTCAATCTTGAATTATTGAATATATCCTTTCAGACACCATGTTTTGCCTTATAGTTTGGCATATTATTGCACTTTATGTTCACACTTTTTCTGATAGTATGTTTACCTTGGGATATGATTTCTAATGTTTACCCATATTGTCAAGTAAACTAAAATGTTGGTGGCTTCCTTGATCACCCAAATTATTTGCCACCTTTTTGCATTACCACTATAAGATTCCTTGAACTGCTGCTTTCATGGTGACAAAACAATATTCAAAGAAGGATGCCCTCTATCTTGTCTCTTCACAGCTTTGTGTGGCGAAAAAAGATAGAGCGTGATGTATCTCAGGGACAGAAGGTGGACATTTCTGTCAAATCTGAGAAGAAGAAACAGCAAGAAAGAATGGTAATATGGATTATGGAACATGAATTTCTGGAGTAGTTCTCTATATCTATTCCCATTGTTTATTAGTTGGAACTTAAAAGCATATCATAGATTCATAGTCATCCTACCTCCTTACTTGGAGGTTACTTCCAATGAATGAATTAATAACTTTCATAAATTTATATGTGTTATTTTATTTTTATTCATGCTTTTTTCATGCAGTGCACTGTACACTTTGCTGGCTAGCAGATTTGTTGTTCAGTCTTCTTCCATAGGAAAGTTGTAGATTATGTTTTTGTTGCAGTGCCTAATCATTATATTCACTCTGTCAAATGTAGGCTGAAATAGAAAAGGTTAAGAAAAGAAGGGAAGAAAGAGCAATTGAAAAGGCACAGCATGAAGAGGAAATGGTTTGTATTTGACGATCATAAATCTCTTTTTACAATAATTTTGTAAGTTTATGCCTATCATTTATACATTCAGACAGTTTTTGCATTTGGAATTAAATACATGTATTTGCCATTCTGTAGGCATTGCTAGCTAGGGAAAGAGCACGTGCCGAGTTTCAAGATTGGGAGAAGAAAGAGGAAGAGGTTATAATATCTTAAAACCTGAAAAACACTATTCAATTTGTGTTGGAGTTTATATGGAATTGTTATTTATCTAGCACTTACCATTTTGGAGTGCAGTTTCATTTTGACCAAAGCAAGGTCAGGTCTGAGATCAGGTTGCGGGAGGGGCGTACAAAGCCTATTGATGTTCTCCTTAAGAATCTTAATTTCTCAGATGAATTTGACATTGAGTTAAATGAGCCCTATCTGGTGTTCAAGGTGAGCATCCTTTGTTCGTCCTTATGCAGTTGTAGTTCAACTGAAAAAAGAGCTGTCCCAGCAGCACTTACCTGTGTAATTTTCTATATGGTTTTTAAAGCCAGCTATTGTATAATATTCTGACACCACCGTACAGTGCATTCGAAAGATATGCATTTTATAACTTAGCACTTCCTGAAATATGTGTATTTTGCGAAAATATCAGGGATTAACAGTGAAAGAAATGGAAGAGCTATGTGATGACATTAAGATGCATCTTGATCTGGACAGGGAAACCCAAACAAATGTTAAATACTGGGAGGTAAATGTCATTTTCTTTCACCTTTTTCCTGAATAACTTGTTGGCATTAAGATGCGTGACAACATTACCTTCTTCATGAATAACTGTGACCAAGATGCATAAAATGTTTAGTTTTTTTTGTTGAAAATGCTAAGTATGGAACAATGTACTCCTAACTAGGGATTGTGGTGGTATACAAAACTGAGATAGCCTCTTTTTTTTCCTATAGTAGATTTTATTTTGTTATAGGAAAAAAATGCTTTAGTTTTTCATGATATATCTTTAGTTTCATATATATAATTTCCCCTTGGTTCCTTACAGAAGCCTAAGTTGTATATTTAGTCACTAGTATGAGTGAAAACTTGGTATAACTAATGGAAGGAAAAACTTTTTTCATATGATTTGCAAGAATGCTAATACATAATGTCTATGTTGATCTGGAAATTTATTAGGCACTCATGGTGGTATGCGAATGGGAGCTAGGTGAGGCTCGGAAAAGAGATGCCCTAGATCGGGCAAGAGTCCGTGGTGAGGAACCACCACCTGAGGTTCTTGCAGAAGAGAGAGGTTTGCATGCAAGTATTGAGGGGGATGTAAAAACTCTACTGGATGGTAAAACTTCCACAGAGCTTGAAGATATGCAAAGTCAAATTGAGTCTCAAATGCGCTCTGGAACTGCAAAAGTTGTTGAATACTGGGAAGCTATCCTGAAACGGCTTCATATTTACAAAGCAAAGGTATGCCAGTGGGTCTGCAAATGCCAATCCATTCATACCGTTATACAAAGTAAACGGATGAATGGGTTTGTTGACCAGACCTCAGTAATAGGCAAAAGGCACTTTTTTGCCACCACTGGTTAGTTGATAACCTCTGGTGCAGTTGCATGATATGAACTTCTTTAAAGGCTTATTACAGTAATCCTTTATAATCTAGAGCTGCACTATTGAATTGGAGTTCTGAATTGTGATTTTGCAATTTATACTTACAAAAAAATGCTTGTTTGCATCGCAGGCTTGCCTGAGGGAGATCCATGCTTCTATCCTAAGGAAGCATCTACATCGATTGGAGTATCCTGGTGCTGCTGAACTGGATGTGGAATCTGAGAAAGAAGATAATAAACTGGAGGATGAGATTCATGAGGACGAAGGTTTACCTTCTTTTCTGATACTCAATCAACTATGTTTCCAAGATATTGAAGTGATTTCTGATATATCTTCTATTTGTAGATGATAAACGATATTCGCCTGAGCCTATACCTCAGCAGACAGAAAACCAATTTGAAGAGGAAGATGGATCCTTTTCTCCACAGCTAATGCATGGCAATGAAGATGAAGATGCAATTGATCCTGAAGAGGACAAAGCTGAGCTGGTAGAGTCCTGTGTTCCTATTTCTAATAATATTAACAGAAACGTGATTGGAACTGTAATGCAGTTAACTGAGTAGTTTAATTGCCAAGTACAGATTGTTAGTAACTGGACTCAATATTATGCAACAAAAAAGGCTAACCTTATTAGGACAAAAAGTTCTACTGATATTTTTTTTCGTTAGGACAACCTTTCAAGCTTCTGCAGGTCTTCCTGCATGTCTTACCCTAAGAGGGGGCATCGATTCATTTAGATGTTACTTTCGATGCCAATGCTCCTTATGGTAATTTGGGGGCTTTCTAGAGTTCATATACAAACATAATGGGTGAAGATTTTGCTTAAGAACGTTAAGTACGTTAAGTTATTAGGGTTCATTTTATGAGTTGATTAGATAATTAGAATGAGGTTGGCAACTCATACTTAATGCTTTTAATCATCTCCAGAACCGAAAACGTGAAGCTGTAGTTTTGGAGCATCAAAGGAAAGTTCAGGAAGCCATGAAGGCAAAGGCAAGAGTACCTGATGAGATGGAAATGAAGGCCATAAAAACGATGGGAGCTATGGAAGAAGGAGATGCAGTATTTGGTTCCGGTGCTGAAGTGAACCTTGATTCACAGGTTTGGATCATTTTCCTTTGATCCCATTGCGTTTTTAGCATGGTATCATGACAATAGTTTAATATCTATGTTTTCCAATATTCTGCCTTGGATGAGCGGGAGAGTTTTCAGAATTCAACTGGGATATAGTCTTGCTATAATCTGGACCATATATAACACGCCTTAAGCTACACCAATTTTTTCAAATAATCTCTCACTCATGTAATTTGTAGCCGAGTATATTTTGATAATTTGATATTATAGGGCTAATGCCATATTTGAGTTCGGTACCCTGGGTGATAACAAGGTTTACACACAAGAAGCATGATTTAGCAACATTGGTGCATCCTACTGCATATGAACTCATCTGGTTTCTGATGGCATATGCTTGTTCAATATACTCACAGGTGTACTGGTGGCATGACAAGTATCGACCTAGAAAGCCCAAGTACTTCAATCGGGTGCACACTGGGTATGAATGGAATAAATACAACCAGACTCATTATGACCATGATAACCCACCGCCTAAAATTGTTCAAGGCTACAAGTTCAACATATTTTACCCTGATCTTGTGGATAAATCAAAAGCACCAACATACAGTATAGAGAAAGATGGAAGTACTGGTGAGACTTGTCTCATAAGATTTCATGCCGGCCCTCCATACGAGGATATTGTAAGCCTTGTACCTTCTAATGTTTTGTAATATTCTTCTGTAGCTTTTTGCATGGGCAGCTTTCACTTAGTTTTGTTCCACAGGCTTTCCGTATTGTGAACAAGGAGTGGGAATACTCACACAAGAAGGGGTTCAAGTGTACATTTGAGCGTGGGATTCTCCATCTCTATTTCAACTTCAAGCGTTACCGTTACAGGCGCTGAAATACCTCAAGAGGCAGGAGAAAACTGGATCAATTGGACTGCTGCATCGTGATTCTGATGTATGCTGGTTGATTCCCCCTTTTGGGTCGTTGTACGATAATACAACATAGCAAGCTGATAGTTTCGATAAAAAAAAAGTTTATGCTTGCTAGTTTCTAGTTTCTACTTTCGTAGAATGGATATCTGTACTAGATTGTGCAAACTTAGCTCTGTACATGTGTGCTACTGTTATACACCGGATGCCCTTCTAATTGTATGAAATTTACCTTAGCAACATAAGAATAGTACTAGTGGTGTAGTGCTGTTCCACACCTATTTCAGAGCTCTTTGTGCTTGTACTCCACACACACACACACACACGTGTGTACTAATAACTGTATGGATGGGATCTATAACCAAATGAGAAGCATTACTTGCTTTCACAAACAAACAGCGAAACAAGAAGTGATCACAGACCCAACCGACCATTTGCAACTTGCAAGATCACAGCACTTGCAAGCATGTGTCCCGCAAAGGTAACGAGAAACTTTGGATGGAATCATGGAAGCGGACCAAAAGCCAGCCATGAAAGGTTTTCTCAAAAAAAGGAAAAGAGAAAGAAAGGTTATGCTGCTCAGAAACTGAACTAAAATAACATTTTATGATGTAGCCAACTTACGAAACCATGACCAAACTACCAAGAGTAAAGCTCTACTCGATCCTTTGTCCAGCAGATACATACCAGAAATAACAGTGAAGAGAACTTGCTATCTCACAAATACCGGTTAAAACTTGAGAGGCTCAAAGTTGTTATCAGCACACATCCATTTGGAAGTTGTTATCAGTACACATCCATTTGGTTCTACGGACTCATTTGGAAGTCAAAGGTCCAAACCACTAACCACTAGATGAAGCATTTGACAACCTGAACACCCACGGTTCAGAACCAAATATCAATCAAAATGTCTGGGAAAATACTTCATCTTAATATGTCTAGAAAAACTAACCACTAGATGAAGCATTTGACTTCTATATGGACCTGACCACCCACGGTCCACAACCAAATATCAATCAAAACGGCTGAGAAAATACTTATCTTAATATCTCTAGAAAAAGGAACATGTGAAACAGACAAGCAGCAAAGCAGATAAGATAAGAACTGATCGAACAGGGAGCAGGCAAGAACATAAAACTTAAAAAGAGTGCTCGCATTGGTTTCATCCAAACAGAGTTTTAGGCCTTCAAGACCAAGCTCCAGTCATAACTTAGCTACTCCAAATACCAAGAGATGGCAATATGAGCAGCCAGCTCCATATCAAGGACAAGTCACTCATAAGATTACCAGAAACACAAACAACCTCTCACCAACATCTCAACATCCAAAAAGAGAACATCCCATCATCTAGCAACAAGAAAGCTTGAATGCCGAACTTGGAGCAGCTCAGCAGTAGAACATAACATCCTTCACGTTGTCCTTGATCTTCGGAAGTTGACGTCTGAGAACATAACATCCTTCACGTCTGAGCTTTGTCCTTCACATAGGAACGTGCACAGAATGCGGCAAGGTGGACGTAGTACTGGCAAGACTGGAAAGCAAAGAACACCCCATTAGTGGAAACCAGTAACCAATTATTTTGCATCTACAGCAAAAATAAAAGAGCACAATGAAATGATAGGTACAGCTGTATAGGGCAACAATAAGACTAAATAAGAACAGCTCTAAGAACAAAGAAACAATGATCATGAACAGATAAAGATGGTGTTAGAGCTGACAACAATGTCCTTGAGAATACCATTCATGTTCACTCATTAAATAAACAGCATAGCAAATTAGCACGTGTTGAGAATTACACCAACAATTTTAAAATGAAATGCTGCCAATGTGTATTGAACCACTACTCTCAGTTTGCAGTTAAAATCATATCAAAGAGCTTAAAATTTTGTCTTCTTTCAAGCTCACAAGGAAACAACTTATATCTATGCTTCAGAAATAGAATTTTCACTAGGAAACAACTCATATAAATAAACTATCAAGACAATTTTCACAGATTTAAAGGCGTAGAAAGAACAATAGAGTGATAAATATGTGGATCTGCTCAATAGAAACAAACCTTGCATTTCTCAATCAGCTGGTTCTATAGCAAAGCCAAAAAAATTGTATAATTCCAGATCATTATTGATTGGAATATTATTGACATTGATTAGACTTGGCAAAGCCACAGGATCATAATTTCTTGTGTAAGACAAAGACAAAGTGCCGTTGTATATAGCAGTTGAACATGAAGCATAATCTGCACTTGCAGAAGGAGAAGGCACAACTGTGCCTATTGAAGCCAATGCGGCGGCACTTGTAGGTTCTGGCGAAACAGCTTTTAAGAAACTTGAGTAGGAACCATAATATTTCAGAAGACAAAAACGCAGTTCGATAATTTGCCAGCTTGCTAGCACATAAACAGAAGCAACTATCTGTTTTTCAGTTCCCTATAAGAAAAAAGAGGGTTAACCAAACTCACTGTATTTAATCAAGATGTATCATGAAAGCAACATTTCTTAAATTCGTTTTTAAAGAGGCATACCTTCCCCTTTACATGAGTTATATAACATCTTGTTAAGTCTAAACGCCCAAAGAAGTCGTCAGGATAATATTTTGGCAGCGCCCCCTTTTTCTGCTGAAAACTCAAAACAGCGACCATCGCAGGTGCAGTTGCTTTATGTTTCCATGCAAATCGATTTGGAATATAATAAACTTCATCTGCACCTAAAGCACGACGAAATATCCCCTGCTCAATTAGTGAAAGCTTATGAAAGTGCACCATGAGTGAATCAAACAGTTCAATTTCCTGGGCCGCAGACCATCCTCCAGGATTATTATAGAGAGTCTCTCTTTCGATTTCAGAAGAGTATGTGGTCCCTTGAGGTTGCAGCCATCTAACCCAGTGTACCAGTTCATTCACATGCATTGGATATCTCAAGCCTTGAGCATCACTATAGCAAAATACCAGCTCAATAACAAGCACAAGACACTGAGCATCTTGAATAAAACTAAGCTGGTTTAGTGGAATCAAATCTTGTTTAGATATGATAATTTCATCCTTGTAAGGCAAATACCAAATATCAGTGATTTCAAACCCATCTTTGAAAGCCCACCCTGTAGCATGTACCTTTCGTAGTGCCTTACCAAGGAGAGAATAAAAATGCTTGGCAACATCGCCCAAAGCAAATACAAAAGGAACTCCTCCTATCACCAGCTGTAGATCAACAGGGATTTCAACCTTTTCAATCCAGTCATGCTTACGGATATGGCGAATCAACTGGATAAACAGCATTGGGTTCCAGCCAGGTGTGCCACCTCTCACTCTATATCTAGTTTTCAGAATGCATGGATCAGAAATAAGTGTCTCCCTTTCAATGGGTTTTCCTTCCCGCAAAACCCAAACATCACTGACCCGTACATTTAAGATGGCCATAGCTTTCTCAACGATCAAACCAACCGAAGAGAACTTCGGAACAAGCACATCTTTTCTAGTTCCTAAAATATACACTTCAATGCATACGAGGGGCTTCGCATCATCAATAGTGTGCCCATTTTTAGCAGAAACCAAACACTGGCTAGCTGTTTCCAAAATCTGCTTGTTTGGCCTGCTAGCATGCTTTTTTTTGCGCTCAATATTTTTGCGCTCAATATCTGATAAGTGTTGTTCTGGAAAAGAAAGTGCGCTGAGGTACCACCGTACCTGAATACCAGCATGACTACACAAGTAGAAATCAAACTCAGTAGGATGGCAAATCTGTTGGTCAACCACAGTTCCTGCAGAAAAAGTGAGGCACAAAATAACCCCAGATCAGCAAATGCACACAGAAGCAGCAGCTATATGAAAACAATAGTGTGACACCAAAACACTAGCATGGGTTGAGAACACATCAACAATTTTAAAACGGAATGCTGCCAATGTGTTCACTCCTTGAACCACTACTCCCAGTTTGCAGTTAAAATAATATCAGAGAGCTTGAAATTTTCTCTTGTTTCAAGCTCACAAGTAAACAACTCATCAATCAAAGATTCAGCTGAGCAGATCTTGATAGGAAATATAACATGAGATACAATAAGAACTTACCCACGGATACAGCACGGGTGCAACGAGCATAGCTGCATTTAATCAATTAACAATAGACATGTTAGGTAAATCAGAGAGAGAGAGAGAGAGAAAGACAAAGAGAGAGAGAGAGAGAGAGAACACTCGTGACCGAAGAGGAGTTGAACTTACGTGTAGCAAAGATTGTTGGTCAGTGACTGCAGTGCATCAGCAGTAAAATGATTCTCATCATAGAGGACATGGTAATGGGTGGGCCGACTTGTTCCCTGTCAAGAATTTTTTTTTTTGTCGCTCAATATCTGATAAGTGCTGTTCTAGAAAAGAATGTGCACCGAGGTACCACCATACCTGAATACCAGCATGACTACACAAGTAGAAATCAAACTCAGTAGGATGGCAAATCTGTTGGTCAACCACAGTTCCTGCAGCACAAGTGAGGCACAAAATACACCCATATCAGCAAATACATACAGAAGCAGCAGCTATATGAACACAATAGCAGTGTGACACCAAAACACTAACCGGGAAGAATGTTTCCACTTTTATCAGTCGTATCACGCCTTCCATGAACCTCAGGGAAAAGCCTTGTGTGATGTCTCTTCTGGACAACCACAAATGTGACTGGAGGTAGATATCCCTCCTCCAAAGAAGCACAAGCCTTTATACAGAAAGAGACAACCATTGACGTGGGCATGGGCATATGACAAAGTAAACCATATTTGACAGACAAATTACGATGCTGGAAATTTTACCTTTCTGATGGCATCCATTTCATGAAGAAGTACATGGCTGAATTGACCTTCACTTACACCATCCCTGTACAGGCGTTATAAGTCAACATACTTCACTCAAGAGCATAGAAAAAGTGAACCAAAAGCAGGAATCTGGAATACATACCTATAGAATATTATCCTCTCAGGCCTTCTGTTTGTCTTCCTGCGGAAAGCAATCAGTAGCTCCCTGCAAACAAGACCATGTCAGTTACCCAGATAAACCACCATTTGATAACTAACAATAGGTCAACTCAGATCAATTAAACATATACCTGATCATGCCACCATTAACATTGTGCCCCTTCTGCGGATCCTTAGTGACAGTAAACAAATCTTCTATTATCACTTGTCGGTGTGGTTGAGCAGAAACCAGACCTCTGTACTTGGTGATTTCTGGCCAGTCCATTGATGCCACCACCTACACAATTTCAACGAAAGTCAAAGATTGCAGCATGATAACTTATTTTTACATAGCTCAGATCGCACTAAATTATGAACAGGAATATCACATTGTAAGCAAATCATACAACTGAAATATGATTGATGACTTGACTGTTATAATAAGAAACTAACAGCTGCAATGGATGATGCAGAGTCCTCTCCTGGTGGGGGGTGTGTGACATCTGCGCCAAAGATGATTGTGGGGACTTCTGACACAAAAGGTATGCCATTGCGTACAAAGGCTCGCTCAAGAACCGTGTTGCGCCCACCAACCTGCTTAAACGGAAGGAATTAATACATCTTGCATGAAAGAACAAAAAAAAAAGACTTAATGCAAAAAAAATATGGGTTTTCGGACCTTCACATTGATTTTGAGTGCAACATTTTCCAAATATTGCTTGTTTGGCCTGCTAGCATGCTTTGGCAAGCAACACTGAGATACAATTCCAATGTCAGTCTCACAGACTCTTTTGATTTTACCTGCAAAAGTAGGGGAGTC
>CM041641.1:3676811-3687048 GCA_023333625.1 Bothriochloa decipiens
GCCTCGCCACCGTGGGGAAGAAGGTGATGATCCGCGCGAACCACTTCTTCGTCAACGTCGCGGACAACAACCTGTTCCACTATGATGTGAGCTATAGCCCCCTCCTCCTCCCCTTCTCTCCCCTCATCATGTACTAGTATATTCTTGTATCCTTGCATGCTTGGCCAGATCTGGTAGTTCTGTGTGCGGGAGTCTGGGGTCTGGATGCGTACGTATGATGACGTGATATAACATGCAGCGCATGATGATGGTCTGCTCTCGTTTTGGTTCTTGCCGTTTTTCTTTTCTGTTCTTGATCCGTCAGATCCAGTGTTTCAGCTGCTTGTTCTTGTGGTTTCTCTCTGGCCTACTACTAGCACATGAACATCTTGCTCTTCCAGTGCTATGCTATGCACGTTCATGTGAGGTTTCTGTTCGTGGCTCTCTGCTGCGCCAAATAAAGCCTGTGTTTTCTTTCTGTTTGCTTTGGTTTCTTGTCCATAGGGTGCTGTTGCCTCGGTGATAGGACTGCTACTCATCTGGCATCTCTAGTCCATGAGAGGTTGTTCATGCAAAGCAGCACCCCACGCCTTTGAAAAGAAAAGGCAGGCTTTATCTGCAACAATCTTCTAGCTCTTGGTTTTTTGGACTGTTGTTTCTTGAGAAAGTGGACTGCAGATCAGTGCCCTGTTCCGTGAAAGGTGCAAGCCTGAACATGAAATCGGAAAAATCATTGCGCAGATGCGTTGGAAATCGTATCGATCTGCATCTATTTGCTCTCGTTTTCAGCTTTCAGCAGAAGGGATTTTCTCGTCGATTCTTTTGCGTCTTTTCTTTCATTTGAATCAGTTAATTTTTGGCACTGTCGAATTAAAAATCTCTGTCTCGGCTTGCAGTGAGCCTCATGTCGTGCAACACATACGTACTACTTCAAAACGTTTCATTGTTGCACAGAAAGGCTGCAGCCGTGCTGCTGTCTTGGTCTCTTTTCCTTCTTTCTTTTCTGATCTGTCAGATCGATGCAGTTTTTGTGGTTCTTGGCTTTAGCTTTTTGACTTGAGTTTTGTATACATGGAACTTGGTTTCCAGTTCTATATGTGGTTCTTGCTTGTGTGAGAGAGATGGCCATCCATTTTCATGAACCAAGATCTGGAGAAGCAATAATACAGATGCAGCATCGTCATGCATATTATCTCTGCAGCTTCTTCAGACGGTTGTACCTAGTGGGGATGTGTCCTTTTGTTTGCCTCCCGTTTTTGATGAAACAGCTGCTCCCTTCTTGCAGCATGGTAGTACATATTTGGCATCTTGTTACCTTTGTCCGCCTTTTGGTTGTTGCTCTTCTTTTGCAATCTCTTGGTTTTGAAGCCTACAGACGGTCAGATCCATTGTGGGGTTTCTACAGTAGTGGAGCCTCCCATGTCCTGTACAAGAGGGGAGAGATTCTCTGTGTTGTTTCCTTTTTGGAGCTTTTCTTGAAGTTTTCCTCATCTTCGATTGACCACTCAAAATTTTACCATGTTCTTGTCTACTGGTAGGGCAGTAACTTTTCTTTGGCACATAATGATAGATGCTTTTCTCGGTAAACCGCGTTTTACAATTGTATGAGTTTTTTCCCCTCAATTATTAGTAGTCAACAAAGTGCATATCACTGCTTAAATGCGTGAAGGAACTGTTTTAAGTTAAATCTTCTTTAACTACTAATGACCTGTTTGCTATTTCTCTTTGAGTTAGTATTTAAGAAGATTTGTTCTACTGTTTAGTTGTTTTATTTTGTGTGCTGTCATGTGTGAATCGGCAAGTGCAACCTGAAAAACGTAGAGTAGTACACACTAAATTTACACACTTCTTCGTCCACGGCCCAGGCCCACGGCCCCATTTTGCCCCCCAACCACCAACACCCGCGCGCGCTCTCTCTCCACCGCCGCCGCCATCGAGCTCGGATTGACCGCGGCTGGCGGCCCGCGTGCGCGTCTCGCTGTGTCGCCGGGAAGCCGCGCCTCTCCCCTGCTGCAGCTTAGCAATATAGAAGAACCCTAGCCGATTCACTCGTTGCGACTGCCAGATTGTGGGCCCTTTTCTAGCCAACAGTCCACGCCACTGGATCCCCATGGCAGGGTCGCAACCAAATTGGCTTCCCAGGCTCCACCGCACAAAGCAACCAAACACCATGGCCACCACCCCCAAATGCAAATCATCTTCAACCCCACAGTAGTTTAATTGGTTCGTCAATCCAACCATGACTTGTCAATTTCCTTTAATACTTACTTTCTTGTAAGCTGCTTTAAATTTTCTTAACCCTAGGATATGTAACTTGGTATGCTGTCTTGTTTACTGAACCTAGGATGAGAATTTTATTGTTCTTCCGCTAAGGATACTGATTTTTCTAGTGTTTATTTGTGTGCTGTCATGTGTGAAACCCATTGTCCAGTTGATCTCAATAAAATGTTTATGATTCATTTTGCCTGGCGCTTATGTGTCTTTTAGGTTTCTATTAATCCTGAGTCAAAGTCAAGACAAACAAACAGGGAAGTTCGCAATGAGCTCATCAAGTTGCATGGGAAGACAGCTGTGGGCGGCAAATTGCCTGCCTATGATGGAAGGAAGAGTCTTTATACTGCTGGTTCACTTCCTTTTGAATCAGAGGAATTTGCTGTTACACTGGTTGATCCAGAAAAGGAGGACAAAGAAAGGTATTCCCAGATCCTATTTTGGACCAATTTTCAGAATAACATGAATGTCATTTCTCATCTGCACATATTAATCCTTTTCAATTTACAGGGCGGAGAGAGAGTACAAAATCACAATTCGTATTGCTGGAAGAACAGATTTGTACCACCTTCAGCAGTTTCTGTGTGGAAGACAGAGGGATATGCCTCAAGAAACCATACAAGTACTTGATGTTGTCCTCAGGGAGTCGCCATCTTGGAAGTATGATAGCTAACTCAAGTTGCTGCTTTGAAGTTTGCTTGAGTAACCTTCTATCCAGGGTACTAACAATTTCTTGGTAAAAAAAAAATGTCACTGCAGTTATGTCACAGTATCCAGATCCTTTTTCTCTACTACTTTTGGTCACAGAGGTGACATTGGTGAGGGGCTTGAGTGTTGGAGGGGTTACTACCAAAGCCTGCGCCCAACACAAATGGGGCTTTCACTGAATATAGGTAATACCTTGTTTATGTTCTTGGTGGTCCATGCCTTTTGTTTGATATGTTTGGTAATTAACATTGGTTTAAATGCTGCTTTTTGCAGACATATCAGCAACATCCTTTTTTAAGCCTGTGACAGTTATCAGATTTGTGGAGGAGTTCCTGAACTTGCGTGATATATCTCGGCCTTTGTCAGACAGGGATCGTGTGAAGGTAATGTTTCTACACACTGACAATCCACAAAATATCTTGTACAGTACAATATCCTATTGGCTCCTTTTTTCTGGAGTCATCTTATATGACTTTAATTGTGTTCAGATAAAGAAGGCGCTACATGGAGTTCGCATTGAAACAACTCACCAACAGGATCAAATCAGAAGATACAAGATAACAGGGTTTACTTCCATCCCTATGAGCCAGCTGATGTAAGTATCTATATGCAAATGCTGCCTTTTTCCATTCTCTCTACATAATTTATGTTCTGGAATATCAATAGCAAGATTAATCTTTGCACTGTATGCCTTGAGTATTTTGTGCATGTTTGTATGTGGGTGTATGTAGCCAAGGTATAAGAAATATGCTGAGAGAATATTCAGTCTGAGGTTGATGTTTATGATTTGTGTTCACTAATGAACTTTAATTCTGAATTACTGGCGCTTCACTTAGTAACTGATAACTATTTGTAGTATTACAATTATCAGAATTTGAACAATCTGACCTATATCAAAACTGTGTTATCAACTTACCGCTCCTTTCTGTCATTTTAGATTTCCTGTTGATGATAAAGGAACAAGAAAGACCGTTGTGCAGTACTTCTGGGACAAATACAACTACGGTTTGAAGTATGGTTCTTGGCCTTGTCTTCAGGCTGGCAGTGATTCACGACCTGTGTATTTGCCTATGGAGGTACTTTATCCATGATCATTCAGTAGTACTTAGAATTATTCGTGTTATGTTCATTGTTTTAATATAAAAATGGTTGTAGGTTTGCAAGATTGTAGAAGGGCAGAGATACTGTAAGAAGCTCAATGACAGACAAGTGACCAACATACTTAGAGCAACATGTAAACGTCCGCAAGAGAGGGAGCAGAGCATACGCGATGTACAATTCTGGACCCTTATTCCTGTACTGTTTATTAGAATAACTATTATTTCTGCAGGATATCTAATGACAATTTTTCTTATGTGCTGCATAGATGGTTCTGCATAACAAGTATGCAGATGATCGGTTTGCTCAAGAGTTTGGTATCAAAGTTAGCAGTGATCTAGTGCTTGTTCCAGCCCGTGTGCTGCCTCCACCCATGGTAACTCTGCTGTTTTTTTTCCCTTTGATAAAAGATTATATCCATGAATCACTTTTGTTTTATTCTTTGAGGAGTAATCAGTTTCTTTGTTGTATTTCAGTTGAAATACCATGACTCTGGAAGGGAGAAAACTTGTGCACGAAGTATTGGACAGTGGAACATGATTGGCAAGGTGACACTATGTTCTTACCTAGAAATTTATCTCTGAAGTTAGTTGAGCATTGCCATAGTTGTCAATAAATTTATTGTGAACTTGTCCAGCGTCTTGTGCACTGTCTGTCAAGCTGTTAGGAGTGTCTTTTTGTTTAATGCTGAAACTATCGTTGCTGTTTTTCTAGACCAGTCTTTTTCTAGATGTAACAAAGCTTTTTGATCACTGCTCTGATGCCCTTTTCCAGAAAATGATCAATGGAGGAACTATTGATAACTGGACTTGTTTGAACTTTTCACGCATGCGTCCTGATGAGGTTCAGAGGTTCTGTATGGATCTGATTCATATGTGCAATGCAACTGGAACGGTAAGTCTTTACTATCTGTATGTGTTCTCAAGTCATTCCAGACAATTCACTATATATTGAAGTTAACTTGAAATCATCCCTGTAGGCTGTCAATCCACGTCCATTTGTTGATGTCAAGTCTGCAGCTCCTAACCATATAGAGAATGCTTTGAGAGATGTACACAGGAGAGCCACACAAATGCTTGCCCAACATGGAGTTGGAAATCAGCTGCAGCTTCTAATCATAATTCTACCTGACGTTAGTGGTTCTTATGGTATGCATACTTGTCTCTCATGTGGGTCATGTATGCCTTTAAAATTTATTAGGATTTTTATTATATAAATGACTCCCCTACTTTTGCAGGTAAAATCAAAAGAGTCTGTGAGACTGACATTGGAATTGTATCTCAGTGTTGCTTGCCAAAGCATGCTAGCAGGTCAAACAAGCAATATTTGAAAAATGTTGCACTCAAAATCAATGTGAAGGTCCGAAAACCAATATTTTTTTGCATTAAGTCTTTTTTTTGTTCTTTCATGCAAGATGCATTAATTCCTTTCGTTTAAGCAGGTTGGTGGGCGCAACACGGTTCTTGAGCAAGCCTTTGTACGCAATGGCATACCTTTTGTGTCAGAAGTCCCCACAATCATCTTTGGTGCAGATGTCACACACCCCCCACCAGGAGAGGACTCTGCATCATCCATTGCAGCTGTTAGTTTCTTCTTATAACTGTCAAGTTATCAATCATATGTTAGTTGTATGATTCGCTTACAATGTGATATTCCTGTTCATAATTTAGTGCGATCTGAGCTATGTAAAAATAAGTTATCATGCTGCAAACTTTGACTTTCGTTGAATTTGTGTAGGTGGTGGCATCAATGGACTGGCCAGAAATCACCAAGTACAGAGGTCTGGTTTCTGCTCAACCACACCGACAAGAGATAATAGAAGATTTGTTTACTGTCACTAAGGATCCGCAGAAGGGGCACAATGTTAATGGTGGCATGATCAGGTATATTTTTTATTGATCTGAGTTGACCTATTGTTAGTTATCAAATGGTTTATCTGGGTAACTGAGATGGTCTTGTTTGCAGGGTGCTACTGATTGCCCTCCGCAGGAAGACAAACAGAAGGCCTGAGTGGATAATATTCTATAGGTATGTAGTCCAGATTCGCCAGATTCGTGCTTTTGGTTTGCTTTTTCTATGCTCTTGAGTGAAGTATGTTGACTTATAACGCCTATACAGGGATGGTGTAAGTGAAGGTCAATTCAGCCATGTACTTCTTCATGAAATGGATGCCATCAGAAAGGTAAGATTTCCAGCATCGTAATTTGTCTGTCAAATATGGTTTACTTTGTCATACGCCCATGCCCACATCAATGGTTCTCTTTCTGTATCAAGGCTTGTGCTTCTTTGGATGAGGGATATCTGCCTCCAGTCACATTTGTGGTTGTCCAGAAGAGACATCACACAAGGCTTTTCCCTGAGGTTCATGGAAGGCGTGATATGACTGATAAAAGTGGAAACATTCTTCTTGGTTAGTGTTTTGGTGTCACATTGCTATTGTGTTCATATAGCTGCTGCTTCTGTGTGCATTTTCTGATCTGGGGTTATTTTGTGCCTCACTTGTGCTGCAGGAACTGTGGTTGACCAACAGATTTGCCATCCTACTGAGTTTGATTTCTACTTGTGTAGTCATGCTGGTATTCAGGTATGGTGGTACCTCGGTGCACATTCTCTTCTAAAACAGCACTTATCAGATATTGAGCAACAAAAATATTTCTTGTCAGGGAACAAGTCGGCCCACCCACTACCATGTCTATGATGAGAATCATTTTACTGCTGATGCACTGCATTCACTGACCAACAATCTTTGCTACACGTAAGTTCAACTCCTCTCTCTCTCTCTCTCTCTCTCTCTCTCTCTCTCTCTGATTTACCTAACATGTCTATTGTTAATTGATGAAATGCAGCTATGCTCGTTGCACCCGTGCTGTATCAGTGGGTAAGTTCTTATTGCATCTCATGTTATATTTCCTATCATGATCTGCTTTGCTGAAGCTTTGATTGATATGAGTTGTTTACTTGTGAGCTTGAAACAAGAGAAAAAAATTCAAGCTCATTGACATGATTTTAACTGCAAACTGGGAGTACTGATTCAATTAGTGAACACATTGGCAACATTTCATTTTAAAATTGTTGATGTGTTCTCAACCCATGCTAATGTGCTATGTAGTTTATTCAATGACATGAATGGTATTCTCTATGTCTGTGCAATGTGTTGTCTAAATTTATATTGGAAAAAAAAAAATCAAGGACATTGTTGTCAGCTCTAACACCATCTTTATCTGTTAGGTTCATGGTCATTGTTTCTTTGTTCTTATTAGTCCTATTGTTGCCCTGTACAGCTGTAACTATCATATGAACAACTATTTTCTTGAAACACCTATCATTTCCTTGTGCTCTTTTATTTATGTTGTAGATGCAAAATAGTTGGTTACCAGTCATCACTAATGGAGCTTTATTTGCTTCCCAGTCCCACCAACCTACTACGCCCACCTTGCTGCTTTCCGTGCACGCTACTTTGTGGAAGGAGAAAACTCAGATGGTGGCTTAACCACCAGCAGGCAGACAGTAGCTCGGGAGGGGCCTGTGGAGGTGCCCCAGGGGGACAGTTCCAGTTATATCACCATAAAAATCTGTATCTTTGACAAGGAGTTCATGGAACGTGTGCCAAAACACAGCCGTGTTGAGTTTGTGGCTAACAGAGCAATGGAGAAGCTCAAGATTCGACTGATAGATGTCTCAGTCAGATGTGACAATAAAAGTGTTGAACCCAATACAGTTTTGGCGAAAGACTGCTCAGTCAGATTTTTGCATCGGTTAAGGGGGGGATGTGAAAGAGTGCCTTTGATGATACGTATTAATGAGCTTGGCGAAGCTGGAAATATGTTTGAAAAAATTGAGATCCCCGAAGTTATAAGGATACCTGGTGGGAAGGCAGAGGATTATGGTTTAGCTCCTGGCGCTCAAGAGATGTTCTTTAAGATTGCAAATGTGCTAGAAGGCAATCATCGAGCTGGGAAGTGTTTCAAATCATCCTTTAATCTTGACAAGGTCTGGTATGATAGAGTCTCTCAATCTTATGGTATAGATTTACCTGTAGAAGACATAACCCAGCCAGGTTATATATTGGATGAAACAAGTTTCAGTGATATTTTAGAAAGTTCTTTCAAGTACACTGATGTCAATGGCAATAAGCAATTCCCAATGTACTTGGGAGAGGTGGTCCAATGGATCAAACGGCTGAATCCAAGAAATTCTGATTTTGCTTCTATCAAAAGGAGGTCATGCGTCTTCCTTAGTGCCGCTGGACAGTCAGCCTGTGAGAGGATCAGTCAATATGCTACAATAATGAACTATTATCACCACTTGCCTAGCGAGGATAGCAAACTTCGTTTTAGAAAAGCACTAGGTGAGAACAGCTCGGACCCGACGTCATTCAAGTGGCTTCATATCTTTGAAGATCAACATGGGGCGGATTCTAAGCCCAAAGAGATCAAAAGAGTATTCTCATTTGAATCTTACAGAAAGGATGGATCAGTGAGAATGAAGTCTTATCTAGATGATTTCTTTGGCCGTGCTGATCTTTCAAGGTGTCTGACTACTCACATCAACGGAGACCTGGTACTCACCTTGTACTAAGTGTTGAAATGTTTTTCTATTGAACAAACACTAAATTCTAATTTTAAATTGCATTCTTTTTATTGAACTGTGATTCTTATTGGTAGGCAACGCCTAAACAAGTTGACGCAGCATTATATTCAATTGCCCCAATGCAATTGTTAGATCTAAGGGAGATACTTTTAGAAGCTGACCTCCACCCCAAGAAGATTCCAACGCTGGCAGTGCCCAAGGTGAAGCTTCGAATGCCGGCAGCACCCAAGAAGCAGCGTTGGGTGCAGAAGGCAGCACACAGCGCTGGTGCATCGTCCTCAGGCACCGCTGGCAATGCAGGCACAGATTGGTCCCATGTGACCAATATCTCTGTTAGCAATCATATCCAAATTCATGAGTGCTTCGGGCTTAGAAGTGCAAACTGAAACCTGTCTTATGAGTGACTTGTCCTTGATATGGAGCTGGCTGCTCATATTTCCATCTCTTGGTATTTGGAGTAGCTAGGTTATGACTGGAGCTTGGTCTTGAAGGCCTAAAACTCTGTTTGGATGAAACCAATGCAAGTGCCTGATTTCTGTTCGATCAGTTATTATTATCTTATCTGCATTGCGGCTTAGTGTGGTTGACATGTTATTTTCCTAGAGATATTAAGATGAAGTATTTTCCCAGCCATTTTGATTGATATAGGTCCTTGTAGAAGTCACATGCTTCATCTACTGGTTACTGTCCTTGTAGAAGTTACATGCTTCATCTGCGGGTTACTGGCTTGGACCTTGATTTCCAAATGGGTCCGCAGAACGTTGAGCTTAAGTTTTAACTCGTGTTGCAAAGTTGGTAAATTCTGTTTTTTCTGGTATGTATCTGCCGAAGAAAGGATTAAGTTTTCGTCTTTCCTGTTTAGTCATGGTTTGTCCGCTGGCTAACATGACATGTTATTGTAGCTCAGTCCCTGTGTGCTGCATATAATCTTCATTGTGGTCTGCTTCCATCGAAACAAAGGCGATGTGGTTCGTCGGTGCCTCTGGCGGCACTCAAGGTTGCAAGTGGTGCGATCAGAGCCCAGCTTTCTAGTGTCTATAGCGGCTGGCACGTGTGTAGGGGAAAGGGCCAAATGGGATGCGGGTGCGGGGGCTCTATGTTCGGTTAGGTGTGTGATAACTTGCTAATATCGCCCTTTGGTTGCGAAAGCAAGTAATGCTTGCTATTTGATTTGGTTACCCATAGTTATTGGTACAGGTGTATGGAGTACAACAAAATGGTTACCTATAGTTATTGGTACAGGTGTATGGTGTACAACAAACACAGACAACTCGGTCAGCCTATGATTTGTGCTGCTGAGTTGGTTACGTCTTTGCTCGGGGGTATTTTGGGATAGGAACGGCATGTCATGGCCATTCTGCTAGCTACAATGTTATTTAGATACAAGAGCAACAGTAGACCATGCTGTAACTTGGAACAGCACTAGTGCTATTGTTTCGTTGGTAAAGAAAATTTCATAGAATCAGAAGGGCATCCGGTGTATACCAGTACCACACATACAGAGCTAAGTTTACACGATCTCTAGTACTGACACCCTCATCGATTCCGCAGAACGTTGAGCTTAAGTTTTAACTCGTGTTGCAAAGTTGGT
>CM041641.1:3687148-3699018 GCA_023333625.1 Bothriochloa decipiens
TTGTCTTGATCACCAATCCGAGGACGCTAATTTGTGCCTCATTGGACAGGGAGAATCCTTCTGTCTTGGTTTGACCCACCAAATTAAAGGAGAACATGGAAATGTCCTCGCTGACACGCCGATCCCATCTCCTGGGATAACTAAGCGATCCTAATAATAACTTAATAATACTCCAATATTCGAGTTCTTTCCAACTCAGATTAAGTTGTCTATTTTCTTGGTAACGAGAAAAAAAAACGTCTGTTTCTTCTAGAATTAGGTGCCGTTTTGGCTAAGCAGGAGGCAAAAGATAAGCGTCAGTGCGTCACTGCATGCTTCAGGTCTTGTTTAGATACCTAATTTTGGGACTAAAATTTACTATGCAGAATTCCTATTCCCCGTCATATCAAAATGCTGGCATATGTATGGAGTACTAAATATAGATGAAATAAAAAACTAATTACATAGTTTTTTTTACTTTGCGAGACGAACATTTTAAGCCTAATTAATTAATGTTTGGACAATTATTACCAAATAAAAACAAAATTGCTACAATATGACGGGACATTTACTATGCAGATTTTGGATACCAATTTTGGTATCTAAACAAGACCTCAGTCACACACACTGTTTAGTCAGCAGAGATCGCTCTCACTAGTCCTCCTCCCAGTAAACTCTCAGGTCAAAGGTCGTCTGTGATTAATCTATGACAACTGCACACCAATGAAGAACTGAAGCAAATCACATGCGGGAGGGAGGGTCTTCAAGAACCAATGGCCGGGCACCCATGTTTTAGGGCACGTACAACGGTGCGCTGGCCGTCGTCTCATGGCAAGGAATTTTGCAAAAACGCCCTTCACGAGCAGCAGATGGGGCTGTGCCGTCGTCTCACGAGACGCCGGCTCCGGCTCGGGCTCCGAGGGCTCAGCTACGGACGGGAGGATCTTGTGTGGGCGTCGAAGAGAAAATGAGGTGCACGTGAACGACGCAGGGTCTGACTGCTGAGTATAGTACGTGAATTCTGAAAGTGTTTTCGTTAGCTTTTTTTTACGTTGGTTTTTGCTGACTTCTCATCTTCTTCCAAAGATTGCATATACAAAATCAAAATTGAATCAAAAAATTCTGATTCGAATTTTATTGTGTACTCGCTCGTATCAATAAGACACTATCGGAGAATATATTCAAAATTGGTTGTGTTGCCAAATTATGTCTAAAAATATTATAATCTTGTTTAACCTAATTATTATGCTTAATCGATTTTGTAATCCACTAGCAACACACTTGTATACAAAGACCATACTCATATTTAATCATAAACACATGCAAGCACTAAACAGTTTATAAACGGCTAAACAGACAGCCCACTGTATGAGCTGTCTTTTTAGCTGTCTGTACGCGGCTTTTACGTGGGTTGTACATACCCTTATACTATTTCAGTAATCCATTTCCTGAAGACCAGGGCAGAACAGTGAGCAAGCAGTCTTCTCCCTGAAGACCATGGAATGTAGCAGTATGCTCCAGGGTTCATTCAACGCTTGAAGAGTGAGGTGACCAATAATTTGGCCACACAAAACCTCTGGCTGCTCTGTGGGATAGCTTGTGGGACTTGTGACAAAGCAAATCTGCTCAGAGAGAGAATCTTGAGCTTAACACGTTAAGACTCTCAGTCTCACTAGGCAGGAAAAAAAATCCTGTCTAAAATTGGCCCAATCATTCTAAAGATGAATTTGTGGAATTGTGGTATGTATGGGTAGTGATGCTCGTGCTGTGGTCGGCTCTCCTCCAGTAGTCCAGTCACCCGTTGCTCAGCGAAGGTCTCACAGTCAGCGCAGGCCGGCCGTTTTCCCTTGGCTTATATATTGCACAGGGCGCGGGCTCTGCCACTCACACACCCGGCCAAAGAAGCGCGGCAGAGCAGAGAGAGCCGCCGACGCCGAGAACGGCGACGAGGAGGAGCTTCAGTTCGTCGCGCGCGATGGTGTTCGCGTCGCCGGCGCCGCCGGCGGGCCGCAGGTGCTGACGGCGCGGTTCGTGCGGCAGGTGGTGCTGGGCCGTTGGTTCATGGTGTTCGCGTGCCTGCTCATCCTGTCGGCGTCCGGGGCGACGTACATCTTCAGCATCTACTCCAAGGTGCTCAAGTCGTCGCTGGGGTACGACCAGCGCACGCTCAACACGCTCTCCTTCTTCAAGGACCTGGGCGCCAACGTGGGCGTCCTCTCGGGGCTCATCAACGAGGTCACGCCGCCGTGGGTGGTGCTGGCCATGGGCGCCGCCATGAACTTGGTGGGGTACCTCATGATCTACCTCGCCATCGACGGGCGCACCGCCAGGCCACCCGTGTGGCTCATGTGCATCTACATCTGTGTCGGGGCTAATTCCCAGTCCTTCGCCAACACCGGCGCGCTCGTCACCTGCGTCAAGAACTTCCCGGAGAGCCGCGGCATCATGCTTGGATTGCTCAAGGGCTTCGTCGGCCTCAGCGGCGCCATCTTCACGCAGCTGTACCTCGCCATCTACGGCGACGACGCCAAGTCGCTCGTGCTGCTCATCGCCTGGCTCCCCGCCGCAGTCTCCATCCTCTTCGTCCACACCGTCCGCATCATGCCGTACCCACGCCGGCGACGGGGACCATCGGCGCCCACCAGCAACGACACCTTCTTCTGCTTCCTCTACATCTCCATCGCGCTCGCCGCCTACCTCCTCATCATGATCGTCGTGCAGAGGCAGGTCAACTTCTCGCACGCCGCCTACGCGGTCTCGGCCGCCGCGCTGCTCCTCGTCCTCTTTCTGCCTCTCGCCGTCGTCGTAAAGTAAGAGTACCAGATCCAGAAGGAGCTCGAGGAGTCCCTCCGCGAGCCGCCCACGGTGACCGTGGAGAAACCAGCCGCCACAGCAGCCTCCGTGCAGCTGGCTGCACCAGCACCACCTCAGAGCCAGAGCATCACGGCAGGAACGACAGAGGCCGCCGAGCCGTCCAGCAGCTGCCTGGGATCTTGCCTCCGGCACATGTTCAGCCCGCCGGCGCAGGGAGAGGACTACACCATCCTGCAGGCGCTGGTGAGCGTGGACATGCTGGTGCTGTTCCTGGCCATCATCTGCGGCGTGGGCGGCACGCTGACGGCGATCGACAACATGGGGCAGATCGGTCAGTCCCTGGGCTACCCGGCCAAGAGCATCAACACCTTCGTCTCCCTCATCAGCATCTGGAACTACGCCGGCCGCGTCACCGCCGGGTTCGCGTCGGAGGTGTTCCTGGCGCGGTACAAGTTCCCGCGCCCGCTGATGCTGACGCTGGTGCTCCTGCTCTCGTGCGTCGGCCACCTCCTGATCGCCTTCGGCGTGCCGCAGTCGCTGTACGTGTCCTCCGTGGTGATCGGCTTCTGCTTCGGCGCGCAGTGGCCGCTGCTGTTCGCCATCGTCTCCGAGGTGTTCGGGCTCAAGTACTACTCCACGCTCTACAACTTCGGGTCCGTGGTCAGCCCCATCGGCGCCTACGTGCTCAACGTCCGCGTCGCGGGGGCGCTCTACGACGTCGAGGCCGCCAAGCAGCAAGGCGGATCCCTGGCGGGCGCCGGCGACAAGACCTGCATCGGCATCGAGTGCTTCCGCAAGTCGTTCCTCATCATCACCGCCGCCACCGTCGCCGGCGCGCTCGTGTCGCTCGTGCTGGTGTGGCGGACCTGGAACTTCTACAAGGGCGACATCTACGCCAAGTTCAGGGAAACCGCCGACGACGATGCCGCCAAGGAGGAGGATCTGAAGCGGCCCACCAAGGAGACAACGGATCAGGCGGAGGTCGAGTCAACGGAGACCAACGGTAGGAAGCAGTAGGGGCATAGGGCACCGTGCCGCACGCAGGTGCATCCTAGTGTCCATGGCGGCCGCCGGCCGGCGCCGAGGCCGGGCTCTTGCGTTGCGTTGACTCGGTCGAGTTCGAAGCAGCCACACACTCACACTGTGACACAGGGAGTGAGCTAACGCTCGGTTTTGACTTGGTATACGTGTCATCTCTGTCATCTCCCAATCCTTAGCTGTTCTTGTTCTCGAGCTCAAATTGGATGGCCATGGGCAGTGAAGGCCTCAGCAGCAGTCTTATGAGTCTCTCAGAGCAAGCAGCGGCCACTGCTAACTGCAGGTGATTAGGTGCACGGTTCCTGTGTAATCTTTTAGCGGTAAAAAACCAACTAGTGGTGCTATTAGTATAAAGTACACACCTGCTTCTTTTTGCCTGTTGTATGGATATACGTACCTATGTAACTGCTGCTGCTCTTTTAATCTTCAAACCGGGGAGAAAAGTGAAAAGTTCCATGGTTAAAAATGTTCTTTTTCCTCCAAACAAGGCATTAGTACACGATCGCTGCTGATTAGCTGCTGCATACTCTGTCCCACTACGTGTACGTGTGTAGAGTGTAGACTTGCCATCCGCGACGACGACGACGGATGGTCGTCTGAGGACTGACCAGACTGACTGACTGACGACGGCTGCTTTGGAAGCAGAAGAGTTATGTCCGGTTGGGTTGGGACTCAAGAGCGAAACGGCCCATCCAAGACATACGGAGACGACGGCACTCAGTGGCAGTCCCGGCCTGCCTCTTTTCTCAGAGTTCCATGGTCTATCCCAGCAGCTGCAGGCGTCGGTGGACACGAGAGTGAGAGCGAGACCTTCACTTCGCGATTGGCCATCTGGTAAGGTAGAGTTTATATGACCAAAATAAGCTTAGAAACCAAGCGACACATATTTTCCTATTTTTTTTAGCTACGTTTTTATGTTAAGGTCTACAGGACAGCGATCGCCCACTAGTTTTCAGAGCTTCAGTTCGTGGCGTGGCCGTGTCTAGTTTTGGACTTTTGCTTCTGTTACCCACTTTCCCAGCGTTTCAACTTCTAAAAGTTGTGAAACGGACAAAGTGCCTGTGGCGGACGTGGATGAATGAGAGTGAGAGTGAGACCTTCAACTTCAACTTTTGGATTGATCGGTTCGGTTTCTCAAGCGGACACGAACGCTGCTTTTTCCCGGTTCGTTTCCATCTCAGAAACGGTCGAAACCGTTCCGCGAGATTTGTCTACGTGAGTGAAACGCCCAAAAGTCAGCTTTACTACGGATTGATTGTTCATATGGCCTCTGTTAACTCTTCGTTAACGTGAATTGGCTCGTAGTCTAACGGTAGAACGGTCTAGTGTGTAACACCCTGGTGTTAAGCATGCATTATCTTACACATCATGAGCATGACCATCTCATTTGCATAGTCAATTATCTTACATGAAATGATAATTTGAAATATGTGTTTACCTTGACTTGAACTAGAACTATGTGAAAGGTTGATTGTTTGGGATTGATTGTTAAATGAAGTTTGTAGAGAAAATTATTTGGAGCAAAACTTATTTTGGAGTCATTTCATGAAAAGGCTTAGAAGTGGGTCAAAAATGTCAAAAAACAGTTTGTAAAATTGATTTTCTTTTAATTTTTAATCCCCATTTCTGAAATTCAAATTCTAGGCAGAATTAGATTTTGATGTTTAAAAGTGAAATGTTCTACTCATCAAAAGGAACATTTCATCTTTTATGAGTTTTTCGAAATTCGGATTATTTTGGAAAATATGGGGTTCATCAAGTCTGCACGAATCTTGGCGCAGTGGGACCCACCGAACAGTCTCTTCTTCCTTCTCTCTTCTTCTTCCTCGCGACGCTGTCCGTGCCGACGCCGGCCGCGTGGCGTCCGTACGTCGGGCCGCTGCCGCTGTCCGCTGTCTCGCCCCCGCACCCGAGTGCCGCACACCGATCCCGCGCGCCGCGCTCGCCTGGCCCCACAGCTCGCCCACGCGCCCTCGCTCTGCCCGCATGAGCGCCACGCGCTCGACGAGCTTCGACGCCGCACTTCCTCGGTCTGAGCTCGAGCGGCCATTTCGAGCCGCCCCAACCGCGTCAGTCTCTCCCTCCCTCTCTTCGCCGCCACCAGACGCCCTCTCGCCCCTCCTCTTCCACCAGAGCCCGAGCAAGCGAACGTCGCCCGCCATTGCCGCCGCCGAGAGCTTGCACCGCCAGCGCACCCCGTAGCCTGAATACTTTTTGCCAAGGACTCGCCAGAAGCTCCGCCTCGACGCGAGCCACTCCCTGCGCAACCTCCCCGCCTCGATAACCCCAGGTAGAGGTCGAATCGACCATCTTCCCCTTCACCGGTCATGGCCGCCCGACCGCCGCGCGGTCCGCCGTGGCCAGCAACCTCTCTCTTCCTTCTTTATCTTGCGCATCGTGTTCGTCTGCTCGAGTAGGTTCGATTGGTGTAGTTCATGATGCCGATTAGGGTTCGAGCCCGACGAATTTGGCCATCCGCCGTCGCGGATTCGCGCCGCCGCTCGCCGGCGTACCTTGCCGTCGTTGCTCCGGCCGTCCATTCGTCACTTTGTCTAGTCCATCTAAACCGTCTTGGTCTGCTAGAGCTGGTAGACTAGTCCGTTTGCCCCGCCGTGGCCCGAGATGGCCGGCGCACCGCCAACCCTCGCCGCCGTCCGCCGCCGCGCATGGCCGCCGGTCGAAACCCCGATATTTTCTTGCATTTTGTACACCAATGCGCCTGCGCTGGAATCCTGAGTCGAGTAGTGGCCGTAGTTCGGCCGGTGACCTCGTCGCCGGCGAGATTGCCGACCGCCGACGACCATTCCCCGCCGTGTGGACCTCGGGCATGATTTCTGTTCTTTCCCGGACTTTAGTGCAAAGTCGCCAGACACAGCGAGTTTCTTTTCAGGGCTCGGTTATTTTCTGAAAACCTCAGGGTCTCTGGTGCAAAATGTTTTTCCTTTTTCTTTTTTAAAACTGTTTCCAGATTTCTGTTAAATCTTTGAAAATTCATAACTTGCTCATTTTTCATCCAAATGAGTTGGTTCAACTTACAGTATTTTTCTTATGAGATGATCTATGCATGAAAAATATGAAATGTGGAGTTTGTGATACTTTTCTGTATAGCTTTATTTATCTCTATTAATTGCTTTTATCTTAGAAAATGCATAAGTAATTCTCTGTTGCTCAAAAAAATATGAGACCAAGTTTGTTAGTCTTCTTATGTCATGCTCTATCTGTGAAAAATGTTATGAGGTTATATCGTGTAGAAAGTTTGATATGTCTAGTTATGGTGCCTATTTCCATGTGATGATAAATAATTCATAATAAATAATATATAAGGAATTTGTGCATAAAATTTTTTGGAGAGTGTTTTTATGTCAATCTAGAGCTAATAATATTCTGAGATCTATTGGTTGGCATACTTTTATGTACAAAGTATTTTAGGCCCATTAAATTATGCTGCCTTGTCATTTTTATGTAGGATAAAGTACTTACTGTTTTGACTTAAAATTTTTATGGTAGTCTTTATTTGGTATGATTAAGCTTTTGTAATTTTTACAGAATTTTCTGAGTAGTCTAAAGTCATGTTATAGTTATACCCTGATTTCTTTTAATTATAAATAATGCTTTAGAGTCATCATTTTATGTGTGTAAAAATGCTTTTTATGCTATTTGTAACATGTGCGATCTGCTATTGGTTGTGGTTCAGTACAGTGTAGTGTGTGAAACAATGGTTGTTTATAATTTTCTATAGTATGCAAGTAAATTATAATGCGAGGCTTGTTTGAAAAATTGTCGGTGAAAGAGAATGCAGATGACATGTGCTTATCTCATATGTTTCGAAATCATATCATTCATCTTAGCTGAGCATTCATTCACCATCAACATGAGCATTGTATTTCTATATATATATACATGGTATTCATACGTACTATGCATCATACAGGATCGTCAGAGCTCGAAACGGTAGTTCCCGGAGCACAAGGAGAGGAAGGCCAGCAGAAAGCTTTGGTTCGGGAAGCAGCAGCAGAAGAGGAGCCCGAGGTTGATCTTCCGGAGTGTCCCGACCAGCAGCCAAGCTCTTTCTTGAAAGGCAAGCCCCGGAGCATTCTCCCTGTGGTTTATAAAATATCTAACTTGAGTCCTTTAATTGTTTGATGCATTAAGTTATAGGCGTTGTTTTATACCGTTGCTGCATTACTTATATTCCTTGCCACTGTTTATACTTCAACCCTGTTAGGTTCAAGTATGATTATTTGCTTAGCCCTGCTTTAACTAAATCGGTAGAAGTCGGGTGATTTCCTGTCATCCGCGAGTTATAGGTGGTGACTTGGAATGGTTGAATACATTGTTATCTTGGATAACCATGTGGAGATAATAAATCAAGACCGGGAGGGATTGGTGTTGAGACTGAACTGGAGGTTTGGTGTGGTTATCCCGTCTGTGTCGAACTAGGACCCCGTCCGTTGTACGTCCTCAAGTCATATTGAATTTATGCCTCACATTTAGCTGGAAGGATAAGTCGTTCTAACCGCGAAGCCTAATTTTGATTTGGGCCGGGAGTCGACCTGCTGTACGCATCGTATTGGTGAAGATGGGGGACCACAAGTTACGCGGAGAGTAAGTCCGAGGTCAGGGTCGCCTTGAATAAGGCAGCCGGGCGGTTCCTGGATACGATGGTACCTGTTGATCCTGCGCCTTTCCTGAATTGAATGTCGGTGATCTGTAGCTCACCTTAGCGGGTGAGTGTGGTTTGTGTGAGGAATACCCACCAGCTGGTTAGTAATCGATTATAATCGTCATTGTTCCTGGACAGTGAACACTTGACTTGAGCAGCGGCATCGTAGTAAGAACTTGAACAAAGAGATGAGATGGTTGAGCTCTCGAACTGGAAAGATACTCAAACGGAATTGGTTACTTTCTTGTTGAATAATTATTACCATACTTGTTTAGTACAGGTGCTAATGTAGCATGATAAGGTTAATCAGATTAAAATACATTGCTAGAAGGTTCTTATTAATTGTTCCTTAATGCAAGCTTTTCCGTAATTAAATGAGTCAGCTATCCTACTTATACAGCCTGGCATAATCTTTGGAGTCACTTTATTTTAGTTTATGATAGGTAAGTCTAGCTGAGTACATTCTCGTACTCAGGGTTTTATTTCCCATGTTTTACAGATGGTGAGATGTTTTATGGCTATTGTCAGAACTGCTTCTATCTCGCTTTGGGAGATGACTAGACCTTGGGCATGGTCACTCTTCTCTACTTGATGCTTTTGCTGGATGTTGACCAAGGGACTGGCACTGTATTTGAACTAAGTGCGTGTGTGGATTTGAACTAAATTGCTTCCGCTTTATTTTAGAATTTGAACTTGGGTTGTAATAACTTTATTCGTACTCCGATGATTTAAACTATGTGCGAACTATGTACTTGTGAATGGGAACGCTAAACTATTACGATCTTGGTCGTGCTGGAAAAGTTTGAAATCCTTCGAGATTTCGGTATGACTACCGGGTTTATTAGGTCTCAATCATATAGTTTGCCGTACTAATGGTGAATTATGTGCTTGTGCTCTAATAAATTGGTCGGTTCTGTCACATAGTGGGACACTACCGACGTTATGCGTTAAGTGAAAGCGACGTTCCTGTTGACAACAAGGCGCCAATAGTGACTTCGGGAATCTTTAAATCTGCCGGATGCTCAGTTCATCGAAGGTGCTCATAAGGATAAGGTTTGCCTACATGTGTTAATAGAAGTAAGTGTGCGTGTGTGTTATGAGCGTCTGCGTTACACTGTATAATTATAAGAAAAACACTTTGTTGAGTTTCTCTTAAGTAGAGTAAGTTAAAATAGATTGTATTTAAAGTTGTACTTCGCCAACCTAAAATTATGAATTCTATTATATTTTTATTTATATATTTTAAGTAACAGATACTTTCTGACTTAAAATTTAACCTACTTCATCCTAGACTAAGCCGTTTGATCTTTTTTAGTCCAAGTTTGATCACTTATTTTATTAAAAAATTATGCAATATAATCACATTTAAGTCATTTTAAATATCTTTTCTTAATAAAGTAAATCATAACAAAAAATAATGCATAAAATTTTAAATAAAACGAGTAGTCAAATTTTGTATAAAAAATTAAACGACTTACAGTTTAGGATGAAGGAAGTATTAGCCAAATAACCTCACGAAACAATCTCATTCATTGTATATAATATTTCTTGAGCGGATTTGTATCCGAAACTCCTTTTTTTTAGAATCCACATCTCGGCAAATTCCCTTCCAGCAAAGGCTGCTTTATCGAGTGCCGAGAGTCGAGCACTCGGCAAAAAGCTTTGCCAGTGCCACGGCGGCTCGACAAAGAGTTTTCGCCATCAGGCCCAAGTGACGGTAACGACCACTTTGTTGAGAGCCGACAGCAGGCACTCGGCAAAGACTAACTGCAGGAGGCTGCCGTCACCTACGACCGCCTTTGCCAAGCAGTGCACTTGGCAAAGAATCCACCTTTGCCGAGTGCTTGGTTTCGCCGAGTGCTCTGCACGTTCTTTGCCGAGTGCAACACTTGGCAAAGAGAGGCTTTGTCGAGTGTCCGAGATTTGGCACATGACGAAGCCTATGGCACTCGGCAAATCACCTGTTCCCCTAGTGTACCGAGATTTTAGTTCATTGCAACATGTTTTTTCGTCACAATTGGGCCCCTAGAATAGAAAGGACATGTCATTAAGGCCCAAATTAATCTGCCAGATCCACACCATTCGGAGAACTAGACAAATCCTTAAAACGAATTTGACAAAGTCTCTTTTTTAATGGGAACATGGCTTTCGAACCCAGGACCTCATGTGCTATTGTGGCTCTTGTAATCATAGGCTACATTTACACCATTTACATGAAAATTTCGTGAAAACTTTGTTTAGCCACACCTTTATCCTTTCCCCCCTTGTTTTCTTTTTCTGAAGATGCAAAAGTCGAATATAGGAGTACATCTTAATTACAAACAAACATGACACTTCGCATGAACATGCATGCAAGTTTGCACAGAACCAAACATGCAGCTCAGTAGAGTAGACATATGCATGCATATGGTTCCGAATCATGCATAAATACGTCACACATATACAATAACTTCAATACAGGTTCGAACGAAATGTTATTCATGTGTCTTGTGGATCCTGAGAACGATCATGCCTAATTGCAGATGGATTGGAGGTTTCAGTTGCGGCGGCCTGGCCCCTTGTTAGCTGCAGGGTCCTTGTTGAAGGAGAAACCTACTTCATGCAGAACGAGGCCTTCTAACATAGTTCATGGTAGAAGTTTTGCGGTAGAGTTCAATTAGCTTCCCATCGGCAAACTTGTTAATCCCAAGTCTGTAAGGCAGATCAGATTTCTTGTTTTCCTCCACGCTCAGCACAGTCTCCTTGAAGTAGCTGAACCGGCGAGCCATCTCCTCACGGTCGCGCTCCTGGTTAAAAAACTTGCACCAGCGCTCATACAGGTTCCATAGGGCATCATCTGACTCAAGATCCTTGTCATTTGCCTCGAATTTCGCCCAATCTGGCTGGACGAAGGGTGACCCGTCGATGACTGCTTGTAATTTGGCGATGGTGGATCCACTGTCGTGAGAGAGCCTGCTCCGAGGGGGATGAAAGCTGCCAGATGACGCGGGACTCCGGGCGGTCCCCGCTGCAGCAACGAAGGAAGAGTGCTTGAGCGGATCTGAGGCCGCCGCACCGCCTGAACCAGAGCGGGCCGCCGCCGCCGCCGCCATCGCCGCCGCAAAGCGATATGCAGCCGACGCAGCTGAGCTGGAGACGCGAGCAGCCGCCCGGAGGATCAGGCACGCCATCGACGGCATGACGGGAGATGAGATGAGAGGAAGAATGGGGGGCGGATGGCGTCGCCGGTGGATGGTAATTCGATTTAGGAGTCCGATTTGGGGCTAGAGGTGCCTAACAAACTATGGGCCTTCTGCTGGGCTCCTTGCGGCCCAGGACAACAAACATGGACGACCGACCTCAGTTAATCCGCTAAACAATTTACCAGCCCACGACC
>CM041641.1:3719018-3734271 GCA_023333625.1 Bothriochloa decipiens
CATATGCAAAGAAACGAAAACGAGCAGTGATGGTAACAAACGTGACATGCTGGTCAAGATGATGCTCATTGGAGTCGTCTCGGACAGCTAAGCTACTTGTGTCAAAAATGCATGGTTGACGGACGGCACCGGATCGAGACATACGGTGTTCACTTCAGCTGTTCAACGTTCTTGCGTCACACATACTTGAGTGTGCCCCAACTCACTTGAAATTAATAGATTAGGGAATAAGAATAATGTTGGATTCGACCCAATAATTCGGGTGTATAAATTGTAAGAAGGGAGATACTCCAGTAGCTAGAGAGGCAATTGTTGATCTGTTTCTAAAACATATATGCATGATAGAACTAGTAGTTGGCAGCTCTTCAGCTAATCCAATTTGGATCCACTAATACTTTTTTTAGTGTTAGTGGATCAAATAGTCCCTAGGACTTTCTGAAATTGCACAAGAAAAAACATTTGCACTCACTAATGCAGGGTTATTTTGATGGCTGCTCTTGATTGTGCCTTAGCCCCCAAACTCACTTGAAAAGCTGAAATAGATTAGGGTCTAATAAGTATATTGTTGGATACGATCGAGTCAACAATTGGAGTGTATGTATACAAATTTTATTTAAGAAGGGAGAGTCCAGTGTAGGCGTAGATCGACGTGTGCCCCCAAGAAATCCCCAACAATAATCGGTCAATCGATGTGACGACAGCAAAAACTATATGGGCATATGAGTAGACCTAGTACTTAGTGGACACTGGTCGAGTGCTTAGGTAGGAAACTAGTTAAAGCTGGCCTCATCAATCCATTGTTTGGCGGGAATATGATTTTTTTTTGAGAATTTGGCGGGAATATGATATATCAGGGACCGGAGGCAAAAAGGCCTCTTCTAGTCTTCTTGGTCCAAATGAGGATTTTAGAGAAGACACATAGCAAGGTGAAACTACAAAAGGCCTAAACGAGGATTTTAGAGCAACTCCAACAACTTAACTCTAAAACAAAATTAAAAAAATTAGTAATTCTAAAAAAATTAAAATTAGTAGCCAAATTCATAGTTTAACCATTTTATAAACTAGAAAACTACACAAAAAAAGGTTACAACAGCCTTCATATTTAGATAGCTAGTGTTCATAGTAGGCGTTATATGGCCACCTATAATAAAACGATAGCTAACTTTTTATTTTTCGTGTTAGAGCCTATCTTTTGCTATATAAATTCTAAAATAGCCTCCAAAACACAAGAATAGCCGAGTTATTGGAGTTGCTTCTGATCCCTAAAAAAAAGAAAACGATTCACAAGCAAAATTTCTCTTATCCGCTTGGCTTGCACGCTACACTAGGGCCTCTTTCTTGGTATTAGCAATCAGCATCATCGGAGATTTATACTGATGCTAGAAATCCGTGCATTTTACTCTATTCATAGCTCTCACGTGACAAGAAGCATCAGAGATCTTATTTCTATACATGGAACACATGTCTTCAGATTAATTATTGGTTGTGCCAGTCCTTACGAGTACGCTTTCTGCTACATAGACTCCAAAATGCTGGCATAAATAACAAAGTTGATGATAGCTCCTAGCTGGACTCGGGCCATATTGCCACCTCCCACCCAGACCCAGCTCTGTCTCACATTCTTTGGCGTAACATTTCGGTTCAGTAAGTTTACAAGCTAGGATGGGTTTGAGCTGCACCTCCGACCCAGGCTAACCGCTTGCAGCTCATTCCGAGCTCGAGTCTCATGACAAACATGATACTAGGCTGCTGACCCCATTACACGCAGGCCATTCAACACCAGGGACGTGTAATATGATGCTTATAGCTCATGTATACTCCCAGTATGCAAGATCGACTTTCATGGGAAATGGATTTGGAGATCCAAAGTGCCAAACAAACTTAAATATATTTGCCTGGCTGTATTTCAAGGATAGACTCAGCAGCAAGTCAAACTTATTCCACAAGCATGTGAAGGATGACTCCATTTGCCAACGCTAGAATCACCCCTGCTTACGACCGGCACCACGTCTTCTTCGGCTGTCCACTAAGTAAGGAAGTGCAGAGCTCCACGGCCATGTCACTATCACTAATAAACAGATATTGAAGTCTGGTCCCTCCCAATATGCACCCCCTCAGTCCTCAGATCAGGATCCTGAGACATGGCCATCAAATCCTTCTAAGTGATTCTTTGGCTGCTGTGGGATACTTCAGAAGCTGAGCGTCTCAGGGCGTGCAATGTGTTGTCCAAAATCTGCGATGGCTTGACTATATGGGAGGGCAGATTTGTCTTTGCCCTCCAGGGTACCCGGTCTGAGCCGTTGGCGTGCTTATTTGCATTCCTCTATTTGTAATCAAGGCTCGATCCGTCGTTAACTCATGATTCACGCCTGCTTGTTTTCGGAACTCTCTTCCCCCCATAGTTCCTTAAAAAACCAAAAGAAATCTGACAGATTTATATAGACAATAATATACCAAAATAGCAAAAGTCTAGTAATTATTAGCCCCTCTACAAAAATAATAAGAAATCTGTGTTCTCAGCAGAAGACAATAATGGACCCTAAAACTAGTGAAGCTACCGTGTACACTAACAGCCTCGTTATATAGGCTTTTCGGAATACGGATTGTCCGACAATGCTTACACGTTCAGTACAGTTGTATCATTAGGAGCATTGTATTTTGAATTAGCTAAAACCGTTTTCCTCTTCTTCATGTCTAGCCTATGTCTTTATAATGCTTCCTTTACAGGCATGTGCAAGAGATGGTTGTGGATCTACATCTCAACAAAATCTTCAGATGGCACCAGATAAAACAATCCTAGCAGGCACCGTTGCTTGTAAATGGTAATGGACCGCTTAACAGACTCTATGAAACAGTTAATGTTGACCTGTTCCTCTTTAAAGGCTACCCATGTTAGCATCCCATAGATATGAATTTATGAATGTGATCTTTCAACATTCTCTCATCAGTTCTCAATCCATTTCTCGAGCCAATGATGATTATTTCATTTTATCTCGGTGATCGTATTTGTATGTCCCCAACACACGTCTTTAACATATAATATAGCATATTTCTTTCCTCTTGGCCGCTTAAGCACAATCTTCCGAAGTCCTTGCCTACAAATTAATATATATCGGTTCCTCTTGGCTTAAACACAATCTTCTGAAGTCCTCACTTGCAAATTAGACATAATACTATATAGCCAACCCAGGTAGTGGTAAAGTCATATAATTAAAGTACTCAAGGGGCTAGTTTAGGTTCAATCACTTCCCTTCGAAATTGGATATAATTGAGGGGGAATTATCCCCTTCAATCCCCAAGAGGTCCAAAACTTGCTCTAGAAGTTGATAATTTGAAAAAAAAAACCTCTTACTACCGTCAAGTACCAAAGCATTGGGGAAACAGTTAAACAACAGTATCCAGCTGGTAGTAAGTTTGTTACCGGGGTCATATAGTAACACAAACCAATTAAATCAATTTTCTTGTTTATTATGTGGGATTTTTCACCAACTATTCCTGATGTGGGGTTTTCACCAATTAAATCAATTTTAAGGGAAAGTTTTAAGTTTTGGACCAATTAACAAAGATCCTTTTTTTAAACTTCGGCAGGTTGTTACTGCCTTATATTAACTAAACAATGCTCAGCTCAATCGCAAGCCATCAAACTCCTTACAAATTCTGGGAGGGGGTCAGACCACACATGGAATTGACCCGGGTCCCAACTCATCCCCAAACTAGCTAAATCATGAGCAAGTGAATTACATGAACGTGGGATATTACAGATATTCAGAACATGAAAGTCGTCGTGGAGCAGACCCCTAATCTCTTTGAATAAGCCACCTCCTACAGACAGGTCGAAAGACGATGACAGCAAGGCCTCCTTGAGCATTGATGAATTCATCTCCAGGGCGACACGTGAAATGCCGAATTGTGTGGCTGCTTGAATTGCAGTCTTACAAGCCATGGCTTC
Organism: Bothriochloa decipiens; assembly: GCA_023333625.1. Lineage (NCBI taxonomy): Eukaryota > Viridiplantae > Streptophyta > Magnoliopsida > Poales > Poaceae > Bothriochloa > Bothriochloa decipiens. The sequence goes on from CM041641.1 coordinate 3,722,968, forward strand.
AGATAATAGGGCATCATAGGCAACTCCCAAGTGACCTGCACCGGCCAGAATGCCTGAACCCTCGTGATCTCTGATAATAAAACCCCACGCTCCAGCTTTTGTATCTGGCCGATAGGCTCCATCCACATTGATCTTGAGGACACCAGGCGGCGGTGGCTTCCAGCTCTGAGTTTGAGTAACAACAGTCGGCTTTTGCACCACATCTTTGTGCAAAATGTCCTGCACCATGTCGATGATTGAGGAGATCGTGTGGTGGCACGAGGGCATGAGTTCGCTAGCATTGGCTTTGTTCCTCACGTGCCACCAGTGCCATAGCATCACCGCAACCCGCAGCTGAATGTCCTCCCATAGGTTTATCACCGTCTTCACAAATTCCTCTGAAGAAAGCGCATGCAGCAGCTGCATACGAGCATCCTCGATGCCCAGTTCCTGCCAGCACTTGCGTACCTCCTTGCACTTGAGAAAGCAATGAGCACCATCCTCATCGAACCTGAAGCACACGAGGCATTTGGTGTCAAGATGTATCCCTTTTCTTCTTAGATTAATTTTCAGAGGTAGGTGTTATGGGCAATTCTCCACAGCACATGCTTGATCTTAGGTGGACCTAGGATCTTCCAAATTTTCTTCCACATGTTACCATCTGAACAACACCGTGTGCGAGACGATTCACCTATCTGCCTGACTCGCCTGAGCTCAGCCTCATCCTCGAGGACATGATAAGCAGACTTGACCGAGAACATACCCTTGCTATCAAAGTGCCACGCCCAGTTATCACGACATAGACCTAGGTAACAGCGAACGCCCAGTTGTATTTCCTTATGGTCGCAAGCCATAGGAGACTCCAGGCTTCGACGATGTTTCCAAGTCAAAGATCATGACACCTTAGAGGACACAATCAAAGTGATATTCGAGCAAGATATTCGTCGCCTTACGACGTCAAGGAGGTAGCATGTGTCAGAGTTGAAAGAATTAAGGCGTGACACATACTTCATAAAAGAATCAAGGATTCGTACCAGGTTTAGGTTTTAAGGTAATGATGTATATCAAGGTATATTCCATAAATCTCTTAAAGATTAGAAACTATGGAATAAAAGATTATCAATTTATAAATAAAACCTGGTATAAGACGAGATTAATCAATAGAACAGCTACAAAGAACAATAGCTACTCCTAGAATATAAGGAGAGAACTGTAAATTATCTTATTATCATGTTATGCAGGATATGCGATATGCTCGTCCTATACGTCCTTGCAACGTTAGAAGCACTTCGTCTTCATCATGTTAGTATATATAGAGCTTTATACTATACACTATCTTCATTTCCGAAGACGGACCATTTAGACGTACTTCAGTAGAACTTTGTCGGTGAAGTTGACTCTCCTCTTGACCTTCCAATGAAGAGTTGAAAATCCTCTTGAAGCCTTTTAACTTGAGTCATCGAAAAGTCTTCATAAAGTCTTTCAGCAAGAAAGAAAATACAGGAAAGATTATTTTTAATTTGTTACTTTTGAAAACTTTTATATTGTAAACTCATTTTGAAGTTTTTCAATGTAATGTTGTAACTGATCCATTGTATGAGCTCTGATACCACCTGTGGTAGAACCTCCTAAATTGTATGGCCCACACGCACCTATCATTGTCTCAAAGACTTCTGATAGCCATGCATATGTCCCAGATAACTTAGAAAGCCCTGTCGGGTGCCCTCAAAGGACCCCGATTAAACCACATTTGTCAACTCATACCAGGATCAACAAAGGAGTAGCTACAACATTACAACATTTATGATAAAACATATATCAGAGTGCGGAAGAGTAATAATATTAAGTTTACAAAATATATGAAAAAGTTAACTTTTACAAACTTGACTTTAATTGCGAAAGCGGCGGAAGCAGAGAAGAACTTCAGAAGTCAACTTAAGTAGAGCGCCTAAGTCGGGAGGGGACAACCATATCACGTCGAGCCCACCGACATGAACTTGATTTAATCACCAATTGGCACCTGCAACAGGGATTCAACAAACCCTGAGTACAAAAGTACTCAACAAGACTGACCCGACAAAAAAAAGAGGGGTAAAGACTCAGGAAATGCAGGCTTGAGGGACAAGGTAAGGCTTGCTGGAGATAAGAAATTTTGCAGAAAAGCTTGAAAGAAAGAAAAGTTGTCTTGTTTAAAAATTACCAACCAACTTCATTCTTAAACCTTACTCATTGTTCAAGTTGTTACTACGATGATGAACACCGATCGAGTCTTTTTCTCCGAGAAGCAACGGCGATTCGAATCCATTTTCATACCCAGCTGGGACCTAGGTGACTGAGCATACCAGAGACTTTAACTCCGAAGCACCCCAGGTGCACCGATATACCGGGATAACAACCTCAGCCGTATATCACCACATGATACACGTGAGCTCTGCGGCCCAGCGTACCGAGATACGTGGGAACTCAAACCCCACAGTAAAACACACTATGACACAGATGGGATCTCTGGCCCCACGCTAGGTCACTCCATGGCATACACGGCTCCAACCATCCGTATACCACTTCATGCATGTGGATTTCTAAATTCTCGATATCACCAGTTCACCAACGGATGGGACCTAGGGCATCAACAGACGAGAACACTACAGAGGGACTCCATTCCCAGTGCAAGTTCGCCGTCCGGACTCGATTTATTACTAATATCAAGATTCCAACAAGAAACCAATCTCATCTTTTTCATTCTTTTGCCGTTGAACAATTAAATAAATAAGCAGGGCTAAGCATAACTACTTATCTTCCCAGTAGGTAACAAGGAATAAGGAATAAGACAGGTAATGCAAATGGTGGGTTTTCACTCAACTCCTATTACTTAATGCAACATATCAGAGCTGAAGCGGTAAAACTTTTATAAATAGAATAGGGTTTAAATGCATTCGAGGCTTGCCTGTGTTGCAGCGGTAGTTAGTTCCCATCAAGATCACGGGTGTTACATTTGACACCACTCCAGGATGGACAACATCACATCATGGATCCGCGACTTCGCTTCGATGGTGGATGGCATTTTCCGGAGATCGTGCACCAAGATCCACTCACTCTCGAACAACTACACGTATTTAATGATGCATGTTTTAGCATGATGAACTCATTACATGATGCATGGCAATGCATTGGTGCAAGCATAACAAGATTAAACAACTAGCTAATTATAAACTATTTTAAAAGTATTACAGAAGATAAATATAAAACTCCATATATTCTAAAATTATATAGTCATATTAGGTGTTAACATGACATAGCAGAATCATATAAAGGTAAAGGAACCATATTTTTTATTTATACATTTTTATTATAATTATAAACCATTTAATAAGCAATAAGCAAGATAAATCAAAAGATCAAGCATACGATATCCAATGACCACAATATTTTTACTGCAACACACATAGCATAAGAAACATGTCATAAAAATTTCAAGTCAAAAGGAGTCACATAGCATGAGATATGAATTTTCTTCTCTTTAAACATTAAATAAAGGCATAAAACATAGCTAATTATTTTTCTATAAAACATGGCATATTTCATATTTTTAATAAAAACTAGGCATTACAAGAAACACAACAAAATTTGGTTCACCAAAAACGGAGTTACGAAACTCCAGATATGAATTTTTGAAGTTTATGAAAAACTGCTACAAACAGGTCCTCTAGGTACTATTCACCTGAGTCTATAGCTGTGCGGTTAGGACCCTGGCTTTAGTTGAATTCAAACCCGAGGTCCTTGGTCGCAAATGAAGAACAGAGACGCCGGGAACGGCGATTTTGGGAGGGCGGGGTACTCGTCGGTGGCAAGGGAGTAGCGTGGGAGCATTGGGAGGTGGTACCGCGCTCATGGGTCGCCTTGGCTTGGCCCGAGACGGCCCGTGGCGGCACGGCCACGCAAGCCCGTGGCGAGGCGGCGAGGCGACGTGACTGCAGCGGCTCTCCAGCAAGGAGACAGCCGGAGGAGGAGACAGGGAGGCGCAGCGCAACGAGGGCAAGGCCATGGCGCTCATAGGTGAGGACAAGGAGGCAAGGACGCGAGGAACGCGGGTGGCTTCGAGCTCGCAGCCATGGCGGCTACAAACAGAGAAGGGGAAATGGCGGCCGGTGCTGAGCTTATAAAGGAAAAATAGAAGATGGTGGAGTGCCTGGAGTCTTCGCGGGCGTGGCCACGCAGCTGCTAGCACGGGAGGTCTCGAAGACACAGCAAAATGGCTCACGGCGACGACGCGGCAGCAAAAACGGACCAGAGCAAAAACGGACCAGCAAAAACGGACCAGAACTCGCGCTGGTTACTGTTCACCAAAATTATAGAACTGCCACTCGTCGAAAATTATAAATTACTCCCAAAAATATATAGAAACTTGAAAATATCCAAAAATAAAGTTTGCACAAATTTTCAAGAGCTACACTTTTTATTTAAGAAATATTTTCAAATTCTGCCTAGATTTTGAAATATGAATTTAAATTTAAAAAGAATGCAAAAAGAGTCAATTCTCTAGAAGCAAACATTTGAAATTACTTTTTATTTTTCTAAACAACTTGAAAATCTTCCAATCTATGAAATGTTCAGCTTATCAAACCAAACATTTTTCATAGAGAAAGTTTTTCCAAATTTTGAATAATTTTTGAAATATGAATTTAAATTGAAAAAGGGATAAGTGTTGGAATACTGTATTTTCAAATTTATTCAAAATTATTTTTGGAAACTTGAAAAACTTTGAATACCAATATTGTAGATCTTATCAAGATCTACAAACTATATTTTGAGAGTATCTCAAAATTCCTTATAGATTTTAAAATATAGAAAAATGGATAAAACAAGGTTTTGAAAATAGTTTTTAAATAGCAATCAACTCATCATTTCATGTATAAAACAAAGCACCACATAAAAGACATTATTAAAACATGAATACATTTATGTCATGATGCTCAATGATTATTCTTAATAATGAACTTGATTATAATTTTAATTGCTTACTAACATCTGGGATGTTACAATCTCCCCACAGGAATCCATGGATCCTCCCATATTCGGACAATGGTACCGTCTCCTATCCTCCATATATTCCCCTTCTCCATTGCTTGAAGCCCTCTTAGTAACTACGCCACGTATAAGAGATCCCTGATTTCTCTTGGGCCGCCCATAGGTTGCCATCTGGATAATATTTGGCCATCAAGAGCCGAGCACACAATGAGTCAGGTTGCTGTATCAATCTCCAACTCTGTCTTGCCAGCATGGCAAGATTAAATAGGTGTAGGTCCCTATACCCAAGGCCACCCTTCTCCTTTCTACTGGACAGCGTTTGCCACGAGAGCCAGTGCAACTTGTGCTCATTCTCTTGCTGTGACCACCAGAAATGGCAGATCATGGTACTGATCTCATCACATAGGGTCTTGGTCAAGTCAAAGCAGGCCATGGCATAACTAGGAATAGCTTGTGCCACCACCTTGATAAGCGTTTCCTTTCCTGCCTTAGATAGTAGTTTCTCCTTCCATCCTTGTATACTCTTCCACACTCTATCTTTCAAGTATGAGAACATCTTGGATTTGGATCTACCCATGTACACCGGCAAACCAAGATATTTATCACTCTTTGCCTCCTGAGATAATTGTAGTGAGGACAAAAACTCCGTCTTGCTTGACTGATCACAGTTCTTACTGAACAGTACCGATGATTTATCCTTATTAATCATCTGTCCCGAGCACTCCTCATATAGCTGTAGCACATGTTGCAGGTGACTTGCATTCCCTTGATTGCATTTTAAGAGAAGCAACGAATCATCTGCAAAAACACGTGATTTATGCTCGGGGCATTTGCACTTATAGTGACTCCTTCCAACTGACCACTCCTTTCTCCTTCATTGAGTAAGCAAGAGAATCCCTCAGCACAGATCACAAATAAGTATGGAGAGAGAGGATTTCCTTGACGCAACCCTCTGGTTGGAACAATATTCTCTGTCAAATCCCCATTGATCTTGATCCTATAAGACAAAGAAGTCACACACTGCATAATCAGCTCCACCCAGCGGTCATGGAACCCCATCTTTTCCATCATACGTTTCAAGAAGTGCCATTCGACTCTATCGTATGCTTTGCTCATATCCAACTTCAGAGCAACATAACTATCCTTCCCAGTCCTCTTGTTCTGCAAGTAGTGTGTCAACTCGTACGCCACAAGTACGTTATCGCTGATCAACCGACCAGAGATGAATGCACTCTGGTTTGGTGAGATGATGTCTGGCAGTAGAATCTTCAAGCGGGCAGCAAGAACTTTAGATGCTATCTTGTAAAGGACGTTGCATAGACTAATCGGCCAGAGATCCTTCAAATTCTCCAGGTTGTGAACCTTTGGGATCAACACAATCATCGTTTCATTCCATGTTGGCGGTAGAGTACCACCATTCAAAAAAATGCAGCACCTCCCGGGTAATATCAGCCCCCACCATCTCCCAATATTTCTTGAAAACAAGGATGTCATGCCATCCCACCCGGGGCTTTGAGATCCCCTATAGCATCAAGGCCCGTCTTGACTTCTTCAGCTGTGAGGGGCGCACCAGCAATTCATTCATCTCCTCCGACACCTTGGGCACCATGTGCACCATTAGTTCCTTAATTCGGGCACCTGCGGTGGCAGTGAAGAGATTTGAATAAAAATTAGTGATGAGCTCCTTGATCTCCTCTTCCTCCTCTACCACACCACCATCCTCCTTCAATAATTTATTGATACGACTCCTCCGTTTTCATTCTGTGGCATACTGGTGAAAGAAACACGTGCTTCGATCACCATCATGTAGCCAGTGAACTTTCGCACGCTACCTCCAATACATATTCTTCTTTTCCTCCAACTTTGCCAATTTGAATCGTAGCAACTCCTCCCTTTCCACCGATTCCGTGGATAACGCCCTTCTCCTGCATTCCTCCAATGCCCTATGAGTTCTCTTTATACTTTTTTCTAATCCTCCAAGAACATTTCTCCCCCAATCGCCTAGTTCTCTCGCCATGTTCTGCACCGCACTGACCACACCTTCCCCCCCGCCTCCATAGATGTTTCCCACACATTCTCAACTATGCTGCACAATCCTCTTCCTCGACCCAGCTAGCCTCAAAACAAAAAGGCGGCGGCCCCCTTCCACCTCCACCTGCACGGTCCCGAGCCGGACTTGTGTTCACAATAACTGGACGATGATCAGAATGGCGAGGCTTCCCATTTATTATATGATACAAGGGAAATCTCAGCACCCAATCTTTATTTGCCATAGCACGATCCAATTGCTCACGAACATAGTTAGCGTATTATTCCTCCAAGTGAATGGATCCCCTTCGAAACCAAGACCAGCCAGCTCGCAAAACTCTAGAGCTTCTCTAAACCTGTCCATGCACCCTTGGTCCCGAGCAGGACCACCCTCCTTCTCACATGTCTGGAGAATCTCGTTGAAGTCCCCCAAACAAAGCCATGGGCAGTAGCATGATGCATTTAGAGTACGCAGCACCCTCCATGACAATTGCTTCTCATTAGGTTCTCCATAGAACCCAGTCAGCCGCCAAATGAAACCATCTTCCTTCGTCACCTCTGCGTCAATGAACAGATGCGAGATGCCCTGCACATGCAAGTTAACCCTCCTCCTCCAGAAGATTGCTAGACCACCCCCTCGCGTTGCCGAACAGTCTTTCACAATCATGTTTGGCATCCCCAGCTTCCACCTAAATCCCTTGATCCTATTCTCATCCATTTTGGGTTCGGACAAGAACAGGACGTCATGATCCTCCGCCTTCTGGAGCTTCAGAAGGCCCCAAACTGCCGCGGCGTTTCCCAACCCGCGGCAGTTCCATCTATCACCTTCATTGCAGCTCACAAGGCTGAATCAGCAGCCCCGCTTCTGTAGAGTTGATTGCAAGCTCTCCCATCTCTGCAACAACATGCTTTGGCTTCTTGCTCGCTACCAGTTCATCCAGATCCATGTCCTCACTTTCCTCCTTCCTCTTGCCATGGCTCTTCTCTGACCTATCCTTTTTAGTAGTCCTATCACTATTCCGTGGCACACGCTTGAAAGTCCCCCCTTCTTCTTTCTCGTTCCCCCATCCTCCTCAGTCACCGTCGGGACAACAACTTCATGTTGCATGGCACTGTTCACGTGCGCCTTAGCTGATTCCTTCTCCGCCGTCTGGCTGTCATCATCGATCGTCCCACCGGCAAACAACACCGCAATTGCCTTGCCTGTACCCTTCACATGTGGAGCAGCCTGCTTTAGTGGACTGGTCACCTCCTTGCCATCCCCGTTCTTTCCCCCAATCGCCTTGACATTGTCCTTCTCCGCTTCCTTCCTCCACGAGATGCCGTCCGACCTCGACTTGCCACCGCTTCCTCCGAATTCATTCTTGTCATATCTCCAAGAACCCGACCCTCCACTCCTTCCCCCACTCCTACTAGCCAGCATCCCCCTGATTCTGGCTTCTTATAGGTCGGCTTACGCGCGGTGGATTGTACCGGAGCTCACGACCGAATAGAGTCGGCCCTTTCTTCTCACGCTGCTTGGAGCAGGTACGATCCACATGACCAATGATCCCACAGTTGAAACAAAAGTCCGGGAGATATCCATAAGAGATAGGGCACCACTTCTCCCCCTTCACTGGTCCTAAATCCACCATGATCCCACGCCTTAGGGGTTTCCTCACATCCATCCTAATCTTGATACGCAATGCCCTACCCACCGCCGAATCATTGCCATCCACATCCACCGCCATGAACACCCCCACATCATCACCAATCGCTTCTGCCATAGCACGGTTCATCATGCCCAGTGGAAGTCGTTCCACTCTCATCCAGATCGGGATTGAAGAGAAATCAAATTCATCTACCGATTTGGACTTGTCATACTCCTCCACCACCAGCAGTTCCTTGGAGATCGTCCATGGACCCTCATCCAAGGCCTTCCTCTTCCCCCCTCCTGATTAAACGTGATTTTGAACACGTTGTCTTCCAGCTCCTTACATGAGATCCCTTTCGCCGGGCACCAGATCCACCCCACAGCATTTACAATCACATCCGGATGGACATGCTTCTCCATCAGCAACTTCACCACCGCCTGCGGACGCTTCTCAAACACCTCAGCTTCCTGTCCCCCCACAGATCTTGATGACCTTCTTCTCCTCCGATGAGAGCTGGAGGCGTTCCAGCATACCTTCAACCCCCTCCATCAGATCCCACTGCACCAAACTCCTCCCGATCTGATCCGGCAAACGAACGTAGACACGGTGGTGGACGGTGACCGGGATGTATGTGGACTCCGGGTGAGGGCTAGCAGGACTAGGGTTTTGGGGAGATGTGGACTCCGGGTGAAAGGCGACACACCGACCCACGGGGCGGTGATACGATGTGGACAGGAACCTAAACCAGGGCTCCACGCGGCTGAAACGCACGTGGAGGAGAGGAACGGCGGTGGGAGAACGGGGCCGGACGCCGCCGGGAAGGAACCACTCGAGTCGTCTAGGAAACCCTAGACGCCGAGAAAAAAACAAGCAGCTTGGTTGGAAGCCACAAATACTGATCGCAATTAACAAAGATCCTTGCCCAGAAGAATACACCGCATCCGATAATAATCCGTGGCTAGCTACCCTTTCGATGCCAATATATTCGGGTTCCGGCCGGCCTCCGGCCTCTCCGGCGGTGGTGTGGTCATGACTCGTGGCAAACCGACAGGCCTCGATCAGGCGTATGCTAAATGCGGCCGTTTCGCGTACTACTACTCCGTATGTGCGAAGAAGCGATCAAGCGTACGTGCGAGAGGAGGACGAGATGATCGAGATCGTGCTAGCTAGCTGCGCTGTGCCATCTGCCATTGCGAATGCGATGCATCGGTCGTCGGCTGCGCGCACGGGATGCTTCCCCCATTGGCCACCACCAACGCCGCGGAGCGCTTGCACGGACGAGACGGCAAGTGCATGCGTACCCTGGCCCGCGCGCCGCGGCAAAAAGGAGTCTTCGCTCCACGCTCGCCCTTGGCGCGACGCGCGCGCCCCGCATGCAGTTGCGGCCGACCAGCTGCTCTCTGGTGGCAGGCCTCCTCCTGCAGCGCCTCCTGCAGCCCAGGCCATGTGGCATTGCTAGCTGCTGCCTTTACGGCCATACGTGTGGAGGGGAGAGATAAGAATGTTGTGTCGTCTGTTGATTCAAAATAAACTGGCCTTTGCCGCACCACCGTTGTATGACCAGGACTAACGTTCAAATCAAAATCAAAGCCTCTCGTTCAAAATCGGATACTACCCTGCACGTGAAGGACGTACACAAGTAAACAACAGTACGGGGTACTATATATTTGAGGGATTTCGCATAATTTTGTCTCCACTACACTCTCTAATATACTAGCTAGTATTATTTTATGTCTATATATTAGTACTGTATATTCTGCAAACAATTAACCACACATGATTTTATGTCTGGTTGTTGACGTGGACTGACACATGCATATATGGCAAGCCATGTCTTAACCTAGTATAGAGCAGATCTGAAACAAAAACCTCCCAAAAAAAATCTTGAGGATATTCGTTTGGCACATTTTAAACCTTCATAGCAAGCGAGGATCAAAAATTTGACATCATATATGAAAAACCTGAGGGGCTATCTGTTATTTACGCCTCAACATGCCAGAAGATTCTCAAGGGTAAAAGCGTCTATTTCTAACACCACTCCTCTGTGCTGTCCATGCATGTGTGTTGTGTGGACCAAGTCCATATACATGGGCGCACCACCTGGATCCAAAGCCCTGATCTAATTAATTAACAAAGATTGTGGGCCCCACTGAAAGAATTAACAAAGACCTAAGCACCCAGTGGCTTCTGTTGCATTAAAATTCCTTGACCACCAGGTTGGTCGCTAATCATGATTAGGCGCTCGTACGGACACACCCAGAGCGCGGTAAAGCTACCGTTGCAGTGCTGGAGGCTGAGGACGGCGGCGTACGTGCACCACGCCCCCGGCTCATGGCTCCGTCCTAGGGATTCCTCTCCGCCTCCGCCTATATAGCAGCCCTCCCTCCCCCTCACCTGCTCATCCCCCACTCCGCTCCCCTCTCCTTTCCCTCCCCTCGTTCCTATCCCCTGCCAAGGGAAACCACCAAACCCCAGAGCTGCTGCTTCAACCCTTCTCCCATGGCTTACCGCGGCGGCGGCGGCCGCCGCCGCGACCGCGGGGACCAGCGCCCTCCGGCATCTCCGGTCACCATCAGGGCGCCGCCGCCGAGGCCGGCTGCTCCGTCTTCCACTCCGGCGCCTCCACGCCAGCCCGCGC
>CM041641.1:3744271-3768538 GCA_023333625.1 Bothriochloa decipiens
CAATCAATCAGTAGAGCCAAACAGTGTGCTCTCATTTGGCGTAGGATCTATATATTGCGGGTGCATACTTACTGGTATCCATGCCAGCTAGGCAGCTAGCGTACACTAGAATCACGAGTCCAACTCCAATCCAACCATTCCACCCCTGCTCCTTGAGGTATCTCAATTCTCAACGCCAGTAACACTTTTAAGGCTGGATTTCAACACCACATGCATGACGGAGGCCAAATTACCCGTACGTGGGGCAATCTCCAGTCTGTGCACGGGAGCGAGAGAACATGAAGCAAGAGAACAATGCAGCACGTAGGCGACGCCGGCGTCCACCCTGCGGGCGGCTCTAAGCGTGAGCGTGTGCACGGGCGACACCGCAACGCCGAGCGCGCAACAGGCGACGACTAGAGCGTGCCCTGCGGGCCTCGGCCCCGCATCAGACACCACGCGCGGCCCACTGTGCCCGCGCCGACGCGGCAGCGGAGGCAGCCAGGGCCAGGGCTACGGTGGTGGCGCCGCGGGCCAGCTCCGCTCCAGGACGTACCCGAACGTGACGGTAAGCACGGGCCCCGAACACATTGCCCCTGGCCGCGCCAAGCGCCGCGTCCACGGTGGCGCGCCGGTCGGCAGCAAAACGGTGGAGTGGAGATCTTGACGGCGGGCTCGGCCAAGACGGCGCCGGGGAGGCAGCCGGCGGCGGTGAGAAGCGGGCTCTGGATATCGGACTGGAGGCCGGGGCGACGTGGCTGATGGGAGGTGCATGCGTGAGTCGGAGAGAGATGACGCCCAAACCCTTGCCGCCATCATGGCTTATTACCTCGGAGGCGAGACGCGCGTGAAATCTTATGAGCGGCTCTTCCTCGTCGTCGTCCTTCCTGAGGTCCCTGTTGTTAGTTCATTTTCAATGTAGGATCGATCTAGCAGTGAGTTTAGGTGGGTTAGTTTATTGGTGCATGGTGTATAATTAAGGAACCTAGTCATATTCTACTAGATGCATGAGAGACTGAAGGAGGGAGAGAGGGATGAGGTGCATACCGAATCCCTCGGTGGGTGGTGCAGCTGGAGGCGCAGTCGATGTAGGGTTGGCCGGTGCAGCGGATCCCATCACGATCGTTGATGGAGGCTGCGCACGGGCAGCGACGGTCGGTGAAGAAGGTGAAGATGATGTAGTCCTTGGCGGCGGCGCGGACGTCGAGGTGGCGACGCTGGCGTCAGTGGATCTTCCCGCCACTAGCAGCGCCCCTCTCAAATCGAATTAGGGTTAGGATGTAGTGGGAAAACCGGCGGCTCAGGTGAACCTCGTACCGAGTGCCCCGGCCCCCACCTTCTTTTTATATGCGCTGGGCGACGGGGGCCCACCAACCATTCACGGTTGGGCGCCCCCGATCAGGACGCGAGACCAAGTCTCATATAGCCATTGGGCCTAGGGAGATGGAGATCAATCTAACATTCTCCCCTTGATCTCTCATCATTCTTAAAGTTCCTTAATTTCTTTCTTTGTCTTTCAATTCTTTTTCTTTCTTAATTCTATTCCATCTCATTACAGATTTGCATATCGAGCGTGTTTTATCGTCACAGCAATTAGTGCCATTAGACTAACAGCCACGACATACTTCTCTGTTTTGAAATGAAACTCTTTCTGGGCCCTTCGAATTCGGGAATCATAGGCTTTCTCTTAAACCCATGCCGGCTAAGTGTCCTCTGAACATATTGGGTGGTAAGCCTTTTGTGAGCAGATCTGCTAGCATTCATTCTGTTCTTATATGCTCAAGACTTATTACATGATCCCGAATTTTATCTTTCACAACATAGTACTTTATGTCAATGTGTTTGGCAGCACCACTTGACCTATTGTTGTGAGCATATTCTACTGCTGGGTTGTTATCACAATACAACCTCATTGGTTTATATATATCTTCTATTACTTTCAGTCCGGGTATAAATTTCTTTAGCCAATTCACCTGCCCCGAGGCCTCATAGCGTGCTACAAATTCAGCATACATTGTCGAGTTCGTAGTCACTGTTTGTTTGGAGCTCTTCCATGATATAGCTCCTTCTGCGAGAGTAAATATGTATCCTGACGTGGACTTTCTTTCATCTCCCGCATAATCAGAATCTGAATACCCCTGCATCTGCAAGGAATCAGATTTTCTGTATGTCAACATGAGGCCTTTTGTTCCTTGCAAATAACACAAGACTTTCTTCACTAATTTCCAATGTTCAATTCCTGGATTCTTTTGGTATCTGCCAAGTAACCCGGTAACAAAAGCTAAGTCAGGGCGTGTACACGTTTGAGCATATTGCAAACTTCCAACAGCTGAAGCATATGGTACTCCTTTGATTTGATCAATTTCATATTGGTTCTTGGGACACTGATGTTCCCCATATCTATCGCCCTTGACTATAGGAGCAGGTGAGGGACTACACGCATGCATACAAAATTTCTTCAAAATCCTTTTTATGTATGCCTTTTGCGATAATCCTAAAACCTCTTTTCTTCTATCTCGGTGAATTTCAATTCCTAAAACAAATATCGCCTCACCGAGATCTTTCATATCAAAGTTTGAGGACAAGAATTTCTTCGTCTCCATTAGTAGATTGACATCGCTACTAGCAAGTAAGATATCATCTACATATAGGATCAAAAATATGTATTTTCCATTCTTTAATTTTGCATAAACGCAATTGTTCTCAACATTTTCTTTAAACCCAAAACTCTTAATTATTCTATCAAACTTCAAGTACCATTGTTTGGAAGTTTGTTTCAATCCGTAAATCGATCTTTTCAGGCGGCATGCCATCTTTTCTTTTCCTTCTACGACAAAACCTTTTGGTTGTTCCATATAAACATTTTCTTCTAAATCTCCGTTAAGGAATGCCGTCTTCATATCCATTTGGTGCAATTCTAAATCATAGTGAGCTACAAGTGCCTTATGATTCTGAAAGAATCCTTACAAGAGACTGGAGAAAACGTCACATTGTACTCAATCCCTTCTCTTTGTGTAAATCCTTTTGCCACAAGTCGTGCTTTATATCTTTCAACATTCCCTTGGGAGTCACATTTCATTTTGTAGACCCATTTACAGCCTACCGTTTTGGCTCCTTTAGGAATAGGTTCTAAGTCCCAAACTTTATTGGTACTCATCGATTTTATTTCATCCTTCATAGCTTCTAACCACTTTGATGAGTGAGCACTCCTCATGGCTTCTTCATAAGAAGTGGGATCACCCTCCATATGAAATTCTTCTGTGTTATAAAGTTTATAGTCATCAGGAATAGCTCGCTTTCTTTCTCTTTGAGACCTCCTAGAGGCCTCTGGCACTTGTTCTACTTTGCTCTTCCTCATGTGCGACGTTTGGTTCTATAGGCTCCTGAAGGACAGGTTCCTCACGTTCGTTTATTGTCGGCACAGGAGAACTAACGACAGGTGTTGTCACTACAGTGTCTTGCACTGTTGGTGCAATAGCAGCAGGTAGTACAAAATATGGTTCTTCAACCATCGGAGTGGGCACATGTACCCGTTTCTCCTCAAGGTTAATTTCTCGTGCTACCTTGCTCCCCCTGATCATATCGTCTTCCAAGAACACAGCATGTCTTGTTTCTACAAACTTCATATGTCTATCAGGACAATAGAAGCGATATCCTTTCGATCTTTCTGGGTAGCCAATGAGATGGCAGCTTACTGTCTTGGGGTCTAGTTTTCCAATGTTTGAGTTAAAAATCTTTGCCTCAGCTGGACATCCCCACACACGTAAGTGACTAAGTGAGGGTTCTCTTTCTGTCCATAATTCATATGGTATTTTCAACACCGACTTGCTTGGTACTCGATTAAGTATGTGGATGGCGGTTTTCAACGCCTCCATCCATAAACTAATCAGTAACGTGGAGTAACTTATCATACTTCTTACCATATCCATTAAAGTACGGTTTCTTCTTTCAGCCACTCCATTCTGCTGAGGCTACCCCGGCATGGAGTACTCGGCGACTATGACACTTTTCTGTAGGAATTTTGCAAAAGGTCTAGGAATTTGGCCATATGGGGTATGTCGCCCATAGTACTGTCCACCCCGGTCTGATCGTACTACTTTGATCTTCTTATTGTGTTGATTTTCAACTTCAGCTTTAAATATCTTGAATTTATCCAATGCTTCTGGTCTTTCTTTAATTGGATAAATGTAGCCATAACGAGAGTAATCATCTGTGAATGTTATAAACGAATCATAACCATCCACACTTTTCATAGGAAAAGGACCACAAATGTCTGTGTGAATTATTTCCAAGGTTCCTATACTTCGTTTGGCATTCTTCTTTATTTTCTTAACATATTTTCCTTTGGTACAATCAACACAGTGTTCTAAATCAAAAAATTCTAAGTGCGAGAGAATTGATTCTTTAACTAATCGTTCTATTCTCCCCCTCGAAATATGGCCCAAGAGACAATGCCATAATTTCGAAGACACATTATCAATTCTCTTTCTTAGTTACATTCATAGATAGGGAATCATTCATATTCTTATTATAGACATTGTTCACATTCTCAGCAAGCGATAATAAATAAAGTTTGTCTTGTCGGAAGGCAAGACCAACACATTCATTATTAACAAGTATCTTACATTGGCCATTACCAAAATGGCAATCAAAATGATCATCATCAAGTTTTGAAACACTTATTAAATTTCTACGCAAAGAAGGAACATAGAGTACATCTTTAAGCCTAAGTATAAAACCATTCTTTAATTCTAAAGAGAGTTCTCCAATGGTTTCAACGTTGGCTTGCACTCCATTCGTAACTTTAATTGTTGTTTCCCCTCTTTGCAGGATTCTCTTCCCATTTAATCCCTGTAAAGAATTTGTAACATGAGTAGTTGCTTCAGAATCAATCCACCAAGTGGTTTTCACATAATTTAGATACAGAGATTCATCTACAAATATAATAGTTTCCTCACCTCTCTTCAGCAGAGACTTCAGGTAGAGTGAGCAATCTCTTTTGTAGTGTCCCCTCTTCATGCAGTACTTGCATTGATCCTTTTCAGCACCACCGTAGAGGTCATTTGAGTGATTCTGATGATTCATAGGGGTCTTTCCCTGTGGCTTGGAAGAAGAGGAGGCATTATCCCACTGGGGTTTCCCCTGTAGTTTAGGATTCTTAGTCTGAAAGTGCTTTCTCTTGTTCTCCCTCACAAGGTTTGCAGTGTCACCCTGTAAGTTCTTAATTCTTTCCTCCTCCTGAACACACATGCCAATGAGCTTTTTGAAATCCCAATCTTCGGGCTGCATGTTATAGTTCACAATAAAGTTTTCATATTCTTTGGGCAAGGAAGCAAAAACCAGATGCATCAGGAACTTATCAGTAATTTTGAGTTCCAAATCCATTGGTTGAAGCTTAGATGCCGTAGTGCACATTTCACAGATGTGCTTCCTAATGCCACCACCACTGTATTTCGAAGTGACGAGTTTCTTGATCAGTGTACTTGCTGTGGCCTTGGTAGACCCAGTAAACTGATTCTTCACCTTTTCTAGGCATATTCTGGGATTGATCCCCTGATGGTTTCATCAATAGTGGCCTTGGCCACTAAGAGACACTTGTGGTTGGAGCCAACCCAATTTCTATGTTCAAGTTGATATTTCATCACATTATCTGCATGCTCACGCTCACGAGTAGCGAAAGCAGCATCAGCTTCATCAGCTCCCCTTAACAGTGCCACTGGTTCAACAGGACACAGGTGATGGATTTCCATATCAACCTCACCCAAGGCAAGCTCCACTTCAAACTTCTCCCGCAAAATTCGATAGTTGGTCCCATCGAGCTTCGGGATGTTGTTGATGTTCACAAAGAATTTGTCTCCTGAAATTCATATCAAAGAGAGTGAGATATGTTCATAAATAAAATTGCATGCCTTAACTTAATGTTGGTTAAATTAAAACATATACCAAAATTCATCTATGCAAAAATTCTACATCACCGTTGGGCAGAAGTAAAATTAATGCATAATTCGCATGAATCAAAAAATATTATAATATTGTTATTAACAACGTTGGTCAGAAAATGACAATAATTAAATTATCCCGTTGGTTCAAATTTAATATGAGAGCAATAATTCAATATTCGCAACGGAAACATGTATAAATTTGATAACTCAATTTTCCAGAAACTCTAAATTCCTATTCTATTCTCTGAGAAAAATATCGTAGGACAAAATGCACAGAAAATTTACATCAAAATCGATACAAATTTGCATTCAAATATTTATCAAAATATACATGAAAA
This sequence comes from Bothriochloa decipiens, assembly GCA_023333625.1. Lineage (NCBI taxonomy): Eukaryota > Viridiplantae > Streptophyta > Magnoliopsida > Poales > Poaceae > Bothriochloa > Bothriochloa decipiens. The sequence continues at coordinate 3,750,531 of CM041641.1, forward strand.
AAGTTTCTAGAAAATGGTAAAGTAATTCGAAAACGTCACTATTCATAGCTGGGCCGGGGCAATCAATTCAGCCCATCGGCTAAAACAAGGCCCAACGGCTTGCGCGCGCTCGCGCGCGGTCGGCAATTGGCCTACAACGGCCCAGAGCGGCCCGTTTCGGGGTTTTTTTATTGATTCTGAAATTCGAAAATTAATTCAGAAATATTACTATTTATTCACGGGCCGGGGCAAACGATTCGGCCCATCGGCCATTTCGACCCGTTACGCGGCCGAGAGCTCACCCGCCTGGGCCGGATTCGGCCTGGTGGTGTCGGTTGATCTGGACCGTTCGTGTTCATCCGACGGCGCAGCGTCGATTTCGCGTGATCAAAACGCCGCTGCCGCCGGTTCACCCGAAAAACCCTAGCTCATTTCTTTCTCCTTCCCAATTTCTCAGCTCTGCTCTGCAGTACAAGGCGTCGCCGCTGCCAGAGACAGCGAGATGCCCATGGCAGCCGGACTGAAGGAAGGAAGAACCGGCACTGTTGCGGGCCCGCTCATCGGTGCTCGTGCTCCCACGCGGTTGAGCACGGCGCCGTCGAGTGGTTCCTCTCTGGCACCTCGAAACCGCGCGCTGCACGACCCGAGGCGGCGGGCACACGGTGGTGTGGCCTCATCTTCTGGTGGTTCTGGTTCGTGTGCGCCGGGCATGTTGATGTCCAGCGTCGTTGACCGGGAGGCCGAGTTCGACAGGTAAGAACCCTCTTGGCTCCCTTGATCTGTTCATTAGGGTTAGGGTTTCTTGTGTTCTTTGATTCGATTTCTTCTCCAATCTGGACCGGATCGGTCTATTTCTTTATCATTTTCTTTGGATTTCTTCTATCTCGAGCCTCCTTGATGTTTCTTGTTAGGGTTAGGGTTTCATTCCTGATCCGTAATGGATCGGTCATCTTCTTCTCATTTTTCTTTTCATTTTCATACCCCAGAACGTAGATCCACATACTAGAGGCTATACTGATACCATTGTTAGTTCATTTTCAACATAGGATCGATCTAGCAGTGAGTCTAGGTGGGTTAGTTCATCGATGCATGGTGTATAATCAAGGAACCTAGTCATATTCTATTGGATGCATGAGAGACTGAAGGAGGGAGAGAGAGAGAGAGGTAGGGCGAGAGGGATGAGGTGCATACCGAATCCCTCGGTGGGTGGTGCAGCTGGAGGCGCAGTCGATGTAGGGTTGGCCGATGCAGCGGATCCCATCACGATCGTTGATGGAGGCTGCGCACGGGCAGCGACAGTCGGTGAAGAAGGTGAAGATGATGTAGTCCTTGGCGGCGGCGTGGACGTCGAGGTGGCGACGCTGGCGTCAGTGGATCTTCCCGCTGCTAGCAGCGCCCCTCTCAAATCAGATTAGGGTTAGGATGTAGGTGGGGAAATCGGCGGCTCAGGTGAACCTCGTACCGAGTGCCCCGGCCCCCACCTTTCTTTTATATGCGCTGGGCGACGGGGGCCCACCAACCATTCACGGTTGGGCGCCCTCGATCAGGGTGCGAGACCAAGTCTCATATGGCCGTTGGGCCATAGGAGATGGAGATCAATCTAACACCTGTCGCTCTGATGTGCTTTAGCTCGATCTCCACCGCGCGCGTGGTCACTGTGTCTAGGGTACGTCGGGACGAAAAAGTCGTCCGCCCGCGCCCGCGGGCTGTATAGTGTCGGCGGCCACGGCAGCAGCTGGCAGCACCGGTCGTAGTTCCAGAGATCATCTTCTCCATCGAGGAGATCCCCCGTGGTCCGTGCTGATTTTGAAGGTCCTCCGCATATATCGGCGTGTATGATAAGTGCCCGGTCGTGCGCCGATGATGGAGCGCATCTCCAACGCTGGGGCCGAGGAGGCCGTGCTCCTGCGCATGCTGTAGGTGCTCACCGCACTCCTGCGAACCCACGCCTAGCCGCGGCGCTGCTGTCGGATAGCTCGGTGTGCACGGCCGTTAACACTTGCTTCAAGATCATGCAGCGAGCTCCTCCAGCGCATCACGGGCCACTGCATGCACGATGCCGACGATGTTGACAACCTATCCCTTGGCACCATTCTGGAAGTTGGGATTGGGCGCATGCTGCATGTTGGACGTCTTCAACTTCCTCTGCTCCCCGCTGGTTAGCTATTTTTAGAGGACATCGGGCGCGGTGGATCCCAGAGGGGCGGCGAGGCTGGTCCCTTCAGTTTCCAAATACTACTATAGTCCTGCCCCTTTCAAAGCCGATATCAGACCATATCATGCCAAGTTCAAATTAGCACAACTATCTCGAAGGCTCATATATTTCGATTTGAAAATTACTGGCCTCTCATTCCTAGTTTTTAGGAGGTAGTTTCTACTTTCTACTACTTGGTCAGAACCATGTACAGTTGTCAGTACAACTCACAGATCATTTCTAGAAATTCAAGAAACTAAGGGCCAAGCTCAAGCAGTGGGATAGATCCAAGTCAAAATTGACAGTGATCATTCAGAACTGTAATACAGTGCCATCATTTGCTTTCATGGACAACATGGAGGAGGTCAGAGCTTTGTACATCCCCGAAAGTAATTTTAGGAACATCATCAAAGACCACCTCCAAAAGCTTCTTAAATTACATCAAATTTAATGGAGACAACAATACACTAAAAAACTAGTAAATTTGGAGATGAGAATACCAAATTTTTTCACGCAAGAGCCACAGAGAGATATGTTGAAGCTAGATCCTAGCTTCGTCAAGAGCGAGCAGCACCTGCTCGACCCCTCTTCTCGACCCCCTCTCTGCTCTAAAGAAGAATACGAGCTTGAGCTCAAGAACACACACACCCAAGACCCTGCTCTATTTCAGCGTTGGTTGAAGGAACTCTGAGAATGTGGTGGCAAAAGCTGCCCTTTCCTTGTATTGCATAGAATTTATATACAAGCCTCTACCTACTACAAGGTACAAAGAGGTATGGCTGTCTATAGCCCCTACTATTCCTAGTACATGGCTTACGTCAGCCCACTACCAAGACAAGACTGATGTCATGACTATACAGTGGCAAGCATGGCCTATTGCCATGACCTGCTGCACATCCTGGGCTACCTGCCCCTGGCCATGCCGAGTGAAATGAGTGGGGTAGTAGCAGATTATGTCCAACAATCTTCCCCTAATCCTACTGCTAGCCCTTGACCTCCACCATGCCAATCAACTTCCTCAGCTCCTAGAACCGAAGACGCCCGAGTGACTTGGTCAGCGAGCTGCCGCCCGGTGTCGATGAACTCGATGATGATTTGTCCTCCATCGACGCAGTCATGAAGGAAGTAGAACTTCACATCGATGTGCTTGCTCCTGTTGTGGAGGACGAGATTCTTTGCTAGTGCTATTGCTAGCTGGTTACCCACCTTGAGCGCCGGTGGTTGAGCTTGAACTCCGGTGAGCTCCGTCAGCAGCCGACGCAGCCAGACCACCTGGCACGCCGTAGTGGCTGCAACCACATACTCTGCCTCACAGGTGGACAGAGCCACCATCTTCTGCTTCAGCGACTGCTAGGCGATCGGTGCTTCGCCGAGAAAGACAAGCAAGCTAGAAGTGCTCCGCCACCCGTCCACATCACCCGCCATGTCTGCATCGCTGAACGCTGTGAGTCCCGGCGTACCTTCCTTGGCCTCGGGCGGCGCTTCACTGAACACCTTTAGCTAAAGCCCGCCGTGCTTGGGGAAAACAATTCCCCACTCTGTCGTGCCCTGGACATAGCACAACAAGCGCGTTACCACTATCCAGTGGTCCTCCAGCGGATCCTCCATGAACCTGCTCAATAACCCACCGCGAACACGATGTCCGGGCATGTGTGAGTCAGCCAGCGCAAACCCTCGATGATGCTCTGATAGAGCATAGCATCCACCTTCGCTGTGGTGCTCTGCCTCAAGAGCTTGATGCCTCCTCCATTGGCGTGGCCACAACCTTGCAGCCTGCCATGCCCGCCCGCTCGAGCAGCTTCTGTGTGTAGGCGCGCTGCTCTAGTCTAATGGCGTCCTCCCCTGCCTTACCTCAATGTCGAGGTAGTAAGACAGAGTACCCAAATCGCTCATCCGAAACCACATGGCCATCTCTTCTTTGAAGTTGGCGATGTCTTGAGCCCGTGCAACGGTGATGATGAGGTCGTCGATGTACACCCCGACGATGAGATGCTCCTTCCCCCATCGACGGGTGTACAGTGCGTGCTCGGTGGCGCATCTCCCAAACCCGAGCTCAGCCATGATGGCATCAAGCTTGGCGTTCCACGCCCGTGGTGCCTGATGCAGGCCGTAGAGAGCTTTATGCAGGTGCAGCACCTTCTTCTCCACACTCTTGACGATGAACCCCAGTGCCTGCTTGACATAGACCATCTTCGCCAGGTCCCCATTGAGGAACGCCGACTTGACGTCGAGGTGGTGAACCTGCCACTCCTTGGCAGTAGCGAGGGCAAGCAGGAGTCACACCGACTCCATGCACGCGATGGGGGCAAAGACCTCCTCGAAGTTGACCCCTTTGCACTGCACGTACCCTCGAGTGTCGAGGCGCGCCTTGTGCTTTACCACAGCCCCGCGCTTATCCCGCTTCACCTTGAAGACCCACTTAAGTCCGATCAGCCGGCAGCTCACCGGCGGATCGACCAGTTCCCAGGTCTTGTTCTCCTCGATGGCCTTCATCTCCTCCAACATCGCCTTTCACCACGCTACGTCGCGCTCCGCAATGGAGAACGTGGTTGGCTCCTCTGCACTCATCAGAAGTAGAGTACGATCATTGTCAAGGGGCGCCACCGTATCTGCCGTAATGTCGTCCAAGCGACGGAACCGGACCTCCTCCCCTTTGTGGTATGCGTCCGTGAAGTCCGAGACATCCAAAGGCGGCATTGCATACTCGATGGTTGCCACCGTAGTTCTGCGAGGTGGGGTCGTTCACGATAAGGAACCTCCGTCATTCGAGGCTTCCTGATCAGCGATCGAGGCCCCTTTCTTAGTCGAGGGCCCATGTCTAGCACTTGAACCCCCGGCCCCGCGGACAGGGCTGCTCCGCCCGCGGTCGAGGCCGCCCGACATGTAGACGTGGCCTCCCGACTCACGGTCGAGGGTGCCCGTCGCGTGGCCTCTTGACTCGCAGGCAAGGCTGCTGCGATCGGGGTCAAAACCTCCTGCACTGTCATGCCCCCCGATGCGATCGAGGCCTGTCGGTCCGGACTCGCAGTCGTAAGCTCACGACCCATGGTTGTGGGCACTCGTTATGCGGTCGAGGCCGGCAGCGGCGTGGTCGAGGCTCCCCCGCCCTCAGTTGAGGCACATTGCGCCTGTGCAGTCAAGGCCTCCCACAGCTCTGCAGTTGAGGCCATCCCACCTCGCGTGGTCGAGGCCTGCTGCGCCTGCTGTCTTGCGGTCATTGCCGCCCAACCCTCAGTCACTTTCCCAGGACCCACGGGCGAGTTCGCCCATCCCTCGGTCGCGGCTGAGGCCCCCCTCGAGGGGTTGAGCACCGAGTAGAAGTGCGGCCAGGGAACTCTGCTCTGGGTGGATCCTCCACACCAGCCGCTGTTGGCTCCTCTGCTTCTCCCGCCATGGATTCCACTGCTTCAGCTTCCTCGGCCCTCGGCACATCGCCATGGCCATGGATGACCAGCTACTCTACAACGAACGAGTCGCAGAGTCCACCATCGTCTTGCTTGAGGCTCTCCACATTCGGACAGTCCCAGGTGCATGACGCTGCCTCATCGAAGACCACATCCTGGGACACCACCACTTTGCCGCCGATCGGGTCGTACAGCCGATAGGCCTTCGACCCCTCCTCGTAGCCGAGGAACACGATCTGCGTGCTCCTGTCCTCCAGCTTCCTGAGGCCCGACATGACGGTCTTCACATGACCGATGCAGCCGAATGTGCGTAGGTACGAGACATTGGGCTTGCGCCCGTGCCACGCCTCGTATGGCGTCTTCCCCTCGAGGGCTTTGGTTGGCGACCGGTTGAGGATGTGCATGGCGGTGGTAACCGCTTCTCCCCAGAACGCCACCGGCATCCCCTTGGCCTTCATCATCGAGCGTGCCATGCCGACGATGGTCTGATTTTGGGGCTCCATGACATTGTTCTACTACGGCGTATAGGGCACCGTGAGGTGTCGACCCACCCCCTCCTCGATGTAGTACTGGGTGAACTCGAGCGCCGTGAATTCGCCACCGCGGTCAGTCCAGAGCACCCGCAGCCGCTTGCCGTACTCCGCCTAAACTGTAAACCCTAAATCGCTTGCCACACTCTGCCTTCGCCCACGCCTTGAAGCGCTTGATGGCATCCGCCGCGTCACTCTTGCTCATCAGGAGCCGCAGCCACATGTAGCGGTTGCAGTCATCCATGAGTAGGAGGAAGTACCTCCGTCTGCTGTGTGTCTCCGGCGTGATTGGCCCATAGAGGTCCCCATGGACTAGCTTGAGGGGGTCCGTCGTGTGGTACCTTGCCGTCTTCAGGAACGACAGCCGCCTCTGCTTCCCCACCATGCAGCTATCGCACAGCTCCCCGGCATGCTCGATCCGTGGCAGCCCGGCCACCATCTTCTCGAGCCGGCCTAGAGCATCGAAGCTCAGGTAGCTGAACCGGCCATGCCACAACCATAGCTTTTGTGTGCACACCGTCGCCAAGCACACAGGATGCTCCACCTTCAAATCAAGAAGATAGAGTCGATTTTTGGAGCATGTTACCTTGGCGAGAAGACGTCGCTCCTTGTCCCTGATTTGTAGTACGCCATCTCGAATCAGCACCTCCATCCCACGCTCGTTGAGCTAGTCCAGACTGACGATGCTCGAGTGGAGCTGGGGAATGAAGTACATGTCTGTCAATGCACGCTGCTCCCCGTTCTGGCAATGGAAAACGATCGTGCCTTGGCCTCAGATGTCCACCCTCGAGCCATCCCCGAATTTGACTGTACCAGTCTTGTTCGTGTCGAAGTCGGTGAAGGCAGTGGGGCAGCCAGTCATATGGTTGCCCACATAGGAGTCGAGGTACCACCGCTGCTCCTTCTCATCGCTGACTGCGCCCAAATGTGCCTGCGCCCGTGGCTCATCAAGTTCAATGGCCTAAGGTGCAGTCCTCTGCTCCGCCTCCGTCTCCCCTGCTTCGTCCTGCAGAGCACAGTACTCACCCATCAAGAGCGCCTGCTCATCATCGCTGTCGTCCTGAGCCAGGTGCGCCTCCTCCTTCTTCTCCTTCCTCTCTAGGCACTCGCGCGTCCAGTGCCCCACCTTGCCGCACTTGCGACAGGCGTTGGGGGCAGTGAACTTTTTCTTTCCCTTCTGTCAATGAAACCTCATCGGCAGTCTACCACAGGATACCCCAAGGTAGTAGATTGCGGTGAGGGCACGCTAAGACCTACGATCCATATGTGAGACACAAAATGAACAACAGGGACAACCAGGTTTCAGGCCGCTTAGAAGCGTAATACCCTACGTCTTGCGTCTCTGCTGCTGTATTGATGAGTACCAGAGTACAATAAGATGGGATCAGATGAGATCAGATACCCCAGATCGCGGAGATCTGGGTTACAAGAGACAGATCATGGAGATATGCTCCCCGTTGAGAGGTGTGGTCGTGGTGACCTGGTGTGTCCAAGGACCTCTGCCCTTCCCTATATATACCAAAGAGACAGAGTTACAAGTAGAATAACCTATTTAGTACTATTACTAAACCGTGCGATGCGCGTCGTGTGCCGCACGTCTTCATCTTGGGTTGGGCCGTCTTCAATGGTGCGGCCCAAGTATAGCCGTGAGGGTATATGGGGGTCATATCCCCACAGCTAGTCCCCGAGCACCATGTATCTTGAGGGAGTCGTCGTCTTGACCTGTACCGAGCAATCACACTGAACGTGAAGCAACGTGGGAAGATGAGAATCAACTATTGCTACAGTATCCTTACCTCTTTGAAGGGTATGTCACTTCTTAAATCTCGAGGTCGAGATTCCAACGAGGGGGAAGGACTGTAACAACCCAAAAATCCGAGCTACAAAATTTTTTCTCAAAACACCCTAAGTGTCACATGTTCTTATCTTGCAAACCCTAGCATGCATCCATGTTGCATTTTAAATTTACATGCAATTTGGATTTTATTTGGATTTATGTATTGATTATTAAATACCAATAATATTTATTTATATACAAATAAATATCCAATCTATGGGAATAATACCCAACCTAGCTAGGACCATGTATGTCCACCTGAGAATTATTTTGCAACTTATATAAATACCTATATATATAAAAGTATTTGGAAAAATCAGAAAAGAAAAAAGAGAAAAGAAAAGATAAAAAATGGAAAAGCTTTTTGGCCCAAGCCAACCAGCCGGCCCAGCCTACTCTCCCTTCCCTCTCTTTCTCTCACGCGTCAGGCGGCCCAGCAAGACCGACGGCCCAGCAAGGACCCGTTGCCTTCCGCGCCACACCAAGTCGTCGCCCGAGTCCCTGACGCGTGGGGTCACCTTGTCATACCTTTCCCCATGGTCCCGCACCAGCCGCTCGCGCATGACGTTGCCGATGTCAGGCGCTGCTCCTCGCGTCGCCCCTAAGCAAAGATTCCCGATCGCTCGATCCAGCCCTTCGCCTCATCAACGCGTGCCAGCTTGCCATCTAGACCAACCAGCCGGGAGCAAAATGCCCACGGCGTGGGCATCTTCCTCTCACGCGCGCGCGCACATGCACTGCCGCTGCGGTGAACTCTGCCGCTATAAAGCATTTCAGCACCCAGCCCCTGCTAGCCCCAATCACTAACCTTCGGGACCCAACCAAGCCCCCAATTGCTGACCTGGACCGCTTCCTGGCGGGCTAATCGAGTTCCCATGGCGTATCACCATCCGCCGGCCACCTACCTCCGTGGCTCCCCTATAAAAGCAAGGCCCTGGCGTCCTTGGCTTCCCAGCCACTACCACCACTCCGATAATTCTCAACTTGCCACCAGCCCGCTCAATTTGGAGGAGAAGGGGAGAAAGGAGAAGAAGGAGGCGGGGAAGAAGAAGAAGGAGGAGGAGGAGGAGGAGCTCCGCCGCCGTCGGAGTCGAAGGAGGAGCCGCCGTGCCGGGATCGCTGCTGCTGCGTCGGGACCAAGAAGACGAAGCTGCACTGCGAGCCATAGCCACAAGAACTCCGGAGTTGGACTTGTACCGCACCTCCATCCTCTGTAACCGTCGGTGAGCACCGCCACCATCGCCTCTCTTCCAACCTTGACCTTTGCTATGGCCATGGCAGTCCCCCTTGGAGCGCGTAGCCAAGGCCTCACCCAGCCTACTTGGACACACGCACACGCATGCATGGACCGGCCAAAGCCCCAAGGACCACGGCATCGGGAGGATGCCAGACCGGAACGCTGCCATGCCCATCGTCGCGCTGCACGCCGTCACAGCGAGGCCACCGTGCTACCCCATCACCAAGCCCTGAGCAGCTTCATCACCGGATCTGCGCTTGCCTTGATGAGATGAACGCCATGGGCATGCTAGTTCTCTGCTTGCTTCACCGGGAGACCGCCGATGCACCACCATGCCAGCGTGCCGCCGCTCTAGAGCACCGCCGCCTCGACGCCGTTTCCTGCCGACTCCAACCACCGCATGGATCAAGAAGGCGCCGAGGAGCATCACTGAGAGAAGCTGCATCGACTTGAGGAGGGAATGGAGGCCATGGACCCACCCTGGGTGCCGTGCCACGCACCAAGGCCTCGTCGAAGCTCCGCCGTTGGAGTAGCTACCCACGCGGACTTCGCCGTGGATTTCGGTCGCTGCTGGCGCATCAGGAAGGTTGCGTGACCTCTATCGCACCCCTATGCCCTGCTTTGACTGGAATTGAGGCCCCATCGAGCTGCAGCCGTGCGCCATCACCGTCGACCCGCCGCTTGCCATGGACAGCCTTGCCGGACGCCAAGCTGCTACCTTGAAGACCATCATCGGGTTCACCGTGATGCCCCGAAGCTGTAGCACAGGAAGATGGAGTCGAAGGACCACTAGAGCGCTAGGAATCGAGGATCCCTCGCCGTCGTTGAACCCTGTCGACGAGCAAAGGAAACAGAGGAAGGGGATGGATTGGTGAAGAGGATAATGGACGTGGTCTACGTGGACCGGAGTCACTGCTCGTGGACCAGGCGGAGTTGGTGCACCAAGGATAGGACTGTGGACTGCGTGGACCAAAGGACTCATCTGTGCACCCGACGCATGTGGACGTGAGTCACTGACTGTGTACCCCGCGAGCGACAGCGCACCGTGGTCCAGAGTTGTGAGCTGAGCCCGTATGAGATCTGGATTGATGACGTGGCAGCACCAGAGCGTAACACGTGGCGGGCCCGGCCCGGCCCAGATCCGGCCCGCTCGGCCCATTAACGGCCCGTTAATGACCCATGTGGGGCCCACTTGTCAGTTGACTGTTGACCGCTGACCGTTGACTGATGACGTCAGCGGTGACGTCACCTTGGACCCACATGTCAGACGATCGTTGACCCAGTCAATGCTGACATCAGCATGACATCATCTGCCACATCAGCATCTGATTTGTCTCTGTTTGAACCGCACGTGACACGTGGACCAATCACATGCTGCCACATGTCAGCACCAGAATAATCCAACCTCTTTTCTTTTTTAGAAATCGGTTAAATCTTTGAAAAATCATAACTAAATCATACGAGCTCAGAAAATTATGATCCATATATCCAAATTTTCTATAAATCGAGCTCTACCTATTTTCACTATGTTTGAGTGTATTTGGATCTTTTATTTGTCATTCATTCTTTGAGTGCATTTGGATCTTTTATTTGGCATTTATTCTTTGTGCTAATCTATAGGGGTCGCTTCTACGACCATTAATTATTGGTTACAGGGTCGAGCGAGGACAGGTATGACGACAGTGACTACCAGGGAAGTCCGACAGCTACATCAGTGAAGGTGCCACATCTCACCCAAGCTTGTAGATCCCATTACGCATGGCAAATGTAGTATGGCTAGTGCTTTAATTTCTGTTGCAATATAATGGATCGCCTGTGCTAGGTATGCATGATAGATTACTACTTGATGAGCCCTACCTTGTTGTAACCTATCACCTTCTTACCCGCTGTTATGTTAGTCACTTGCTTATCTGCTATATTTATATATATGTACTTCACTCGCTTATATTTTGATGCGACGTGATGAACCCTGGGAATGCCTGGAGGGTCCTAGGCTAGAGATGTATGGGTTAGATGAGCTTGTGAGCTGATGATGCTGTATCTGGGTTTGGGGTAGAGCTTACGGCAGAGAGTAGGGTGAGGGTTGAGTCGATCGAGCCGGGATATATGATGAGCTTTTAGAGCGAGTCTTGCTGAGGAATGTATCTGGACATTTCCATGATTAGCAGTCTGTGGCGGACTAACTATGATGCGATGGTGGTCTTCGGGTGTGAGCCTCTGAGGGGTGGAACCCAAGAGGAAGGTGCCATGGTAGCACGCTAAAGATCAACCCTGGAGAAGACATCTTGGCTTGGTCACACTTAGAAACTGCTGTGCTGGTAACCAGATCATAGGAATCTAGTACTTTTCACTCACTTCCCATGGGGGGAGATGGCTGAACCGCTAGATAGATCGATGCCATTACTGTCAGGCGAGCGTGTGTCAGGGAGGTAGGAGCATGATGATGTCTCACACCCTTTTGAGATGATCATGATACTCTGCGGGAATGGGATCATGAGATAGACTCTTCACAGTATCAGCCACTCTAAGGGTGTTCCAGGGCTGAGAGGTAGGATGGCATCGTTCTATGGCAGTAGGCGCCCAGAATCTTCCGAGGTGGTGATCAACACCGATGATGGTTATCTAGTGGATTAGTGAAACTTCTGCAGAGTGTATGGTTGATCGATCGATACATATGCCGACTTGTTCGGCTATGGACCTTTCCTATGTTCTGCTTACACCGGATTAGTGAGTGGAGTGTTCTACCTCCCCCCTGAGTATGATTTACGGCCGTGAGCCAGGTTGAAGGCTGCGGGCCGCTGAGGCAAGCTGAGAGGGAGTTGGCTTGTCGACTTGAGTCTGAGATGGTGTTGGAGGAGTTGGGATGGTGTTTCAGAGATGGATGGTGATGGATGTTGTGGGTATGGGAATGTGTATAGATTTGCTTATTAGTTACTTATATACTTGATCGATGCATAGGAAACCCCAGCCTTTATAGGTTCCTTTGTTTATATCCATGTTTTGCATCGGGTGGGAGTGGCCAGTACAAATCGTACTGAAAATTTAGTTTCAGGTTCAAGGAGTGAGTACTCATCTAGGGAGTATAGTGATTGAGGGTTTCGTACCTACGCTTAAGTTGGATCGGAGATGATAGCTTCCGCACCTTCAAGCTTTTAATTTTATGCCGCATGAACTCTGATTCCGCCAAGTGGCGATGTAATAAGTTATTGTAAACCTCTCTATTGCACTCTTTTGTTCGATGTATGGATTATGGTATTCAACTGTTATTGGGTAATGTGATTTAAATGGTCATATTACACTTTGACTCTGTGGATTTTCCTTTCACAAAAATCGAGGCCATTTCACGTGACACCGAGCCAAAGCGACAATGATGACTCCCTGAGCAGCATGTGGTCAGAGACGAGGCTGTGTGGTGCGTGGCACCGAGCCGAACAACGGAGACGAGGCTGTGTGTTGCGTAACACAAAGCCGAGCAACGATGACGAGTCCCCGAGCAGCATGTGGTCAGAGACAAAGCTGTGCGGTGCATGGCACCAAACCAAGTGACGGGGGAGTCCCCAAGTAGCATGAGGTCGGAGACGAGGCTGTGCGGAACGTGGCACCGAGCTGTGGTGACAAGCAGTCGAGTCCCCGAGCAGCGTGTGGTCGGAGACGAGGCTGTGCGGTGCATGGTACCGAGCCGAGGTGACGCGAGGCCGTGTGGCGCGTGACACCGAGCCGAGACGACAAGAGACGAGTCCCCAAGCAGCGTGTGGTCGGAGACGAGGCTGTGTAGTGCGTGGCACCAAGCCGAAGTGTCGCGAGGCTGTGTGGTGCGTGATACCGAGCCGAGGCGACAAGAGACGAGTCCCCGAGCAGCGTGTGGTCAGAGACGAGGCTGTGAAGTGCATGGCACCGAGCTGAGGTGTCGCGGGGCTGTGTGGTGCGTGACATCGAGCCAAGCGACGAGCAGTTGGACCAACTGGTTGGACGTGAAGTCCGAGTGCCAGGTGACGCGACCACCTAGACGATGATCCTCGATCCAGTTTCCGAACGTACTGAGTGTGCTCGAGAACCGAACCTTGTCCCTGAAAAATAAACATAAAGAGCGGTAGTACATGATGTACAAATAATTGATTTAGGCATGTTAAGAGGGTGATAACATTTATGCCGTTTTCAGATGTCTGATATGTAGTCTAGAAAAATGTCGACAATTAAGTTTTGCCCCTACCCTCGAAGCGAGCTAACTCTATCGGATGACTAGGGATGCACTAGTGAACAACGTAGAATAGCCAGGATCACTAGGTACCTAGCACCGTTAGAGAGCGACTGCTAAATCTCCTAGTGCTATGTAGCGTGGAGCTGTAACACATCGTAAGAGGCTTCGAAACAATGCCTTGTCAAACCGTTCTCGGCGGGCAAGAAATAAAGTTAAATTATGACTTATACCGGACACATGTATAACAGACAGGGTATATATATAAAGCTGTAACATAGAGAAGACAACAAAGAACTTTATTAATTTTTCAAATAAACTTATCTTTTCTTTGGAGACGTATCGTCGTCGTGGCCGAGCCGATGAACAGGGCTCGGAAGTCCCAATGAAGCCTTGACGTGGTTCGCTGGCGGACGCGGCTCAGAGGGGCCTGATGTCGGGATCAGCAGTCAGAGCTCGGTGATATGGAGTCGTTGCTGGGCTTGCCGATCAGTTCCAACCATCAACAAAACGCAGAACGACGCCGAGCGTCCTTGGATTCCTGACAAAAAATAACTGAACACATACTTAGGATATATTAGATTAGAAAATTAAATACGGAACATTGACTTAGCTTGGTCTGATGCCTAGCGGAGATGCGTCATCTTCTAAAAAGATCGACTTGTCCCTTGCATGCCTTCAGTAGATGCGTTAGTGCACTTGACTGCTTGTCCATTACCCGATGCGTGTATATGGTGCATGTCCCCAAGGGATCACGTCATGGTGATGTTGGTCACAAGTAGTTGGCATGGATCTTGGAGACACGACGAGTTTGGACGATCGGCCATGTCCAGGTGCAGAGACCGGTGGCAAGGAGTCGGACGCCAGCACGTGGCCGCTCGCCGAGGAAGGCAATCCTGCTCCGTGTCAGCGTTGAGTTGCCGTAGATGTTGAAGGAGCGTCGAGTTGCTGTAGGAAGAGGCACCGCGGATCACGTTGTTGACGAAAGCATCTTCGACCAGTTGCCAATGGTAACTGGCAATGGATCCGGTGCTCAGGTGATGGTCGATCCGTAGCCAGATTGGATCTGGACGGCTCGAGTGGTCGGTCCGGCTCGTATTTCGCGCCGACACTTATGAGCGATGGTGAAGCCATCCTCGGTAGATCGATGTGGATCGATCCGCCAAGGAAGCTGCCGACAAGTTATCGGAGCAGACTCGTCGGCGAGGTGGTCGATATTGGTGCAGAAGCGGACTGCACCGCCTCCACGGTTTCGGTGGTCGTCGCTACGCCGGTGGTCGGTGAACGCGCCAACGGTGAAGGTCAAACCTGCCTCGAACTCCATAGAAGCAGGGAAGAAAACTATCCAGATCGCCTGCTGATCAGATCGCGCACCCCCTACCTGGCGCGCCACTGTCGATGAAACCTCGTCGGCAGTCTACCATGGATACCCCGAGGTAGTAGATTGCGATGAGGGCGCGCTAAGACCTACGATCTAATATGAGATACAAAACGAACAATCGGGACAACCAGGGTTTATCTAGGTTTGGGCCGCTCGGAAGCGTAATCCCTATGTCCTGCGTCTCTGCTGCTGTATTGATGAGTACTGAAGTACAATGAGATGGGATCAGATGAGATCAGATACCTCAAATCGTGGAGATCTGGGTTACAAGAGAGAGATCTGGAGATCTGCTCCCCGTTGAGAGGTGTGGTCGTAGTGATCTGGTCTGTCTAAGGACCTCTGCTCCTCCTTATATATACCGAAGGGACAGAGTTATAAGTAGAATTGCCTATTTGGTATTATTACTAAACCGTGCGGTGCACGTCGTGTGCCGCACATCTTTATCTTGGGCTAGGCCATCTTCGATGGTACGGCCCAAGTATAGCCGTGAGAGTATATGGGGGTCATATCCCCACACCTTCTTGTCCGCCGGAGCCTTGCCTTGCTTCTTGCCGCCGTGGTCACCACCGCCACGGCTGGTCCCTTCCCCGGACTTGCGCTTCTCCTTCATTTGCGCCGTCCACTCCTCCTCGGTCAGCATCAGCTTAGGCTTCTCTTTCTTCGATGGCACAAGACCGTGGCTCTCCACCACCCGCAGCCGCCCTGCCACATCCTCGAGGGACAAAGTGGAAATGTCCAGCATTGTCTCGATGGACATGGTGAGCTGCGAGTACTTGGGAGGCACCACGCGCAACAACTTGCTGACGAGGTCCTCGTCCTCCACCGGCTTGCCATAGGTGGCGAGCTGGCTCACCAGCGACTGAAGATGAAGCACGAGGTCCTCCACCGACACTCCAGACTTAAACCGGATGTCGTTGAGTTCCCGATGCAGCTGCTGAACCTTGGCCCGCTTGGCTCGATCCGAGCCTATACGGAGTGACTCCAGCATCTTCCACGCCTCCTTCGCCGTCTTCTTCTGGCCGAGCGCCTCATGGAACTTGCCCGGCGTGGAAGCCATGAGCGCCTCCATGACGCCCACCTTCGCATCCTCACCGCCGTTACCAGTCTCCACGGCCACCCACCACCTCCGGGCGTGGAACTTCCACTTTATCTGGACAGCCCACTCCCCGTAGTTAGTGCGAGTGAGCATCGGCCAGGAGTTGCTCCCGTTGTACTCCCTCGCCACACACACCTCTACCGGCTGTGCCATGGGCTGGAGCTGCCTCTCCGCATCTCCATCGTCGCCCTGCAGCACACCGGTGCCATTACCGGTCTCCGACATCGCCGGCGGTAAAGCCTAACGATGCGTACGGCTCTGATACTACGTGTTGAAGCTAGATCCTAGCTTCGTTGAAAGCGAGCAACACCTGCTCGACCCCTCTTCTCGACCCACTCTCTGCTCCAAAGAAGAAGACGAGCTTGAGCTCAAGAACACACACACCCAACACCCTGCTCTGTTTCAGCGTTGGCTGAAGGAACTCTAAGAATGTGGTGACAAAAGCTGCAAAGAGGTATGGCTGTCTATAGCCCCTACTGTTCCTAGTACATGGCTTACGTCAGCCCAGGAAGCAAAATCCAGAGAAAGTGAGTGACTTTAGACCTATATCATTGCTCAATTCAGCCATGAAGTTTTTGACCAAGGTATTGGCAAATAGGCCGCAGAAGGTAATCCTCAGTGTGTTACATAGATATCAGCATGACTTCCTGCAGGGAATATCCATACAAGATTTGACTGGCATATGCTTTTGAGTATATCCATCAATGCCATCATTCTAAAAAGGTGGTTGTGCTTTTAAAGCTGGATTTTGCTAAAGCTTTTGATACGGTTGAGCATGGTGCTATCCTGCAAATCTTGGTGGTTTCCTAGAAAAATGGATTTTGTGGATAAAGGACATCCTTACCACACATGAACCTCATCGATATTATTAAATGGAGTTACAGGCAAATATTTTGAATGTAAAAGAGGAGTAAGATAGGGTGATCCACTCTCCCCACTTCTTTTTGTCCTGGTAGCAGAACTTTTGCAATGCATTATCAACTAGGCCTATCAAATGGGTTTTCTAGGATTGCCTACCCCAGGAAGAGACACAAAATATTTTTCTATTATTCAATATGCAGATGATACACTACTTATCCCAATAAACTACAATAAGTCATGTTTGATATCCCTCAATGTGCTAGTAAAAAAATTCAACTACTGATAGGAGTTTTGGGGTGCTATCTAGGAGAGTTTCCTTTCACTTATTTGGGATTATCACTGTGGGCACTACAAAGCCTCTGGTAAAGGATTTTGCTCCACTCATTTGTAGGGTTGAAAGGATATTAGCCAGCTCTGCCTTTCTCAACTATGCAGGGAGGCTGCAACTAGTAAATTCGGTATTCTCCTCTTTGCCCACCTATTATATGTGCACTTTGAAGCTTCCAAAAACTGTGATAAAAGTGATTGACAAATATTGAAAGGATTGCCTTTGGAGAGGCAATGATATAAACAAAAAAGGTTATAATTTAGCAGCCTAGACTACGGTAACAGTTCCAAAAGAAAAAGGGGGTCTTGGAGTCAAAGACCTATATTTACAAAATGATGCACTTCTAGGCAAGCAGTTAGCCAAATTTTACAATAAAGTATATGTGCCTTGGGTACAATGGATCTGGTCTACATATTATCATTCAAAAGTACCTCACCTTGTTTCACCAAGGGGCTCTTTTTGTTGGAATGATCTGCTCAATCTTAGTACAGACTTCAAAGACATTGCTACTTGTACAGCTGGAATTGGAGACACTGTCAGTCTATGGAAGACAATTACATTGAGCAAAAACTTGTTTCCAAATTCCCAATATTGCACTAATGCCAAACAGAACGCTATCTCACTACAAAGAGGCCATCAGGCATTAGACCGCACTAATCTCTTCAGATTGCCCTTCAACCGAGCTACTTATAATGAATCCATCTTCTTTGATCAAATCATTTTTCTTTAGATAATGTTCTTTGATCAAATCATGAACGACCAGAACATCCTATCTGATCAAAAGGATAAGTGGACTTTCATATGGGGATCACTGTACTCCTCTGGGAACTACTACAAGCAGCACTTTAAGGCAATCACTCCTCCTAGACCCATGCTGCCATGCAATGGATTTGGAAATCAAGTGTACAACAAAAATCAAGTTCTTCGCTTGGCTGCTTCTCAATGATAGACTGAATACCAGGAATA
>CM041641.1:3768548-3798361 GCA_023333625.1 Bothriochloa decipiens
ACTGCAACTTTTCTTCGAATGCACAACTATTGTATCTCGATGGTTCTGCATTGGATTTGTTTAGACTGTGCAGGATAGTATTTTTTACGTATGCTACGTTAATTAACAATAGGATTAGAGTTTCATAAGATATTTGGTAAATTAAAGTACCTACAAGAATAATTTTTTTGTGGTACCTCAAAAAAGGAGGATAACCTTGTAGGCGGCACTGGAACGGTGATAAAAAGTGTGTCTTCTGTCATTTTTCCCAGAAACCATTCAACACCTTTTTTGGATTATTCTTATGCCAAATTCTTGTGACGTACGGTACATATGTTGTTTGGAATACCACCCCCCATTAATACAGATGACCTTTTTAACAAATGGTCAAAGAGAGCTAGTAAAACCCAAAATGCATTGTTATTTATGACAGCTGCAACACTTTGTTAGATTGTATGGATAACTAGAAATGAGGTGGTTTTTGATAAAAGTAGACCAAAATTTTTTTACAGGTATTATTTAGGGGGAACCTATTGGCTCAGGCAGTGGGCAAAACTGCAACGTCGTGATGTTCTAGGGGATGAGCTAGTCTCAGTTAGACTGTATCTTGAGACGTCAGCGTTGCACTTCTTCGACTCCAATGGATGTCTGTCAACTAGATCTATTGGCTCTACTTAGTCAAAACTTTTCTTCTGTTTTGTTTTCTATATTTTTCGTCTATGGGCAAAACTTTGTAATAATTGCCTGATACTATCGGTTAATAGATGAAGATAGGTATAAACTATCCATTATCTTAAAAAAGGATAATATTTTCTAGATGATATAGCACTAGAAAAATATGTTGCAGTTACCTTTCTTCATGGAGGTCTTCTTGATAATAGTGTGGTGCATTTGGATTTTCGATGGAAAAACACCCTCCTTGGACGTTTCGAAACTCTTTCATAGATGAAGTTAAACTTCATTTATATACAGGATCAGTCCAGCCTATCAACATTCAGTCATGTATTGGCTAACTATTTGTACAGTTCTTTTTTCTTTGCTTCTCTAGGTTACTCCATAGCTCGTCTTTTGTTAGCTCTTGGCTAATTCCTTCCCTGTACCTTTATTTGTCTTTAATAAAATTGGTACTATACTGGGGAGTTGTTGCTCCATAGTTTCTTCTGAAAAAGGGCTACTGGGGGGTCTCCTTCGACTTGATAAGCGGCCCGCTGCAGTAGATAGGCGACGGGAGGCTAGGGGCGTGGAGTAGCCCGCCGCCCGCGGCCATTGTCTCGATGGCCTGAGGTAAAGAAGTAGGAGGGCACACAGAGCAGTGACCGCCGCTCCGTCAGGATCTTGTGCTGGAACGCCTGGTGGCCCATGTCCCATCCACGCGTAGGCTCGAGCTCAGGTGCCGCCGGTCTTGGACATGGTGTGCATGATCTCCGCCGCCATCTGCTCGTCGAAAGGTTCTTTACGACAGATCAAAGAGCAGATATTCAAGAAAAAACAGATCACAGAGAGGAGCAAGGGTCCGTTTTTTATAGGAAAAATAAATGTGAGGGGTTAGATGAAAAAATACATGTCATGCTAGCATGCCACATCAGCAAAAAGATGTCACATGGGTCTCATGGACCTGATGTGCACCATTTAACAAGTTTAGAGTCTAAAAATACATTTTCCAAGTTCATTGACCTATATGACACACACTTACAAGTTTGAGGGCCACTAGTGCATTTGACTTCTTTCTCTATACTGATGTTGATGCTTTTGATTTATCCACAAGATCTGGATATAGCCTTGAACAATTTTAGGTGGTGGTTTATCATGGTCATAATGAGTCTGGTTGTGCATGTTATTCCATTTATGTCCAGTGTGCCCGATTGAAGTACTTGGGCCTTCCTTAGATGCTCAACTTTGGGTCTAAAATTTACTATGCAGAATTCCTATTCCCCGTCATATCAAAATGTCGGCACATGTATGGAGTACTAAATATAGATGAAATAAAAAACTAATTGCACAGTTTTGTTGTACTTGCGAGACGAACATTTTAAGCCTAATTAATCAATGTTTGGATAATTATTATTAAATAAAAATAAAATTACTACAGTGTGACGGGACACTTACTATGCAAAGTTTGGATACTAATTTTGATATCTAAACAAGGCCTTGGGTTTTGGATACTTGTCATGTCACCGGTACAATGCATCACCGCATCAGGTAAAGATTGATCTATTCATTTTCTCGTTTTACGAAGAGTTAAACGCACCAACGACCCTCGAACTTGTAGACCTATGTCACTTAGGTCCGTGAATTTGAAAACCGTACTTTTAGGTGCTTGAACTTATCGAAGTGGTGCACCACAGGTCCATAGCTGCCATACGGACAATTTTAGCTGACGTGGCATGCTAGCATGGCATGAATCTTTCATTTAAGCCCTCACATTTATTTTTCTCATAACAGAATTACCCTTCCTTCTCTACGGTCCGATCGTCCGATAGCGCTTGGGTACGGCATTTGGACATCATTCGTCGTCCGATACTCCGATACAGCTCGGTCCAGCGCCCACTCGCAGGCGACAACGCGGAAGGAGGAGAGCGACGACGACGACGATGTGCGGGGTTCCATGGAACAAGCACCATGCTCACCGAGGCAGAGGAGTGAGGCGACGCGATCGCCACATTCAGGGAGACGGGCACGTGGGGTAGCTCCCGACAGTTATGTGGGTGGGCGGGTGCTCCACGCGTGTGGCCGTGCGGGGGCGCCGCACAAGGGCCTGGTCGTGCTCGCAGCTCACGTACCTGCTCTTGCCGGGCTTCGTCGCCGGCATATGTACGACGAGAGCGCGGATGTGGGCGCGTCCAGGCGGGTGCTCGAGACGAAGGACGCGTCGCCCGTCGCGTGGAACGTCGATCCACTGGCCGAGAAAGGAAGCGTGGGACACCGTGATCGCCGCAGGCAGGTGTCAGGAGGCGCTCGATCTCTCGTTTCCAGGCGGCGCTGCACCTCTAAAGTGCGCAGGGACAGGAGCATGGGCAGCATGGCGCAGCATCTCCAGCAAAGGTCCTGCGCGGACGCCCTGGACCAAGCGGAAGCGCACGCGCGACGACGGTCTAATGCGGTCGAGCAGCGTGGTGGCGAGGACTCGGACAGAACTACGGGGCAGCAGCGCAGCAGCGCGGCTGGTACTCCAGCACGACGAGCGATGGGGGAGTCTGCTGGCTATTGCCTGCACGGTTGACATGACGAACTCTCTCTCTCTAACGCCTCAACGGACGGGATGACGGTGGCAAACCGGCAACCTAAATTTCTGATCAAAATCCTCTCATCAGGTCCTTATAAGACCCTGAAACACTTATAGTTCAAATTTGATTTGATTAGGTTAGATAACCCTGAATTTTATTCCAAAGTCAAAGAAATTTTGGAAAAGCCATGCAGACCTCCTTCTGCTTTGGATAAAATTCAGCAAAGTTATTGATCAAACAATACTTTAAAGGGGGGGGTTTTAATTTACAAGGTGAACTAAGAAAAAAGAGAGATCCTAAGGGAGGAGATTGTTTTACTAGAATCAATTGAGGAAGACTTTGGATTGGATTCAGAACAAGTAATTAGAAAAATGGAATTATTGAAAAACTTTGACTTTTAGATTTGAAACATATGATAATATTGAAACAATTAGGGATAATTTTGAAACTTGATTTTGAGAAAGCATATGATAAGTGAATTGGAACTCTCTTTGTGAATGTTTATCTGCTCGAGGGCTAAGTGATACATAGTGTAGCTGGATCAAACAGGTTGTAACAAGTGTTAAGTTGAATGATCATATTGGTCCATATATTAAAAGTTTTAAAGGAGTGAGGTAAGGTGATCCTCTCTCACCTATTCTTTTTAACTTTGTGATTGATGGGCTCACTAGGATGATTTCGAAGGCACAAGCTAATGGGCTTTTCTGTTTAATCATAAATCACATTACCAAAAAAGGGGTGGTTGTCCTGCAATATGCATATGACACCATCATTTGTCTAAAGCATGACATAGAAGGAGCTAGGAATATGAAGCTTCTCCTGTATATATATGAGCTAATGGCTGGTCTCAAGATTAATTTTTATAAAAGTGAGGTGGTAACTATTAATGATGAAGAATCTTAGGATGTTTTTTATGCAAAAAACTTGTCAGGTAGGGCCTTTCCCAATCAAATACTTAGGGCTGCCTGTTAGTCCTAGCAGGCTACACCTTGCTGATTGGGAGCCTTTATCAGATAAAACTGCTAAAAAAATTGGATACTTGGAAAGGAGGTACGTTGTCTAGTGCTGGGAGGTCTATTCTGATCAGCTCTAATGTTAATAGTACACCATGTACCAAATGTCCATATATTTGGAAAGTTTGTCGTGCATAACATGGATAAGATCAGAACGACCTTCTTCTGGCAAGGGGTGGTACAAAAAGGAAATAGCATTTAGCTAGTTAGATGGCCTAAGATCCGTAAGAGTAAGAAAAAAGGAGGTCTTGGGATTAAAGATATTAGACTCTTGAATATCAGTATTTTGTGTAAGTGATGATGGAAGTTGGATAAAGAAAAATGTTTATGGCAAGAAATTATACAATATAAATATCTAAAAAATGACTCAATCTGTACTGTGAAGCACAAACAGATGACTCACAGATTTGGGCTGATTTGTTGAAAATTAGACATGTTTACCTTAAAGGAAGAAAATTAGACATGTTTATCTTAAAAATGGGGAAAAACTCTATTCCGGAAAGATACATGGTTATATGATATTCCTAGATGTGAAATTTTTCTTGATCTTTTTGAATTGTGTTTACAAAAAACATTACTGTTGCTCAGTAATGATATGCATGTTGTTAGATTCACTAGATGGTTAGTTGATTCTTGGCTTCTTGATTGGCTAAATTTGTTAAGTGATGAAACTAACACTCATCTTCAAGATGGTGAGGATATGGTGATTTGGGTTCTGGATGAAAAAAATAGATTATTGTTAAGTCTGTTTACAACTCTTTGACTAGATCCGATTCTGGTATTTACCATAAGAAGATTTGGAAGGGGAAGACACCCCTCCCCCTAAAATCAAAATGTTCTTATAGATGCTATCACAAAATGTTATGCTAACTAAGGATAATATGATTAAAAGAAAGTGGCCTGGAGATCCCACATATTATTTCTGCTCCCATCATGAAAATGCAGATCACCTTTTTTTTCAATGCAATATAGCTAAGTCAGTGTGGGCGATCATTGTTGTTTGCATTAATGCCACTAATGTGCCCAGGTCCTTTATCTCATTGTCGGACTTGGTCTGAGTTCTGGTTATACCTTAATGGATCTATTTTTGATATTTTTGGCATTGCCGCTATGTGCTGGGCAATTTGAAAGAGTCGTAATGACATTTGTTTCAATGGAAAAATGATACAAGAGATCTTGCTTATATTGTTTGTTATGTTGGAATGCTCATGGGTTATTGGGCAGACTTATACACAGGTGGAGATAAGGAAGCGCTGATTGAAGGGATCACTACTATGCTGAAGATTGCGGCGAAGTTGGTCAAGAAGAGGAGACAACCTGACGACCTTGGACTCCTAAGTACTGAAGGATGCTCTAGTTACAGCAAGAGAAGAGAGCTGGAACCCGAAAGGCTTCATCTGGCGAAGATGAATATATCTTCATAGGCCTTCTGTTTTGCTTGGGAGATGTTAAACTTCCTTACGCTATGTCGGCAACTTCTTGTTTGTCAGTTTAGATGTTACTGGGTAGGATCGGTTTTTCTCAGTTCGTGCAGGTGTAAGTCCGGTAGTGCAGCTTACATTTAGTTCAGCGGATAGTCTTTATCAGTTTTTGCCTTCGTTTTCTGTTGCTGTCCTATCTATATATCGTCCAAAGACCTTGTATTTCCGTTATTTCGGTAATGGAAATGGGGAGATCCCCCGGTCAAGTGGTCAACCACAACCACCGCGTGTATTTGCTCGTTTAAATTCTTGTGTTTGTTTAATTTGTTTTTCTTTTGGTTAATTACTGAATTTAATTGGTTAATTTATAAGAGCGAGATTAATCAATTAAAGATAGTCACAACATTTTACAGATATATATAAACCATAAAGCACTTCAATTTTGAATCATACAGTTGTGGTCGGCTGTGCAAACCAGCTGCTGCTTCTGTGGCTGCTTTTGTGTTGCGCTGTGCTTTTCCTGTAGATAACAAATTAACAAGTACTCCTGATAACTTTTTCTCTGTCTCCATTTCATTCGTGCCGGTCATACTTTCTTTTAAGTTTGACTAGGATCGTAGAAAAGATTAACAAGAACCATATTTTTAAAACAGATTTCTTAAGTAGTTAATTACGTTTCAATTTCATGAAGTAAGAACGATAGTAGATAAAAAAATTCCGGAGGGGCCTGCAGCGCTGTTCAGTGCAGCCAATCAAAGCCATTACTTTGCAATCTATGTTATCAATCCACCATATACTTTTCCTAACTTTCTGTAACACCCCAGTGTTATGCTTATTAAATCGTATTATAATACATGAGCATAAGCACCAATGATCCTTTCTTTGATGTCGCATCATGTTATGTGGTGAAGTGTTTGGAATTCAAATTTGAATTTCAATTTTGATGAAATAATAGATCGATGTTCATGAATAAAACTTGTCTAAATTCTTATTCCATGAATTGGTGCAAAGATGGTGTCTTGAAATGGTGTTATTGTTTGTAATGCTTGAGTGATGTTTTGTTACTAATTAATTTAAAAAAATAATAATGAATAGTTAATTAACCCTAATTTAATTTATAAATATGAAAAGCTACTTTTAAAAATAATTGGAATTTGGCTATGGTCCAAGAAGCGAAAGTGTAATTCAATTTATTTTGAGCAACTTTTGTATTTGAAGATTTTTAAGTTCTTATATGAATTTTTTGAGCAGTTGAAAAAGGGAAAAATCCTAAACTGCTATAGTAACCCGAGCAGCAACTTCTCTGCCTGCTCATCGCCGTGTGCCGTTTGGCCAGCTCCATGCCACCTCTTGGCTCTTCTTGATCCTTCTCCATGCTACTTCTCCTTCATGTGTCATGCTTACAAATGATGCAGTGAAAAAAAATTGAATTTTCCCTTTCTACTCTCCTCCATCCCTCTCTCTGTTTTCCTTTTCTCTGTTGTCTATCAACACAGACAGAGCAGAGCAGGGCAAGAGCAGGAGCAGCAGCAGGCCGACGCTCTCTTCCTCCTTCTCCCTTCCCTGCCGACGCCCCAGGCTCCTCCCTTGTCCTCTCTGAGCAACAGCCGCCCAGCCGCCCCTTTTCTTCCCTGTTGCCGCTGCTCCAAGCTGTGCCCCCGGGCCATGCCAGCAGCAGCCACGACTGGGCTAAGGCTGGCGCTGGCTGGCCGAACCGCAGGCCGGCCAGGGGTCGCAGCAAGCCAGGCCGCCCCTCTCTGTCGCCGTATAGCAGCAGCAGAAAGCAACAGCAGCCGCTCCATGAGCTAAAACCGTCGACTCATGTGGCCACGCCTACACGGGCCACCTCGGACCAAACCGCGACCGCCTTCGAGTTCGAATCACCGCCATGATGCTCCCACACCCGTCCCTTGCCGTCAATTAGCCTCGCGGTTGCCGAAATTGGAGCTCCCTAAGCTCCTCTGTTCTTGTCTTGCGACCAGGGACTTCGGTGAGGAGATAACAAAAGTCAGGGTCCTATCTGCGAAGTCAAAGACTCAGGTGAATAGTGCCCCGAGGACCTATTTGTAATAGCTTTTCTCAAACTTCAAAAATTCATATCTGGAGTTAGGTAACTCCGTTGTTGGTGAACCAAATTTTATTTGCTCCTTAAGATGTCTAGTTTTTATTAAAAATATAAAACATACCATATTTTATAAAAAAATAATTAGTTCTATTTTATGTCTTTATTTTATGATAGAAAGGAAGAAAATTCATATCTCATGCTATGTAATTCCTTTTGACTTGAAATTTTTATGACATGCTTATTCTGTGGGCATTGGATATAGTATACTTTATCTTTTGATTTATCTTGTTTGTTGCTTATTAAATGATTTATAATTGTAATAAAAGTATATAAATAGAAAATATGGTTCCTTTACCTTTTTAGGATGTTGCTATGTCATATTAACACCTAATATGGCTAAGTGGTTTCAGTATATGTGGAGTTTTATATTTATCTTGTACTTACATGCTTGTTTATGATTAAAATTTATTTTTTTATAATTATTAAAGTATTAAACCTGAGCATGTAATATTGATGTAGTAGTATAACTATACGTCGTGTTTACTTAATTAGGAATATCTGCACAAACTGGTTTGATAAATCTATGTGAGTGATGTATGTTGCTTTTCAATGAATTGGTAGCTGAGTACCACCTCTAATAGGATAGTTGTTGTTGTAATATAACATGCAATCGTAACATCATGCCATATGCATTCAATATGCACTATTCATATACCCGCACATACATTATATAGGATCGTTCGAAGGATAGAACGATGAACGTTGATGGATCGACGGAAGGCCATTGAAGCCGAACCAAGAGACAGTGTCCTAGTGACTATCTTGAAGATGATGGGTGATCGTCCATTGAAGTTGGAGCCTACTAACTTAATGTGATATTAAGTTATCCAGGCAAGCCCCGGAGCATTTTAACTTCCTAACCTTTTATAATATATTAATTATGTTATGCTTGTTGTATTAAGTTTTAGGGTTTGAATTGGAACCTTTGTTGCATTTACATCCTTCCTTGTCCAGTTTATTACCCTTGAAATCCTAATGATATTACGCCGTAGTATTGCTTAGCTATGCTTAAACGGTAGAAGTCGAGTGATTATTAATCACTTGCAAGAATTAGGATGATGGTTCACGGTTGGCTATATGTGCTATCGTGCAAATAACCATATGGATGTAAATCGATGGTAAGACGAAACATGGAAGTTACAAGATCGACGGACCTAGTTAAATGAAGTGTATCGTCATGCTGATTAATCACCTACAAGGAATGGAGCCTTTCTTTTTAATGTTGAACAGTGCCTAGCACTTAGCTGGCTGGATCCGAGGTTATCCGCCGCGAAGCCTAGTAGCTCAACTCAGGCCAGAAATTGAGAAGTATCAAGTGCTCACTACTGGGGTGGTATGTACATACTAGCCGTCATGTCTGTAAGTCTAGTGGCACGGTGGTACCCAGATGAGGACCATGTCCGTAAGTCCTATATCAGGTGAGTTAAAATTCCTGATCTGGCTTGGTGACCCCCATGTGAGTGAGGCACTGTTCGGATCCGCGATTTCTGAGTTGTACGAACGGTGTTCTACGGCTACCCTTAGCGGGGCTTGCCGGGAGAGTGTTAGGAATATTTCTCCAGCTGGGTTGTAATCGATTCGAATCGTCATCGTCTCCTGGATAGTGAGAAGCTTGACGGGAGTATCTCCATACTTGAAAATATTAAATTGCTTGGATGGTTAATGATGTTTCATAAGAAAGCTGATGATGAACCTGATATGGTTATGTAATCCTCTTCTCTTTTGCTTATTTAGTACAGGTGTAAACATAGATGACAGGTTAATGAATATTAACTTGATGCTAATAATAATATAGTTACTCTCCTCACTTAAGGCTTTTTACGCAAAATGAGTAAGCCAACTCCACTTATATAGCCTTGCATAATCCTTGAAGTCGTTATTTCTGGTTTACGGCGGGTAAGTCTTGTTGAGTACAATTGAGTACTCAGGGTTTTATTCCCTCTTGTTGCAGATGACATCTTCTATAATGGTTGCTGCAAGTACTGCCTTCTCCCAGCCGGGAATGAAGACTAGACCATTGGGCATGGTCTCTAGTAGTATCCTTACCTCATAATGCTTTTGTAGGATGTGAACTTGAACTGGCAATGTAATCCTTAAAACTATGGATTTGGTTTTAAAAACTATATTGCTTCCGCTACCTTACATTTTGGTTTGTAATAACTAAAGTGTACTCCGATGTATGTAATCTATGTAGATTATCTTTGAAATGTTGTAACAGATGATATGGTTATGCTGAATTACTACGATCTTGGTTTGTTGCGAGTTGGTTTGAAATCCTTCGTGATTTTGTTGGACTACTGGGTTTATATAAGTGAAAGTATGTGAGTGTCAACGTGTTAGCGGGGACATCCGTACTTGATCTTGTATAAATTGGGCGGTTCTGTGACAGCTGGCATCGAAGCATGGTTCAGCATTAAACACGTCATTTGTGTATTTAAAACAAAAGCTTTTGCGAAAACTTAATTTAAATCTAAAGGTTGCCAGGTTCATATCCTTTATGCCCATATAAGGATTTACAGGTGGCTTAGTTAAGTTCTAACTTGGGGGATTTAAATTTTGCATCGACGCCTTTGCTAAGGTATGAAGAGTGATAACTTGACCGCACTTGTTACCCTGTGGTCTAATGGTGGTGGTAACGTTCATATATGAAATAGCCATATATGTCGCTAGTGTTAATGTTTGAATCATCGCCAAGGTAAGGTGAGTTGTGAGAGCATGATCGAACAAACGTCGATCTAGGGGAGTGCTTATATGGTACTGAAGTATTTACACGCCCAGAGTGTGTTTATATGAATGTCCACATGTGTGGGTGTTTTTCGTCTTCTGACGATGATTCGGGTAGCGTGCACCTACATGTATGTATATTTGGGAATATGCATAGATGGAGGGGGGTGCGTAAAATGTGTTACTGCTTTCCTTATGTGTCATATTGGGAATTTTTTGGGAAACAACCGAATGGCAAATTTGTGAAGCCCACTACTTGTTGCCTCCTTGGCATGGCAAATAGCCAGTATTACATCATTATTACTTCAAGAAAGTTTAGATTTATAGTCAACATGAATGTATATAGGTGAGTTATAAATTATTTTAGAAAGTTTGAATGTAATTGAGCATAAAAACCAAAAAATGTTGTAACA
Source organism: Bothriochloa decipiens (assembly GCA_023333625.1). NCBI lineage: Eukaryota > Viridiplantae > Streptophyta > Magnoliopsida > Poales > Poaceae > Bothriochloa > Bothriochloa decipiens. The sequence goes on from CM041641.1 coordinate 3,779,448, forward strand.
AACTTACTATTCTTCAAAAAACATGTATTTTTGTTGGATAGGATTCAAAATCGTTTTTGAGAGATCGTTCAAACAAAATAGAATTACCTTGGTAAATAGAGCTTAGACGATTTAACCATTTAATAACTTTTTATAGATGTTGTATTGTCTTTTTACTGGTACATAGTAACAAATAAGAGGACAAATATGTTTTGACCTACTATGCAATCACACTCTAACATTATGTTAAAACATACCTAGGTTTATAATGTTAAAAAGTTTAATCAATACAAAACTTATCTACACAAACAATGTAAATATTTGAAGCTTTACTCACATGGGGAATTGAAATCCTTTTGTTCATGAGTTCTCCATGATAAGTGCATGGCGACCTCCCGAGATTATTGGTTATTGAGATCTCTTACTCTCCTTGGTAATTGCTTTACTATTTATTCTAAATCCATGCAGAAAGAACTATAATGAGTGGATGAGAAAAATCAAGACGACTTATAATTTAGAATAGAGAGACTAGCTTGGTGGTGTAGCAGATATATTCGAGGGTCTTTTACTTGTATACTATTAAAAAAGTTTGTAATCTCACCAATATCTCTAAAAAGTTCAACCTCTCACATATGTCATAGGTCCGATCTTTTTCTTTCTTCCACGCTATTCCGTCCATGCACCGCTTGATTTCAGCCGTTTGAGACCCAGACATGTGGGTCTAAGCAGTATAACTGTCCTAAATAACCTCTCTCATCCCATGTTCTTAATTTCTCTGTGTCTCTGCATAGTAGGGCTAGTAGGGCTACACAGTGAGTTCATCTTCCACCTTCCACCAGATGCTCCCCTATCCCTATTCCTTGCCGCGCGGGGTTCCCCGTCCACTTCGCCGCAGTGGATCTCCTTCCCCTGCTGTTGCCTGTGCTGTGCTCTGGATGTTCCCGCTCATCCCTGCCTTTTCTGGCCGCCGCGGGCTCGCCGTTGCCGCGTCGGCGGCAGCCGCAGCACGCGACTCCGCCACTCCGGCGTGGGACGGCACATCGCTGCGGCTGGACTCGCGGGCGACGGTGAGGCTCGCGACCGGCGTCAGGGCGCGCATGGCCGGCGGCTAGACGCGCGGGCATTGTCGGGGCTCCCTGGTGGTCTGTTCGCGCTCACGTCGGGGCCTGAGGATAAGAAGAGCACGAGGAGGAAGGAGACGGCGGTGGCCGCCAGGACGCCCGTCTCGAGCACCCACTTCGCCGTGCCCGGACGCCCGCTAGCCGTGGCGCTTGCCGCTCGCCGAGCTCGAGCGCTGGCGGTGGCGGACGCGCGCGTCCGCCCGCCGGCCTTCACGCTCGCCCGAATCGCCGGCAACCCACTGCCCTCCACGGACGCGAGCGCGCGGGCTCCGGCACGCGGCCACGGGTGGCGACGGCGCGGGGGCGCGCGCATGGGATCAAGGGCGCGAGCAAACCACCGCCCGGCAGGCCGCCGTGTCCCGTTTCCCTGTTTCCGCCACGCCGCCGTCGATTTCGTCGCGGCCGGCCAAAAATTCGCCGTCCTTGTTGTCCCGCACTCCCGCTGCCCGATTGCTTGCGCAGTGAGCTTTGCCTCGACGTTGCGCGTCCACAGAGCCCCTTCTCCCGCCCGAGCGCCGCCGTCGTCTTCGCGCACGGCAGCTGCACCGCCGGGCTCGATCTCACCGTTCCCAAGCTCCGCCCGGCCGCCGCGGACGCGCGCGCGGGGAGGGCTCCTCCAGGCCGCGACGGACGCCGTGGCCTCCATCTCCTGCTCCATGGTGCACCGACGGAGGCGTAAGGTGGACGCATGGAAGATCAGGGAGAGAGAGAGATTGTTTGAGTCACTAACAAACGGACCCCACTGATTAGACGGACCATTGACACCGTTAGACCAACTGCAGCGGGTCCTGGGGAGCCTTCCGCTACGGCTCCTGCAGGAGGAAAACAGCTGCAGCGCTGTCCTGCAAAGCCTCCGCCACGGGCCAATGTCCTGGAAAAGCAGCGGAGTACCGGCTCTCCGGTACGCAGCGCTGGCCCGCAGCGCTGGCCCACCTCCTTCTCTCCCCGCAACGGTCCCCCACTGCTCTGCGGTCGAAGCCGGGGAAGATGCGCGGGAGAGGAAGACGGTGCGCCGGGGAAGAGAGCCGCTGCGCCGTTGAATAGGGAGGAGAGGGTCGAGCTCCATGGCCACCCGCCGACATCCGCGCCGAGCGCCATCACTGCCCGCCAGCTCCGCCGCGCCAAGCCCCGCCGCCAGCCGCTGTAACATCTCAAATGTTATTGCACCATTGCATTGCTTAACATGTGCATAAGCATCATGATCCAAATTTTGTCATTATTTCATGAATGTGTTGAAGTGTTTAAATTCAAATTCAAATTTAAATTTTGAAAATCCTAGTTTCAAAAATATTGAGAATTTGAATATGATTCCAAAAGAAAAAGTGAAATTCAGTTGATTTTGAACAACTTTTATTTTGGAAGAATTTCAAGTTTCAATATGAAATTTGGAGCAATTGAAAAAGGAGAAAAATCCCCTTGTCGCCGAGCCACGAGCAGGGAGCCCCGTCGCCGGCCGCGCGCGGGCGAGCCCCACCGCCTGGCCGCGCGCAGGGAGCCCCGCCGCTGGCCGCGCAAGGAGCTCCGCCGCCGGCCGCGCGCAGGGAGCCCCGCCGCCGGCCACGCACGGGCGAGCCCCACCGCCGGGCTGCGAGCAAGGAGCCCCACCGCCGGCCGGGCACAGGCCGCTCCGCTGCCGGCCGCGCAGGGAGCTCCACCGCCGGGCCGCACGCTTGTCTGCCGGAGAAGGCGAGGCCGGCCGGAGATGGAGGAGACATGCCGGAGCTCCGTGTCGGCGGCGAGGAACAGAGGACCGACGGAGGAGGCAGCGCCGACGAATCCGCCGCTTGCCCGCCATGGATGGCCGAGCTCACCGCCTTCGTGTCCGTCGCGGAGGCCGTCCGCCAGGCCAGCGCCGGAGCCAGAGCCGACGGTGGAGCAGGGGTGGGCGGCGGCCGCCGGTGGAGCAGGGGAGGGAGCTGGTGCAAGGAGGGAGCTAGAGGCCGCCGGGGAGGGAGCTGGCCGGCCTCCATCGAGGGAGCCGGTGCACGGGGTCGAATGGATAAAGGAAGGGAGAGGGGAAAAAGAAAATGAAAAGAAAAAAGAAAAAAACTTGACACATGGGTCCCACAGTTGATAGAGAATATTATAAAGGATGGATGGATACTGAAGAATTGACTATAGAAAGGAGGAAAATAGAGGAATATGGCTGTGGAGAAAAAGAAAGTTTAGACGTATGGCACAGGTGACGGAATGGCTTGCGGGAGAAAAAAGAAGGTTACGTATGGCACAGGTGAGAGATTGAATTTTTCAGAGACATTAACGAGATTACAAACTTTTTTAATGACGTAAAAGTAAAAGACCCTATATTCAAACATAAAAATATAACAAAAGATCGTAATGTATTACAAAAGATCATAATGTGTTACCTTCTTTTGCATTTGTTGGAAGGACTCCTAATGTTGGGAAAATTCGTTACTTTCACAATCCAACCTTAGCTTCTCTAGTCCTAGAGCGCATACAAAGTTGCATTCTACTATTTGCTATACAAATTTTGGCAGCGATTCGTGAGGCAGAAACGAGACGTATCAGCATCGTATCCCATTCGTATGGCAGTACATAGCAACACAAACTGCCAGTAGGACTGCACTGGAAATCTGAAGCTGAAACTGCTGCCGCTATAGGTAGGTATAACAAGTCAGGCGTCGTTTAATTCCTTAAATTTGCGGCAAATTTTACTATAAAAAAAAAGATTCTCCATCACATCAAAATACCACCATATACGTAAAGTACTAAACGTAGATGAAATTAAAAAGCCTTTGACATTTAAAAATGCATAACCATCCAAAGAATTTGAAGACAATTCTTCATCATCACTATTAAGAATCCTACATTTCAAAGGCCAGGACTACACACAAATAGACAGACAAATGGATGATCGATTCAATTCTTAGCAGGGACAGTTGTCAAAAAAAAAATTCTTAGCAGGAACCTGCTCTATCTGTATATACAGTAGAAAGAAAGCTCCGATCATGAAACCATACACAAGTTTGGAAATTCCAGTCAACCATACACGACTAGAGTCTCATCTCACAGGTCTAAAGTACATTTAAATCAAATCTGATATGATGGTTAAGTCATAGAACAGACTCAGTGGACATCTGTGCAGAAGCGTTCTCTAATTAAGTGGGATCCTGCTGCAGACCAAGCCTACCCATTATGCCTTCGATCTGCTCCAATTGGATCAGAAGGCACAGTTTACAAGGGCATGCAATTATTTGAAAACCACATGTTCCTCCTTGATGAAAGATCATCAAATATAGTTTGATTACCTACAGGGCACTATCTACAACCTTGCACAGAATTTAAAAGAGCAAATCAGGCATCTTTCCCCCACCCCCACCCCCACTTCTTTTTAAAAAAGAAAATCTTTCTAATGCAGTTGAACTAATTTCCGAAATTGCTCCCAATATACAACAGGTGTGGTTCAAGAACTTTTGAACGTCAATATGCAGTTGCAAAGTACAACCGATGCAACTGTATATCCACCCAGGAATTCAAATTGGCACAACACATGGCAACCCACAACAATTCAATAACCATGACAGTTACAAAAATCAACCAAACAGACAAAAAAAAAGTATAATTTTTACTGATTCAACTCTTAACTGCTGTCTATTCAATCCGTATACGAAAACAAAGTTTGAAAACCCAAACCAGCAGAATAGGTTGATCATGAAACCATGTACATCAAGGTTTGTTCGCCCCTAGAGAGTGGTCAAGGTTCTCAAACTCTATCCAAACATCAAAAGGAAATACCAGATCATCAGGGAAGGCACATACAATACATTGCACTCAATCACTGTGGCTTTTTAAAAGAAAAAACAAAACAGGTTCAGCACAAGAAAAATCGTGTCCACAGGTCCAAGTACATTGAAATGATCAGATATGACTGTTAAGTCATAGGAAATACTCATCGGCCATCTATATGACTGCACCAGCTATGGGAACACTACGAACAACTCATGTTCTGTACTCGCAGAAGAAGCTATCCCGACATTCAAAATTGTATGTCGTTTTGGCTTTTTCTAGGTACATGTTTTTTACAACTCAGCTAGATTTACACTATCCCAAGATAAGAGAAGCCAAAACAACTTCCAATTTGAAAATCACATGTTCATGAGTCCTTGAGAGATAATCAAATATAGTTTGATTAGCTATCAAGGTCATTTAAGGCACTATCTAAATCCTTGCAAAATTTGTGAAGCAAACGAGACAAGAACAAACAACCACATCATACTTAGTGCAGCAGGGGGGGGGGGGGGCCCCCCCCCAAAAAAAAAAAAAAGAAGTCAGCAACGCAGCTCAGCAGTGTACAGCAGGTGGTTACAAACTTTTACAACATCTATATGCAGTTGCAAAGACCAACCTATACAACTGTATATCCACCCAGGAATTTAAATAGCTGTAACACATGCATCACCAACAAGCAAGAACATTCCAATATTAACCATGGCTTTTTTTTTTTTTTTTTTTTTGCAAATCAACCAAGCAGGGAAAAAAACTGGCAAAATTCTAGTTGTTTCATCTCTCAGCTGTTGTGCTGTATACTCTATCTGTATACCAAAACAAGACTTGACCAGCTGAATAGGCTGATCACAAACCATGCACATCAAGCTTTCAGCCCCTATGAATGGAGGGGGGGAAAAACTATTCTTAAGGTTCTCCAATTCTAAACAAATAACAGATTGGTATCCCTCCAACAACATGGTTTTGAATAATTAATAACAAAGCAACAGACTCTGCAGAGAGAAGGATCGCACATAAATTCATGTTTCGCAAATGGACCACCATCAAAAGACAAGTACAAGTTCACGATAAATAAACTTAAGGGAGGAGTGTTAAAACATCCATGCCATAAATGAAACAAAGTATGTAAGCAAAATAAAGCAGAAGCTAGTTTGTTACTTCCCAACATGAACCAAACTAGTAAGAGCAACCTAGCAACCATGAGTGCGGATCCAGCAGACGATGTGCTATAGTTGTCTCAATGCCTTGTCTCAATGCCTTTTATCATGCTCCTTGACTACTACTTGACACACTGCAAAAGAGAACAATCCAGGATTCAGACAGAGATGATAGAGCTAGCTATGCCATGTTATGCAGCTGAGGCAGAAGGATAACCGTTTGACAAATTCAACAAGCATAAGGCACACGAATCAAATGAAGGTGTGAGATATTAGAACAACCTCATGTACTACACACAGCCATCGCCTCGAATCGTTGAACCGCCTCACGTACTCTCCCCGCCATTGCCTGCTGCCTTGCAGCAGGGCTGTCGTTCCCCCGAGCCATTTCCTTGAGCCCTGCATCAGGGCGGTCTTCCGCGAAACTCATATTGCAGGTAGATTGCTTCATTTGGAGGAAGCTGGAAGAAGGATACATGATTAGGGAATCAGTAATGCTGTCGTCGTGAACAGGTCCATGCCATAGGAGCCTCTTGCGGTCCATGTCAAAGATGCAGAAGTGATCCCCCAGAGGATGCTGCTTTAGGAATAAGCTCTGGTCGACCATCACGAAGCATAGGGCACCATTTGGTGCAAGGATTGGGTACTCGAACGACGGCGCCGGCACTCCCGCCTTCTTCTTGCTGGACAGCTGCCGGAGCACCTTGGCAGGAACCTCTTCACCAAATTCCTTCCATTCCGCTCCCTCCCCCATCACCTTCACCGTCCCCTTCCCCTTCCCCTGACGCTCAGGCAATACCAGTTCCCATGTGCGCACCACAGCCTTGGTGTAATGCGAGCGCGTGTCGATGCAGACAAACCTGACGGAGTCCCCAACACAGCCCAAGGTCCGGGTTCTCCTGACCGGCGAAGTTAACTTCTCACCACTTTCCAAACGGACCACATCAGCCTCGTACTCGCGGGGAAGCTTGACGAAGTCGAAATCACCGGTATGCAGGTCGTAGTACACGAGGCCTTGCTTGAGATCGCCCCAGAAAGCCTTGCCTTGGCAAGAGAAGGCCACGTCCAAGTTGAATGGTTCGTGGATTGGTAGCTCCGGCGAAAAGTCCATGCTCCCCAACTTGGACGGCACCCCGGTTCCGTCAGACGCCGACAGAGAGCTCACCCAGAGAACGTCTCTCTGATCAGACGATGAACGATCATCATAGCCCAAAAGCAACAGCTTGTAATCGCTGCCGTCTGTGCGCTTGGGGACGATGGGCCTCAACGTGCAGATGCCTTCGTAGGCGCCTTCGCAGGTATCTGGTACGACCTGGAACATGGAGAGCGATGTGTCGATGGAATCGTAGACGAGGTAGTAGACGAGGTGAGACTGTTCATAGAAGGTCCCCGGGAGTGTGAAGGACAGATAGATGGCGGTGACGCCCTGCTCCTCAGCCGTCTCCACATGGGCGCCTGCAATCATGTCGCTTGGGAGCGCATCATCCCTGCGGCGGTAGTAGTCAGCATCGAGCTCCGACTCGAACCTCCGACGCGCGCCCTCGGTCATGCGGATGGCCAGGGAAGAGTTGGGATGCAGGCCGTCTCCCAGACGCTGGTAGAGGATGAGGCCTTCCAACGCCTCCTGGACGTTGTCCCTGCATCCGTAAGCCCTCCTGCTTGCGCACGGGATCTCCCGCCACCCTCCCCCTAGATCTAGCTTGTCGGTAACTCGAACGTGGTGCTTCAGCACGTAGACAGGGAAGGGAGGCTGGGCCGCAGGCATGGCTGACGCTCCGGGCTGGCGGCGGGGACCAATCGGGAGAGGAAGGGGAAGGTCGGCAGCCATGGTCGACAACCCGGGCTGGCGGCGGGGGAGCGAGAGGGGGGAGGGGAAAGGGCTAGGGTAAGATCTGTGGTGTTGGTTTGACTTGAGATCGGAACTTCTTCCTGGACAAGGAAAGGGGACACGGAGGGACGACACCGAACGCAACTCGCTTCCAACTCGCCGAAACAAACGGACGTTCGTTCGTTCGATGCGGTTGACGCGGATCGAGGGACTAGTGGACGGTAGATGTGATGCCTAAACAAACACGTAGCGAGGTGCGCGCGTGGACTCGGTGTACCATGGACCGACTGTACTCTTGTTGTTGTTGGGCTTGGGCCAGCAGTCTAGTTTCTGGTTTTCCGCTCCCCTGCCCCCGATAGTGCGTTTGGACGTTGGAATCGCTAGGGCTGGTTTCGCGTTTTCTATAGCCCAACTCCTGTATCCTGTTTTTTTTTTTAAAACAAAAAAAAACGCCACTCCCTCTATCCTATAAATAAACGTAATCCTTTGATTTCTACGGTTCTATTTGACTATTTGTCTTATTTAATTTTTTGTATAAATAATAAAATAAATAAATAAATCATTAGAAAATTTCTCTAACGATAAAATAGTCATAACAAAACAAATAATATTTATTAAAGAATTTTAATAAGATAATGGTCAAACAGGGATTATAGAAGTTAAATAATTGTGTTTATTTATGGGACAAAGGGAGTATATATCTCATTATACTCCCTCTTGTTTTTTTACTCCTTGTATCCTAAAAGGATTGTTGTTTTAGACTTTTCAGACATCGTGTTTGACTATTTGTCTTATTCAAATTTTTCTATAATATCATATATTTTATTATGACTTATTATCATTATAGATACTTTAATAATGATTTATTTGTTTAGACTTTTCAGACATTGTATTTTGACTATTCGTCTTATTCAAATTTTTCTATAAATACCATATTTTTTGTTATGGCTTATTTTATTATTATAGATACTTTAATAATGATTATTTGATTTCTAATTTATATAAAATTTTTAAATAAAAAACATGAATCATGAATGACACTCTTTTTGAGACCGAGACCACTGCATGGCTGCATGCAAGCCAATCCCCATTCCTTCGCTGCTAAATTAAACAGCCAGGCTATTGATTCATTTGTTGATGCATACAAACTTAAATGGCTGGGAAGGAAACGAGACAAGCAAACAAAATAGGACACTTATTTGCAACTTCTTCTAAAATCAAATAGGACACTTAAAAAACAAGAGGGGGTATCTAAAATTTATTCCCTCCATCTCAAAATATATGACTAGCAAATATGTCCATGTGTTGTAATAGGAAAAGGACTATTAAACACTTATACGAAACGATAAGGTAAATGTTTTTATAAATTATTTTATGATGGCCATCACATCTATGATATAAGTTAATGTTGATAATAAATAACAGTATCGTATTGAACTTGTATTGACCTAAAATATATCTTGGCATTTTTTTCTTCATTGCAAAACACCTAATTATTTACATAAAAATATAACATAACTTTAAATTATAATACTACCTATATATTTCTTGGATTCAATATCGATCTTTAAAGCTTTTTTTATGCATCATACTATATGTTTCTTGGACTCAATATCAGATATTGGCTAGTCTTGTCTTAAAATTCATGTGATTCTAGGTTGATGCCAGCTTTAGATGGGACCTACTATAATTAGAAAAACAGACTCTATAGATGCAATTGGAAAGCGAGGCCATCCGTCGTACCATAGTACCGTATCCTTTACGTTCATCCACCTGTCCTTCTACCAGCCTCCCCATGAAAAAAAGAGAAAACACCGCATGCATCCGGGAACATTCTAGAAAATTCTAGATGACTTTGTTGCTTTTGAGCTCTGTGGTTTGTACAACAAGGGCACATGCATAATTTTGCTTGTTCACTTTTTTTTAGCTAATCGGGGGATGAACCCCACTCTTCCATTGCCATACATCCTAGGTTTTAGCTTGTGGGTGGTGTGGGGCATCAAGTTGCTAAAGAGTTCCATGCCATTAGGTCGTGGTGATTACAATTAGCTCATAAAAGGGAGCAACATTGGACGAGGGATATTCACTATTTTGGTCTTCAAAAGTAAGATTCATAGAGACGAAGGGAGTAGTAGGAACATTTATATCCCTAACATTCGTGCTAGGGGCCTCGCAGTGCCTGCTACTGCTTGCCTATTTTTTTTCCTTTCGTTTTAGAGGCGATAACCTTGGTTATCGGCTCCGAACTTTGTTGGTAAACTTCTGATCTTCTGTTTAATGAAATACGCGCCAGCGGCGTGATCGAAAAAAAATATCCCTAACATTTGATCAACATTCGTTCGTCACTTCTCCGATTCGGCAAATTCTCTCTTTTTTTTGCGATCGGATCATTCACCCATGTGTCATTAAGAGAAATAAAGTTCTCGGTACAACCCTACCACCTAGCCACTGTACTCACTTAGAAACAATTACACAGTGAAGAACGGCGAGACCATTCCAAAACGACGTCTAGGTCTAATCCTTTCTACCCGGAAAGAGGAAGACATGCATAGCTTACTGCGTCCACGACGACGCCGACATGGGGGCATCCAGCGAAATCTCATTCCTGTCTTCCCATAAATTCCATCTCAATTGATCTTCCTAAGGGTGTGTTTGGTTTGCGGACCAAGTAGATTGGATCGGGTTCAACCCAGATTTCTGGGATGAAATGAATCCATCTCGTGTTTGGTTAATGGGTGGTGTTAAACCTAGTTTTTTGTTTGGTTGAAGAGGGATTGAATGGATGACATATTAATATCGTTAGTTCACTACACTACAATCCTTAATCAGCGACTTAGTGCAGTTGCTAAAAGTTGATAATCAGCATTGAACGGTGAGTCGCTAAAAGTTTGGAATGAACGGTCAGTTGCTAAAACCGAATAAGGGCGATGGATGGTCCGTTGCTATAAATTTTTTATTTTACGTTGGACGGTGGGTCGCTATATATCAATAACAGCATTGTCCAGTCCATCGCTATACAGATTTTCCTTGGGCTCAAGGCTTTTTGGGCCGTTCCAGTGAAAATTGTGGCACAATACCCGTAAACCCTAAGTCACCCCAGCAGACGCCACTCTCTTGCCATTCACCGCCGCTCTCTTCCCCCTGCTGTCGTTCGCCCGCCTCCGCGACACACCCAATCCTTCCACTCCCACCCCATTGACGCAGGTCGAGGCTGGGGCATGGCACACCGTGGCCGGCGGCAGCACCCCACCACAGCAGAGCGCTTGCCCATCCCACCGTCGCCCCTCTATCATCCCGTCACCCAGGGGTAGATTCAGCCAGGGAGCTGTGATTCTCACTAGCAAATGCAGAGATTCCGGCAGTCGTGCTTCTTATCCGGCCATGGCCATCACAGATCGAGCATATCTGCATCGTTCCGGCTTGGGGCATGGTGGATCTGGCGGAGGCGCGACCCTGCTCCCTTCCTGCGACGCCACTCGGAGAGAGCGAATGCACGTCCGTGCGGCGCGACTCGATTGGCGGCGCCGCCGACCTTCCTCCTCCTGGCATCGACGCCTCTCTCAGTGATGAGGGAGCCCCCTGTATTCTAAAGTCGGCCGATGCCCCTTGCCCAGCAACTACAAATTCATCACACTCGCTGCTCCGTCTCAATTTCCTGCGCTGCCTATCTCTGCATCCAGGTTACCAAGAGGCGGTAGGATGGACGCGATTCCAGGTGAATCCTTCTGGAGCAGGCTGTGTGCAAGCGAGCAGCACCAAAGACGTCCAGCACCTGCTCGACGAAGTGCCTACAAGGTCATTTCTTTTATACTTTGCTTGACTTGCTTGCTTGACGACAGACTACTGAGTGTATGCGTGCTTGACTTTGTGGTTGATGTACACTACTAGATGCGTGATGCAAGCTGTACACTAGACTGAAATTTTAAAGTTGGGTAGTAGTAAATTTGGAGTTATAGGTGGAAGTCTTTGATTGAGCGGGTGTATAGGTTACAGGAATGACAGGACTTAGCAGTCCTATTCTTCAGTTAGGAACCTTGACTTTAGTTTACTAATAACATTACTCCTGGTCTGGTTAGTGTGACAGAAGTTTCAGAGAGAACCTAATGTATGTCACCATTTTTAGAATACTTTATTTCAGGAACTGGAATACAACAAAATTTTGTGCTTTAAATTTTGCAATAATAATATATTTTAGTTTCGAACTAGCGTAGGACAGAGAGGCATCCAACAAAGTAAGGTGCAATTGCTTATCCTCTTTGCTCTAAAATCCAAGATCTTTTGAAGTTTTGTTTTGAACTAGCGTAGGCCATTCTTGGCAACATGGATGATGGATATCCTAGTGGGCAACATGGATGAGATATAGTAGTCCTGTCCTCATGCATGCACTGATTTCTGGTTTATGTACTTGTTTATTGCATGGCATTCTTAATGCGAAGTTATCCATATCAGGAACAATGTAACGAATAATCTTTCTGTCCTGAGTACTAGTAGATCGTCTGAGTACTAGTAGATCAACCCTGTGGTTTTATCTTTTGAATGCTAGTTCAGATGAGTTTGTGATCTGGCCTATAATAGATGCTCTGCCCTCAGTATGCAATGAATTCCTCTACAAATATGAAAAGATGCTGACTAGACCTAAGTGATACTGTATAGTTCAGTTAATTGTTTGATTTGCTGTATGCATGTCTCAGCAAGGTAGACTGTAAGGAAATCTATAATCATTCAATATCTCACTTCTGGTTATGGTGGCTGATTTCTATATGTAGTCCTTTTAGGAGGGCATGATCATCCCTTCAGTGAGTGTAACTGACAAATTGCTAAAGCTTTGTGAAGGACTGTTAGTTTTCCTCTCCCTCTTGTGTTGTACTACTCTTTTGTGAATTCTAGTTGTGATTCTACACTGCTGCAATATTTCACTGTCTCGCTGTTTGGGTTGGAGAAGATTTTTGAGCTGCAGCAATATACTGCCCTTACATGTTTGCTGAGAGACTCAGTTGGGATCAATGAGTGCTCTTTTAGCCTTATTATTGTTTTGTTTGCTGTTTGGTAAACTAACAAATGGTAAGCTAACAATTAAGTGCTACAGCAGTACTATGAGATTACATATAAGAGTGACTCCTTAGTCCAGGACACTTAGGCCTGCTTAGGATGAGCACATACCTAGTGACTATGCTGAAATATAATTATGGCAATGTGATTCCTTGATTCAGCCATTGCCTGCTGCTATAGGGTCATCGTGGGACAGGCCACTATGCTGTTGTGCGGTTGTCCTTAATGTACTTGTACCAAAAGAATATGTATGGACATTCTTGCACAATCTTGTGTATCAAGGTAGTAAGTAATAATGTTTTCTCTCTAGGTCTTCTTCTGTAGCATTAGAAGAGGAGGCTACCCCATTCATAACAGAAAGGTAAGTCAGCTCTTCTCTCTGTGCTGTTGACAATGCAGCAAGCAAATTAAATAATGATGAAGGATGGGAACTAGTTCAACTTTTGTTTGCCTGACCAATGAAACATTAAGTTACAAAATGCTACTCCTTTACCTCAATCCATAGTTCAAATGAAATTTGTTGATCAACTGTATTTACAAGTACTTGATGCGCGGATTATACATAGGTTGGCTTATTAGCTTGTCTTGTCGTGTCACTATCATGTCAACTCAAGTAGTGAAATCTGAAATACTAGAACTAAAACACACAAACTAAGGGGTAAGCACTTATGTTTTAGTTCTGGATTGTGATTTATATTTGTCAAACTATCATCTCTCTCCTTGTAAGTTGTACATTGGAACCTTCTTTGTTAGATTACTCATTCCATATCCTTTTTTCAGGAACTCTAGGGTGCTGCTGGACAACAACTTGTCAACAGCAAGCTGATCATAGTGCTAATAGATGTTAGAATACTCATTCCATACCTTACTTTTGATTCATTAGATACTTCCAACAAGGATTAGTTTGAAGTTAAGTGACATTACATGTATACTGTACTTGTTAGATACATGAATCAATGTTTGGATAATGTGATCACTTTGAAATGTCATCACTTTTGTGTATGTGAATCAAAGTATAGCTAATTTTGATTATTAGCTATACCTTTAGACCAACTTTTATTTTTTTTACCTATTTAATTGATCTCGATGGACGGTCAGTTGCTAAAAGTTGTTACTGTGATGGACTGTCCATTGCCATTGCTAAAACTGCCAACAAGCTGTCCGTTGCTAAATGTTTGGCGATGGATGGTCCGTTGCTAAAGATAAACTCCGTCGCTGTATACATACAACGGCTTCAACAACAACTGCTTAGGTCCGTCACTATAACTTTTAGCCACGGACCATCCATCGCTGTACACCTCTTTCAAAAACTTCAAGTCAGTCGCTGATTAAGGGTTGTAGTATAGTGGTCGTAACCAGACCCGTTTGTCAGTCTCTTAATTTTATTCCCCCATCTTTTGGGACGCCCTGCGCTGCTGCTTGCACTTTCTCTCTTGCCATAGCCGCCGCCTCCTCCCTCGCCATGGCCGCTGCTTGCCGCACCTCCACCTTGCCACGTTCGTCGCCTCCCCGCAACCTAGGCCCTGACCTGCGCCTGCTCGCCCTGCCTCACACAAGCTCGCCCCTGACGGTCCATGGCGAAAGCTCTGATCCGGCTCTCCCGCTCCGTCATGGTTGGGTTAGAGCTCGCCCTCGCGTCGCGCATGGTCGTGCTGGATCTTTCCCGTGTGGCCATTGCTGGGACAGGAGCTCGCGTGGCGTGGCTGTCCTGGAGCTCGCCTGCACCGCCATCGCCGGGGCTCGAGGTTGCCCCGTGTCGATGACGAAGATTCCTCCGAGCGGCCAGTGCGTCGCGCACACTAACGGAGGAACACGACGTCTATCTGGATCGGGATGATTTCTCTGATTTGGAGGGACCCGAGGAACCCGCGTCTGGAGGATATATTCCATCATGGTCCGTCCCAGTTCAACCTGACCCGCAAGCCAAACAACAACTCATCTGGGCCCGGCCCGGATTATCCCACTTCAACCCGCAATTCAAACACACCATAAACCAACGACACCAATCTAGCCCGGCGCTCCCCTTTCCCCCTTCCGTCCCGTCCCTCCACCAGCGCGGGCGCGGCGCGTCAGCCATGGCTGCGGCCCGGCGTCCCCCTCCTATCTACATGTTCAACCAGTACGCGGATATGAGCCAACTCACCGGCGAGCCTTCTGGGGAAGGATGGTTTAAGATGGAGTGCGATATCAAGAATGCCTACGGATGCGGGGAGAACATCCAGGAGGCGGTGAAAGGGCTCGCGCTCTACGTGCGCCTCGGCGCCGACCCGCTTCTCACTTCCACCCTGGCCATCCGCATGACCAACGAGGCGCTTCGAAGATTCAACGAGCAGCAGCTTGAGGTCGACATCTGCCCACCGCTTCTGGAGTGGTTCTTCCAAATCGGCATCGGCGCAGAGAGTCCGGAGCCCCAGACGACTGCCCGGGCCCACATCCTGATGCACGCGGAGGACCTCACGATCATCAAGCTGTGCTTGGACAGCCCGTCCTCTGGCAAGCTCGTCTACAACCTCGTCCCACAAGCGCGCGTCACTCTCCATCATCAAGCCAGTCCCTGCTCTAGTGTTCAAGCCCGTCCTCATGCGCACCTGCAATGGAGATTACGAGCTGTGCTACATGGGTTTCGATCATGTGAATGAGTTTCCCTTTGCTCCTAATCTGGACGACATCAATCCGGGTCCCTTTCTCTAAGTGTTCTCACCTGAGGCGGCGTCTGTGTGGGAGATGAGGAGGAAGGTGCGGTGGTCCGTGCCGGCGAGCGTCCACAAACGGTTCAGCGTGGACCTGACCTTCTCGTTCCAAGGCAAGGGTTTCTGGGTCGATCTCTCGCCTTGTGGAAAGTGGTGAGGAGTTTACTGTGCCGGTCAGGAACACCCGGACCTTGGGCAGTGTTGGGGACTCCGTCAGGTTCGTCTGCATCGACACGCGCTCGCATTACACCAATGCCGTGGTGCGCATATGGGAGCTGCAGTTGGCCCTGCTGCCTGTGGAGAAGCTGGAGGGGAAGCGGAAGCGGATGAGGACGGACGTGCAGTGGAAGGAGGTGGAAAAGGTTCCTGCCAAGGTGCTCTGCGAGCTGCCCAGCTTCAAGGAGTCCGGGTTGCCCCCGGCGCCGTTCCAGTACGATCCTCGCGGCAGACGGTGCCCTATGCTTCGTGCTGGTTGACCAGAACATGTGTGACCACACTTTATTGGCTGATCACTTCTGCATCTTTGACATGCGCTACAAGAGGCTCCTATGGCACGGACTTGTTCACGACTTCCAGATTTGTGAGACCGTTATCATGCAACCTTCTTCCAACTTCCTCAGAATGAAGCAATGCTCCAGCGAGAGGAGTTTTGTGGAAGACTACCCTGCAGCAGAGTTCGAGGCAATGGAGGAAGATAGTGAGTGAGGTTGTTCTACTACCAAACTCTGCTTCATTTGTTTTTTTAATCTGTGACTGTGATTCATGCTTGTTGAATCTGTCAGACGCTTCTCCTTTAGTCTATTATTATGCCTTAGCTGCACATGTCATAGCTAGTGCTATCAACTATAACCCCTATCTGAATCTTGGTTTGTGGGTTGTCTGCTTGTTTTCGAGCACTGTACGTACATCGATTAAGAGTCAAGGTGGATCATGCAATGGAAGCCATCGAGAAAACAGTATCACATTGGATCCGTGTACCCATTGTTGCCTGGCATTGGTTGCTCTTAGTACTAGAGTAGTAAGGTTCAGTTGATAAGTACCAAACTAGCTTATGATGGGTTTTATTCTGCTCCTGTATTTTGTTTGGTTCATGGCATGGATGTTTTACGACTCCTCGCTTGAGGGCTCCTTTGGAACTTTGAATACAAGGGCTAATCACTAACTATAGCTAAAAATAGGCTCAAATTAACTTTAGTATATCTAAACATAGGGCTAATTAAACTAACTCGGCTAAAATAAGTACCAATTAGCTAGTTAACCATAGCTACTTGAAGCTAGTTTAGCTCAACCAGTAACTAGTCCTATCGTCCATATACTTATAGTACTCCTAAAAAGACCCAAAGCTAGATTCTTCGCTCTGCCCGGCGCTCGATCGCTCGCTCGCTCCCTCCCTCCCTCACATACCGGGCACTTCCCTCACTCGCTCATGCGCTTGCGGTTGACCTAGCGCCGGCGTACCAAAATTACCACGTCTCCTTCGCTCGCCCGACGGTTTTAGACTCGTCTGGCGTTCCCACTTGCCTTCAATCCCACGCCCGCTCGGCGGTTCCGGTGCCGCGACCAACCATCTTCTTCTCCCCTTCGCGGTTGCCGCTAGGACACCTGGCCTCAACCGCCGCCGTGACGCAGGTCCTCCACCGCCGCCGCGAGTACACAGCCACGCGACGCGGCCGGTCCTCCACCGTGGTCGCCGCCAGGATGCCAGGCCTCGACCGCCGCCGCGAGTACGCAGACACACGACGCCGCCGGTCCTCCACTGCGGACGCCTTAGTCCACTGCGGACGCCTTAGGCCACCGCCCGCCCACGATTGTCCCCATCCTCTCCACGCGACCAAGCGGCGCTCCTCCTCCCCGTTCCTGCACAGTCTGCCCATTGACGCCAGCCAGGTGCGCACTGACGACGCCGTCGACCCTGCAGGCTGCCTTCAGACCGAGGTGGACCACGGAGAAGGAGGTGGATGTCTCACCGAGGAAGCGCTGGGCCGGCAAAGATCTCACCTATTGGTCACCTCCCGGCTCCCGCCGCCGCCCGAGATCCAAAGGCAGGCACGACCGGCGCACGAGCACAGGCGAGTCAATCCGCGCCGCCACCATCTCCGACTAGATGTAGCGTGACCTCGCGCTCGCCTTGAAAGGTTGGCTACTCTGTTCGTCTGGTTTTTCCACGGCGTCCTATTCGTCTTCAACTCTTGACTGTTTGTGTTTCATCTCCGACTCAAAGTAGTTGTTTGTCTGCTTTTCATCTATATCGCGAGCCATTTCCCAGGCGCCAGGGCCTGACGGCCACGAGTAGCAGCCAGCTGCCAGCCACTTGGGAGTTGGGACCGGTGTCCACCTTCAGCAACCAGCAAACCCTTTTGGGGACGGCCACGGCATCGCTTCCTCTCGACTCGTTCAGGACCACAACGAACTTCTTTGCAGGCTTCGCCAGGCGAGGCTAAGTCACAACTAGATCGAATGAAAGCGTTGAAACATCACAACGAGAATAAAAGCATAGAAAAACAGCAAAAACAAAATTTTCATCCCATCATAAGCATGCTGAGCCAAGTTCCTCGGTACATCATATAGTGGATGATACAACTGCTGATAAAAATGTTGATAGGAATAAAAATGATAGACTACTAATAGAGACTGTGTAGATCATGATAGGTACAACGCCTGCTAGGCATTGTGCAGTGGAAGGTGGCCGCCACGGTGGCGTTGGCGACGTTGGTGCCGTCACCAAGGTCGGCGAGGGTGTCGAACCTGTTGGAGCGGCCAGAGAGGATGCGCTCCCTGCCGCGCAAACCCTTCGAGATAGTGTCACACCCTGATTTCCGAGGAATGAAACCAGGGCCCAAAATTCATGTGCGCCATGAACAATTTACACACATGAACGACAAATTACATGGTTCAAAAACACCGTGTTCGAATAAAACATAGTATAACGATTACATCGTACCATTATTACATAATTGTCATCAGAGTAAAGCGGAATATAAATCACATCGTCCAAAGCGAATAACAACTAAACGACGTAGACGTAGCGACTCCATCTCGCCACAGGAAGGTCGACGGCAGCATCACGACGCCTAGCATCCCAGATAGTTCTCAGGAAAGTCACCATCCGAGTCATCACTCGAGCATCCTTTGGTTGGGAAATAGCAAGGGTGAGTTCCATGTCGAAACTCAGCAAGTACAGACAGAAAGTAATGACATGCAAGGCTAGTACCAGGTAAAGCTGAAAGGTAGACTGCAGTAGCATTTTAAAGTAGCAATTAAGACTTTTACTTAGCAACCTGTTCTCTAATCGACTTGGTTGAAACACCCAACCCTTTATTAAGGTTCAAGTAGTATTTAATGA
>CM041641.1:3798371-3896383 GCA_023333625.1 Bothriochloa decipiens
AAATCAAATTCATTTAAATTTTAAAGTTCAAAAATCAGGGTGTTATAGATAGCGATGACATCACTGCCGCAAGAATCCTTGAGGATGACGGTGAACTTCTTCAGCTCAGGCATAGTAGCCACCACGCGGGCCACCATGGCGTCGGCCGACTTGAGCTCCTTGGGGCGCGGCTTAGGCTTAGCACATGAGGAAGCTGATTTCTTCCCCATCTGCGGGGGCACGAGGGAAGGAGGGGTTGTTTGCATGGTGATTTTGGTGGCTTGCTAGAAGGATGGCCGGATGGGATGGGATGGGATGGGCAGCTTTATAGCACGGGGGAGGAGGAGGGGGACGTCTTGACGCAGCAGTGCAGCAAGTAGGCTGTGGGACTTTGGAGATGAGATCGCGGCTATGGGGTCCAGATAGTTTGATAAAGATGTGTGCTGTCTGTGCTGGGCCGGGGTGGTTTCTTACTAATCACTATACACGCTGGTTCATCAGGCAAGCGGGGCAGGGACTACTTTTGTGGCACCGGTCGGGTCTAGCAGGGAGCAAGCGAGAATCACCGCCACGGCAAGTCCTGGCAAGTCTGCAAGGTTGTCGCACGCGCCAGCCCGCAGCCACGATGAGCACACAGCAGCCACTGGCCAGGTTATTGTTGTTGACGAGCGGCCGGATGCCGCGCGCGACGCGGACACAACTAGATTGTCTATGGTAGTATTGCCTTGCTTGGTCAGCGGCGGGAGGTTATCAGGATTGGGTGACGAATTAAGTGAGGTTCATCCTTTGCTCTAAATTACGTACACCGAACCACACTAAAATGACTCTCCACCTCTAGTCTTATCGAAACCCAAGATTTTTTTTTCTAAATCATTTAATTTTCTCATCAACACATATGGGATGGCACGTAGGTACTAACATATGCAACTCACTCACCGTAAGCCCGCTATATGACTACGTCTTCACTTCTATGATATATTGTGTTCAATCGTATTCTTTTTCCTTTTTAAGGAAAATGCCCACCAGCAGCCTCATTGATTCCTTATAGGTGTCTTCTAAGGTTAAGGCTACTAGAAAGGTGTGGTACGAGACCATGATCTCACCGAGCAACGAGTGGTTAATGTTACATGGTGATTGTGTGGCCCAATCCTTGGTAGTTTATCAATGGGGCATGATACTGATATTGTTGGTCTTGGACCAAACACAGAGAGAGGTCGAGAGAAGAGAAGAGAGGCTCAAAAAATGAGAGGTGAGTCCCCCATTCCCCTTCCCCTTTTATAGGAGAGGTGGGAGGGGATGATTTTATTATTTCTCCCTATGTATTTACAAAAGAGCTTTTAGGGGCTATAAACGGACTCTAAACACCAACTCACAAGCCCTTGGATATCTTATTGGGCCGGAACACATTAATGGGAGGTCCCCAATATAATACAACCCCAAAGTAGCCTCTCAGCTATTCAATTTTGGATGAAAGATACAATACTCAATAGTTGAATATAACCAAGTGGGGCATAATTACAAACCAGACTCAACATGACTTTCGTATATTCATAGATAGTTTAGGGACTATGTTGTCTTTGGCTTGCGTTTGGTGGCAATCTTCATCATTTGTGACCTGTTATTTGGTAGCTTTCACCTCCATATGGCCTTTTGAGCCCCTCCATACTTTCTTTTCAAAGTTGAGCCTTCACCGAAGACATTGATGTAGTCGAAGTAGTCGACGTAGGCGAGGTAATTGTAGATGACCATAAAGTTTGATTCACGAGTCCCTCACTCCAAATTGATGGAGAAGGCGAAATCAAAGATGTCGAATGGCCATCTCTCTACTCCAAAATGCTAGCTAAACCAAGTTGATGGCATTGAAGTTGGTAGCGAAACCTATTGCCGAAGCAATCTTGTAGATTGCCAAAGTCGATGGCAAAACCTCATAATGATATGTTGCCGAAGGCAAAAGTTGATGACGTGGAAATCAGTGGCGAACCCGTCACCGATAGTTTGGCGTAGAAGGTGTCGAGTTGGCCGAAGTAGGTGGTGACACTACTCACCGATATGTTGTTGTTGGTGACATTGAGATTGGTGGTGGCGCCCTTGCCGTAACTCAATCAAAGTCTTGCACGGAACTTTGAAAAGTGAAAGCGGGGGCGAATGATAGAATTTCTATGACCATTTTCCTCGAGGAAGAAGAGTTTGATAGCATAATAATATCAATGTGTACGTCCATTGTTTCTGGATAAATTAGTGGACATGCACGTGAATGACACAAGTGGCTATAAGTCTTTTGTGGCACTGGAGGAATGATAATAAAATTTTTGACACCTCGATTCTTTTGTTTCTCTTTAATCATTTAATGGTATAGAAAAGATACAATAACATATACAACTGCACATTTTTGGGATAAACCCTGCCTAGCATGGTAACACCAACCTTGAGCAAAACCTCCCTCCATGTTTGATGGGCATGCGTATGAATTTTGGCTTTTTAATATATTTACTAGCAAATATACCTGGGCGTTGTAACCAGAAAAAAAAGGTCGGTCGGAGCCTCGACAACAAAACACATGCAGATCGGTCGGCACTTGGCGGCGGAGCCGAGGTCGCAAGCAGCATTGCAGGAGCGCAGTTGGCGTCAGCCATCGCTGCATGCGAGATGGTGATGCAGAGCAGGATGGAACCAGACGATCGGCTCAGCGTTCTCCCCGACGACATATTGCTCCACGTCGTCAAGGAATGTCGGCTCTACGCCGCGGAGCACAAGCTTGAAGCATACATAATAAGGCTTGTCATGGAATGCGCTGTGTGTTTGAAGCGAGTTCGCTTGCTGGAGCATCAACCGTGCGTCAAGTGTGCCAGCCAACCACCCCACTGCGCCCAGCGTTTAGAGAGTCGCGACCAAAGGATAGATGGGTGTACCCATCTACATCTACTGAATGTGAGAAGAACTATGCCAGGGCCCGTCTCACACAAGGATCTTGCTCGCTCGTGAAAATAGTTATAGGATGATGATTATGAAATTCGCCACCAACGGCCGTGTGCGCACGTAATATATACAATTAATTATACATATATATTTCAATTGCCTGCAGCTGTGTATATATATCTGTGTTGTGGGCTACAGAGACGTGTTTGTGGTATTCTCAATACAGACGCACCTGTAGGATAGACGCGTCTCTGGCCTCCATATTAGTATAGACGCGAGTGTTCGAAAAACGTATGTGTAGTATTTAAATTACTACAGACGTGCGTTAGAGACACGCGTCTGTGTAGCAAGGATATTACTTCGTCGCGAGTTGGCAACATGCGTCTTTAGTTTGGTGCAAGGATAATAAGTAGTAGAGTCACAACACCAAAATTCATAAACCAACCTGAAGAAGAAGCATACGCCCGTTCCTTATGTGTGGACACTGTATTTTTATATAGAGAAACTGAATATGGTATTATGATAGAAACTATAATAACTATTAGCAACTACGTGAGTGGAGGAATGGAGAAGGGTTGAGTAACTATTAGTAGGAAAATCTATGAATTTTTTTTTATTTAGTTATTTTGCAACCAATATTTTAAGTAAGGGAAAGACTATATTCCAGTCGTCTGGTTTTTTTAAAAACTTTCAGGAGACCATTCTTAACCATTCGATGAGCATGCAATAGAGTCAGGCTTAGCCGCTCAGGGAGTCAGAGCGGGCACGTTGGCATCGCCTGAAAGCGCACAGTCGACTGAATTCTAGGAAGCCTGTTTAAGTAACTATTGAGTAGGAAAAAGTTTTAAAGATTTGACTCAAGTATTTTGTGGGTAGGGAGTACCAGTCAGAATTTCTACGACCATTTTTTGAGGGAGAGGGGTTTGGCAGCACGATTTATATCCTTGTTTACCTCCATTATTTTTGGATAAATTAGTAGACATGCATGTGCATGACACAAGTGGCTATAATAGTCTTTTCCTGCACCGAGCAATGATTTCCACACCCCAATTCTTGTACAGTTGTATTCTACTCGACCCGTTCTAAATTATAATTCACTTTAAATTTTGTGTATGCATTTTGTGCTATGCATCTAAATATATTATTATCTAGATATATAGCAAAATATATGCACCCAAAAAATCAAAGTGAACTATAATTTAAAACCAAGGGAATATAAAAAAGATACAATAGCATATACAACTTCCCTACATTATTGGGATAAACCTCGCCTACCATGGTAAATTGGTAACAACAACCCTTGAGCAAACCTCTATTTTTTATTTGAACCTAGCAAACCTCTGTTTTTGATCTGCTAGTGTATACATTTTGGTTCTTTCATACAGAGAAGAAAGAAAAGATAAGATAAGAGTACGTATATAGTAGATATAAAATATATAAAAGATGGTGGATATTCTGTTCAAAAAATAGAAGGTAAATAAATATTATTTATATAGATATATGTTGTTTGTCGGGTTGTTGGACTCTAACAACAAGTCAACAACACGTACCTGCAGTCTGGTTTTGGATTCCCTTATTTGTCGGGTCTTGGATTCCCCCCCTCCCCGCCGCCAGCAGCCCAGCACGTCCCCGGAGCTAGCGTCAGAGCCATGGCTGCGTCCCGGCCTCCCTTCCCTATCCACGTGCTGAAACACGGCATTCTTATTACCGAGAAGCTAGATCCAGAGGGAGGGTGGCGGGAGATCCCGTGCGCAAGCAGGAGGGCTTACGGATGCGGGGACAGCATCCAGGAGGCTGTGCAGGGCCTGGCGCTCTACGCGCGTCTCGGCAACGCCCCAGATCTCAATTCTTCCCTTGCCATCCGCATGACCGAGGGTGCGCGTCGGAGGTTCGAGTCGGAGCTCGATCCTGACTACTACCGTCGCTGCAGGGATGACAAGCTCCCCAGCGACATGAAGGCAAGCGCCGTTGTCGAGATGGCTGAGGAGCAGGGCGTCACCGTCATCGTTCTGTCCTTCACACGCCCGGCGCGCTTCTACGAGAAGCCTCTCGCCTACTACCTCGTCTATGATTCCATCAACACATCGCTCTCAATGTTCCAGATCCTACCAGATCCCTGCGAAGGCGCCGCCTACGAAGGCGTCTGCACGTGGAGGCCCATCGTTCCCAAGCGCACAGACTGCAGCGATTACAAGCTGTTCCTTTTGGGCCATGAGGATCGTTCATCGTCGTCTGACAATGGCGTTCTCTGGGTGAGCTCTCTGTCGGTGTCTGACGGAACCGGGGTGCCGTCCAAGTTGAGGAGCATGGACTTTCCGCCGGGTGAAATCCACAAGCCATTCAAGGTGGACGCAGCCTTCTCCTGCCAAGGCAAGGGTTTCTGGTGCGATCTCTAGCAAGGCCTTGTGTACTGCGACCTGCAGACGACCGGTGATGACTCTGACGACGACATGGATTTTGGCTTCGTCAAGCTTCCCCACGAGTGCAAGGATGATCGCAAAAGGAATGAGAAGTATCCTGTGCCGGCCAGGAGCACCCGGACCGTGGGCCGCATCGGGGACTCCATCTTGTTCGTCTGCATCGACACGCGAGGGCATTACACCAATGCCGTTGCGCATATGGGAGCTGCAGTTGGCTCTGCTGCCTGTGGAGAAGCTGGAGGGGAAGCGGAAGAGGACGGACGTGCAGTGGAAGGAGGTGGAAAAGGTTCCTGCCAAGGTGCTCTGGGAGCTGCCTATTGGAATTGATCTCTCCACCAGTTGGCCCAACGGCCAACTAGACCCTTGACCTACACCCTGATCGGGGGTGCCCAGCCCAACGCTTGGCTGGTGGGCCCCCGTCGCACAGTGCCTATAAGAAGATGTGAGGGGGCCACTGGCTCGAGTTACGAGGTTCACTGCCGTCACCCACAACTCCACAGAAACCCTAACCGATCAGGGAGGCGCTGCCAGCGATGGAAAATGCCACCGGCGCTGCTATCTTCCCCGACTGTCGCTGCCCGTGCGCAGACTTCATCAACGAACCCGCGAAGCCTACTCCAGCGACGGTATGGACTCCTACTCGGTCTCTTCTCTCTCTGTTCCCTCTCTGAGTCGTGCACCATCACCATGATGGTGCACCGTGATGTTCTATTCGGTTTATCCCTAACTGCAAGTGAGGTACCCGCTGATCTACACCTACACGATCCTAGAATTCCATCAATGGTATCGGAGCCAGAATTAACTAGGTCTAGATCTTGATTTCGGGTCAAGAAGACCGATTCAGCGCGGATCGAAGGGAAAGGGAAATAATAAGTTGAACCCTGACCCTAGAACCGACATGAACATCGAACCCTAATCTACCGCGCACTTTGCACTGGACAATGATGAACACGACTTGAACCCTAACCCTAACCTACTCGGGGAGGGGAAAGAACCGAATATGGGGAAGGGAGAAATCTTACGAAACCCTAACTCTCAACCATGAATGGATCGGGTTACAGAGTAACTTACCTGAAACCCCAAGCCGCCGGCGAGAACACGCCACCGCGAGGCCTCCGCCTTTAGCGCACGAGCAGGGCACCGCACGCGAGGCCGCTCGACGGCGGCGCGCTCAGCCGTGGGCGAGCGCGCATGCTGGCGAAGGGACCCGCGGCGGCGCTGTTTCCCCGGGCCGCCATGGCCACCGCTAGCGACTGCGGCAGCTCGCTCTGTCTGCTGCGGAGCTGAGGAAACGGGGAGAGAATGAAATGAGGTTAGGGTTTCGGGGGGGAGCCGGCATTCGCCGGGTTTTGATCCTCCGAGATCCGCTCGCGACCGTCGGATGGAGGTGAACGGTTGTGATGCGCCATTGCTATCGGGCCAATTTCGGCCCAGGTGGGCGGCCACGCGGCTCTTACGCGGACCGAAACGACCAACGGGCCGATTCGTCGGTTGCGGCCCATAAACAAATAGTGTCATTTCCGAATAAAATTTTGAATTCCTGAATACATAAAGGCCGATGGGCCGAATCGTTTGCCGATGGGCCGAAACTACTGGGCCGCCTGCTGTTGCACTCGCGCGCGCGCTACGAAAATGGGCCACGGGCCGTTTCTGTTGGCAGGCTGAATGAATGATATTCTGCCCGAAATGAATAGTGAAGCTTATGAATTTTCCAGAAATTGATTTTTGAATGAATTTGAATCAAATTTTGACGCGAATTTTTCTGTACAAATTTTATCCAACGATAATTTTGTTTAGAGAGCACTATTGAATAGATATTTTTGAAAATTGAATTATTGAATTTTCACTCATTTTTCCGCTGCGAATATTGAAAGAATTATTCCCTCATTATTAAATTTGAACCAACAGGATAATTTAATTTGAGGTGAATTATGAATTTCTCATAATTTTGCTGAGATTATGATATTGTTATTTTCTGACCAAAAACGTTGATGATAACAATATTGTAAGTTCATTTATAAGTTTTGAATTTTGAAATTCAGATCTTCAAAGAATCTCAAAGAAATGGCAATGATGATGATTCTTCTAACTAAATTCGAATCAACGAGAGAATTTATTTTTAAAGAAAAATTAATAGAATTCAGTGGATATTGTATTGTTATTTCTGACCAAAGTTGTTTGATAGCAATATTATGACATGATTTATGATTTATATGCATTGATCCTATTTCTGCCCAACGGTGATTTAGAATTGATGTAGAAGAAAGATGTTTTTATTCTATTTCTGCCCAACGGTGATTTAGAATATGAAAGAGAAAATATTATAAGTTTAAATTTGAAGATTGAATCTCTGATCATTTTTTGCATCATAATGACCAATTTTTTAGAGAGAATTTAAAGATAAAGAAATACTCAAGAAATAAAGAATGTATTCCGTGTTTCCGCTGCAACAATGATGATTATCCTCTAATTAAATTCGAACCAACGGGAGAATTTAATTTTTAAGGAGATATGTTTATTAAGATAATTGAATTTTATATGTTGATTCCATTTCTGCCCAACGGTGATGTGGAATTAATATATAAGAATGTGGAATTAATATTTCTACCACTAGTGATGTAGAATACAACGTGAAGATTCTAAAGTTTAATGAGCATTAACGATGATTATTGTTGAATGTTTTCAGACAAAGAAGTTACTGTCTTTGAAGGTAGAAAAGAGAACGAGCTGGGTACTTAAGACTCAGAAGATGAAAAATGCAAGTTTTGCATTGAAGAAAACCATCATATAAGGGACAGTGTTCTCTTTAAAGGATGGGTTGAAAGAAAAGGATGATTCAGGTGCATTAATCTAAGAAAAGAAGATAGAACAAATGAGAGTTTAATTTGACCAACATCAGATTAAGTATGTGTGTTAAAGAGTATTTGAATTTATTTCTAAATTTAATAATTAAATATGCCCTGAGAGCCAATTCTGGTTTTGATATCCCTTTTATGGGGAATTCTCCCGTATGGCGGAGGAGATTTTGACAGAACTTATCGATAGAACTTATTCTGCATGTGGGAGAAGAAAGTTGTGAATGACTCCAAATGACAAGAATAACATGCAAGTGTGACTTGCAGAAGTACTAAATGACTCTGAAGTGGGATGAGGGAAGTGTACTCGCGAAAAGATTTAAGAAATAATTTTATTTGCATTGCATAGTCATATGGATGAAGTAAGTAATGAAAGCTTCCTCATCTAGAAGAGTTTTGAATAGTTTTGAAATTATGGCAGAAAAGTTATTGCCACATTTCGAGGGGAGATTTATGAGATCAATTAAGAAACAGAAAATCAAGAAAGATACTCCCCTATAATTTTTGACAATATGATGCATGATATACATTATGAACAAGAGATAAATGTGATATGAAGATGAATATAATATGAAGAAGTGTGATCTATAAAAGATAAATGTAGTTGTTGAGGGAGTACAACAGTCACAATCATATTACCCCTAAGTAAAGAAACAGCTAGATTCCTAAACCTTTTATGGTTCCAATAGAAAGATAGCACAGTGAGAGATACTAAAACGATGCTCAAAGCGTCATAAGAAGTTATGACAGATTAAAACCAAATAAGAAATTTAAAGATACACCATTCTTACAAAGGATGGAGTAATCTGGGGGAGCACGGTATGTAAATACCTAAAGAATTGAATAGAAATATGGATGAATGCCCACTTACCTGTTGATATTGTATGACATATACAACACCTGTTGTTTGCTCTTTATGAAGATAAATAAGTAAATAAGGATCATGTGTACAGAAACCTATAGAATAATTGCCTCCTGGCAATGAAGAGCAACAACAGCCCCATATGAAAGAAGTGCTACGAGGCCCTAGTAGGTCTAAAGAATGAGAAAAATAATTTTTTTGGTGACTGTAAAGTCAGTGATGATAAAGAAATTCAAATGGAAGGTGGTCTCATCTCTTTTGTAGAAGCCAAGAGGGATGTTCACTCGTCCAAATAGCAAAAAACAAAGGTAGATGAAATAAAATCGATAAATACCAATGATGTTCGGGATTTAGAAGAAATTCTTAATAGAGCCAAAACAGTAGGCTGTAATGGGTCTACAAGATGTAACGTGGCTCTGGAGGGAACAAAGAAATATATATAGCGTAACTTGTGATGAAAGAATCACATAAAGAGAATGAATCTATTATAATGAATGTTAGTGGCACATTACGATTTAAAGTCACATCGGATAGATGTAAAGATGACATTCTGTAATGGGGATTTATGTGAATAGTTTACATGGCATAACCTTAGGGTTTTTGTCGTGGAAGGAAAAGAACATAACGAATGTTGCCTCAAGAAACTTTTTGAGAATTAGAGCAAATCTATAGGAAATAGAATTAAAAGTTGATGAATCAAAGAAAGTTTGGGTTTTGAAGAGAATGTAGAGGACAATTGTATTTATGCAAAGTTTATGAATGTGAAATCCATTTTCTAATCCTATATGTGGATGACATCTTACTTGCTAGTAGTGATGTCAATCTACGATTGGAGAGAAAAGAAGTTTTGTCCTCAAGTTTGAATAAGAAGAATTTCAGTGAAGAATTATTTAAGTTAAAACTCATTGAAAGAGAAGAAGAGGGGTATTAGAACTATCATAAAGGCATACTTAAAAAATATTCTGAAGGAATGAAGTATGCATGCCTGTTCTTATAGTCAAGGGTAATAGATTTGAGAACTTGAAATGTTTTTGAAGAACCGAAATGAGATCGATCAAATGGACGTTCTATATGCTTCAGCTGTTGGAAGCTTGATGAATTGAATAAGAACTTACCCTGACATAGTTCATGTATCCAGGATTTTTGGCAGAAGTCGAATCCAGATATAAATCACTTGAATAGAATAAACAATGTATTGAAAAGATTTATAGCCTCATGTTGAATAATGAATATCAAGTACTCTCAAATAGTTGTGGGTACAAAGAATGAAAGTTCAGCATGATGTATAGTGAAATCCACAATCACTAACACGCGCTGTCAGAGCTTTATTGTGGAAAAGCTCTAAAGAAACGATTGTGAAATCATGAATGATGCAAGGTTATACAATGGAACATTGTGAGGCTTAGAGGACAGGCGAAATGGTTAAGAGAACCTATACCCAGAATAGATAATGGTTGACAACAGCAATAACCATTTAAATAAGTATCTTACTCCTATGACGACGGGTCAAGTGTGCTGCCAAACACATTGACATGAATGTATTCGTTGTAAAGGAGAAAGTCCGGAATCATTTTTGAAGATATTGAACATATAAGTAATAAGAAAGAACTTGCGGATCCGCTTACTAAAGGCTTACCACCTAGTGTGTTCAGATGACACACAGTCGACATGGGTTTATGGTATAGCCTATGATTTCCGGATAATAAAGGGCCCAGAAGAGAGTTTTTGTTCTAAAACAGAGAAGTGTGTTGTGGCTGTTAGTCTAATGGTACTAATTTCCGTGACGATGAGACACGCTCAATATGCTGATCTGTAATGGAATGAGACAGAAGTAAGAAAGATGAGAATTGAAGGTTGAAAGCAAGAAATTAAAGAATGATGAGAATGATGAGAGATCAAGGAGGAGAATGTTGGAATTGATCTCTCCACCAGTTGGCCCAACGGCTAACTGGACCCTTGACCTACACCCTGAACGGGGGTGCCCAGCCCAACGCTTGGCTGGTGGGCCCCCGTCGCACAGTGCCTATAAGAAGATGTGAGGGGGCCACTGGCTCGAGTTACGAGGTTCACTGCCGCCACCCATAACTCCACAGAAACCCTAACCGTTCAGGGAGGCGCCGCCAGTGATGGGAAGTGCCACCGGCGCCGCCATCTTCCCCGACCATCGCTGCCCGTGCGCAGACTTCATCGACGAACCCGCGAAGCCTACTCCAGCGACGGTATGGATTCCTACTCGGTCTCCTCTCTCTGTTCCCTCTCTGAGTCGTGCACCATCACCATGACGGTACACCGTGATGTTCTATTCGGTTTATCCCTAACTGCAAGTGAGGTATCCGCTGATCTACACCTACACGATCCTAGAATTCCATCACTGCCCAGCTTCAAGGAGTCCGGGTTGCCGCCGGCTCCGTTCCAGTACCCGATCCTCGCGGCAGACGGTGCCCTATGCTTCGTGCTGGTTGCCAGAGCATGTGTGACCACACTATGCCGGATCACTTCTTCATCTTTGACATGCGCTACAAGAGGCTTCTGTGGCACGGACTTGTGGAGAACTACCAGATTTGTGAGACCGTTATCATGCAACCTTCTTCCAACTTCCTCAGAATGAAGCAATGCTCCAGCGAGAGGAGTTTTGTGGAAGACTGCCCTGCAGCAGAGTTCGAGGCAATGGAGGAAGATAGTGGCAGAGGTTGTTCTACTACCAAACACTGCTTCATTTGTTTTTTTTTTTAATCTGTGACTGTGATTCATGCTTGTTGAATCTGTCAGACGCTTCTCCTTTATTCTATTATTATGCCTTAGCTGCACAACACGTCATAGCTAGTGCTATCAACTATCACCCCTATCTGAATCTTGGTTTGTGGGTTGTCTGCTTGTTTTCGAGCACTGTACGTACATCGATTAAGAGTCAAGGTGGATCATGCAATGGAAGGCATCGACAAAACAGTATCACATTGGATCCGTGTACCCATTGTTGCCTGGCCCTGGTTGCTCTTAGTACTAGAGTAGTTAGGTTCATGTTGATAAGTACCAAACTAGCTTATGATGGGCTTTATTCTGCTCCTGTATTTTGTTTGGTTCATGGCATGAATGTTTAAAGACTCCTCGCTTGAGGGCTAATCATCGACTATATATAGCTAAAAGTAAGCTCAAATTAACTTCAGTGTATCCAAAATATAGGGCTAATAAAGTGGCTATTTTTTAGACAACTAGTTATTAGCCAACTAGCCATTTAACCATAGCTACTTGAAGCTAGTTTAGCTCAACTAGTAACTAGTCCTAGCTCGTCCATATATACTGTTTGTAATAACAAACTATTTGTTGGGAGCCAAGCAATAAAATGATTTAGCTAAGAGACTACTCCCTCCGTCCTGTTTTAATCGTCGTCCAAGCGACAGTAGCGTGTCCTCAAATCATTATCGTTGGCTACGAAGACGCTAGGCCCGTACAACACTGAGCACAGCCAGTCTTATCGGTGTCCCCTGTTACCTCACCCACTAGGCACGACACAAAATTGCAGATTAAAAGAAAAAGGAAAAAAGTCAAACCTTATCCCTTGGCGATGCAGGCTTCCGCACCTCCGCTCTTTGCACCGCCGGCGCGTAGGAGCCGCTGTGCCGCCCTCCACCGCGACGACCCCGACCCTCCACCGCGCCGGTAGCCGCCGTCCACCGCGCCGCCCTCCAGCGCGCCGGCCCCCGCCTTCCACCACGCCGCCCCTGCTATCCATTGTGCCGCCCTCCGCAACTCCGCTATCTGCCGCTGACCCCCGTCCTCCGTCGCGCCGCCCTCTGCCGCGCTACTCCCCGCCCTCCGCCGCCCGTCACCTCAAATGCATGGAACGAAGAGAGGGGGCAGGCGCTTTATTGCCACTGCTGATAGAGAAATGGCGCCACTTTTAAAATTTTTTTCTTTGTTTGGCGGTAAGTTGATGCTGAGTTTGGTGTAAAAAATGAGTTTGCCGCCCTCGAATGTGAATTGTAATTTGTTTATTGTAAGAAATCTGAGTGGGGAGCAAAAGGAAGCATTAATGACAATACATTCCAAAACTGTACAATGGTCTTATCACTATGGTGTTCAGGTTGTTGCCCCCTCCCATTTTAAATCCTGCGCCATTTCCCCAATGATAATTAATAAGGGACGGATGGAGTACAACTTAGTTGAGTTTTTTTTTTTGAGATTTATTGTGATACTGTAAACCGTTTATTTATGTAGACCAAATAAACCACCTAGTATTTCTTAAATAAAAGATAATAGGTAATCTATATATTTATTTAATTTTTTATTTTGTAAAATAGGATAGATAAAAAAATTCTAGATACGCGTGGTCGATTAGTGTAGTAGATATTTTTGTTATATATATATAATTCTGCATATGACGTCGTTTAATTAGCATAAACTAATCTAATCTTTTTTATGCAAGTAACGGTGCCAAAGTGAAATTTGTGTGCTGCGTACGTCTCCAACGAGGCAACGAACATTTCTGTACGTAAAATCTATATGGACAACTTACGAATCTTATTAAAGGGCCATATATATAGTTTTAATCAAATTAACGTAAAGTTGCTCTATAACTAAAATATTTTTTCTCATCATAGTTTCATTAGACGATAAAAAAAGAGCAAAAACGGAAAATATACAGATTCACCATAACTACCAACAAACTCTATGTACCGACAAAAAACAACGAAGATAGAAAAACGGACCGCCGAAAAAAAAAAAGAAAAGGGAAAAGGATCCACTAGAAAGCCTACATCTAGTTCTAGTTTTTGTTTTTCTATTTAACAAATATTTTCCAATTTGCTGTTTGCGCGCGCAGCAGTCAGCAGCATCGGAGCCTGCTACTACTGTGTTGCCGTGCGCGCAAAAGCGACGATGGCAGTGGCCGAAAAGCACCTTCGCGCGTGTACAAGCGTGCACGGAGTCTATCTTAACATTTAGACATTTAAACTTAGAAGTTTTAAAAAGATTTGAAATTTTATATACCAATAGTATCAAATTAGATGGACATTGTCCTAAAATTTGAGATTTAAATAATTTTTATAAAAATTTATATGAAAAAAAACAAATTTCACTCATCCGGAGTTTTTGTCTTCTGGTGACTGAAATTTGGTTTTTTCATATGAATTTTTATATAATTTTTTTGAATTTTAAATTTTGATACAATGCACATCTAGTTTGGTACTATTGATGTGTAAAGTTTTAATTTTTTTAAAGCTTTTAAATATGAATCTCTAAAGTGTTAAGATCAGTGGCGGAACCTGAACTAGAATAAGGGGGGCTGAATTACGAAGGCTCTAGCTAAGGAACCAATATGTGATGAGAAACTCCTCGCCATAGGGACAAAAGTCTAGCTCGGTGGTGCCATCTATATCTATATATGTTAATAGTGACGGCGGCTGAGATCTCACTTCAAAATAAACTATCTAGCAAAGCTTACAGACATACAGTACTCAGTTTAGGAATTAACAAATATATAAAAGTAGTACATCTCAATATACTCTAGTTTTTTTTAACAACGAAATATAATTCATTCATATCAGCAACAATAAGCTGTAAGTAACCAAACAAAATGCAAGGTTACAGAGTTTAGTGCCTGAAACATAGGACGCTGAGATTCATGAGCTCCAAACGAGCAATCTAAAAAGAACGGTTGATGAACCGTGCCAGCTAGAGATAAAGCATTTCTAGCAAGGGAATCAGCTTCTAGATTTTCTGCTCTATTTATCTTGTACAGATTGGATAGGAAGGTTAAGGAAGTTGGTGAACTGACGACACAGAAGCCGACGACCGAAGCCCCGGTGAACGGCGGCCGTAACTATAACGGTCCTAAGGTGGCGAAATTCCTTGTCGGATAAATTCCGACCCGCACGAAAGGCGTAACGATCCGGACACTGTCTCGGAGAGAGGCTCGGTGAAATAGACATGTCTGTGAAGATGCGGACTACCTGCACCTGGACAGAAAGACCCTATGAAGCTTTACTGTTTTCTGGGATTGGCTTTGGGCTTTTCCTGCGCAGTTTAGATGGAAGGTGAAGAAGGCCCCCTTTCGGGGGGGGCCCGAGCCATCAGTGAGATACCACTCTGGAAGAGCTCGGATTTTAACCTTGTGTCAGACCCACGGGCCAAGGGATAGTCTCAGGTAGACAGTTTTTATGAGGCGTAGGCCTCCCAAAAGGGAACGGGGGCGTGCAAAGGTTTCCTCGGGTCAGACGGACATTGGTCCTCGAGTGCAAAGGCAAAAGGGAGAAATAGAGGAGTTATCATATTCTTGAGTGAAGTTCTTCATTCTTCAGTCTAGAGGCTGGCTGTGATTATGAGTGAAAAGAAACTGCACAAGCTGACTGCTATCTGAAAAGAATAAGACATTGGTGTAATGCACTATACTAGTACGGAGTACGTGCTACTACTTTCATATGTGCTACTCTAGCTGCAGCCTTCTGTTGTTTGTACCACGTCCTCGCACTCTTTGTGTAAGCACTGCAACTAGATCAGCAACGGGCGTTCACAAATTTTCTAAACCAAGGGAGGGCCGACGTCCCGTTTGGCCACCAGAAGGCTCCGTCTGTTGTTGAGATAGACTCCGTCGCAGGCGCTTATACGTGCGAAGTTTTCGTACCAGTGGCAGTGGCATGCATACACGGCAGCGCGAGCTTCCGTCTCGTGTTCGCTCGTGCACACGTGCGCTTCACAGTTCACACGTACGTGAATAGGGCCGTTCAGCATCTGCGACACGTACGAGATGTCGAAATCGCAAGGCGGCAGCCACGACCTAGTAGTAGGACCACGAGGCGTCGAGGCGGCCGGACCACACGGAAGCCGATCCCGGAGGCAAAGGTTCCCTGGTGGATCTGCGGGTCCTCTTCCAGTCCAGAGTCAGACTTGGTATAGTTTGTTGGTAACTTGGTAAGTACCAGCTCCAAGCAAATTGCTCTTTATTTTTTTACAACAGCAAATTGCTCCTTTGACCGGACCACACTATTCTTGGGCTGATTCGTTTATATATAAAAGAAAATGAAAAAGTCTGAGTTACCCCCTAAACTCTGGGGTGGTGTCTACTTTACCCCCGAACTATGAAACAGTCTAATTTACCTCTGAACTATCTAAAACCGTTCCAATCACCCTCTGGACGGTTTTCGACGACGGTTTTGCTACAGTAACCATAGTTTTGCTACAGTAACAATATTTTGACTTTAGTAAATCATAGAAAAATCATAAAATAAAAAATCTAATTTTGTTTGACTCCGCATGAGTAGATCTACATAATGAATATATAATATGATATATTTTAATATAAATTTTTTCTGTAGCTTTAAATTAGTTAGAAAAATCAAATTTTATCTATAAATTAGAATAATTTATAGCGGCATCTTCTATAGTCCAATTGTGGTGAAATTTTTATGATGGACTAATTATTGTATGCTTGAACTAAGTAAAAATTTTATACTCATTGGATCATGTATAACTTAGTTATAGATTTATTTATATTTAATAAGCATAAACCTAAATAAATCTATAACTAAGTTATATATGATCTAATGAGTATAAAATTTGTACTAAAGTATATCATATTATATATTCATTGTGTAGATCTACTCATATGGAGTCCAACAAAATTAGATTTTCTATTCTATGATTTTTTTTATTTACTATAATTTTTTAAAGATTCAGCGAAAACAAATAGAAAAAAGAAAAAGTCAAAACCGTTGTCACTGTAGCAAAACCACGGTTACTGTAGCAAAACCGCCATCGAAAACCGCCCAGGGAGTGATTTGAACGGTTTTGAATAGTTTAGGGGATAAATTAGACCGTTTCGTAGTTCAGGGATAAAATACACATCACCCCATAATTCAGGGGGTGATGTAGACTTTTTTTTAGAAGAAAACAAAACACGAAGCATCGTATTCATGTTGTGACGTTATTCTAAATGTGGTCAGCTTTAATTTGGCTAGCATTCAAATAGGACCTAATTAAACTTTCTCTTCAACTAACACCTCTCGTCCAAAAAACATTATCGCAGCGCAATGCTGCTAATAAATTTATGTTTGTTTTAAATAAAAAGGTTCTTCGATTCTTTATTTGGTCCAAAACGACTCATCGATGGTTCGCCATATGCGCCACCTCGCACATCTTCGCATATGATCGACCAATTTTTTTGCCCCATATGGGTGGGCTTCTTTTCTGGCCTGAAAAGGCAGGTGATCATGTCCTCTCTATTAGTTCGTTTAGGTTTTTTCTCATTTAATAAGAAACGAAAGTATTTCAGTTTCCCACGCTCACGGATGAACGGGTATAACCAATACCATGCACACCGAACTGACAAAGGTGCAAAGACCAAGCACTGCTAAGCGGGTTCACACCAAACCAATTGAACTGCAGAAAAACAAAGACGCTCCTAGCGTCTAGCACGCACCACACAGGATACACAACAGCTAGTACTCTAAACTTCTAAAGACTAGCATCACTTTCGGCTGCTTGCACCCATTCTGAAGAGCGGTTTTCTCTTCCCCTCTAGATAATTGTGGCCACTACCAGATTTAGTACGTCTCCCAGAAGATTACCTAGTATAAGAAAAGAATTAATATTTTCTTTGTTGAACACCAGATCATTTCTATTCAACCAACATAGCTGGTAACCCCACTAAAATTTGGTGGTTCAATGTTAAATAAATGTGATGGATGAAGTATTCCACAAGAATCTAGCAAAACGACACTTAAAAAAGATATTGAATTGGTTTAAGAGCATCTCCAAGAGACTAACCAAAAAATACTCTAAATTTGATGATTTAGTTGTTATCTAAAACTAGGCTGCTCCAACATTCCAAAAAAATTAGCCTTCTATATTTTTAAACTTGCCATGTCATCGGAACTGGTCTTCCTTTGGCCCAAAAGACCATGGCCAGGGGATTATATTATATAGATGCATGCCAGAGGGTTTTCGCATGTGCGAAGAGGCCGCCGAGCGTGCGCGTGGAGAACCAATGGCAAGCGAGGCTGCCTTTCCATCCATAGCGAGCGAGTTTTTTAGACGAAGAGCCACTAAATTTAGAGCATCTTGGAGAGATGTCGTAAAAACAATAGCTAAATTCTACATTTTAGCCATTATGTAAAATAGAAGAGTCATCAAAAAAATATGTTACTCCAACAGCTTAGCTAGTTTGTTTGCTTTCCTATATTTAGACTACCATGTTGACATGCAAGCGATCTAAATCCCAACCAATCTGCACTCCTTGGCTATCGTTATTCACTCGCGACCAATTAGCACGTAGGAAGGGAGCGCGCATGCGCGGGAAGGCACAACGACGAGCAGAAATTGGCCGATAGCGAGCGACTTCCGCTTGCTGTTTATGGCCACCAAGAAAGGTGGAATAGCTAGCTTGTCAATTTAGAAAACGGGATACAATACTTGTTGGAGACAATTTTTAGCTCATATTGGCTAAATATAGCATTGCAAAACACTTTAGCTCATCTCTTGGAGATGCTCTTAGATAAACACTTAGAGCAACTTCAAGAGACATGTTATTCTTGTTATGTAGGCTATTTTATAATTTTTTTCAAAAATTAAACTCCAACAGCTTTGCTATTTTGTTTTATAAAATAGTAAGTTGGCTATTCTTAAACTCTCGCATGCTAAATATGGCTTGCATGTGCTACTAGCTATCTAGCCTTGCCATAATGGAAAGGTTATTCGAATTTTCTGTTTTTTCACAAAGTTTTCTATTTTAGATGTTTGCTAAATCATGGGTTTAGCCATTTAGTTTTACCAATTCTTTTGGAGTTGCTCTAATAGCTACTCTCCCCATCCTGATATATAGTGCATTCTTGCTATTTTGGGACAAAATAATAGAGAGAACAATAGACGCATATACCCATCGCTTACCTTCCTAATATATTAAGATTTGATTTGATTTGTATAATTAAAGGATAAACTCCTAGCCTTCTTATACAAAATAGACAAGGAAATAAATAACTTTTTATATAAAAAATAATCATGCATTTTAATTTAAGAAAATATTGTCTTCTTGTTTCCCTGATGTACTATATTTTCGAAGAATTTTAAAAGCCAGAATATCTTATAATACAGGACGGAGGGAGTATATTTGATTTTAGAGAGGTACTTAAAGAGTTTCTCGGAGATGCTCTAAAGAACATACACATGTTACAACTATCCTTCCTTTTCCATCCCATTTTGAGAAAATTAATTATCTTTTGTTAGTAAGACCAACTAGAGGAAGATGTTCATTTTCAGGGCAGCTTTGCTTTCCAAAACAAATCCTTTCCACCCATCCTCTCCGATTTTATTATCTCTATATACAACAACTACGTTGAAAAACTTCCATTTTTCTTAGCCGCCACAAACTTATCCTTGTTCTCATTCAAAGTTAATCAACCTATCACCAACTAGCGCCCTCATGAATGAAATATTTAACGGGTCATACTTACCACTTTGGCAGCCGAGTCCTCCTTTCTCTTTGCTAATTTATACAGGGCCGGAACAAATGTTTTAAAGGTTTCCACCCAATCCACCAGTCCACCCAAAAACTAATTCCAACCCCATCATTCACTTTGAACTTCCCATGTTTCAAAAAGATATCTCTAACATTCGCCAAAGCAAGCAAGAGTTTTGGACTTCTAAATTCAAGATGTCAAGAGCTCCTATTCACTTTGGACTTTAGTTTTTTAGAAAGCTAACTATGCACTGCTAGCTCATATCCGCTATGAACTTGATAGGTCCAATGACTATTAACGGCTAGTTTTGAGTGAGGGTCTCCTTTGAGGGATGCTAATTTCGGGCACTTCCCACACAAGTTTTAGAGCCTTGTGAACTACTCCCCACACCCTCTCTTTGTGAGATTGTTTCTAAGTGAGAAATCCAAGTGGTGGGTTGAGTGAGATTTGATATAGTGAGCAAATTAAAGAGAGCAACCCTCTACACTAGAGCACTTGTGGCATTTGTCGATCTCATGATTTGCATTTCTTACTCTAGGAGCTTGGCTCCTAGATGGTTAGGAGTCATCAGAGAGCAATGAAGGATTGTGATGTGTGGCAAGTTTGTACGGGCCTGATCTCGTCTTCATAAGAAAAGGGATCAAGTTAATCGATCGAGGGTTGCTTGTTGAAAGAAACTCGGCTAGAGTGCACCCAGGAGTGGTCACTTATTGCTTCCTCAACAGAGAGAGTGGGACTAAAGTGTGAGTCCACACTTTGGTAAACAAATATTTGTCTCATTGTCTTTTGACTTGATATATTTGATCCCCACTCGGTCTACTTGGGTTGTGACCATGGTGTGCAGAGTATACTCACACTTCACCTTATGGAATCCCCAACACATTTGGATCAAAGTTAGAGCCAAGAATAAGGAAGTTTCCCTAAGTACCGCAATAGGGCAGTTTTGAGGCAGATAAGCATGACTTTTGGGTTAGGTGGTTTTAGATTTAGGGGCAATTTTTTGCCCATAGGTTCTTAGGTTCGAATACCCCAAATATAGCGATTTTGGGGTGGATTTTCATTTGTACCCATAGATCTGTACCATTAAGAATCATAGGCATATAACTCTTGCAACCACCCTCGGTCCCTCTCCCTCACCTGGTCAGAATATACTCCACTAGATAGTGACTCATAGGTGTTGGATGCCTTGGACTCTCTCTCTTGGCAGAACTCACGTGGACGCCCCTCCACCTCGGTACCTACCGTCCAACCTCTAGCATCCCCAAACAGCACCTGATGGCCACCTCTTTGCCAGATAGCCTCTCTACGCCTCGGTCTTGGCCACCTCCCACAAACTAGTAGGGGCAGCGCGCCCTGCAGTAGCTACTGGAATTCAACACCACCACCACCCGTTGTGTCATGCCCTCACCACCACCCACTTCTGCAAAACATGTGTGCCTAGATGGGGTTTGCCATGCATTTTCTCTTTTGTTTATTATTGACCAAGTATTGGTTTAGACTGGTCTACAAGGTAATAATATGTTGTATCCTATGTACATTGAAAAATATACAACTTGGATCAGAAGTTGAAACCTATTAGAACCAAGTAGATGTTTGAGATCGAAAGGAGATTTGTATATCAGAATGTCAGTTGTTAGTCTGCTGTAGAAAGGATTAAACTTTTTGACTCACTTATGATACATTACCATAAATTATTACCGACCCATCAAATGAGCTTTGTGCTGGTTTATATCAACCTTAAAAGGATAACTGAGGTCAAAAGGCACTATGCGACTGCAAAAGAGATGAAGAAGTTGTCGAAATTTGTGGGTCCAAATTCTACAAAGCCTATAAACTTTTACCCTGATAACTTATTTGGATTATTAGATTTCACCATATGCTTTATTACACATACCTAAAAATTTAGTGTAAATCTCTTTAAAAACTAAATTAATAAATATTGGATTTGAAAGCTTGAATAAATATCGGGACTCTAATTTGCCTTATCTTTTTTTCTTTTATAGGGGAGTGAGAAGCAAGTGGATGCAGCACTCCATTTGCTTCTCAAGAATAAGATAATCTAGTTATAAATTTGTCTCCTAATAGATATTAATTCACAACTTCCAAAACTATTGTTGCCTTGGTTTCACAAATGCTTCTGCCCTGGCTTCATGTAGAGCAACTATCGAGTTTAAAAACTTCATAAAGTGACTAATGCTACATGGTGATGGTCTAGACCAAGCCATGGTAGTTTATAAGTCAAAATTATGAATTCAGTTGCTATTATTGAATGTAGCATGATACCGTACCAGTATTGTGGGTTTTGGACCAAACAAAAGAGTAGTCGGAGTGGAGAGAATGAGAGAGCCTAAAATCAAGGAGAGACACCCCCTCCCCTTTCTCCCTTCCCTTTATAGAGGAGGTACGAATGGTGTTTTTTATTATTCTCCCCTGGTGGGGCTTGTATTTGTAAAAGAGCCTTTAGTGGCTACAAATGGACCCTAAACACCATCTCACAAGCTCCTTGGCTATTTAATTGGAACATAGTAATGGGGTCCCCAATATATAATACCCCCACAATAATAGCCCGTCATCTATTTAGTTTGATTAAAGAAACAAGGCTCAATAGCTAAATACAACCAAGTGGGCCCTAATGACACCCATACTTGGCACATGACTTCTGTTTATACATATATACTCTAGGTCAGGACTAGTTTTTATTTGGCTAGCCTTTGGTTGCAACCTTCACTCAAACATTCGTGACCCAGCCTTTGGTAGCTTGTTCCTTCGTATGACCTTGAGCCCCTTGATACATTCTTTCATAATTGAGCCTTGGAGGATTTGTAGATGATCACAAACTTTCTTCAAGCTTTGACTCACGGGAGCTAGGCAAGACTTTCATCTTTGGGCGGATTGCTTGTCCAAAGCGCTCATCGCCAACCCCTCTTGGATCTTGTGAGAACTTTTGTCCTTGACTTAAACATCACGTGTGTGGCAGATATCATACATGTACATCTCCAAATCCAATTAATGGTGATGGCGATGACCCGCTCCAAATTGATGGTGAAGGCGAAGTGGAAGATGTCAAATGGCAATCACACCGCTCCAAAATGTTGACGAAAACGAAGTTGAAAACATTGAAGTTTTGAATAAAATGCTAGTGAAAACAATGTTTTTTATTGCCAAAGTCGATATTGAAATCTCATGTCGTATTTTAGCAAATAAATAATTGATGGAGTGGAAATCTATGGCAAAACCCCTCACCGAAAGGTGGGCTTAGGTGGTGTTGAGTTAGTCGAAGTTGTTGGTGATGCTGCTCACTTATATGTTTGTAAAGGTGTTGTTTGGTGACATAAAGTTTGGTGGTGGGGCCCTCGCCATAACTTAACCAATGTCTTAAATAGTGGGTCACAAAACTTTCAATAGTGAAGTAGGGAGCGAAAGCAAGAGCGAATGATAGAACTGTTGGAGAGAGTGCTCTGACGGGATCCGATGTTTTAGTGCTAACTTGACTACTTTGGTGTCTTATTGTTTTTTGTTTTATTGGGGTTAAATGGCTGAAGCGAAGAGAACCCCCCGTCTTTTTAAGATTACTTTGGTGTCACCTATTCAGGCGAGGGGGGAAAGGAATCATGAAATAAGCCCATCTATGCTTTTAGTAGTTTGGCGCCAATCCTCAATATCTTTTGCGATGTGATGGGGCAAAGAGTCATGAAATGAGCACATTGGTGCTCTGAGATTAAATTCGGCACCAACGGATCAACCTATGATTTTTTCTTTTTTCTCGAATACGCAAAAAACTTACGCATCTTTGTATTTAAGAAGAAAAATTAGGAGTGAGGATTATTAGATTGTTTGGGCTAAAAAAATGTTTTCCCAAAAAAAAATTGCAAGCGGTAAGACAAGCCTTTGTTTGATTTTTTTCGTGACCGTGCTTAAGAGTACATTCTTCATTAACACGAATACAGAAGGGAAGTCATAGGTTGCCCAAAATAAGGACGAAAACAAAAGAATGGAAACAGAATTGAGAGCGTTTGTTTGAATTTGCACACACGGGTATACTACACACACAAGCGAATCTGATGGTCCAAGGCCCCAAACAAAAACAATTTCGTTTCATTGTTTCCTTCCAGAAAAGGTACACTCGGACACTCGGTCCAACATGCACCGGTCGAGTCAACTTAGCCCGGCATCCAACCAACGAGGCAACATCCCTCTTCTCCGATCCGGCAAATTCTCGATCCCGTACGTCTTTCTTCCCACAAATTCCATCTGAATCCGATCTCCTCAAACCAGCAACATCGATCTAGGCCTCCCCGGCCTTATCCCCATCCCGTTCCTCCACCAGCGCACGCGGGCGCGGCGCGTCAGCCATGGCTGCGGCCCGGCGTCCCGCTCCTATCTACATGTTCAAGCCCTCTGCGGATATAAGCCTACTCACCGGCGAGCCTGCTGGCGAAGGATGGTTTAAGATGGAGTGTGATATCAAGAACGCCTACGGATGCGGGGAGAACATCCAGGAGGCGGTGAAATGGCTCGCGCTCTACGTGCGCCTCGGCGCCGACCCGCTTCTCACCTCCACCCTGGCCATCCGCATGACCGACGAGGCGCTTCGAAGATTCAACAAGCAGCAGCTTGAGGTCGACATCCGCCCACCGCTTCTGGAGTGGTTCTTCCAAATCGGCATCGGCGCACGGAGTCCGGAGCCCCAGACGACTGCCCGGGCCCACATCCTGATGCACGCCGTGGACCTCACGATCATGAAGCTGTGCTTGGACCGCCGTCCTCTGGCAAGCTCGTCTACAACCTCGTCCCACAAGCGCGCGTCACTCTCCATCATCAAGCCAGTCCCTGCTCTAGTGTTCAGGCCCGTCCTCATGCGCACCTGCAATGGAGATTACGAGCTATTCTACATGGGTTTCGATCGTGTGAATGAGTTTCCCTATGTTCCTAATCTGGACGACATCAATCCGGGTCCCTTTCTCTGCGTGTTCTCACCTGCGGCGGCGTCTGCGTGGGAGATGAGGAGGAAGGTGGGGTGGTCCGTGCCGGCGAGCGTCCACAAACGGTTTAGCGTGGACCTGACCTTCTCCTTCCAAGGCAAGGGTTTCTGGGTCGATCTCTCGCTAGGCCTCGTGTACTGCGACCTGGACATTGCAGGACTCTGTCGTGGATTTCAGCTACTACCCGTTGCCACACGAGTGCGTGCTTGACTGGGAGAAGGTGATGGACCTCGAAGCAGAGCCGATGGAGGCAACACGGACCATAGGCTGCGACAGGGACTCCACCTGGTTCGTCTTGGTCGACTGCGCTGATAACTTGGTGTCGATGTGGACCCTGAAACTGCAAGAGGGGAAGCCAGGGCAGTGGAAGAATGAGGCCAAGTTTTCTCTCAAAGATCTTCGGAGGTTCGATGGCTTCAAGGAGCTGGGGCTGCCCAAGGCACGGGTGAGGTATCCTCTCCTCAATGCAGCCGATGGTGTCCTCTACCTCGTGATGTATGGCCAGTACTTGGGAACCAATGCTGGAAGCTGTTGGGTGGATCACATGTGCGGCTTTGACGTTCGCAACAAGAAGCTCCTATGGCATGGCACTGTTCACAACCTCCCTGCCACTTAGCCAGCTTCCATCCCTGCTTCATGTTTGCTGC
The DNA here is from genome assembly GCA_023333625.1 of Bothriochloa decipiens. Taxonomy (NCBI): domain Eukaryota; kingdom Viridiplantae; phylum Streptophyta; class Magnoliopsida; order Poales; family Poaceae; genus Bothriochloa; species Bothriochloa decipiens. The sequence goes on from CM041641.1 coordinate 3,823,481, forward strand.
CTTTGCTTTTGCAGCCAGCTGTTCGATCTACTAAGAAGGTTGTTCGATCTATTACCACACTGCTTCATTTGATCTATATCTTTGCTGTTCACGCTTGCTGAATTTGTGAGCTGATTGTTCATAGTATATCTTATATATATAACACTGCGTAAGGTTGTTGTTCGATTTACAACACTGCTTCATTTGATCTATCTATCTTTGCTGCTGAATTTGTGAGCTGATTGTCCGTAGTATATTCAATTCAACTTTACCTACATAACATGGCACAGGTAGCACTATATCATCTAACTCCTGGGTTGTTCTGTTTTGCAGCAAAAAAGGACCATTACCTCGGAACCATCAGGAAAGACATCGAGGCAAAAAGTCGCGTCTTCTGCTGGATTCAGACTTTTTTGTTGCCAGATTTCTCTTACCATGGCTTGCTTCTGACCTGTGTTTCTATTCTGCCATGGGTGATGGATATTTAAGACTCCTCCATTTAGCTTGTCGTAAGCCTTTTAGGTACTTAACTTCTGATTGTGGCACATTTGTGAAACCGAAATCTGTGTCTGTGTGCTTATATATCACTCTATGGAGGGATTCCAATCTGGTATTGATTACCAATTGGATTAGCTTGACGAATTCTCTTTTATGGGGGCAGAAAGCTAGATGCGCATGGTTCATGATCGCCCTATTCTGCTAGTTTGGGCTTACAGCTTTGTTTTGGTATACATATATGCAGATACAACAGGACGTAGCCTAGAGTTGAATCAATGAAAACTACGTTTTTGTGTGGTTAATATTGGAATGTTTAGGCCTGTTCTTGGTCTGAAGCATGTGCAAACCGTAATGGGACCAACTTCGATTAATACCTCTTTCCGTAGAGCTTTAGTGGATAACAAGGTCACTGGTTGGCATAACATTATAGCTAAAAAACCTCATATTCAATTATTGAATAAGAAATACACTTTTCTTGAGACTTACATAAACTTGGCCAATTCTCAGTTCCTTTATCCTAGAAATCCATTTGGAAGCTGAAAAATCCACTTAAAATTACACAACTGGATTTCCTACACAAGGCTGAAATACACGACTGAATTTCCTACACAAGGCTGAACTCTGAAGGGATTAGGAACAGTTTGATGCAGACTATTAGATCATTTGCCATTCACAGACTTCTTTAGGGAACGAAGAACACTCCACATTACAGTTGAAACAAAGAACAAAACTACTCCAATAATAATTGCATATTTCAGGCCAAGATTCATAAACAAGTTAACCAGCAGCCCTGCAATGACAACTCCAACAAAATTTGCTGTAAAACCTGACCAAAATGGCATGCCTAAAACAGATGCAATGAAGGCCCCTGTCCATGCTCCTGTGCCTGGGAATGGAACAGCAACAAACAACATCAAGCCGAGCCATTGGAATTCCTCAACAGGAGCAGCCTTCCGTCGTGCCCGCTCAAAGAGGATGTCCATAATTTGGGTTGCGGATGCGCTTTTCTGAGACAGAAATGTTGCAAGTTTTTTCAGGTAGAGGATGATAAATGGTACAGGCACCATGTTCCTGGGAAAGACAACAACAGAAATCAAAATCTGTTGATTGAACCATTCTGCAGAGTCAAAAGTGTGTTTTGAACTAATTGCCACCTGTGAGTTGTGAAAGCAGGCAGTTTCCCTCTTGGGATGTGTTACTAAGTTGACTAAAAACATCACTGCAGCGTCGAGTTTTTGTTTACAAGCATGCAAGGACTAATCAGTCCAATGATTAATAAATTGCAGATTGATTATCTTTAACTTGCTACTATTCAGTACCTTGTTTTCAGTTCCCAGGTCCTTCTTCATCTTAGGTTCGTTTAATATTATTCATGTTCCCGAAATCAAATTGTTGTCATCTTCATATTTGAGACTTCCAAAGCATATACTAGGCATACCTGAAGATGATTGGTAAGCTGTTCCAAACAAACTTTGGTTACCTTTTCTGTTAAACGCTGAATATAATGATCCAGCATATATTATCTCAGTCACATGTCTAACTATCATTGTGCAGCATATCCTACAAAGTCCAGACTTCTTATCACTTATTTGACTATGTACAGCTCAATGTCCAGCCCAGGTAAGCTAACAAGGTCGGAGATACTGATCTATCACATATTTTTCATATTTGGATTTGTCAAACTATCTGACAGATCATAGTTCATACCATCTGAATTTCATTGTGTTATAGCTAATTTAATTATGGATCTTAGTTTCTGAAATGGCAGCTATGCAACAGTTTGGGTCAGTATTACACAATATCTGGGGTGCAATCCCCGCCTGCTGGGATATCGGCAATTCATCAAACATATAGTGGCCAAGTACTAGTACAGAACTACAATTAACCAAAAGAGACGACAAGAACAAAGATGAATGGGGATTAGTTAATAAATGATACAAACCCAAGAACGGATAGGATGGTGAGACGCACTGGATGGAGCCGCAACCAGTACCCAACGGGGATCGCCCCCCGGAGCTCGATCACCGGCAGCGTGGCGAGTGCGAACACGACGGCATCGTCGGGCCATCCGAGCCTCCGCAGCGACTCCGCCACCCGGAGCCCGAATCCTGACGCCTTGATCGAGTCCTCTACCGCCGCAGCCGAGCGCGGCGGCCGCAGCGCAGCAGCCAAGCGCGAGCAGCGCCACCAGCTTCCGAACATCCCAATCGGACGCCTCCCGCTCCGTAGCCTCCTCCGCCTTCACACCAACACCTAATGCCGCCGCCGCAGCAGCAGCGCGCGGCGCCCTCGGGACGGCGGCTCCGGCACGAGAATCGCGGGGAACGCAGGCCCGGAGAGGAGAAGCGGGCGCCCGCAGGCGTAGCGCGGGAGGCAGGTTCGCCCGTGGATGTGACGCAACAAGAGGGCCCCATCTCCGCGACGACGTCAGCGGGGGCGACGCCACCGCGGCGGCGAGAACCGAGGCCGCCATGAGCATTGGGATCCCCTCGTGGATTGGACAGAGCTCGAATCCGGAGCTCTGAATCGATCGATTCCGGCGACGGTTACAAGGTAGTGACTGACGAATCGCTGCCTCGTTGGAGGAGAGACCGAGGCAGGTCGCGGCCTCGCGCCATCGGAGGGGACTCGACTCGGCGTGAGCCGAAACCCGGGGCTCTGCCGCTCTGGTCTGTGACGCTGAGAAGTGGGGCAGGTGGGGTTGAGAGACAATGGGACCACCTGTCAGTGATAACTTGAAACACACCGCATGATGTGCGAGTACGAAGCCGACCACGAATGATGGTGAAATACATATAAGGCCTTGTTTAGTTGCCCGATTCGGGAGATGCAAGTGCTCGTGTATCGTAGCAATTTTATTTTTATTTGGTAATAATTGTCTAAATATTGATTAATTAGGTTTAAAACATTGGTCTCGTAAAGTATAATAAAACTGTGTAATTAGTTTTTGATTTCATTACTCTATATATTTGTTGGCATTTTGATGTGACGAAGAATAGAAATTCTGTATAGTGAAATTTGAGGATGAATTTAGGAAAGTAAACGAGGCCTAACATGAGAAAATCATCAATGGACGTTGTCCAAATCTCACCAAAATCATGAAACCTTCCAGGAAGCAGAAACTACCACCAGCACGACATATCTCAACCATTACTGAAACCATGCAGCAACTCAACTCACATGATCCAATTGTAAACAGGACACGCAGAGTGACACATTCACATCCAAGTTTCAGAAAGTCTTATTGACCCAGACACGTCTACCATCATTTTCACATAGTTTTTTTTTTTTTTTTTTGCATATTCAGAGAAGAGAAGCATTTCAGCAACCCCGGCTCAGCCGAACCACTGGAGTCGAGAAACCAGAAACCAGTGACAAGATGGGATTGCGCACTGCTAAGTTAGGATGAGGAAGATGATGTGGTGTACATCCGGATCTTCCTCTCAAGCTCGTCCTTCTTGGCCCCAACCAGACGGCCTACCTCCTTCCCATCCTTGACTAGTACGAACGTTGGCATCGCCTCTACCTTCCATGTCCTTGCGACATCCTGCAAAATTCAAAGGTTTGACAAGTTAGAAAGATCCAGTGCTGAATATGTTAATTGTCGTCGAGTGTCGGAGCCTTGTAAAGGAAATTTTAAGGCTGCCTGCATCTGTATGAATCAACTGTTTTTCTGCTCCTAGATGAGCAGTGTGTGTTTCTAAATATGTTCTCAAAGCATAATCAGTAATCACTAGACAGAACATACAAACGAAAACTCCAAATATTGCCTTCTTCCTTTTTGGCAGGGCCCCAAATACAGTCTTCTATTGAACATACTCTACGACTGAAGTTTTCATATTTGTAAATAAATCAAACAGTAAAATATTTGTTATATCTCCCTGCAACTTGGTAATTCAGATGCATACAATTGGTACATCTAAAAATAGTGCCATGAAACCTCCATTCAAACCAATAGATTCTTTAGCACAATTAGCATCAACACTCCCACATAAAAAATCCATCACATTCAGGTGGGCACAGATGCAATTAATTGTGCTAAAGACATGATGAAACATTTCAGGGGCCTGAAAGTCTAAAAGTAGTGATTTGGTTGATTTCACCCTCAAATATCTTGCATCAGATTCGGATGGCCTGTATTTTCTCCTTCAGGCAAGAGGACAAGAGCACATGCACCGTGTGTCTAATTCTGCTAGTACGCGGTCAGCTCATTTCCTAAGTTATGGAACTCAATATCAAATTCGCTACAATTAAACACCACTAGGACACATCAGGATTCCAGCCTGAAGAACTGAGCTGGAGGGTTTACCGAACGGCCGAACATCTAAAGAATCGAGGCAAATCGCATACAATTCCCCACTCTTCCAGTTTCCAAACTGCAATTTGACTGCAACTTACTACAGGCAGGATCACAGTGTATTCCCGAACTACAATCCGGCAATAGCTGCCGATTACCCTCCCAGCCACAACTTAAAAAAAAAAAAGACAAGAGGACGGCATCAGGGCCGCAGGAGGCGTGGCGTACCGCGAGCTCGTCGACGTCGATCTTGACGAAGATGGCGCCGGTGAAGCGGGAGGCCAGCTCCTTGAAGGCCGGCTCGATGAAGCGGCAGGGCCCGCACCAAGTCGCCGAGAAGTCGATCACCATCTGCCAAGCAAAGAGCGCAAGTGAATTCCTCAGACCGCGGAAGGCCCGGGGGCAAGGAAAGGCGGCCAGAGCCGAAAAGGGAAGAGGAGAGAGAGGCTGACCAGCTTGCCGCTGCTCTTGTGGGCCGCCCACTGCTCGTCGTATCTGGCCTTGGAGTGGGCGGCCACCACGGCGCAGTTGGGGTCGTCGTCGGCGGGAGGGGGCGTCAGTAAGGTCGAGAAGAAGGAGCCCATCGCCGATCGCTCTCGCTTCCTCCGCTCTCGGTTGCTCTCCCTGCCTGTCTCTCTGCTTGCTGCCTGCTGCCTGCTGCCTGCTGGCTTGGTGGTTGTGGTTTGTTGGGCGTGCCTGCTGCCGGCGGGTGCTGGTGATGAGGCGAAGAAACTAGATTAGATACAGCGCCCGCGCCGCGCGGCCACGGGCCACGGCAACGGTGCAGCTAGGAATCGCGTGCTTGTCTCCGGCTTTTGACCTTTTCCGCGGATTATGACTCGGCCTTTTCACCTTTTCGACGAGGAGGGGTATATGGATCAGTTACCACGGCGAACATCGTTATGGGCAGGCGTCACGCCGAGCATGCGAAGGAATATATACAGCGGCAGCGCATATGCCGAAGCAAAACTGTGTCAGCAAAAGTTCCTTTTTAGGTAAAAACTAGCAAATATGTCCGTTGCAAAAACTACAAACATTTATACAAAATAATAACATGAATGGTGCATACCTACTTATGTTTTATGCTTTTATAATTTTTTACCGTGATCATCACACATATAATATAAGTTAATGCTCATAATAAATAACAATGTCCTATTAAACCTGTATTGAACTAAAAACACTTTGGTATAATTTTCCTTCGTTTGCAAAGCATATAATTATTTAGATATAAATATATTATGACTTTATAGCTTTTTCATACTACTTATGTGTTCTATGACTCAATATCAACCTTTGTACTTTTTTATGCATCATATCAACTTTAGTAACTTTTTTATCGATGCATTAGGGTTGGTTTGTCCACTAATGATTAGAACAGAGATCTCTCTAAATTTTTCCATTTGACAGCCTTTATCAAAGTAATTCCAACGGTTTTGTATTTTTTATTTGACAAAATATGTTATTTTTCATCTTTCAAATTAATATGACAAAGATAAAAAGAGTTAATCTCCAACGGTTTTGCATTTAAACTTGGCAAAACTAAAAAATATGCGCATGAGGGGGAAATATCCCACGAGAGTAGCGCGCGAGGGAGATTGCCAAGTGAACCGTAGTTTAGTATATATGCCAAATATCACCCGGAGTTTGCTAAGTTGCTAAAAATGCTAAGCCCATTTGCCAAACCGTTGGATAGGAGATTTTTAGAATTATTTTTTAAAAAACAAGAATGCCAAGTCTATTTGCAAAACCGTTAGAGTTGCTCTTAGGAATTACATTCTAGTTCATGCCATAATTAGTTGAACCATTAACTAATTCATAATTACTTCATATTTCAAAACAAATAAGTTTTGTTTTTAATCAAAACTATATATATGGTGTAAATATTTCTTAAAAAATTAATACAAAAATAAACATAATAAATGTTGAAAATTAGGGGTTATGCGCCAGGCTTATCTTGGGCTGGAACCAGATATAACCGGTGAAGGCTTATGGGACAATGACAACGTGGGTATCCTTTGCGTATTCCAAGTCTGCCTCTAGCGTGTTCTCATTCTTCTCGGACCTGTATGCATACAACATATGCAAGAATGATTTATGACATATATGGATAGATCGTATTTTTATGAAGCTAACAAAACTGGTTTGGTATTTTTCTGATTTCTCTATGATTTTCGGTGAATTTTACGAGTTCTCTATGATTTTTGGTGAATTTTACGAGATCTATGATATTTTGCATTAGAACCCCAATCCATTTTAAAAACTATCAAGAGCCTTTCACCTTTTTTTCCTCTCTTGTATCTTTACATCTGCACCCATATATTGTTTCTCTATTATCTTTTCTCACTCTAATCTCCCTTTACACCGTATCCAATATGAGGCCGGTAACCGTGACCGTGGGCTGGCGGGTGACCGTGACCATGGGCTGGCGGAAGAAAAAGATGGCAGATGGAGATTTTGGCTTTTTAACAGTAGGTATAGACTCCACTGCCCACTACAGCGCATTGTGCTTTCCCAACATCTGCCAATGTGTAAACCCACCGTCAAGACTCAAGTGCTGATTCAGAGTTCGTGCTTCAAGATCATCACGGGTATAAATAAATCAATAAAGCATGATTATAACGTCGCAAGAACCCAATGATTTCTTGCAAGAAGAAGTGCACCGTCCTCCTGTCCTGTTCTACACTTCTACCCTAGAACTAGAATCTTCCCTTCTCGGCACTTCTTGGCAGTCACTACAATCTAGGGTGCCCGTATACAAATGAAATTATTTCTGGGAGTGTCGGTACAAACTGGAAGCAAATGTGCAGGATATACATGATTTATGCCCGCCAAACAGACAGAAAACACAACAAACTACAACCATTTACAGATCGGAGCCAAGTGAGCCTAACTTACAAGAATGAAGGAACATCCTGAATGAGTAGTGCCTACTCAAAATTACTGCTAATACTATTGTTGTTAATGGGGCAGTCACTCACAAAGTGCTGACTGGAAACCCAGAGGAAACCAGTGTTCTGGCTTCAAGTTACGATCAATGTACTGCCTCACAGCGTCTTGGTTTACATGAAAAATAAACCTCATGTCCTTTATCTGAAAGGGGAAAACAGGTAGCCAAATTAGTACATCATAAAGATAATGAAATGCATCAGTGACATCTCAGTCAAAATAACAAGGGAAAGGACTGCTTGTTTTTCCCAAATCAAGTATAGCAAACCAGCACAACGGTTAACTTGTCAAAAAGAAATTCATGTATATCTACAGATCACTATAGTACCATTAGTACTGTTTTTAGATGCTACGGAGTACACAAAGTCCAAAATAGCAGAATGGCAGGAAGTACAGTTCAAGTAGTTATGTCCTACCAGTAGAACCGTAAACTATATAGTACTCCCTCCAGTCAGGAATACTTGTTTTCAACGAGAGAGAATGAGCTAGACACAGTACTGTCTCCCCAGTAGAACCATAAACTATATAGTACTCCCTCCGGTCAGGAATACTTGTTTTCAACGAGAGGAATGAGCTAGACACAATACAGTCTCCAGCTGTCAAGAAGTTCAGTGTTGATGACATCTGGCACTGGCAGTAGTTACCAAAAATAACAGGCTAACAGCTTTCAAATATTGATTATCTATGTATCACTGAGATGATATGAATATGACAAGGGCACAGGTATAGTTACAAAAATTGTGCATTGATTAACCACAAAGTTACAGATTCATTCAAAAGTGAAGGTATCTATTAGAAACAATAGGACGGGGAAGAATCAGTACCTCGATTAATGAGTCAGAGCTTAAGTTGATGCGTTTGCAGCTTGGTATTTCCTTGCTATTAACAAAGATTGGACATTTCCCAATGTTCTTAATATGAAAAGACCCAGATTCAGGATCTTGATAACCGCCTGATTGTCAGAATACACGGGTTAAATATAATGATGATACAAAAAAAATGCTCCACAACAGAAAAGAAACAGACCTAGCAAAACAAGGAATTCTATATCATCTTGTAGGGCAATGTGCATACTAAAGGGGAATCACCAACTGGGAGCCACAGTGCAAAACGGGAGAACTGCCACTTAATTGCTTTTAAAAATGGTTCAGAATGACATGACCAACAGTAGTATATTGCAAAAGTTACTAAGTCGCAATATGGAATGACACACTTTCAGCGATTCTAATTTCCAAAACAAACTTGTGGTCTGTTTACCCAGCTGGAAATATTATGTTACATTAGCAAGTTAGCAACACAAGTACGTGATGTTGAACAAAAAGGAACTTAGACGAATGAAACACAATTCATCGATTGCCAGTCTCTCCACACCCAAGTATTGCCTCCTGGATAAAGTTGACTGCTTTGCTAATTTATTAAGCAGACATCACAGCTTTGCATGCTGAAATGTGACACATATTACCAATATCTATCAAAGCCATCAAGGTGGCCCAGGCCAACTGTGGCTGCCAATCACCAGAGGTACAGAAAATTTTGCCTTACAAACCACAATTAGGACCATGTAATGGTGCAAGTGATGTGCAAATGAAAAACAAGGGATAGTAAGTTTTAACCTCCTACAACAACAACAGCAGCAGCAACATAGCCTTTTGTCCCAAATAAATTGGGGTAGGCTAGAGATGAAACCCAAAAGAGGCATGAAAACAAAGAACACATAAATGGTACAAGAAAAAAGATTACGGTTCAGACACGTTAATTGCTAGTCTCCAGGCGCTCCTATCCATAGCTAAATCCTTAGGGATATTCCACTTCTTAAGGTCTCTCTTAACCGATTCGTTCCAAGTCAATTTAGGTCGACCTCTACCGCTCTTTACATTATCGACCCGCTTTAGAACCCCACTACGCACCGGTGCCTCAGGAGGCCTCCGTTGGACATGGCCAAACCATCTCAACCGGTGTTGAATCAATTTTTCCTCAATTGGTGCCACCCCAACCCTATCCCGAATATCGTCGTTCCGAACTCTATCCCTCCTTGTGTGCCCACAACACCATCGTAACATACGCATCTCTGCTACACTCAATTGCTGGATATGTCGCCTTTTTGTAGGCTAACATTCAGCACCGTATAACATCGCCGGACGAATCGCTGTCCTATAAAACTTACCTTTTAATTTCTGAGGCACCCTTCTGTCACAGAGGACGCCTGAAGCTTGACGCCATTTCAACCAACCGGCTGAAATTCTATGCCTAACATCTTCATCAATGTCGCCATCCTTTTGTAGCATCGAAAAGTATCCCTCTTGGCCACCACTTGCCCATCGAGGCTAGCGTCTCCCTCCTCATTCCTAGTCGCGCTGAAATCGCACCTCATGTACTCGGTCTTGATCCTACTAAGTCTAAACCCTTTCGACTCTAACGTGTGCCTCCATAGTTCTACGGCACAAAAATGTTTGTTACCTTCTTACATAAAAAATAGTCAAGCAATCAAGTCCCCTATTATTAGGCATTAGCCATTTCCTAAGGAATGTAATTACGTAAGTGGCATTTCTTAACACACAATAGACAATTCAAGGAATTACCTGTCGGCGAGATATCTTATTTGCCCTCCCTTCTTTTCCCAAATCAATGTCAACTTTGACATCTTCTATCTCTCTTCCAAGAGTAACCTGCTTGAGCAAAGAAAAAAATCAGAATATGGTATAAACATATTACACAAATATTCACTGCATACTCCTTACATGTTCAGAAACAAGATGGTTGAATCTTCCAATTCCTAATCAGGATATGTCTCAGATCAGAATATGAAATGCCAAAATGGAATAAAATGATGACCCTTGGTGCTATATTCAGAAATAGTCAGATACATCTCAAGTTCTAGAAACCAAAGTTGTTTGTATCTGTATCTCTAAGTAACTGGGTGTCAATACTCCACTGCAATCATCTGGCATAAGATACAAATATGAAAATTGTGCACTCTTGGTCTTAGTTGTCACCCCTCACTAACATCCTATAACTGATCTAGCTGAAAAGATAGCTAACCTCAGGATCCTTTATGTAGCATTTCAAGTGCAATCCATAAATAATTGCAAAGGCGCCATGCGACATGATAGCTCTGTTCATAAAAGACCGAGCACCTTGCTCCAATCTAATCAATGCCTTCCTGCTTTCCGGGTGATGAAATCTGGTAACTGAAGATTTCAAAAGAAAGAAAATGAGAATACATTTTGCTTCTATGATCAATGCCAGATTAATATTGTTCGCAATAAAATTTCCATTTAGAGGAAAATGGTAACATATATGTAGCATGGTGAGTCCATCGTAACTACATCCGCTCTTACACTATTATAAGAACAATCCACTATAAGAACGCTTACTCCTTAAACCCTCAGCCAACCAATGCCCTATAAATGATGAATCTTTCCTTTAATGACTTGAGACTCTACAGCACAATACTTCAGCTAACTCTGTGACACCAGTGTTAAAAAAACGCTGTTAGGCAATTGCTTAGGCGTGCTTAAGCACTAACCTAGTGTGTCAGTGTGTCACCTAGGCCATAGGTGTCCATTTAATGTGGCATGAACCATAAGAATCCATGGATGGCGAAGGAGGCGAAGAGACGAGATTATATGATGGCAAAACGGTTTGTTGTATTGTGATTCCATCTATGCCTACCTCGTGGTGTCAAAATCACTCATCCTCTGCTCGATATATCCCCTTTTGCTCGATTTCTCCAAAGGGCCATGTGTGCAGCCGAATGAAAGGGGTGCGGACAAGGAGTGCACGGGTGGAGTAGAGGTTGGTGTATGGAGGAGCTGACAAGGTAAGCGCAGGAGAAGAGGTGGTGCCCCGTAGAGAGGTGGAGAGACAGATGGAGGTGCACAGGTGGAGGAGAGGCGGTGCAGCTGCATGAGAACGAGGATTGTCTACTGGGAATTGTTGGTAGGGCATCGTTGGGTGTTATGATGTTTAGATGGGCTAGTGGGCTGCCTCCCCTAGTGGGCTCAGTGCTTTGTTATGACAATGCCCTTCCTTTCTTTATTTTACTACATTTATGCAACTACAAATCTAGTGTGTAAACGCTTAATCGCGTTTAGATATCCTAGGCACTAATCAGTGGCTTAGTGCCTGCCTAGCGCCTTTTTGAACATTGTGTGACACTGAACCTAAACTTAAAAAGAAAGAAAGAGCTGCATCTATACATAGTATTTGATTAATTTGATATACTGATCAGCAAACAAAATGTGTAATACATAAACATTTACCTTCAGGATGCATCACATCAGAGTCTTGATCCCATGGGATGAGATCCTGGTCAAGGATCTGCATTGAACATGATATGCGACTAGTCAGACTCAGAAACATCATAGTAGAGAGATCCAGGTAGCTGAGCTAAGAGATCTTTACCAAAGCTTCTAGATCATAGTAGTTTGGAACATCTCTTTCATAGTCAGGGCATTCTTCTGCTTGAGCTGGTGTTGCTGCATTTGCAATAGTGTTCTGAATACCCAAATCTGGCAGCGCATTTGATGGCAAGTTCTGTAAAGCAGCCTTGTCAACTAATTCTGGTTGACCATCAAGTGAATTGTGTTGCATCTGATCAGGAGCTTGAACTGAATTTTGCAAAGTCAAACCATGAGAGTTATCAAAGCTCTTGTGTGGTCCTAAACTACAAGGTGACCCTTCACCAAATCCAGCAGCGCTGAAAGAGGGCAAAGCTAGCATGCATATGTTTGCATCATTTGTGTCAATGTTGCCAGTCAAAAGGCCTCCAGTTGTTGAAACACCTTCTGACGGCATAGCTCCTAGGACACCACCTTTGTCATGAGCCACTGAATCTTCTTTTTGTTCTGAAGTGATGGGTCCATCTTAATTGTTTGTAACAAAGGTTGGACATTTGCCGTATCTTCACTCTTTATTATTATGGCCAACTCCTTTGTTTTGGGCTGTTCAGCATTTGATGTAGGGCTGGTTGCAGGGGGGACTGGATAGATAGTATTCTCAGATTTCTGCTCAAAAGTAGAAGTACAGCATTCAAGAGGATACTCTGTTGGTGTAGAAACATCATCATTGCAAGGAATTTCAGGATCTTCTGTGTTCAATTTGCACTCAACATACAGGCCAGGACAGGGCACTAGTAAGGGAGTAGGAACCAAGATTATACCAGAAGCATCTACATTATTTTTTACATCGCCAAGATCTATTTGATCACAGGACATATTGGCTTCATCGGGATGCACCAGATTTTGCATGGTTGATCTAAGCCCATGAACAACTTTGAAGGCAGGATCATCTAAATCCTCCTGGTTTCCCTCACTTGGAGAATTCAAAAAAAAAAAAATCACTATTCAGGATATCAAAGTCTTCACTGTTACTGAAAAATGGGAAGTCCATAAAAGTTGCAGCATGATCTAAACCAGATATCCCACCATCTAAATTTGCTTCCAATGTGAGAGGGTCCCTATTTTCTGACTTCACATTCTTATATCAGTGAGTGTGTCTCTTTGCTGAACCCCACTCCAGATTACACTGCCTGGTGCTTCAGAACTCTCAGGTTGACCAATCACTAGGAGAGGCATAGGTTCCTGTACACTTCCACTGAAATGGTTAGGGATCACCAAAGCCTTTGAGTCTACCGCTCCATTACCACAATGATTGTTGTCCAACTGCTGAAACTGCATAGAATCCGGAAAATCTGTGATACTCTTTAGAGAAACATTGTTCCCTTCACAATTACCATGATTATTTGCTGCGTAGGCATGATGTTCATATAGTTGACCTACATTACTGGTGCCATCCCCATCTCTTGTCATGCTATCAGTATGTTTTGTATGAAAAGATTGTCCATTCATTTCACAATATGCATGTCCACCGTTATAGCTTGAACCCACTTGCCCATAGCGGCTCACTGAATTCAACTCTGGTTCAATATTGTTAGGTAGGCCTCCACAGACACACTCACTACCAGTTGCCATACATGACCAGGGGGCAACAAGAAATCCAAGGTCACCACTGTTACATGGATCATTGCGTACTCTTTTTCATCGCATAATATAGATTCTTTACAGTGTCTATTTTCCGTTTCTGAAATGAAAAATCCTTTGCTTTTGAGTTGAAAAGTTTATGTGCCTTGGCTGGATCCGAAGTGGAAAGTTCATTCTCAAACTCAGCCATCTGAGAAGCTGCTTGTATTGAGATCTCTGGGTCATATAGCAATGAATTCCAGCGTTCCTGTATTTCTTGAAGAGTGAATTTACGGGAAAAACATACAGCTCCTTTGGCTAAGGACTCCAATGAGGCACCAGCCTGCAGGTACCACAAGGAGCAGTTAGGATTTGGCACCAAAAAAAAAAAACAGTAGTGAAGTCATGTGGATCCAAGTTTGGAGCAGCCTTGTACTCTTTGTTGTTTCGTACTATGTTGGCTTCACAAAATCATAAGCCCACTTATTAGGACTATTGCTAGATCAATATGCTAACCTAGAAATTAAATAAAAATAGTTGCTCATAATAATATTTTGAGAGGGAAATGCTTAGAATAAAATACAGGATAACAAAATAAGCTATAGTTCATGATAACATGATAGAGTATGTGAATTGGGGAAAGCAACCATTTCGATTAGATTGGCTCAAAACTTAATAAAACTACGAGCAATGGCTGCTACCATCAGTGTTCAATAACTTTGCAAGTGGCAATCAGTATAGAGAAACAACTTCACATCTAAAGTAATTCAACCGAATATGAATAGATTCGCCAAAGTTTAGGGTATCAAGCACCCTCACGAGCCACACCATCCAATTGCTAAATTACTAAGAAAACAGACCCTTTTTTTGCCATTGTCAGGATTTTGATTCCCTAGCCTACCAGGAGAATTACCAAAATTGCAATTAATCTCAACTGAGAAATGCACAAAGAAATTTATAATTTCCAAGAAAACATACCTTTCCCCATTTCAATATTTTGATGCCCTAGCCTACCAGGAGAATTACCAGAATGACAATTAATCTCAAATGCAAACAAATTCAGGACCACATGACATGGCCAGATAATTATCAAACTGCTAAAACCACCAGGTGAATAACCTCATCAGAATCCAAATATAGTTAAGCAATTTGCCAAAGACGGAGGGATTTAAGTTCTTTTCTCGTCGTATTATATATGATGAAGAGGATCAATTCTGACTACCCAGTATTCCAGTAAACACAAATCCCTCACAATCCGTCGCACTTCAGCGGTAATAGCCCAGGAACAACATTGGGCGCTTCAATTGACGCGTCGAGACGAACAGTAGGAACTCCAAGAAATGCGGTCGGGAGTACAGGGGGACGGGCGGGGGTTACCTCGACGGCGTTCTTGAGGAGGATGTCATCCTCGACTATCCAGTTCACCGACGAAGTCGATGCGGACAGGTCGCCCATGCGGCATGCCGGCACTGCCACCGCCGCCTTCGCCGCTTCGAGGGAGAGGGGACTGGGAGGGTTTTGGAAAGGCGACAAGGCAAGAGGACGAAGAGTTCCCCAGGCTGGCGGGTGGCTGGGCTCCACGGGGGGGAGGGGAGGGGGAGGGGGAGACTTTGCGCAGGAAAACCGGAGAAGGTCGGCCTGGTCGGAAAATCCTGTAGATTGGGTCCTCCAAAGGATATACTCTCTTCTCCATTTTGAAGAGAGAATGGAATTCAAAAAATCAAACAATTTTTAAAATTTAAAATTATTAATAATAAATATATAAAGGCATACAATGCATAATATTACTACTAGAATAGTTATGGAATATATTATTGTAATAAATTTATTGAAGGCATAAATGTTATTACTATTTTTTATATCTAGTGAAAATCAAAATTGTTTGGCTTCACATCAAGCCATATTTTCGTACTTTTTTTTGTTGGACTGAAGAGGTGTTATTTTAATATTGGAAAATAATTCATACTCTATTATTCACAAGCTTCATTTCTTATTAGAAATAGTATATATTTTCTCTTAAAAATAGTTATATTTTTGTAAAAGTTGTAAACCTTTGTCATTAAATAGTCCTATGTATCTATATTTAGACATGATAAATAGTTGGCCCCTCAACACTTGTCTTTGTCTAATTTTAACCTTAAACTAAAAAATTGTTTAGCTTTGACACCTCAAACTACTTTAATTGTGACCTAGAGCCATATGAAAACTATTAAAACACACTTTCAGGGTCAAATTGAACGATTTTGATAGTTGAGGTGCCAAAGTTTATCAAAGTCACAAGTTGAGGGGATCAAAATAGGCTTGATCAAGTACATTGGTTTTTTATATATTTATATTTTGTATTTTTTGTTTTACTTACTGATAAATATTTGTATGTATTAATTCTCAAAAAAAGTGTACTATGTATTAGAGATGACTTTTTTCATTTGAAATCATGTTGTGTGGTCCCAAATTTGATTCAAGGTTCTCATGTTTTGAAATTTAAATTTCCAAATCACCATTGTAGATATTGATAAGATAGATTACATTTAAAAATCATCGTACCAAAGTTAAATTTATGAGATTTTAAAATTCTTTCTATGATAAAATTCAACAATGTGTAGATAAATATTTAATAAATAATAGCATTTATTGTTAAGTAAACCCAAATATAAAAATTTATTCAAAAAGTAAAATAATAAAATATTTCATGGGCCAAAGTTGAACAATTTAAGTAGTTAAATATAAATAGTTAAAGTGCGAAAGCCATATGTTTTTTTGTAGCCGAGGGTCAAAACTAGACGAAGGCAAATTCCTATTACTTATATAAGTATATAGTAAAATTTGTGTGAGTATATAGTAAAATCTACATATCTAGGAAAGATATAACATAGATCCAAGTTATGGCCAAGAAACAAAAACACTATAAAAATGCCCCACATAAATCGACCAAGACAATATTAGTTATTACTACTTAAAAAAACGAAGATCACCATGTTGCATGTTTACGTAGGAAGTATAAAAGCAAACAACATATATGTTATATGTTTATTCCCTATGAGAAATTTAGAAAAAGAATATAATTTCTTGACGATCTACTTAAGAAATTAGGTTATTTAACTTAAAATTTTAGAATCCATAATTTTGTAAAGTTGGAGTCTATCTCAAATTCACGGATCGCCATGCTAAGTTTACCCTCTCCAATTTAAATAAAGTGGTAGAAATTGTATAATCTATCTCAAATATATGCCTAAACTATAGTTTATTAAGAAGGAATTCAATTCCTGCATTTTTTTATTTTAATTCTTATTAAAATTCATGCACCTTAAATTTCTGCGTTGCAAAAAGCCTTAAAATCGCTTCTTGCCAACACTTTGACAAACTGGCACAAATCCCCAGACCTACTGTCAGTCAGCGCGGCCACACCAGCGTGTCAACGCGTCCGATCCCGATCGAAACATAAAAACAAACAAATGTGGAAAAATAAATAAAAATACGCGCGACGAACTGAGCTGAACACAAACACCCGCATCGATCCAAAGCCGAGCCACACCTCGGGGACAGCCCACGCGAGCGAGATCCAACCCCAAGGTCCCGACGCCGCGGGAGGCGCCGACCAGATCCACCTCCTCAGCCGTCTCGGATGGCGGCGGCATCGGAGGCGGTGCGGATGCTCCCCGACGGCGGCGCTGACGACGAGGAGCGGTGGCTCGCAGAGGGCATCGCCGGCGTCCAGCAAAACGCCTTCTACATGCACCGTGCCCTCGTAAGCCCCCCGCGGAACTCTACCCCCACCTCCCTACCGCTGCGTCCTTCTTCGGTCTGTGTTCCAATCGTGCAATTTGGGGGCAGGATTCCAACAACCTCAAGGACGCACTCAAGTACTCGGCGCAGATGCTCTCCGAACTGCGCACCTCGCGACTATCGCCGCACAAGTACTACGAGCTCTGTGAGTAACTGTGGATTTGGAACCGCTGGTTGTGTGGAATTCTGGAAGTGGGGTCGGTTGGGGTTCTGATGGGGTTCACTTGTCCGGCTGCAGACATGAGGGCGTTTGATGAGATGAAGAAGCTGGAGATGTTCTTCAGGGAGGAGACTCGCCGGGGCAGCTGCTCTGTGGTTGATCTGTACGAGCTTGTGCAACATGCTGGGAATGTCTTGCCGAGACTGTGAGGCTCCTGCCCCCATTTTATGCATATTGTTAGTTCTCTCTGCTGTATTTGTTACTTATCCAAATGCGAAAATGCGTTTTCGAAGGAGAGCACATGTCACAGTAACTTGTTACTGCCTGTTAATTAAAACCTTATCCTACAGTGCTCACAAATTTTTATTAGGATAACTTATGCACCGTGCACAAGTAAGATCAACCTGATGTGGGATTCTTTTGTTGGCCACACAAATGTTTTGTGTTTCTGGTCACGAATAACCTAGTTGATTGGATTATTTTGACATGGACTTAGGTTTAAACTAAAAGGACCCATAAACGTGGAAATTCTTCCACAATAACGTCCAATCTTTATTAGTATCCATGGCGAATACATTTCAATTCCACTGTATGTCTCATCAAATAAAATCTATTGTGTTTTGATTGATTGTAATCAAACTTCGTTCTTTTGGCCGCACTGAGCCCTTACCTGTTGATATTACCCTTGCAATTGATTATTCCCCCTGGCAACGAATACTTGAAGCTTTGTACAAGATACAGGCAAACCTTTGAGACTTTGACTACCCATTAGCTTTAAAATATTTGGCCTTGAAATATTAAAAATCAGATATGTCCTTGAAAAATATTTTCATAATTTCATAAATGGATTTATTGTTATAATTGTGTCAATGTCTAGGTGAAGTATATACTTTTGACTAGAAGAGCATAGATTTATTGTAAAGATAAGTTGAAGTGCTGTATGAGCAGGTTGTTAAATTCATGGTAGAGCTCTGCATAAACTGCGACCGCGGTGCTTATGGTGTTTACCTATTTGCTATTTTCTGTAGTCAATTTGTATAAAATTCACTATAAATATCAGACCTACTTTTACTCGTGTTTGATAGTGTACTTTTATTTATTTTTTTTGTTGCCATGATACTTCCATTATGCTCTTGAACAACTATGAAACTTATGAAGAGCTAAACATTTTTCTAGGAAAATACCTAGGAGTTATGAAAACATACATCTGATTTGGTCTTTACATTCCAGCTATCTTCTCTGCACGGTGGGATCTGTGTATATCAAATCGAAAGAGGCTCCTGCTAAAGATGTTCTTAAAGATCTCGTTGAGATGTGCCGAGGCATTCAACATCCTCTTCGTGGCCTTTTCCTGAGAAGTTACCTTTCTCAGATAAGCAGAGACAAATTGCCTGATATTGGTTCTGAGTACGAAGGGTACTGTACTTTTTACTTCATGCCATGATATTTCTCAACCAAACTAATTGTTTAGAGTTTCGATAGTATCATGCTAATTTTAGGACAAGAGTTAGCTTATTCTTATTGCCAAGCCAAGTGGGCAGCTTATTCTTTTTTTTTTGGTAATGAATGCATTACTGAAGTTAATAAACATAATTTGGTAGTGTTGACTGAGACTGACAGCGAAAAATTAGAACCGATTTAACATGAAACATGGTAGTCCCAAGCTAGTTAGGGTAAAGCTGCTTTTCTAGGCGCATAACTTACTATGCACCTGATAATATGTCTAGATACATAATAAAAAACTATGTATCTAGAAAAACCGGAACGACTTATAATTTGGAATGGAGGAAGTAATTATAAATTTTGGTGCTGCAACTTCCTGTGCGCTAATTGCCATCACCTCATTGGCAACCCTTCTCTGTCACTAATCAGTTAGGATTTTTATAAACAGTATTAAATACATTTGTATATTCCCATCCTAACTCTACAGTGGACACATGCAGTTCCCTGCTGACCTGCTTGACCAAGGATCAGCAGAAATGGGGAAAACTGTAGTTATATTTATTTTAGTTAAAAGTTGAGATATGAAGAATATAACAATGTCCCTTCAAGTCTGTATGTATCCCATCATCTTTTGCAATTTTTAATCATGCAGGGATGCGGAAAGTATTAACGACGCAGTTGAATTTGTTCTTCAGAATTTCATAGAAATGAACAAACTCTGGGTCCGGATGCAGCATCAGGTATGTTGCAGGCTTTTAACCTAAGGCAGAATCTGCCTTTGCTCCTTGAATCTTTACCGTGCATTTTCCCGTAGTACATGAATGGCAGAAGTGATTAAATCCATTCCCTGGTTATACCATCCTATGAAACTGAAACAATGATCTGTTTGGTCTATAGGGGCCTGTCCGAGAAAAGGAAAAGCGTGGGAAGGAAAGAAATGAACTGCGTGATCTAGTAACTCAGTGACATCTGATTATTCTACTCAACTATTTTCTAAGTTATGCCATTCACATTATGTTTTTTAATCTTCTTCTAGGTAGGCAAAAACCTTCATGTTCTAAGCCAGATTGAGGGCGTTGACCTTGATATGTACAAAGAAACTGTGCT
Source organism: Bothriochloa decipiens (assembly GCA_023333625.1). Classification (NCBI taxonomy): domain Eukaryota; kingdom Viridiplantae; phylum Streptophyta; class Magnoliopsida; order Poales; family Poaceae; genus Bothriochloa; species Bothriochloa decipiens. Next base: position 3,843,657 of record CM041641.1, read on the forward strand.
TCCAAGGATATTAGAGCAGGTTTGCAATCTGAAGTATTGATGTTAAATGATTATGATATCTTGGTTGTATTGGAACTTATATAAGTATTAATGTATTGGCAGGTGGTTAATTGTAAGGCTATGTTGTTGTTGTCGTTGTTGTTGTTGCAGGTGGTTAATTGTAAGGATGACCTTGCACAGTTCTACCTGATGGACTGCATAATCCAAGTCTTTCCAGACGAATACCATTTACAAACATTGGAAACATTATTGAGCGCATTTCCCCAGCTTCAGGTTGGCAAGTTTACCTTTCTCAGCTTGATCCCTACAGCATTTGCCATTACAAATTCCTTATTGTAATGCATCCTGTTTGTATACCACCAAGGAGCTGGCTTGCCTGCTACCTTTGTGATTACTGATAATTAATTTCTTTGCTTTGCCTCGCCTTTTGTTATCTGCAAAATCAACTGGCAATTTTCTAAATTTTATGTCTTAGATGGAGTCATGCGTGCTTGCACCCAGGGAGCCAACTAAAATAAACCCACATGCACTTGAATCATGTACTAATGTCTGTAGAGTACATGATTACCAATTTACTGATACATGCTGTCTTGCCTTTTTTTTTTTGGGGGGTGGGGTGGGGTGGTGGAAGTGGAATCAGTGCCTGTGAGTGAGAGTGAACTAAGCTATGACTGTTCTAGTGTACTGTTGGACTATGGTAGTATGTTTAGATGATGAAAATATGATTTACGGTGCTTCTGTTTTCAGTAGAATATCTGACATAGATATAAGTTGCATGGATTGTTAATCTGCGACCTTGTAGACTAAATAGATTCAACCAAACTCAAACTCTGAATACTGTGAAGTTGGATTTTTTGGGGAGTTTACATGCAATTTCTACTTATTTCACCAATAACTGAAGCCATTTCTAAATTTATTTTTGCAGCCAAGTGTTGATATCAAAACAGTACTCTCTCAACTTATGGACAGATTGTCTAACTATGCTGCCTCAAGTCCTGAAGTAAGCATTCCTTATATAGCTTGATCATTCAAATTTTGTATATGCTTGACATAAATGAATTATGCAGGTGTTGCCAGAGTTCTTGCAAGTTGAAGCTTTTGCTAAGTTCAGTAATGCTATTGGAAAGGTAAAACTCTAGCTAATAGTGTTTGGACATGTAATGTGCATTTGATTTGATACAAGGCTAAATGTTCACAACTAACAACTAACATACATAGCACACAATTGAATTGCACCGGGTTTGTTTATTCCATAGCTATTTTGGGCTGTGGATTTTGGGAAACCTAAACGGATACACTTATTTTGCAGGTGATAGAAGCCCAACCTGACATGCCAGTTGTTGGAGCCGTAACTCTATATGTGTCACTTCTGACTTTTACTCTCCGTGTACATCCTGATCGGCTTGATTATGTTGACCAAGTGCTGGTAAGTCTTCTTTAAACAATTATACGATTTATGCCCCTTCTCTTATGGCCTGTTTGCTAACTCAAGAAGTCATTTTTTTTTGAACTATAATTGGTAGCAAGGCAATGATCCATTAGTGGTCTAGTGTCAGTTGAATCTTTTCTTTTTTGAACGCAAAGTATCAGTTGAATCTTCTGACTCATTATATTTCTTTGGACAGGGTGCATGTGTCAAGAAACTTTCAGGCAAAGCAAAACTTGAAGATAGCAGGGCAACAAAGCAAATTGTTGCACTTCTTAGTGCCCCCCTCGAAAAATATAGCAATATTGTTACTGCATTAGAACTTTCAAACTATCCTCGGGTTATGGATTATCTTGATAATGCTACAACCAAAGTGATGGCTGTGGTAATAATTCAAAGCATAATGAAAAACACAACCTGCATATCTACTTCTGACAAGGTAATACTTCATGCTATGATGTTATTACTCTGCATATTACTAACCAACTAACCATATGACTCTCCCTTGTTTCTTGCAGATTGAGGCACTATTCGATTTAATTAAGGGGCTGATAAAGGATATGGATGGGGCTCAAGATGATGAGGTGAGATCATACACTTTGTTAGAAAAAGTGAACTTTTATTTGTTTGTTGTCTTTGTTCTGCTGCTTAGTACTCCCAATATTGTTCAGCTAGATCAACAACACATTTCGATTTCATTTTCTCATGAAGTTTGCTCAACCTGTAACTATGTTTTTTTTACTATTATTTTAGCTTGATGAAGAAGACTTTAAGGAGGAGCAGAACTCTGTAGCGCGTCTCATTCACATGTTGCACAATGATGACCCTGAAGAGATGCTGAAGGTAATTTATTGTTATACCGAGTATCAATAACACTCTCGTTTTGATTGATTCTGTGTTGTGGTTACATACTCATTGCTATGCATCTGTGTTGCGCAAACCATATTTTTCTTGTATCAACATGCATAAACTGAACTGCTCCTATTATTTTGTCATATCACTTGACCATGGTGCTCATTCTCCCAAAATAGGTAAATTGAAATAAGTTGATGCTAATTGCTTCATGAATCTCTGTTGCTAAGCAGCACTTATTTGTATCTGCATGCATGGGTGCGATAGTTTTGAATTTCTAATTGCAATATGCTTTTGGTCTGTCAGATCTTATGTACTGTACAGAAGCATATACTTCAGGGAGGCCCCAAGCGTTTAACTTTCACCGTGCCTTCGTTAGTATTCTCTGCTCTTAAGGTTTGTTCTACAACTCTTTGAAAATATTATGATGTAAGGTTTGTTCATGCTCCTCTAAAACTTGAGATTTATATAATTACTGTTGCTTTTTATTAAGCAATATTGACTTCTTTTCAGATTTAAGTATTGCTCATTTTCCAGTTCAACTTGTTTTATTTACTTCTCGATAGATTATTATGCGAGCGAATATCTAGTTGTGTATACATGATCCTCCTAAATTGAAGAAACACATTTGAAACACTGGCAAATCATCAATGGATCATACTTTGTTGAATATTGATATGTGTAATTAGGAAATTGATATATCTCATATATGCTTTTCTGATTGTATATCATCTGAAGGATCTAATATGCAGATAACTTGTATTATTTGCAGCTTGTCAGACGATTACAAGGCCAAGATGGAGATGTCACTGGGGAGGATGTTCCTGCAACTCCAAAGAAAATATTCCAGATATTGCATCAGGTTTTGTCATAGATTCATTTTGCTTGCATCTAACTTTGGTTACAGTGTCATACAGATGCACACACTGTAAATATGTTTTTCTTTTTTTTTTTTTACCTTTTGTCTCTGTACAATGGGAAGAGCTAACAATACATATTTCTAGGCGTTAATATATCAAAATCATCTCAAAAGTTTCTGGCAAATTATGGTTAATAACACACTGCACCCAATGTTACATGCATAATTGCAAAAACATTTTATAACATCTCCATATTCTTTTGCACACTCATCATTGTTTTCATTTTTCTTGTCCAGACTATTGAAGCACTTTCTTGTGTTCCTTCCCCAGAGTTAGCTCTGAGATTATATTTGCAGTGTGCAGAGGTATGGTTGTAATACTGCATATTTTCATAATTCTTCCTAGTCTTATTCTCTGATTATGTTTCTTAATTTAGGCTGCCAATGACTGTGATTTGGAGCCAGTTGCTTATGAGTTCTTTACACAAGCGTTCATCTTATATGAAGAAGAAATCGCGGTATGAACCCTCCCATCTCCTTCCCTGTATGTCCCACTGCATGTGACCCATGCACTTCCAGTACCTAATTGAGCTGTTTGATGCAACCTGGACTGTATCATAAATTCATAATGTATGCTATATGCCTTTGTAAGGACATTCTATTGCGTTTACGTTTGGTTTATTCTCTGTATAATGTTTCTGTTCCACAAGCAGGATTCAAAGGCTCAGATCACTGCAATTCACCTGATAATTGGGACCCTTCAGCGAATGAATATATTTGGGGTGGAAAATAGAGACACCCTCACTCACAAGACAACAGGGGTAATGATTCTTGTTTTAATGTAGCCTCTCGAGGCCTGTTATTGCATGGAATCAGTTTTCTTTGGAAGTGCTAGCCTCTCGTAAATTACATTGCTACTGCTTTGTGCAGTACTCAGCAAAACTTCTCAAGAAGCCTGATCAATGCCGAGCAGTCTATGCTTGTTCACATCTTTTCTGGACTGATGACCAAGATGGGATAATGGATGGTGAAAGGTAAGATGATTGATCACACTGCAAACATACTACTCAATTCGATCTCAGGATCATATTGTCCATCTTTTGGTTTTTACTCTTGCAAATAAATTATTTGCACATTGCTTCCTAATGGTACGAGATAAGTGCCCACCATTAATACCATGAGTTCATGTCTAGTAAAAAAAATTACATGATGTCATGAGCTCAAGCCTTATGGAAATCCTCAAATCCATGTTAGTTGTAGCTAAAGGTTATAGCCAACTGCTATTGAATTTTGTCGGACTTGTTAAGAGGCTACTGACTTCCTAATTGAAACTTTGTTTCAGGGTTCTCCTTTGTTTGAAGCGTGCCTTGAGAATCGCAAATGCTGCTCAACAGATGGCTAGCGCTACAAGGGGAAGCAGTGGATCAGTAACCCTATTTATTGAAATTTTGAACAAGTAAACTCGACAACTAGATTTGTTATTTTCTAGTGGATAATTGATTTATTTATGTGAGTAAACCTCATGCTTTCACCGTTTTCAGGTACTTGTACTTTTTTGAGAAAGGAATTCCACAGATCACAAATACTGTGATTCAAGATTTGATTGAATTGATTAGAACGGAGAAGCAAAGTGATAACTCTGTAGCTGATCCATCTACAGAGGCATTCTTTTCTAGCACTTTGCGGTACATTGAATTCCAGAAGCAGAAAGGTGGAAGCATAGGCGAAAAATATGAACAAATAAAGACAAGTTCATGAGTCAGAGCAAGCATGTCACAACGACTGGTTTCGATTTTGTTAAGAGAATTGGGTCGTTTGTTTGGCATAGTTCAGTGAAACAGAAACCATCAGTTTTAGCTGCCTCCAACTAAAAGATGTTTATATGAGCTGTTATTCTCAAATCTCACGGTCTGATTGGGTCTGCTCGCCCATTGGCAATACTTTCAGGTTTAGTCAGGTGGCAATAAGCTGTGGAAGCACAGGTCTGTACAGGATTACTTGTGTTCGTGATCAGTTCTACTGCTACCTGAGTTTCATTGTTGTAAATTTCCGCCCCTTACGCAAAGCTTATGGATTTTAGATTTCTGTAACATTTGGAGTACATGCCTCCATTTCTGAGTTCTGACGGGACATTGATGATTGTTTCATAGTGGTCAGTCAAGGACTTGACATTTTGGATGCCTGTTCGGTGACATATTTTAATGTTGTTACCCGTTACTCGGCTGTGTGGTATAGATCTCGTTTGTCTTCGTTCTTGCTGAGAACAATCCATCTGGACATCTCACCTTTTGGAGTACTGTTTGACTCCTGCTTGAACCAGTGATATTATTGATATAAGCGATATGCTTACATACAGTAAACCCCTGCCGTTTCTAATCTTGTAAAATTGATTTTGGAGTGAACACAATTAGCGGGTTGACGTTGCACAAGGTAGCGAGTATCTTCGAACAGGCACCACAAATGTCAAGACACCCCAGGCGAAGTAATTCTAGCAAACAGTGCTTGTAGATTTAGTAGCCAAAAAAGAACAGCTGCAATTTTGCATCGAACAAATCTGGACGGATATCAAATGCTGTCAGAATCAAAGTCTATTTTTTTAACAACAGAATAAAGGTCTAATTAAACCGCTGAAGCATTAGTACAATGTTGACCAAGTGACCATTAGTGTACCAACTAAAGACTAACAATCGTATAAGCCCCAGAATGCGAAATTGCAAGGATAAGCCCCTTCTGTGCATTTGTTTCGGTTTGATACAGCTTTCATCAGATCAAAAAATGCCACTGACTCCACTGTCCTTGTATGTATAGTAACCCTGGACTAATCTCCACTTTTTTCTGTAAAAAAACATTCTTGTGTGAGACTACAAGATGCTCTTGGCTGAATCATGATGCGGCGTACTGCATGATTGAACAAACAGTCCTTGACTTCCCTTGCAGTATTTACCCCAATATCGTCTTCTTTCGGCGATAATCTCCAGAAGATGGCAGATGCAAAAAGGGGTTTTCCACCAATAAAGCAAAAATGTACATAACTTTATCCAAACTCAATCCCTAACTGCTGAACTTCTTGAATAGGATTCAGAGATAAACGGTTCTCATCTTTCATCTCAATGATGATGGTATCAGAGTTGATGATCACTCTACATGGTCCAAGATACCCTCCATTAACAAGGTCGCAGTTTTCATAGTGACCTTCAGCTGGTGGCATGTTCAACATGCAAGAATTAGGGAGTACAATGTTTTTCTTTTCATGAAGGCAGTGTTGGTTAACCATTAGCACAAGACGGTGTTTCCTCCCTAGTAATTCAGAGACGTATTCCATGTCGCCCATGGCTAATGCATGTCGGACACGGCTGGAAGAAACCTGTCCTTTATCACTTGAATTTATAGCGGCTGAAACTCCATTAGGAGATCTTTTTGCTGTGTCCATGACAGAGCGTACAATGAATGCACTTAAACCAAATTCCTCACATAGTTTCACTAACTCAGCTGCATCACCAGATGCATTGTAACCAAACCTGTAATTTTCACCTGTCATTGTACAAGAACAAATAAATTATTGAAGGGGCACAATGGTGAAGCACAATGCTGAACCTGCAATAGGCAATACCATCTGTACCTGCCACAACACCTTTTATTCTAAGATCCTTTGATAACCTTTCAACAAATTGCCGTGGAGACAGGGACCTGACCTTTGAAAACTCAACTTGATATTCAAGAGGTATGACATTCCTACAGTATGGAGCCCAGGATGAAAGGACCCGCTTGTGATCGCATTGAGCAACTATAGGAGGCCTGTACAGAAGGAAATATTCATGTAAAGCCCTCCCTGATTTGGGTTTAACAATTGCCAAAACAAAGTCTCTGCTAGGAAACTGTGAAAGTTTTCATTTGGGCCCACCTATATGTCCAGCCAAGTACTTCGGCCATTCCCACAAAAGAAAGAAGAAAAGGAGTCCCTGCTTTAGAAGCATGCACTGCCAATTCCCGATGACCAATGTGGAGGGCATCAAACTTTCCCAGGGCAACTATGCCACCTAAAACATGTATGGAATACAGGAGGAACTTACACATAAGAACACAGAGGCATTTATATAACAGAAGTGTGAAACAAAACTCATAAGTACAAGAATATGTGATCTAGCTAGATAACAACTGCGAGGACAGAGAGACAACATAAGTTTAACAGCATAGCAGCAACAAGCGTAACACTAGCACAAAACAGTAAACAAATACCGCAACTTTCACTATAGAAACTTGAAACTTTGACCAAGTGGTTGCCTTATTCTTCAGTTTTTCAAGCTACCATATTTAATTTGTACCATATGTGTTGTATCTGACGCCATTCTTATGCATATATGTGCTATTATGCTATACCAGTACAGTTTCTATACTTGCATTCCCAATATGGACTAACATGCAGATACTGATATCCGCACATAAAGGAGAAAATTGCACTGCAAAAAATTCAACAAGTTTCAATACTTACTTTATGACCAAGGGGTGCAAAATTGCCCAATTGATACTTTTGCACGACATATGGCCTAAAAATGCACTATTCATCAAGCTGGTGGTTGAATCTAAAACTGACAGGCACTAATATTCAAGTACGACACAGTATCACTTGATAACACGGAGACCATGACTATACAATAAATTCCTCAGTTGTTCTTGACGGTTCATTCAGGTCTTCCTCAGAATATTTCTGCGTATCTTAAAAAAACTTGTTTTACTTACTTTTAGGGGTAAGACGGGTTAAATTCGTAAGATTTGTTCTACTTTTTTTACAAGTTTGTTCTGCTTAGATGTGCTGAGACTGTAGAGTTGGTAATCTGTAAGCTGTATATTCTACCATGGGAATGAGCGATATATCATAGGTGCGAAGATGGTTACAGAGTTTCAGTTTTGAAGGCATGAAATCTTTAAGTATATAAACTCTAAATGTCCTTCACATAAAAAGTAGGAGGGCTGTGACTTCAATACCGGCCCCATATAAAATCTAAGTATGTGTTTAGGTGTATAGAAAATCATAGTATATTTTATTGACTTTAATTATGAATGGACAGTTACATGAAAAACAGTTTGACTTGCAATAAGACAATAATCACTTCTAGAGGTGCATCATATCAATTGTGTTCTTAAATCAAAGTTGCATTTTGTAACTTGGACAGTTAATAAATTCTTCCATACAAATACAGTATAATAAACTGTCCATACAGAACTTACCGAACACACAATCTTGATCCTCTCCACAATCTATTAGGAGCTTGTCCTTCACGAGATCTTCATTGTTTAGTCTAACCCCTGAATGTCCAGATGAGCTGAAGGTCTTCAGTGAGTTCCTACTCTGTCCCTTCTTCATGTCTAGAGGCCTGCTTTGATTGAAGTACATAAGTGTATCATCAAAGTCTGAAAGATAATAAAGATTTAGGATTAAACAGCCAGCCATAATAACCAAACTGAGAACATGTACTAATGTACACCAAAAAAAATATTCTCATTTTGATAAGGAAGTAGGAATCATATAGCGCTAAGAGAAGATCAATTTTCAGTCCTAAGCAATTGGCAGGTTCTTTCCAATCCATACTACAATTTGGACCAAGGATCTTATATAAAGTTCAAATAAATAAATTTTAAGTGATTCTAACCTTTAGGGCTACCGAAGTTGCATCGTAACAAATAGGGCACAGTAAAACCATACATGGTGGCTCTACCACTTTTTTAAAAACTCCTTTGCCCGCTGCTGTACATTATTTTTCAAACCCCCTTGCCCACACGACAACACCACCCTTTTGGTTGACCTGACATGGAAAACAGCCTAGCTCCGCCGCTCCTAAATTCTCCATTCCAAATTGTAAGGTGTTTTAGCTTTGTATTAAGTCAAACTTTTCTAGCAATCTAACATTGACCAAGTTTATAGAAAAATGCGCAAAGATCTACAACATCAAACAAGATAGACATTAGTTAACCCATGGAAGACATTTTGACCGTGCATCTATTCGATAATGTGGATGTTAATATATATATTTTTTCTATAATCTTGGTAAAATTTAAACAAGCTTGACTTAGGACAAAACAAAACAACTTATGATTTGAAACAGCTGGAGTACGTGATAAAGCCTTTCGGCGCAGCAACATAACACATTGCTTTCCCAAATTGTACAAGCATAACGTAATGCTTACTACATCTCTAGATCCAACCTCCTATGTACACAAGACAAGCTAACTTTCAGCTCCTCACATCAAACACAAAATTCTAGTTTGCTAGCGCTAGAAAGTCACAGCACAGAAATTCCCGTGCCTTTTAAAAAGCATATTATGGCTCATGAAGTAACAAGCCATAGAGGACGTAACCCCTCAATCAAATTTCACCAGCATTCTGATACTCAGGCTCGAATGTTCTAAGCTTGTCGTCCTATTCCAGTATAGACAGAAATGTTCAATGGAACAGCTGTTTCGTCGAACATCTAGCAAGTAGCAACCGCACGCTGAGGAAACGCGGAGCAGAGCTCCCCTACAACAAGGACAAGAGACAAGCTCGTCACCTGAAACGCCGCGCGGGAGGCAGGAGGGAGCGGGGAGGCCCAGGCGGGCCGCAGCGGGGACATCGGAGGAGCGGCGGCCACCGGGGAGCCGGGGACGCGGAGAGAGACGGGGAGCGGAGGGCGCAGCCGAGCGCCGCGGCGGCGGTGGCGGCGCCCCTCTCCATACGACTGCCCACTACGCGCCCTTCTGTTCCTTTTGGCGCGGCGTGGGAGCTTCGCGTGCCGCGTCGTCTTCTTCGACGTGTGCTGGCCGTGGCCGGTGGCTGGGGGCGGCAGCCTTGGCCGGCTGTCCGGCCGGGCTGCGGACTGTCGAATCCTCTCTACAGTCGGACGATCTGCAGTTCTGCACCGTTCGCTGGATCCCGATGGCCCATCTAACTGACTCATTTAGCAGGCCGTACGACAGAGGCCCGAGAGCCCAACTAAGCCCACAACACTGCGCCCAAAGTTGTTTTGGTACCGGTGAGTGCGCCTTGAATTTTTGTAGTGGTTGAATTGTAAGAAAAATAAAAAAAATAACGAAATGGCTAGAGCAGTTATATAGAAAAAACTAGCTGAATTCTCTGTGCGTTGCTGCGGAATTTGCTAAATAAATAACTAATATGATATGGTTTGCTTGGTTGATATATATTCTTTTGCGGCAATTCATAATAGTGAAGGTATGATGAGTAATACGAATATAAGAATGAGCTATTAGCAATGACACATGTTGTGAGATGTCTTCGTATATTGTAAGAGTAAATAGAAAATTACACTATAAGGTTTTAATAATTTAGATAGCTATAAAATTTGCATGTCAGAGTCATTTAAGTACCAGCTCTTTATGTTGCTTAGTGTAGTAGAGTGTAATAGGTTAGAGCTAAAGAGGTAGTTATTCTTTTATGTTACTCACTACTCAGTGTAATGCATGAGGTTTGATTATTGGAGTTGCTCTTGAATAGCTGACAATGATACTTCCATAGGACGTGGTAATACCCTAATCTCCTAAAGTCATCAAGTGACTAAAAGATAAAAGTATGCTTTGCCTCTCTCCAAATTGAGAAGATGCTTCCAAAATCAATTCAGTGGCTGCTGACTACTTGCATCCAAAAATCAATTCAAGTGGTGATTCTAGTGCAGATAGGCCAATTGTTTGCATTTCACTTTCAGATTACAGAGAAGGAGATCATGGATATGTTTAGTTCAGCAGGGTTTATCTGGGATGTGTCAATTCCACATAAGTCTGATGAGGGGTATATTACTGTTCCAATGAATCCTTTGTTCCTTAAGTGGATTGATAGAACTTGCAAGATATTATAGCTTGATTACATCTACTCTTTAACAGGATATCAAAAGGCTTTGCTTTTGTATCATTCACACGGAAGCAAGATGCAGAAAATGTATGGTCAGTACTGTATTCAGTTGGAGTACAGAATTCCATTTAAATTCCCAAAAGAGACCAGTGGCTGTAAAATGTATGTTTTTTCTGAATCAGGCTATAAAAAATATTAATGGAAAAATTGTTGCAAAGAGACCAGTGGCTGTTGATTGGACTGTTCCCAAAAAAGTGTACACTGTTGCTGCAAAAGCTGATGCTAAGGATAATGGTAATTATACAGTTTCCTTTATCAGCTATCTTTCCTTAAGTCATTCATTTATCCATTATACACAAATGAAGAGTTATTACATAGCTAATGCAAGATTTATATTTCATGAATGAAACTGTAAATGGCTATTAGCCTTAGACATTTGACTGATATCATGTTGGCTATTTGATACTTGGCATAGTTTCTTGGGGAGTAGGGTTATCTTCTGTTAATTTTAAAATTATGTAAGTCTTATTCCTGATTGTCTAAACAAATGTTCGGTTAAGGATCTTTTGTGTCATCTCAATTGTTATGTTTGCTCTGCATTTTTTTCTTAGTTAATTTTGGAGTTGTATCTCATGAATATATTCTTTTTCCAGAGCCTGAGAATATACCTGACAATGTCAGTGATGACGACACCTCTGACGATAATCTTGTTGGAGAAGCTGGCTCTGAACTTGATGAGGAGACTTCTAATCGTCCATCTGAGGATGATTTCAAAACCGAAGCAGATATTTCTAGAAAAGTTCTTGAGAATTTGATCAAGTCATCAGAGAAGTCCGAACCATCTGGCATTGAAGGTTCGGACGTTGATACCGACACTGAAACAGAAGATGTCGCATCAGAAAGGAGAAATCTGATTCACCTGTAGCTGGCAAGTTGGCTAAGTCGAAGCGTGTGACAGATGCAGAAATCAGTAATCCTGCTTCCAAACCCAAGAAAAACGATACTGGCCTGGATAGGACTATATTCATTAGCAACCTTCCTTTTGATATAAGTGACGAGGAGGTAACAGCACGCTTTTCAGTCTTTGGGAAGGTTGAATCGTTCTTCCTGGTTCTTCATAAACTTACTAAGTATGTTTGCTCATTTTGTTTCACTTTCATACATCTTTTTCACAAGTTGTAGTGACCAGCGAAAGTTTACTTGGCATTCTCATTGATGCCAACAATTTTGTACTGTCTATGCAGGAGACCTAGAGATACTGGTTTCATGAAGTTTTCTACAACAGAGGCAGCTGATGCAGCAGTTTCTGCCGCCAATGTTGCTCCTGGCCTAGGAATTTCGTTAAAGAGCAGGCCACTTAATGTCATGAAAGCGATGGACAAGGAGTCAGCTCACAAAAAGGCACTTGAGAGGGCAAAGACTGAGGTCGAGGATCGACCAAACCTATACTTGGCTAAGGCAAATTCTCTGGCACTTGTTTTTGCATATGAACAGTAAGCCTTCCATTATTATGTTCCTTAAAGTTTGGTCTTGAAGCAGGAGGGTGAAATCCTTGCTGGAACACCAGCTGCAGAAGGTGTGTCTGATGCTGACATGAATAAACGCAATTGGTAAGAGTTGATAGCATTCTTCATCATTTCATACTCTAGCTAGTATCAGTGTTGGTACTATGTTTATGATGTGTTCCATACTTATTCTTTCTTACTTTTAGTCAATGACTCCTATTCTTACTAATTTACTTTTAGAACAAGAGACTTTGTGATTTTGTGCAAATTAACATAATTGGTTCCCAAACCATCCACCAATATGCTTTTACCATTTCAAATGAATGGTTCATGCTTGAAAGGGAACTTCATTTCTATTTGTTACATACTCCTACATCAAAACTGTTATATTTGCAACTACTGCTGCTGACATCATTTGGGCTACATATTATGTCGATGATACGGTTTATTTTATGATAATATTTGCACCATCATTTTATTATATCTTTACATTGATGATCTGACAGTATCTTCTTTATTTGTCTGTTTTAGGTTAGCTAGAAGGAAAGCAGAGATGCTTCAGTCTCCAAAATTTCACGTGTCGAGAACAAGGCTTATCATCTACAATTTGCCTAAGACTATGACCATTAATGATGTAAAGAAACTTTGCAGAGAAGCAGTCATTTCTCGTGCTACCAAACAAAATCCTGTCATCCGGAAGGTTTCATGGAGTCCCTGTTTTTTTTTAATTTCTTATATGCCATTTGTTTTGTGTGTTTCCAATGCCTATGGTGATAAATTTGTCAAACAGGTGAATATCCTGAAGAATGAAAAGAAAGGTATACAGAAGCATTCACGCGGTGTAGCCTTTGTTGATTTTCAAGAACATGAACACGCTCTTGTTGCTCTAAGGGTTCTAAACAACAACCCAGGTATTCTCCACTCGTGAATAGTTTCTGCAGTCATTGTGCCAAATGTGTTGTGCCCTGTTGCAACTTTTGGTCTCTTTCAGTGAATTGATTTGCCTAATGAGTAATCCTTTCATTGCCATGGTTCTTAAGTAGTATATTCAGTATACTACACATTAGTGTCGCATTTGAATGTTTTTACACTACATCATTGCACCTGTCTTGTCATACTCTTTCTTCCTGGGTGTGTTCTATGAACAAACATATTGGCTGTTTCTTTGCTTGAGGCCACCTCCGACGTGTTTGTGAACAGAATCGATCCCAGTTATATGATTTATTTTTGTTTTCGCTCTTTGCAGAAACCTTTGGTTTAGAACGTCGTCCGATTGTAGAGTTTGCACTTGAGGATGTTGAAAAGGTGAGATTTCAGAAGATACGAATGGAACGAAATCGCAAGTCAGCAGCAGAAACTGCAGAAGTTCAGGAGACCCCTCAGGGGATCAACCTGCAAGTGAAGGCCGTAATGCAGATAACAGCAGGACTTCCAGAAAAGGAAACAAGCAAAAATCACACAATAGACCATCTAAACCATCTGATTCTGTTGAAGGGCCGGCCAAGGATCCTCTGGTTCCTGGAGATCGAAGCAGACCTGCAAAGAAAGCAAGGAAGTCAAATATGGGAACCGTTTTACCGGACCGAGGTCCAACAGATGCAACTACAAACACTGCACAGAATGTAGGTTTTTTTTTGTATTGGTACCTGATGATACTTAATAGTTTCTCCATTTTTACTGCAATGAATAGTTCAATTGTTACTTGTTTCATTTAATGCAGCAAGTTGTGTCAAGTGAGTGTGATCAGGCAGCTGCTCCAAAGAAAAGGAAAAACACAAAAGATAGCCAGGCAGAGCAAAAGAGAGGAAAGGCTACAAAAAGGACAAGGAAAGAACCTGCCGGGGAAGGAGGCGTAGATAAGTCGCTGGTGGAGCAGTACTGGTCCAAGTTCTTGCAACATGGTGTGAGCAAGACCAAAGGATAGTCGAGTTCGGAACTGTGGGATTGCTGCGGGAGAGCAGCACAGTGACTTGGGCCACCAGTCTCCACAAACTTTTTTGAGGCAAAAATTTTGATTGTGATGTTGTTATAGTTTGATGTCCATCTGTACCAGTCGTGATGCTGCCTGCGACTGAATTCCTGTGGCTGTTCTAACGGGAAACTTTGCAGGAAATGAGGTGACTTCGGGCGGATTATGTTTGCTTATAGCGTGCCACATTCTTTTCGTGATTGATTGATTGCGTCTAGCACTTATTGAAGAGGTGGCGTGGTTTCATTGATGTACGTTCTCCTCGCTCAAACCAGCTGCCCACAGCTGCATGGTTTGGTTTTCCTGCAGGTATGGTGTTTGCCACATCAGGTCATTATGTAAAAAGGTCTGCATGTTTTTCTTGTGTTTTGCGGCTGCCGTGCGGGTATGGTGTTTGCCACGTCAGGTCATTATATATTATGTGAAAAGGTTGTGTGTTTGGTCTCTTGCCGAACCTATACCATTTTACAGTGTTATAAGTTTCTCGCAAAAAGAAAAGGGTTCTGTACATGTTGGACGGCAACAGTTTTTAGGCACTGACTCTGCCTTTGCCAAGTCCAACCAGGAATTTAATCCTTTGGATTACAGGAATGTACACGAACTATAAAGAAATTCTATAAGATTTAATTTTTTTTCACAGAAAAAACACACATGCCACGCAACAGAAAAAATTACCGGATTCCAACAGGGCTTAATTGCCCTTTTATCCGTACAGTCTTACATTTGAGGAAAAAATGAGTGCTTTTCTACACTATATTGTACTCATTATATTTTAAATATAAGTTGTTCTGACTTTTTTAGATACATTATTTTTATTACGCATATAATCTAAAGATACATTTATATGTAGCTATGTTTTTAGTAGAACCAACAATTTATAATCGGAAAAAAATCTGTATAACCTCCTAACATATTGAGGGTGGCCTACATAATCTCATAAACTAGAAAACCGGATATTCTACGCTAACTTTCCAAATATTGAAAGCTCAAAGCTGAATCGTCCTCACTCATTTTAACTTTTTTAAATATATATATTTTTTAGCATGCACCAAGATATCCATTATGTCGCTACGTATCAAAAGCAATATATCTGGAAAAGACAGAGCGACTTAATATTAGGAATGGATAGAGTATCCGGGATTGTTTGTTTCAAACCATGAAACTTTTTGGTAAAATGCATTGAATGAGAGTCCTGCGCGCTATGAACCGCCAATTTGCAAGGCATTGGAATCAAGTGGTAATCTACATACGCTCCTGGCCGGCCTGATTAGACCAAAAGCGCGTTGGCTGTGAGTCAGTGACTGATATTTATCCAAAAGAATATTCTTACAGCCGGGCGTATGTACGAGTACGACGACTATGAAGGTTTGAGTCAGCTGATTGGCTGATTGCGTGTTATGTATGGAAGAGATGGAACGTCCTTGCTTCTCGCCCGCCCGAACGAACGTGTTGCCCTCAACTGCACTGCACCTGCGCATGTTCCTCGCGTTATGGGCATGGTGTTTGCCACATCAGATCGCTCTGTGATATTTGCTTTCCACCTCAGCCTGACCTACGAGGCTACCACGACTACGAGGAAGGCGCGTGACAACTCCCGGCCCGTAGCTAGCTAGGGACAGGAAGGGCAATCTAATTGTCGTGGTAGATGGTGGATAGCGAGAGCTCCCAAACGCCGCGTCCGTCCGCAAATGTCAAACGACGTAGCCGCTAGTCCAATTTCCCGCATCATTGTTTGTTTTTTTTTTGTTTTTTTTTTGGCCGGGGAACCGGTTTTGAGGCTTGGGTGTTGCACTAGGCGTGCTTGATCTTGATCTAGCCTCTAGAGTCTAGATAGATATAGATATTTAAAGCCTTCACTCCCGTGCAGTGCAGGTGCAGCATAGCGTGCGCGCAACTCGGCTCCTCGCAGACCAAAATGTACACGATTACCCGGAGACTGCTGCCGATATACAAATACTAGCATGCTTTATGTCTGTATATTTTACAATTCCTGCAATCTTCTTTAAGACGGTGGGCTATAGCATTATGATCAATCAATCATCGGGGGGTATGTGTGCAGCTCAAAGTCACATCAACGAGCGGTCTATTTACAGATAAAATGCGTTTGGTTTTGTCGTTGCGCGCGACACGTCTGCAAAGCTGCGCCCCCAATGCTTCGTCGCTAATCCTTTCCTCTCTTGGGCAGTCTGTGCGTCGGCGGCGAGCTCGCCCCGCCGGCCCATCCGCTCGCTCCTTGTCGCGTTCGGCGGCTCGTGTCGAATCGAAACACGTCTGCGTGCACTGCCGCGAGCTGAACCCGATGAAGATCCGATCCGTCTCCAGGACGCGGGCCATACGAGTCCCGGCCGGTGGGCGGTCAAGCACCAAAAGATCTCGTCCGCCCGCCCGCCGCCAGGTCAAGCCAAACCTGGCTGGCGCCGCATCAGAGGCTCGATCGTCACCCAGCTCACGTGCCCAGCCCCGTGACCCAACCCAACCCAACCCAACGATAACGACGCAGGCCAACCGCGCTTATCAACCAACGGTCGTAACCGACGTGCCCCCGCCGCCCCTCCGAACCAGTCAAAACCCCCGCCCCGCACGCTTACCCCACACGGATTGCCCCCGCTCCGCGTCTTCTTCGTCTTCATCAACGCCGCTCCAACAATCCATCCGCAGTCCTCACCACCAGTCAGTCACCCCCCAACCTCCCATCGGGGCCATCCCACACCACCACCCACCTCAATGGAGCTGTTCGCGCGCGCGAAGGCGGTGCGTCTGAAGAGCTACCACGACAAGTTCCTGTACGCGGACGAGGACGAGACGCACGTGACCCAGGACCGGGACGGCACCTCCGCGAACGCGCGGTGGACCGTGGAGGCCTCACCGTCGCCGCACAACGCCGGCGGCGCCAGCATCCGCCTGCGGAGCCGGTACGGGCACTACCTCACCGCGTCCGGCGAGCCGTTCCTGCTGGGGATGACGGGGCGGAAGGTGACCCAGACGCCCGCCGCCGCGGCCACGCGCCTCCCCGCCAACGCGTCCGTGGACTGGGAGCCCGTGCGGGACGGCTTCCAGGTGCGACTCCGGAGCAGCAAGGCGGGCCACTTCCTCCGCGCCAACGGGGGGGTACCGCCGTGGCGGAACTCGGTCACGCACGACGTGCCGCACCGGACCGCTACGCAGGACTGGGTGCTCTGGGACGTCGAGATCGTGCAGCTGCTCACGCCCGCGGCGGCGCCGCCCGACCGGACGGGGTCAGCGCCTGTGGCCAAGTTGCCGGACTCGCCGCCCGCGCCCGCGCCCGCGCCCGCGCCCGAGCTCAGCAAGCCGCCGACGCAGGCGCACGCGCCGCGCCACCGCCCGTCCAAGTCGTACGCGGCGCCGCCGCCCACGCTGGAGCCCGAGGCGCCGCCGCCGCCGGCCAAGCTCTCCAAGCTCGAGGTTCGTGCCCGATTTGCTCCGCTTCGTTGACTGAATCGCCACCGCCGAGCGTGACGGCTTGTGCGGCCTACCATTGGCTGCGATGCCGTCTTCACAAAGGAATTGACTCTTACCATTGTTTCGCTGTACTTGCCCAATTTCTTCTTGGGCTAATTACGCGTTTCTTAGCACTACCTCTGTTGTTCAGATTGCCGGTCTGAACTGCATTTGGGATCTGGTAAACTTTTATGATTGTGGTGGTTTTGAAATGTTTTGAAATCCCGCTGGGGAATTCACTGCTGACTGTTCCTTGTTAGCTATGTATCTGCGGGTTTCACTTTCACACCGCTGACCTCGACATGTTTTGTTTGTTCAAGCGACAATGCTTTCACTCTGTAAAAGTTCCTTTCTTATTTGGCGACTACTGCCTTCATCTTTGTAGGACTGAGTTAGCTCGATTTCTTATTCTTGAATGCCTCCAAGTTACTGTTGGGACTTGGGACTGCAACCAATGCACGTTACTAAAATTCATTTTTGCTTCCTGAATTCCTCCAAATTATTGTTGGGACTGCCAGCAATGCGCATTATTAGAAATTCATTTTTGCGTGCTGAACCATTTATCCTACTTGTTTGCTGTGATCCAATTGCAAAACTACCTGCGCCTCCACTGCGGTGCTTAGCTGCTTATTGAATTGATTTGGTTAGTTTCCTAATGTTGTCAAACTATCACGACAATTTCGCCTTGTTTAGCCTGTACAAGTTGCTTGGACTGCATGGTGTTACTATGATCTTTTTGATTTTCAGTTTCTTCCATATTTAAGACACTTTCTTGCTCATTTCATATTGTTTTGCCATGTTACCTCTCGGCCATTCAGGCGGATCAGAATAAGAGTTGACATTGATTTTTCTCGTATTTCCAGTCCTCTCTTTCTTTCTATGCTCCCTTGCACAAGGTGGAGGGACGTGCCATCCATTACCACATTGCAGACGATCTGGGCAATGTGGATGACGGCACAGCTGGGCACTCCTTTACATTCAATGGCAGCAGCTTGGAGGAGCTCGCCCACAAGTTGCAAGAGGAGACGGGGCTGGAAGACATCATCATATGCACACGCAGCCCTATCAATGGGAAGCTCACTCCTCTCCGTCTGCAGCTCCCACCCAACAATGCAGCAATGCATATCGTGCTCGTCCAGGAATCCTCAAAAGGTTAGTTTACCCCTCCTTGATTTTGCCATTTCTAACTCTCCATTTTTTACCAGTAGATTGCTTGCTTTGCATTGAGAATCAAAGATAGCTGCTGTCGCTTTGGTCTTATGGGAGCCCCACTTGGCTAGTTGTTGAAGCACGATAACCTATCTCTTATTCTATCCCATATTCTTGTAAGCAATTGATTTTTTTTAAGTTCAGATCATTTACTGACTCTAGCAAGCAACCACCCCGGCCATGATATTTGTGTTATCTTATTTGGCCTGTACTTTCATGATGCCAAGCACCATTTTAAAGGGTGCCAGTAGTGGATGTCCACATAAATAAATTTGCAACGCCACGATAACTTCTTTTGTTCACTGACATTTGCGTGAAAGACATTTGTGTCAGTTCCCTATGATTGAAAAAAAAAATCGACTTTTTTTAATAAGTCAATTCTGCAGAAAGTAAGTTCCATTCAGTTTCCGGTCTAGTTTCATGACACAACTACTTAATTAGTATTAGTTTCAATTTGCCATAGTAGCTGGGCAGTCCTTCCATCTATCTATGATATCCCTCATGTGGTACTTGGAATTGACCATATTTCTCAAGAGTGGAAAGAGCAAGAAATTAAGCAATGCATATCTGAGATTCTGCATCTCACATATTGCTTTGCTGTTACTTACTGTGATGGTCTGACCATGTGACGACAAGTCATTAATGTTAATGGGGGTTGTGCCCAGCATACACTTCCTTCCGATATAAGTACTGAAAGGTGAAGATGGATTGTCTTTGTTTGAACAAGATGATATTATTCTTTCAGTGACAAACAACAAACAGTGTGTAGAGACAATGCAGTGAGCATTGTTAGTCATGATATGCTCATGACTCATGGGTTCGTGATGCATTGCTAACAGTTAGTAGTAACATGTCATGTGTCCTGCATTGTGCATTATCTGCTGAATTTTGGTTCAATCAAAACAACCCCTATTGATAAGATATCTAAGTTATATAAATGTTGTAGTTATAACTAAAGATGTGATTTTTTTTTTTTAACTTTTAAAATCCAACTTGTTAGAACCCTTCACCAGTTTGTGATCTACTGATGTTTTGTTCTTCCTACATTCTACTCGCCAATTGACCATTATTCTTTCTCTATTGTGAATTTCAGTGGCGAAAACATTTCCATGGCCATATGGTTCTTAAATCACAACCGTTTGGCGAAGGCAGGGCCCTGAGTTTTGGTGGATCGTGCATCTCGCTGGAGCCCGTACATCATTCGACCAAGTCATGCCGGTTGTGCAGTTACACTGCCTAAACCTCACTCATGTACATGTAAAAGATCCCCCCTATAGCATAGCTTAAAACCAGCGGAGATTCATCGTGTGATATGTCATATGTGCAGAGAGATGTGTTCAATTAATTAATTTATAGTCGAGAGTTAGACCCTGAATCGTATATCCTTGGATATATATTAATTGCCGAAGAGAATTTCTACTCGTTGCAGAGTCAACATCAACCAGCTCATTCTTCCCCAGTTGGGGTACAGTCTCAGGCTGACGGTGGTGGCGGCTATGAGAATCAGTATTTACACAGACAGGCCAGCGACCGTCTGTGAAAGCATTGTCACAGTCGATCCTCCGTGCATTCTATTCTATTCTATCATCATCAAAAGTTTGTTTTTTTGTCTCTTCTAAAATCGTTGGAGTGCCGGTGTGGCCGGGAGTTCCCGACGTTCCAGGCGCTGGGCGGCCACCGGACAGGCCGGCGACAACCGGTGAGGCTGTGTTGGGCCTGGTACTACTGCACCCGAAGAGGAGGAGGGCTGTAGTGGGCCTGATGATGTGTATGCTGTGGACCTCACACGGGCCGTCGTGCTAGATGAGAGGCCCAGTAAAAAAAAAAGAAGAAAAGACAAAAACAAAATTTCAGTGTGCAACTGCTTCTTTTGTGAATTTCAGTTGCTAAAACATACCCATGGCCATATGGTTCATGAATCACAAACATTTTGGTGGCTTGCGCATCTCGCCTCAAGTCCGTACATCATTGGATCAAGTCATGTCAGTGGTGCAGTTACATCTTGTATCAGAAGCAACCTACCGTAAACCCCATTCGTGTACATGTAAAAGGAGGTCCCTCCATAGCTTAAAACCACTGGATATTCATCTTATGATACATGGAGAGATGTATTCAATTAATTAATTCATAAGTAGTCGAGAGTTTGACCCTGAATCATATATCCTTGGTTTTATATTAGTTGCCCAAGAGAATGTCAACTCGCGCCTTCTCTTTCGTTTCTGCCTGCCACCCGAGGCGGACAACTCAATCCGCGACGTCGTAAAGTGCGTGCCTGCCGGCGCCCCCACCTTTGCTTTCCATTCTCTTCCGTCTTTCTTCCCTTTCTCCTCTCACTGCGCTGCGCTGTGCTGTGCTGTGCTGTGCGTCAAAAGAATAGCAGCGATGGCTGTTGCACACCGCAGTCTTGAGGCACATTTGCCATGTGCGAAGCACGCGAGATTTTTAACAGCGTCTTTGGTGCAGCTCCGAAAGACCGGACACCTGGTATGATAATCAATCCGACAGAGCGCACTTGTGGTAACAAATCTGAATGGAAATGCTCTCGACCATTTTTGAAATTTTTTTTTTTCGTTTCCCTAAGTAAAGCAAGATGTATAGATAGAACTGTTAGCTTGCGGTGGCCCTGGACCTGGAAGCTGCAGCCCGTCAACGCGTGAACTAAGGCTTTGTTTACGTGCCTCAAAAAGGTTTGAAATTTTATTTTCTCTCCATCACATTAAATATTATGTTAAATACATAGATAAAATAAATAACTAATTATATAAATTAGTCGTAAACTACGAGACGAATCATTTAATCCTAGTTAGCCATAATTACATAATATTTATTAAATACAAATAAAATATTATAATATTTTTTAGGCTAAAAATTTTACGATCTAAACTAGGCCTAAGCATTTCGGACGACTTGACCTCCGCAAACAGACAGCTAATCACCCACTTATCCGCGTCGAGGCGATAAGGGCACACCAGCAGCGCCCCACGTCCGTCGCGCGCGTCTCGCCAACGGTAACGCCAAGCAAGTCGCCGTATAAAATCATGACTGGGGTCGCCGTCGGCGACCATGCATGCGGCCGGAGGCGCCCCTAAGCGGCAGCGGCAGCTGAGACGGCGAATACCGTCACGTCACGCCCGCCTTTGCGCTGTTGCCGCCACTGGATGCGCTGGATGACGATGCGGTATTGGCATATTGCGCTGCCCACTACGGCGATGGATGCCGCCTGCGTCGCCGAGTTGGAGCTGAAGAGTTGACCCTAAGCACCCTAAGCGGCTGGCTTTTCTGTTAACTGTCCACACCAATCATCAGTGACCCCCTCTCTCGGCTATCGCTCAATCAACGACGAAGCGAGGAGTAAATTCCTTGCCGGCAGTGAAAAAAAAAGAGAAGAATCACGCACCAGGATTAAACTGTGTTTGTTGAAAACTCGTGTCTTTTGATTCTTGAAAACTCATGCCTTTTGAATTCATCACCTAAAATAATTCTATACAAGTATTAAATGGTACTACTTCTGCACTTTTCTTCCCCGATATTTACATCATGCCGGATATGCTGGTTTAAGTTAGGCACACGACAAATAAGTTAGTCGGCATAGGTAGTTGAGGTGCATGCCTATATTGACAGGAACCGCATGAATGACGATGGCTCATTGGATCGGTCCTTGATAGACATGTACGCCAAATGTGGAAGCATTGAAAAGGCCCTTCAGGTGTTTCAGAAGGCACCTTCCTTGCCCGGGTACAGGTACCCAGGCAAAGTGCCCGATCAGATTTTCTGGATGTGTAGCAAGCAGAAGCAGGTCGCATCTGGTGCGGTGTGGTGTGACTTGTGAGGAGTGCGTGAGCCTCAGGCTTTTTTTTTTTTTTTTTTTTTTGCCTTGAAGTAACGAAGATTCATTCGTGTCGATAATTTAAGGGTATGCCACTATGCCACAGTTTTTTTTTTAAAACACAGTAGGTAAATGTTGACCCCTATCCTATCAACACAAAGCAACCCGCACCTTAAAAACTGAGCCGAGTACCTTAAAAACAACATAGCTTTGTTAAAAGGGACGGACGGACGGGGTTGTGGGCTTTGATCCAGCGGTGGATGAGGCTGCTCCTAGGCCTGCGCGCTCGAAGAGTAGTATTTAGGTTTTTTCTTATATTACTGATGGTCATTGTTGAACCGATAAGGTGGACAAATCAGACGCATGCTTTTGAATAACATACGTTGTTATCTAAGCGCACGCAACTACTAGTACTAGTAGTAGATTAACAATGCAGATCACTGACGCTTTGTTTAAATAAAGAGAGAGACAAAAAGAATCAAGCCAAGTCAACATTTAGACGCTCTTTAGAATGTCGATGGCATCCATTACATTTGCTACCGACCACGTGAGAGGGCACATACCACATAGCTTAGTGGTTACATTCGAGTTAGTAGCTTGTGGCGCGTTGCTGAAAAATCCCATCGCCGCCCAAAACAGAGGTTTGCGAATTTTGTATTATTATATACCAGCCACTATGTTTAATATATGTTGTGTAGACTTGATCAAACACTGATCGACACAAGCAAGCAACACCCGGAGGCTGCACATGGTGTCGCTTATTTGCGCCACACATTCGGTGGCGACCGAAAGGTACTTACTCTTAAGTATAGACTACAGCATATGCATGTGGCCGGATAGGATCATGCAAGGGAGCAACTACGACAAGGAGGGACGGATCACTTCGTTCCGCAGGTAGGTAGACGATAGAGACACAGTATCCGCGTCATCACACGTTCCTTCCTTCTGGTTCAAGACGGGAACTACAAATTATATATAACATACATACTCCTACATGATGATAATAATAATAATAATAATGGAGGTGGGCGCCGTTAGAGTTTTAATTTAATAACTAATTAAACCATGGAAAGTTAGGCACCGATCGACCAATGCAAATAAGGTCCTCTTTGGATGCAAAACAATTTTATTGTCTTGGAAAAACAACGTGGTTGGAGTTTGGATGCAACGACATCTATAGAAAACCATGGACCTTATTAAACTCGCAGATCACAGCATACTGCGCGCACACGCCATATAGGTAGGCAGAGGACCGCAGGAGCTGCTTTTGATATCTGATCGATACCAACACGTACTTGTGCGACGCTTTGCGTCTTGGCAAGCGTATCGTTGTCGCAGTCGTCGGAACATCGAGAGATTATTATTGCAGGCAGAGGCAGATCGATTCTTGGCGGTGTCCGGCCGGTGTAGGATGTGCGTACACGAACACCGGAACACGATTATCCAGCACACTGCGCAGCTTGAAACTTGGAGACAGCGCATGGATGTGGACAAGGCAGCCAAAGCCATGGAACGGG
This sequence comes from Bothriochloa decipiens, assembly GCA_023333625.1. Classification (NCBI taxonomy): domain Eukaryota; kingdom Viridiplantae; phylum Streptophyta; class Magnoliopsida; order Poales; family Poaceae; genus Bothriochloa; species Bothriochloa decipiens. Next base: position 3,868,116 of record CM041641.1, read on the forward strand.
CACGACCATTTACCAAAAGACGACGAGGGGGAATGAAATAAAAGGAGGAGGAGAAGCTCCCCGTGCAACGTGTGCTGCCTCCAGTCGCGGTGACCTAAAATTGGCTGCCGCACCACGGCACAGGATCACAAAAAGTGGCCGGCACCAAATCCAATCCAAGCATTCCAGTCCAAACTGCACTAGCAAAAGTGTGCTTCCCTCTCCATCAATATCTATCTATTATACCTCTTCATGTCTTAGTTTCTTGTCTGAAAAATCTTTCATAATCACTCTATATCATGCTGTTTTGCTTAGTTAGTTGGCACCCTAACTAGTAAACATATATACTATAAACTATGCTAATTTCTAAGTTGAGAAACTTGGGAGTTCCCTGAGTGTGAGTTTCGTGGTGGACATTCCTGTAAAACACGTTGCTAGTGGAGTTTGGAGTGTGTGTTCTTTTTCTCTTCCGTCTCTCACATTACACTTTTTCCTCTGCCTCGCGATTATTAAAGGTGCTACGGACAAAAGTCGCTGTCAAATAGAGAAATTCAAGGGCCGTGTATAAAAAAAAAGGAAGGCCATGTTATACTAGTGTGAAATATGGAGTTTTTCTATGTAAATTATTTTAAACCGGAAGCAACTCCTCTTTAAGTTGAAAAACCATGTCTCAGGTTTGACTACACCTCCGCACATACTCACTGTCAAAAAGGAATCACGGTGCGTCCGTCTGGCAATACTCGTAGCATGTCAAAACGTTCTCTATCGTTGTGTCCAAGGAGGGTAGGAACCTGTCAGAATTTCAGTGCTCACGGTACAAACTCAAGCACGCGAAACTTGACTTGTGGGGAAAGAAAGATCCGAGGAGCTTATTACACGAGCCGAATTTTAACTGGCACAGAAATGGACCTCACAAATAAAAGGCAGGCCGAACAGTCTCAGGAAGCAGCAAAACCTACCAGGCTTGGCCCATGTAGCCGCACCTTTGTTGGCCCAGCAAAGCACCACGTTTTCCCTTTATTTCACACACTGCGGCATGCAGTTGGTCTCTTCTCTCTTGTCCTGGTGGCGCAGCGCAGAGTTTAGTACCACCTCGGCGCCGCAACCAGGCAAGGGCGAGCGAGCCGCCTATATAAGAAAGCCACGGGCCACCGTTGTTCCATACTTACCTGGACGGGGTCGATGGGCGATCATGAAGGCCCATGGCCTAGATCAGTGGCCCACATTGCACTTGGTGGGTGCGCTGGTCTACCATCTCCCCAAGTGGGAGAGTGGACGTCATAATTTGTGGTAGAGGGGGTACGCGTTCGCGCGGCCCCTGCCAAATCTAAAATAGTTTTGTTCCTGGGCTAAAATTCCATGGGCCCAACGGTTGGGCTTGGAGCCAAGAAACGCAGCAAAATCCAAGCGCGTCCATCTGGAGTACCAAAGCCAAGCGCATCGGTGCTGTCACAGTACTCGCCGACGACGCTGCCAGGCCGACCCCGCCGGCGTGAGCACGAAATAGTGCGGCTTCAGCATCGGGAACGAAAGGGCGACGTCGACGAGCGCCTCCGCCCCCTGCTCTCGACCAAGGACCGCCGAGCCACCAACCTGACGGGAGAAGCGGGCAAGAGGAAGCCGGTGAACGCGCAGCACGAGTACGCAGACGGCGAGAGAAAGCCGAGGAAGAAGCAGGGGAAGGATCACGGCGTGCTCAGGGTGCGCGTCGTCGACCGTGCCGGCGTCGCCTGGCCGACACGGAGATGACGCGGTGGGGATCGACGGACTAGGCTAGACGCCCAGACCGTGATCAAAGGGGCGAGCAGCTGCTTGTGGGAGATGAGGGAGCCAGGGTCAGAACCTGACCAGGGCTCGAACCTTCTCTCCTTCTCGGCTTGGCTGGCTTCTGCTTCCTTCCTCTTCTCGAGGCGCCCCGCCCCCCGCCCGGCGTCGCGGAGCCCCAGCTCAGGTTTCTGAATGAGCGTTGGCCAGTAGGCTAGGCAAAGCCAGCACGTCCCACTACCACCACCCCGGCCAGATTTGAGACACTGACGCTATACATACGTACAGAGTAGAGGTTAGTGATCGCCAAGACCACCGGAGTAGGACGCACGAGATGAATGAGTGGTTTGGTTTGTTTACAAAGCATCTTTCTTGGTAATCAAACGGGTTAACAGAGAGGGAGATACCAGCTGCGGCTGTGGCTGCAACAAATTAACTGATGCGATGACAATGTCATGTTTCATATTTGAACCCCAAACAAATGTGGACTTGCATATATGTAAACACAAACTTTTCACCATAACAGATATTGGTAGTTTTTATAACCATAGTTATGAAAAAGGAGCCTGTCCTTTTTATAACCATATGTAAACACAAACTATCCCCTCTTTTTCTTCCTGAATCCTGAAGTAAAGGAGGCAACCGCATGACCAAAAATTGCAAGCAAACAGTCAATCAGCGAAACATCGGCTCATGCTAAGAGTAGCCAACTCTTGGAAATCAGAAATGACTGCTTGTTAGGTTATCATGTCTCAGTTATACAGGGCTGCACCTCCGCACATATAACCCACTATCGAAAGGAAATCACAATGCATCAGGTCTGGCAACACACGCAACATGTTAAAACGCTCTAACTGCTGTATGCCTGGGACCCTCTCAGCGCTCAAGGTACAAGCTCAGCTAGATCCGAGCAGCTTACTCTGCATTGAGTGAGGGCACAAGCACCGGAAACTTGGCTTGTGACGGAGAAAGAGCCACCATAGCAAGGGAGTACAGGGCTCAGTAAGTGTGCTGATGCTGCCAGCTCGGATGAGATGGCTGAGACGGTGCGACCTGCAAGCCATTCAGGCTGCCCTCAGCAAGGTTCTGGGGGTGCTCCTGTGTCAGGCCACCCTGAGACTGGTAGAAAGTTGGGTACCCGTGGCCTCCAAATTGGGAAGGCTGTGGCTGCTGCGCCTGACGAAAGCCACCCAGCTGACTCTGTCCCTGGTAACCATAAAAGTGGTTAGGCGTAAGCGTCGAGGCTGCTCTTGAACCCGAGCCATGAAGCCACATTCCAGAGTTGTCGCCCTGAAAGAGGTAACAATAAATCACCACTGTAAAAACATTCATCCACACACAAAAAAAAATGACACTGATTGGGGGAGAGCAAAAGGTTCCCCAGGTTACATTAGCCAGTCTGTGTTTATTACCTGCTGGAGAGCCATGTATTGACTGTTGTCTTTGTACTGTCTGCTCAATGCTTCATCAAACCCAAGAGTTGATGCAGAGCCGGTACTCTGATTAAGGGTAAAATTTCCTTGTATATTGCTTGAGCTTCCAAAGCCTCCATAACCAGAAATGACTGATGAAGGTGCTTGTGGCTGTGGTTGTGGCTGATGCTGCTGTTGTAAGCCTGTGGCAGACAGGTTGTTCTTATACTCTGGGGTCGAGTACTTCATACCAGATCCGAGCAAAGCAGCAGCAGACTGATGGAATGGTCCATTACTTGGGTATGCTTGCTGGAAGGTGCCTGAAGATAGGTAAGTAGCATAGTTTTGTGGCAAATACGTCGGATAGCCAACCATATTTGGAAAATGTGTAATTGGTAAAGTTGGCTGAGAGTAAGGGTGATGTGCTAATTGCTGAGGGAGAGGAGGCCCCGTGGGAATGCTAGTACTTGGAAGACTCTGTGTAGACTGAGCATTGGAGAAAACCCCTGCTTTCAGGGCCTGAAAAATAATTTCATGAAATGTAGACTTAGTAAAGGCAAAAGAAAATTAGGGCAACACTAAACAGGACGGTTCAGAATCCATAATGAACTAAACATAAGTTTGCTACATTTCCTGTTTTAAATACTGCTGCTAATGATATATCACTAAACTAGGATGCTATTTCTATGTATATAATTATAGAAGCTCAAGTAATATGCACAGGAATTTTTTATACATAAAAAAGCATAAGAATGTCTAAAGGATGTGGGTGACAAAAAATGAAATAAAATATTTAACTAACCTCCTGCATGGATATGGCCGGTCTAGGATTTGTAGTTGAGCTTGTGTTATATTTTGCTTCCAGATAAGGTGGTAAATCAAACTCTAAGCCCTGAAGAGCTGCATGATTCTGATTTGACCCCAATAGATTGCTGGTGCTCAAAGGATTTGCTTGCTGGAAAAACAAATGACATGTGTGAACTAAGAAACAAAATGACAGGCAGAAGAAAATGAAGTTTAGCATAATCCTTATATCAGTAGGAATGAAGCATGACACGAATTGAAATAGCACAGGAAACAAGAACAAAGCTGCTGGTCCATATGTTAGCTGCTGAAGAATTCCTTAATGGACCTATATATTTTTAAGCAGTAACAAATATACAACTAAGTTTTAATTGAATGAGGATCGAGGCCTTTCGTGTTTTTTTGTGCTTCTTTCAAAAAGAGTTAAACTAGCACACCGTGTCACTGAAATATTAACTGGTTCATATGGCTTAGAAATATTAAGTGTTGACACCTCATTTGAACTCTTGATTATTCAATCTGCGTACTACTAATCCTAAAAAACAGAAGCAACTGGTCAGCAAAAATTAGTTCGACCCACTGAATAGCTGCTTCTGCTTTGTTTTGAGAAAGCATAGTAATCTCTTGATAACTCATCTAGTTATCAAAGGCAGTTAAAATCTTTTTGTTAGATACAAGATCAACCCTGGACACTTGTTCATCAAACTACCTTTCCCTTTTGTTGATATGAACATTTGAAACATTTACAAAGACATAACAGATTACTTGGAATTTTTTAAACTTGCAAACATAAAGCCCTAATGTAACCTAATCACCTCACCAATTTACAGAATCAAATAAGTCAACAGGGTAAATAAAACAGCTTAACAAGAAACATCTGGAGCCCAAAACAGCTAGTTACATAGGCTTTCTATGTTTCCACGGCGTCGCCTAGTCGTCGCCTAAGCGTCAAGGCGCTAAAAGAAACCTGGGCGTCCCGTTCGCCGCAACACAAAATCGGCAAAATCAGAGAGGAAGGGAGGCAGAAGAGAGGAAGAACTGAAGGAGGAATGGGAAGGCCAAGCACTTGTCCCTGCTCCATTCCCATTGGCTCCGGACGCTATGGCATCGCAAACTTCTCCAACATCGAACATCTGGGAGGGGCAGCAGCAGTCTGCAACTCTCGATCTGCGATCTACAGGTGACTGGAGGGGATCTGGAAGGGGGCGGCACCATCAGTGAAGAAGGGGAGAGAAAGAGGTAGGGTGGAATGGTTGCGGGCAGCATCAGCGCAAATGGAGAACGGGAGAGGGAGGGACGGAGAGAAGAGTCGCGCAGAGGGGCGGCGGCGGCAGAGACCTGGCTGGAGTGCTTGTCTATGGGGAGGGATGAGGGAATAGGTCATGCCAGGTAGGATATATGGGCTGGTTGGTGGGCTGGGCCTTTGTTACTGTCTTGTCCTCCTTTTCTTCTTTTCTTTTTCTTTTTTTCCTTCCTCTGTGCTGCTGCTTTGACATTTCTTCCAATCATATGGCGTCACCTTGCCTCGCCTAGGCGTCGCCTAGGTGTCGCCTAGGCGATTGGAAGGGGGTGGATCGCCATGACTCGCCTTAGCGCCGTAAAAACATAGTAGGCTTTAACTCAATTCAGAAGGTGATAGCATTTCTATTACTATACTATGTAGTCAATCAACAAGCCATTCTATGGTCAATATTAGTACATGAAAAGAACTCATGCTGCCTTTGTCAATGTCAAAGTTACGCACAGTTTTAAGAAATAATTTCAGAGAACTACAATCCTAGTTGCGCTTGGAGACTAGCCATCTACGTGCCTGAACCATAACTTTTATGTGTTACTCTGTGACTTGTCTTTTCTGGGTTTCACCTCTAGCCTACCCCAACTTGCTTGGAACAAAAGGCTATGTTGTTGATGTTGCTGTTGTTGTTGTACAATCCTAGTCGCATAAATAAATGCATCACAAAACTGCAATTTAAGCAATAGATTCACAACAAATCCTTAATTCTCATAAAAACACACTTTTAAGCACCCCATCCACCATATAACCTTTGGAATATTCAATATTAATTGTGTGTTGGTTTACGGAGCCACTCCATGCTTCATGAGGATGCATCATGAGTTCATCCCATGAATTTTGGTGGAATTAACTCATTCCTCGTTCATATACTAATCACTATTAGTTTGTGAGGAATGATGTCCATTCCACAAACCAAATAAAAAAGTGAGGAGCGAGAAGATGGACCATGTGATTCCCCAAACCAAACACACCATAAGTGGGCACAAAATGTAGTGATACCATTTGAAAATCTACTTACTATATATCTATTATATAATAATTCTAAGAAACATAAATTGTATCTATTAAAAAAAAGGGCGTACCCAGTGCCGGAGGCTCCCACACTGCGGGGTTTGAGGAAGGGAAAATAGCCAACAACCTTTCCCGCACAAATGTGCAGAGGCTGGGGCTTGAACCCTGGACCTCTTGGTCACAGGCGGTAAAGCTCTACCGCTTGCACCAGGGTACAAATTGTATCTATTAATAATTCTAAAAAACAAACTGTATGCTTCTGCAAATTTTACTATTTTTATTTATTACGCATGTGTAAAACAGTTTAAATCTGGAAGTGTTTCTTAGCAGTTCCCTACTCAATCATTGCATAGGTCATGCTCATGATTATTTCTCAATACAAAAAGAGGCCAAAGCTATGGTATCACTTGAACATGCACACCTGAATTAAACCTTAACCAGGGCAAGGTTAACCAGATATGAATGAGCATTTAAGATGAGAAAACTCCAGATGGACCTAAGTGCAGTTTCCCTTATATTGATATAATCTGGGCATAATAGAAAATACAAAAAAAAGGTGGGGAGCTTCCCTGCTGTTTCAGCTCAAAAAAAGATATAATCTGGGCACTCCTACATGCTAAATGTTCTCGAAAAATGTACCAGAAATGCCATAGAAGACAAGTGCATCTAGATCTGTTATCATATCATGGTAACTCAAGAAGTTTTTCCTTTTGTACGAAGGTCTACCATGTAGATACAATGGAACTTAATGCGTCGTTGCGGTTACAGCATAGTATAATAGACACAAATATTGAGGGCAGCGAAAGAACAGTTACCAAGGATGTGTGGAAAAGAGAAAATACAGAAAGAAGAGAGACATCGTACCATCAAGTTTGACAAATGGGAAAGAGTATGTGCCTGGTTGTTTCCTTGTGGATCCTCCATTGTCCTAGGCTGTGAAGTGTTCGTGTTTGAATAAGCATGACTTGAAACTGATGGCACATCATATTGAAGTCCAGAAGGATCAAGTACGTCCTGCCTGAGCTCATTAGCCTGTGAAACAGAAGGCGCATCAACATTCTCTATGTTGGCTCCCAGCATGCCCTCAAGATTTTCGTTCGCTGGCGAAGTTACTGCACCACTTTCATAGCAATCTTGATTCCTGCAACAGAAAATTCCACGGTGTCAACATTCCCACTACGAAGGGGTAAGGAAAGTGGCACAAAAACAGCAGTAAAATGCTTCACCTAGCATCTATTTGATCTACGGGTGCAGATTCCTCTCGAGCAGGGAATTCCACATTGCTATCCGTGGTCTTCTGTGGGAGTAGCCCAGAAAATGCACCAGATCCAAAACTGCCAAAGCTCAGACTGACACATTCGGTATTTGTAACTTGCAAATGATCAGGAATTATCACTGCAGGGTTATCTTCGGCAGTCTTTTTTGCAGCTAACTCGTCATGTAGGCTTAAACTCTGGAAGTTTGCTGCTGCTGATACATCAACACTGGAATCCTCAACTGAAGATAAACATACATAAACAACAATTAAAACGAATCAGAACTCATTGTGATTTGTGAACCATGCCAACAGTTTTGTACAAAATAAAAAGCAAGACCAAGCTATAAAAAAGCAACATGATTCATAAATATCCAATGAGAAAAGTACAACATGTGAAGCGATGCATACAATGGTAAACTGGACAAATAATTTGACAAGCCCAACAACACTAGAACCAAAATACCACCCCCTTTCTTATGGAAAGTGAAGAACAATATGACAGTCCATAGTTTATTCTTGAATACAAAACAATATATGTCCATATTTGTTCTTTAAATCGGTTTTAAGTACAATATCTATTACTTAATATATACTAGCTCCATTCAATCCCAATAGTATGGATAAAGTGATGCTTTTAGGTGTTTATTATATTTGTCCCAGTAGTTTCACAAATAGTCTGCACAGACCACAACGTGAAATATACAGGCAGAACTACATAATAAATGGTAAAAAAAAAAGTTTACATTAAACAATTCTCAAGCATTTAATTACAATTTATACCACATCTTTCATGATTCTGACTAAGACTGGCAACAATCTAAGATGTTACTTTGGTGATTATTTTGATAGCTAATATACAGAAAACTTAAATAAATGGATGTTCATAGAAAAATTAACCTCTAAATGGTTAACCAACTGCTAGAAGATTCCCATTAGTTCTACACTTACATTCTTGTTCTGTGTAAGAGTAATTATGAGGCTGATAGGAACTTGAGTTGTCCAACATTCCATCATTGTATTCAGAAATACCATCACTAGGTTCCAAGTGTCTCTCAGAGGCAGGTGGTGGTCTCATTGCAAATGTGCTGTTTTCATCATCTAAGTGCGAATTTTCATGTGAATTAACTACATCAGTAACCAATGTAGATGACTGATGAAACGATGCTTCATACAAGGACGGATCACCAGATGTCTCAGGAAGGGAAGATTGGTTCGCAGATGTTGGGTCGTCTTGTGGAGACCAATCAGTACCATATGGGAGCTTGCTGTCAGCAGCAGAATGACCATGATTCATAACCTGAACCGAATCTTGTGCAGGTTGTAACCCCTTGTCAAGCTCTGTTGGGGGAACCATGCTTCCAGATTGTTTCAGGTTCTGGTTTGTGCTTGGCAAAGATGGGTACTGTCCAGCATAACCTCTGTCAGCCGTAACCACAGGTTTGCTAGAAGCCTTGCCCTGATTCCCTTGAGGCCGACCCATTTTCACAATGTCAGCCATCGACAACTGACCAGGTGTCCCAGACCATCCACCATGCTGAAACCCATATGATGATTGCAATGATACAGCTGGTCCATCAGTAACTATGTGTTTGTTTGCAGAGGAACTGCAGAATAGAAGAGAGGATATTAACATCGCAACCATAAAAATGTAATAATAAAAATAAAAATAAAATGAACTAAAAATACTGGCAGCTGAGAATAATTCTCTATTTTATAGAGAAAGGCATCTTGGATCGTTAGGTTGATTCTGAACATTTCTTTTACAAAAACTAAAATGACATACACTAAATAAAATGAACTACCTAAAGAACATAAGAAATTAACACCAAGGATTCTTGTTGTCTTTGGATATTTATACTCAACATGGAAAAAGCACCAGCAGTAACAAAAGATGGACATCACGAGACACAACAAATTATTTGTAGGAAAACATAAAATCGCTTAAAGTAAACATGTGTACCGACAACAAAAAAAACACAAACAAACAGCACAGATCCTCTGAATGGATCACAGAAGGGTCCTTTTGTCCCTTTACCTTGCAATTGTTTGCCTCTGACTGGAATTAACTGATGCCATACCAGACCCTGAGACTGGTGGCCTTGAGGTCATGTTATCTATTTTTGGAATGAAATGAAGATTGGGTCAGAAGAAAGAATGGGCCGCAAAATAAGCTCGAGTCTGAGGTTAGAAATGGCGCATATTCTATTTACCTGTAGAGCTAGAGTGCACAGAATTGCTCCGTCCACCACGATCAGCGCCACTTCTAAGGCCTCGATTAGTAGAACTATTCGCCGATCGATATCTTGTCTCAGGAACCTCTTTAATCTGCTTATTAAATGCCCACAACTATAGTTGTCAGTTCTAGAGGTCAACTAAAAATTGAGCACTTTTCATACAATAACCAAAATTGTAGTTGAATATGCTAACTTCTGATGCAAGGAATGACACATGGTAGAAAAAAGAATCATTAGTGCATACAGAATCATTATCAGTATCATTCACCCAATGAAACTAAATGGTGCAAGAAGGTTGGTTACCAATTTTGAACAAGGTAAATAAAAGCTGGCGAATGGTTATCATCCCATGGGACACATTATAATAAATTTTTTAAAAAAACAATTGATTTCTGACCTCTTTCTTCTTGTCGCGCTTGCTCTTTACCTCTTGGAAAGTATCTGAAAAGAGTATATCCAGTGATGAGTTATCAACATTTATAGGTGTGCTCAGCCCATCAACATAACAAATCAATATTGGTGCCTACCAAATGTACATAATGCAGGTTGAAAACCAATAAAAGGAAAATGATACAAGGCACATGTTCATAATGCAAGATCAGATGATGTCTAGACAACTATTTACATTGCTAGAGAAGCCATGAGTTCAGCAAGCCAGAACATATCCATACATCCAAAGCTAACATTCTTGAGCCCGTCTGGTAAGTAGATAGATTTCATTCCATGACTAGCATATGTAATGTACATAGGTCTAGAGTAGTAAGAAGTTAAGCCACAGCAACGATACTAAAATGTAGAGAACAGATGATTCGAGATCAAAATCATCCTATAGCAAATGTGTAGGCAATATGAAAACACAAGAAAGTTGTGGTGCATTAAAAGTTATAACCAGGAATTGAAATACCAAAAGGAAAATACCATAATAAGCAGAGCCAGAAAAAATTTGTTCTTATACACAGAAAGATTAAACTAAGAAAGAGACAAGACAACATGTGATCTGATGTACATGTTCAATAATAAATCCTATGATGGGTGAATCCAGTGCATAAACACCTTCCTCCGAATTTTATGACTAGCAGACAGGAGACCAAATAAGAGCAAGAGTTCAAACATCATAACCCAGTCTAAAGGCTCCCCTCTTTCCAAACCTGCCTGGCAGCTAAAAGTACCACAGGTTTTCTTTCCCAACAGACTATCTAAGCCTACCGCAACCATCCTCTCCAAATCTGGACCCTAAGTCCTATTCCTATAATAACTAGTACAAAACACAATTCTATCCCACTTAACCAATTTCAGTTTGCCTCCTGTATTGAAACACTAAGAGGTTCAGTCTAATGCAGCAAGCTTGGCTTACTTTCTCCCAAGCTTCAAGTGTCCAGACATTGTCCACACTCCCGTCGCATCCCATTAGAGAAAAGTAAATCCTCCCAGAAGCGACAACCACGAAAAAGTCTGTTCTTGAAATGTTAGGCTGTCACCACAACATAAACAGAGGAACCGGATAGCTAGAAAAGTTAATCTACCTGTGCTGTTGTGTGATATTCCAAAATAGGAAACTCCTTAGTCACTAGTCCTTACCACTAATAGCATTTGCAGGAAATCTAAATTAGAAACCCTAAATGACTAGTGGACATTTGTGACAGCACTCAGCTCCTACATCTAATACTAGTATAGACTCCAACATCTAATACTATACTACTATCTGATATATGCTGACTTTTAAAGATAACTAAACCGAGTATGGTCGAGTGACCCCAAAGGGGAAAAATAAAGGCGCATCCGATTCGCACTAATCGGGCGGCGCGCTCAGACTACAACCTTCATGTCGACGAATCGCCCAGATCAACGAGAGCCCAGTGGTCTAAGACCCGTGTAAACCCTAGCAACGAACCCTACAACGAACAGCTACACAGGCACGGAATCGTGGGGGGTGGGGAGAGGACAGCGCAAGCCTTGCCCGGACCTTGGGAGAGGAGGCGGCTGACTGCCTCGTCGGGGTCCATGCCGCACTCGCGCAGTGCGGCGTAGATCTCCGCCTCGGGGCGGTTCACGATCTCCTTGAGGCCCTGCACCAGCTTCCTCGACCCGGCCGGGACGGGCGCCGCCGCCCCCTTCCCTCCGGCTCCGCCGCCGCTCATCCTCGCCGCCGGGATCCCCGCCTGGGACTCGGGGACAGGGAGACGAGGAGGGCCCGGCGTTGCTGCGGCGCGCGGGGCAGGGGTGGTGGTGGTGGCGGGCGGTAGCTTCGGTTTCGGCCCTGGTTCACTTTGCTCGCTCCCACGCAACGGCGGCCGCTGCCTAATTCCAAAACCCTTCCTCCTCCCCATCCCTCGCGGCGGCCAAGTTTATATAGCTAGACTAGACTAGACTAGACGGGAAGGATGCTGGCCGGGTGGATTACGGAGAAGGTTTAACACGAGACCATAACTCTTTTCCGGCCCCATGTATGGTACGGCGTAGGCAATACGCCGCAATTACCCTGGGTCACGTGTATTTATTTGCGACTACTCCTGCAGTCCTGTCCTGATTACCCTTTCCCCCCAATTTTATACAGTATATATATTAGTATAAAGTAGACACCCTGTCACCCCTATATTATTAGATAAATACAAAAAATAGATAGATAAACTACAGCTCTATAAATAAAGACAAATTAAACTTAAGCCAATAGATCTTGAGATTTGTTGAAGGACATGATGCCTACCATGAAGTCACAAACCCTACTCTTGAGATTTATTTGTTGAAGGATCTTGAGATTTGTTGAAGGACATGATGCCTACCAATAGACCTTCAAATGACTAAAGCTAGGCTAGCAAATCTCGATATTCACAAAAGTCAAAACATAGCTGGCTCGTTGTCAAGGAACATATCGTCTACTATGAAGTCGCAAATACATCTACAAAGAATATGGATGTTTGTCATTACTGATGGTAACTTGTCACGTCATTAGACAGGCGTAAATGGGCATGCCAAAGCTGAGGTCATTGGTGCAAGACGTCGTTAATGTTTGAGGACATGTTTAGCAACCTTGTTATTGCTCACCATTCGAGCAGTAGCACTTTTTGTATTGTCTGAGTTTGGTTACACTAAACAGATGGTCTTAGATGTAGTGAGGATCGCACACCTATACCATATTGTAGGAAGAAAGTGAATATAAATGCAAAGATCGGATCCATTGTCGCAACAAGACACTAATGTTTGGTGACAGATTTGGTAGTCTCATTATTACACGCGGGTGCGTAAACAATTATGCGGCATCATGTCAGCACATAAATATACAATGACTTGTTTTTTAGATATAACATAAGTGGGATTTGGAGATATAGGAAACCTTTTTATGTTTTTTCCATGTTTTCGTCCACACGCCACCCTCGTATAGCGTGCTCACCCTGGCTCCACTAACGCCATATTGATAACCAGCAACCGATGCCAACGAACGATGACTCATAAGTGTCAGTTTCAGCGTTACGAGTCGCATGAGACTTTATTCCCTCGTGAAATCAGGATAAGGACAAATATGGATGTTGATGAGACGGATGTAAAGTATGATGATTGCTCCTAATGAGGTGTTAGCGAACTAGTAGTCATTGGGACAAAAGTACTACTATTTAGTCATGGCATGTAGGGAGAGCGACAAAAGATGGCGGAAGAGAACTCGCAAAAAGCAAGCAAAAAACGCAACTTGTGGTCAATAAACTGTGAGAAAAAGGAACAATGTGATTTAGTCTTACAAGTTTGTTAAAAACGGGTGTTCTTTTTGTGTGCCAGATCACGGTGACAGCGCGAACACACATTACAAAAAGGCGAAATTGCCCTTGCCCTGCTCCCCTCTCTCCCTCTCCCTCTACAATAGCCGGGTCCCACAGCTCGTCTCGCTGCTAGGTGGGCCTCACTCACTGGCTTCGTCTCCCACACATCCAGCTTCGTCCTCCTATCCATACGTGACTAGCGGTTGCAGATGTTATCGTAGGTAGATTATTTTTTTAAAAGCATGCATGTTTATATTGAAAAACAACTCAAACACGCATGAGCGTTCTGCATATCATTGTATTTAAGAAGATGCTGCCCGTGCCGACATAAAAGTTAAGCTACATTTTGAAAAAGCAACAACAACATCCTTGCATCACGTTTTATCAAGAAAAAAAAACATCCTTGCATCATCCTTCATCCTTGAACCCCAGAACTGGCGCGGTTGTCTCCTGCGATCTGCTTTCGTCTTTGACGATCTATATAGCAGTTCGGCGATCGTAGCGGATGACTCTCAGAAACAATTTGCGTTGCGTCGCGGTTTTTTAGTTTGTCTCACCAGAAGCAGACTCTTTTCATGTATCATGTACATGATAAGCTAATTTTTGCAGTTTCTTGCTGAAACTCGAACAAAAAGGTCCTACAACAGGCGAACTCTTCTTCAACATCGTCACTCGTCAGACCCTCTACTTGTCTTGTCGGTCGAGCAGGGGCCACGGCCACTCATCGGTCCAGTCCACTAGTTGGGCCGTGGGGACTCATCGTCCCTGACTGGGCTTAAAAAAAAAACCCCCGAAACAGTGGAAACCTCAGGATTTCCTTGCGCTGCTAGCCTGCAATGCGTGTGAGCGTGGCTGTGTCTCATTTCAAAGCTGCAGAGGAACTTAGCGTTCTTTGGCGAACGGAGACAACGGCACTGCCGATTTCTGGACAACTTGCTTAAACCATACTAGCATCTAAAAGGCTGTCAACTAAACTTATAGACACATTCTTGCATGTGTATATACGAATTGCAGACAAATAGCACAGCTAAACACCATGACTATACTGATAAACAAGTGGAACTAAATTGAGCCTGTCAGTGTCAGAACTCCGTTTTCTCTTACAATGTCGAACACCGATTGCTCAATGGCTGGAATACGCTGATCGGGGGAAAAAAAATCCAGAACGGATCAACAATGCAGACTGCAGCTAAACCAAAACAGGATGTTTTTTTTTACTCTTCTCAGTTCTCACTGTAAGGATCGCTACAAGAATGGGTTGCACAGGACACACCGACACAGGGATCAAAACTTGAGAATTTTTGTGGCCACAAATTAGTCCTAGAATAGATCAGCAGAATTCTATGGTCACAACCTCTGTCAGGTAAGCAAATGTCTGAGCTCTGATGTGTAATTCAGCGACCCTGTTCTGGGTTCTGATCAATTTCTCAGGCAAATAAATTCGGCAGTGACTAAAAAAAAGAGAGGAAAGAATGAGTGGTATTGGACGCGGCGCGATGCGAGACAATGAACAAAATTATTCTTGTCGATTGAACTGAACCCTGGTACAGTGATTTACATCATGGTACAAACCGAAACCAGTGCGCGCGCGCTCACATGCATCCGGACACCTAAAAGATCATCGGCGGCGGCGCCTCCCTCACTTGCCGGGCACGAAGTTGGTGGCGTAGGCCCAGGCGTTGTTGTTGACGGGGTCGGCGAGGTGGTCGGCGAGGTTCTCGAGCGGGCCCTTGCCGGTGACGATGGCCTGGACGAAGAAGCCGAACATGGAGAACATGGCGAGGCGGCCGTTCTTGAGCTCCTTCACCTTGAGCTCGGCGAAGGCCTCGGGGTCGTCGGCGAGTCCGAGCGGGTCGAAGCTGCCGCCGGGGTAGAGCGGGTCGACGACCTCGCCGAGCGGGCCGCCGGCGATGCGGTACCCCTCGACGGCGCCCATGAGCACGACCTGGCACGCCCAGATAGCGAGGATGCTCTGCGCGTGGATCAGGCTCGGGTTGCCCAGGTAGTCCAGCCCGCCCTCGCTAAAGATCTGCGAACCGGCCTTGAACCACACGGCCTCGCCGAACTTGACGCCGTTGCGGGCGAGCAGCTCCGGGAACACGCAGCCGAGCGCGCCCAGCATGGCCCAGCGGGAGTGGATCACCTCCAGCTCCCGGTTCTTGGCGAACGTCTCGGGGTCCGCCGAGAGCCCCGCGGTGTCCCAGCCGTAGTCTCCGGGGAACTCGCCGGTCAGGTAACTCGGTGGCTCGCCGGAGAGCGGGCCCAGGTAGAGCACGCGGTCAGGGCCGTACCACGGGCTGCCGGACGCCGCCGGCTTGGCCTTCGCCGCCGTCTTGCGCATCGTCACGCGCGCCTCGCCGAAGAGAGAAGACGGCACGTTCACGGCCTTGCCGGCGAACGCCGTGGAGGAGAGGGCCATGGTGCTGCTCGCCATTGCGCTGCTTCTGCTTGAACTGGTTGATGCGAGGTGTGAGAGTTGCAGATCGATGGCTTGAGTTGCTGTGGAGACGACCAAGGTATTTAAAGCGATGGCCGCCGCGAGCAAGTTCTATCCTGAAAATTGCCAAGTCACAGAAAAATCTGTTGCTTGGATGCCATTGGTGCGTGCGGGATGCTGGAACACTTGGCGCGACGAGAGCCTCAGGCAGATGAGGCAGCTCTGGCTGAGGCCACAGGGAGAAAGGTGATTGGGTGCCCGAGATACTGTGGTGGTTGTGGATTTCTCTTGAGATTTCTCGACTTTTTTGTGATGCCACAGATGCAATGCAAAGTGGTCGCCTCCTCTCTTGGCCCCTTGATGATATTTTTGCAACTCGGTGCTCACTTGAAGTCCGGTTTCACTTTTTATTTTTCTCCGACGCGCAAAAGATTTGAATGTTTTTTTTTTTATTACAAGAAAGTAACAATGTATAGTACAATAGGGACTCTAAAGATGATCAGTAAAGAATTTGGCCTCCCCACCACCCTGAAGAGTCATGTTTCACTTTGAGAAACGGTAAGAAAGCAAATTGTATTTATGATGAAATAGATCGTCTTAGTGGCAGATTGATAGCGACTCCGTGAGACAAGTGAAACAAGCTACCCCCGGTCGCTGCCGGTTGTTGTAACGACTTGTTTGTATGAGACTGACAATCGACAGTTAACGTGTCGCTGTTTAGAACCACTAGAAATCGTAACTTTCAGATATAATAAGTGTCCAAGTAAAAACAGCAGGAAGCATGCCGCCCTCCCCGTTTCATCGGCAGCTTTCAATGGATCCCATGTTGTCAAAAAAAAAAAAATGGATCCCACACTTGCGACCATGGGCCGAACGGATTGTAACCCTTTCCAGGCCGGGCTCCCAGGACGAAACCAGTCTTGGGCCGAGGACAATCATAGTAATCATGGGCATAATGAGCATTTGGTGTAAAGGCCCGCAAGTCCACTGCACGTTTGGTGGTCCAGACCTCCTCCCTGTAAATGATGCCACTGGTGCACCACATGACGATGCATAGTATTTTTTCCCCCTCACACATTTTGATGAGTGGCATGTGGCGAGGCACGAACAGCACACAACTTTTACGCTTCACTCACATGATATGCGCGTCGGCAGCGTCCGTAGCACGGCGCGGCCGCATCAAAACATCGTCGGGTGTGCCGTGCTATCGTATACTCGTCACATACAATCTGCCCTGCCGCGTTCCCAGCCCGGTACAAATACAACACACGCAACGCAAGACCGGCCACGAAACCCAGCAGCAAGCCTCACCTCACGCGCTCGCGCCGGCCCTCCTCCTCCCTCCTGGTCAGTTCGCCTAGCTCGCTCGAGTCTGAATGTCCACCATGTCACTGGGCAAAGTCCAAGAACGAAACCCAAGAATTCAGACGACGCCTCGGGAGGAAAGGAGGAAGATTTAGGCCTTGTTTAGATAGTAGAAAAAAATAAACTTGATGAATAGTATTATTTTCGTTTTATTTGATAAATATTGTCTGATCGTAGATCAACTAGATTTAAAAAATTTATCTCGTAATTTTTAACTAAATTGTATAATTAGTTATTTTTACCTATATTTAATGCTCTATGTAAGCAGCTAAATATTGATGTGACAGAGACAGCGAAAAATTTGCAACTGTTTGGAGGTATCTAAATGGCCTTAGCAAAGCGGGCAAGGCGAGGACGCACCGGCACCGAGCGCGCACGGCCCGGGACGGGACGGGGCGCGACGCGCGAGGCCCACGGGCGGCTCCACGTGTCCTGTCCGCCCGCGATTTTTACTCCAAGCCGCGCTTTCTCTCACCTGCCCGTCCGCATCCATCACAGCTTGCCACTTCAGTCCCTCCAGACCCCTCTGTGACTGTGATCCATCCCTGCACAGCTGCACTCCACCCCGCGCGAGCCGAGAGCGGTACAGCTTCTCCGAGACTCTAGAGACGCCACCGCATCGTCGTGCGCCACGAGAATGTCCATCTCGATGAGGCTCGCGATCCCGATCCCGGCCCCCACCGCCGCGCCGACGCGGCTGAGGGTGCGAGCGGCGGCGGGGAACGGGGGCTCACTCCCCGTCGCGCGCGCCGCCGTGCGGACGGAGACGGCCGCGCTCAGGTGAGTCCGAGGCCGCGGGGGCCGTGCGCCCTCGTCGTCTTTCGTGGGGTTATTGTTGATCCGACCTGACCGTTGGATGGTGAGGCTGACGCGCATTTGTGACTGGCAGGGGATGCGCGTCGCTGCCACTGAAGCCGCTGGGCGCCGGCCAGCAGCCGGCCCGGCGCGGGGGGGCCGCCGCCGTGTGTCACTCGTCGGCGTACCTCGACGCCCAGACCATGCAGTGGATCTCCGCGGGAGCCAGCGCGTGAGTGCCTCAGCTGCCCACCGATCCTGACACCCTAAACCAAAAGTCCCTTTCTTTCCACTCTGCTCTTTGTGGGCATTATTACCCCTCTCCCTCTTGTCTTGTGTGATGGGTGCGAGTGCGAAACTATCCACACGTCCAGAAACATGGCCTTTGTTTTCTTTTGCCGTGCATCTGTCCATCTGTTGCCATTTTTGCCTTCTTATTAATGATCCTGAACTGTCTGCATGTGTTGGCGTCTTGATAGCTGTATACGCTGCGAGATGTATGTACCATGTGGTTAATGTGATCATATTATTCATGTTGCAAGGCATATGCAACCTAATTTCATTTGCAGTAGCTACAACTAAGTGCTCACTCCAGTCAAAAAAACAAATGTCATCCTGTTCATAGAATACATTTCCCGTATGGAAAGATATGAGTCATTGTCTTAATCTTAAAACATACTTTCATTTGATCTTCCAAATATTGTTTGTCCTATCGGGGTAACCACTTAGCATGTGTGTGTATCTACTATTCTACTTCATGCTTCTGACCTCTTACGAATTCCTAGACATGCTCATATTGTGAAGAGGACGAACTAACTTGTAATGTAAAAAGTAGAATTAATCCTGACTCGGATCGTGCCCTTCCCTAGCATGACACTGGACAGTCAATTCAAAAAGAAGGGAATGTCCACATATTCTTCGAACTCCAACTTCTTCCTAACCGTTTTAGGACTTCCAGGGAACACCTGCGATTGTGGAGATACATGTATAACTTTGCAGTACCCTTTAGGATTCTTATTTGAAGAACATTAACTGTTCTTATCTTTTTCAGAGTACTATTACTTGCTAAAGGCACTGCCATACACAAATCCTTCCTTGTGCCATTTTTTGCTCTTCAAGCACCTGGCAGCATAATCTCATGGATCAAGTAAGATACTGCTATTTGTGGAAATCATTGTTTTATACCTGTGTTTTCATATCTTCCTTTGTCTGCAATACAGTTTGTATGCTTCTTATTTCAGTGAAAGTAGTATTCTCATGCCTACTTATTTTATGTTATCAACAAACCATATCTAGGGGTGAGTATGGCCAGTGGACTGCTTTTCTCACTCTGTTACTGCGTCTGTTCTTCTTCATTCCAGGTGAAGTAACAAACACGGTTAATATAAGTGTATTTATGAGATTCTTTCTGTCTGCTAATAACGAATTTCATACTTAGTTTTTGAGATAATGGAATGACACATTTTTTAAGGGAACATCATAGACCTGTGGCCAACCTAAACAAATTTATTGCTTTTTTTTGCAAGTATTCCCGTGTAGGATTCAAGAAAAAAGTAACATGGGGAGTATAAAGTTATATCATAGTCCTACTATAGCAAACCTGAAGACAGTTCACGTTTTTGTAGCGTTGATTCAGAACTGATTTATGTTGTAGGTAACTAGTCTATCCAGTTGTTTATTATACCTAAAATCCAACTATTATAGGTGAACTGGAGCTTCCGCTATCAACAATGCTGCTTGTGAGCGTTGCTCCTTACCAAATGATGAATCTGAGGTATGAAAGATTTCAACATTGGCCCTGATGCATATCCTGATGAACTTTTGTTTACGCAGCTTTTTATTAACTACAGTATATGAGCATTTCGGTTAAACAAGTAATCATCTTTTCATTGTAGTACTGAACTGTGTTCTGTGTGAAGAGCAGCAAGCACTTACACCTTGTGTATTTTTGTTGGAGAAAACACACTGAGACTTGTAATGGTAGCATATTTTGAAGCATCATCATCATGCTGATTTCATATTCTCAAATTTTCCTTATGAAAGTTGTTGCTTATTTTTCATGAAAAGAAAAAAAATCACTAGTTTTTTTTTCTCGTGTGCTCTGAATCCTCTGATTTCCAATTTGTGGTTACAGGGGAACTCAAGGCGGTGCAGTACTGTCATTGGCCATAGCTGTGTATCTCGCCTTCCAGCACTTCACTAGGGTGGGCGGTCTAGGCAAAGCTTTTGAGCAGGGATCAATTATTGCGACCTTGGCCATCATCTGCATCATGATTGTTCCCTTGATGCTACTATTCTGATTTGGATTAAGTTGGCAAGAGTTTGCTTCTCCTTATGTGCGTAGGACATAAATTAACCTTGTAATGCCATTCTGTCAAAAAAAAAACCCTTGTAATGCCACATCCCATAAGTCTTCCTAGTTTTCTTTCCCAAAATATATGCACTGATATAGTTTAATGCCCTGATCTTTGGTTTGGTAATGTTCGTTCAAACGATTTTGGTACCTCAGTGGCAGTGAGTGCCCTTCCGTGGTTATTAAGTTCTCTCCTTTGTTGTCTCTTGTTCGTTCTTGCATTAGAAGTATCTGTTGGTCAGAGGTGATTGTGTTCCAAAATCACCTTAGTCACTTCCACATTTCCTTTTTCACTATCCATTTTAAGATTTATGTGAATCAATTCTAGTTTCTGTACGAGGCCGCTTTGTTAAATGATCCATTTTGTTTTGCAATCGATAACCTAGATAACCTAGATCAAAGCAATCACATGATGCGAATTCAATCAATTTGAAGGAGCAATTCACGTGGGAGACAAAAAAGACGTGGGAGACAAAGAAGAGTGGCAAATTATCAAGACTTGCTTCCAAGGGGTGTTTTCAATAATTATATGAGTTGCAACACATATTATCTAACAGCACATGATACATCAAGATTCATGAAGCACATTCATCCACTGATGAAGTGAAGAGACAACAAGGAGCAGGCAATACATGTGGACACATGTCACACGGTGATTGGTTTGGTGTTGCAACACATAGTTGTTGCAATGTGTTTCTGAGACCCGCTCACAGTCTTGAAGCACAAGAGAAGATCCCGACACCCATTGACCTATCTTATCCCGCACCAAAATAGCCGGGTTGCGATCGAAACAAAGCTCTCTTATGCACGAAGCAATCTCGAATTTCGTTTTTATTTGTTTACAATAATTTCGTTTATAGGAGTCTTCTAAGTTTCAACCAAACACCCAGAAGTCTTCCAAGTTCTAACCAAATCTATACTTATCTATAAAAAGCGAAAATTACTCCATCCAATTTTCTTTCACCTCCGTATTTGGATCGGTGACGGTAGGTTCCTCTCCTCTACGTTCAGTCTATATAGAATTAGGATTATATTTAATTTTCTGCCTCTCCTCCAGTTTACGTTCAGAGTCCGTTTAGAACTAATGGCATCCTAACTTCTATTCGGACAGTGAAGACCGGATAAAAGGTAAATCCAAATCCAACAAAAATAGTACGCAACAGCAAAGATGAAAAAAATAGTCAAAAAACTTGACATGAACGAGAATTGCCTGTATTATTGTCGTTCAACTTTGACACTTATCATTATGGATGGTCTCCCATCCAAATCCAAGCTCAAATGAAAATAACTCCGAAAACACAAATAGCCTATAAAATCAAACCAATCCATCCATACACAAATCGATCGATTTAGAAATTAGATCAAGCCTCCAGGTCGTCCAAAGTGCCGGCGACGTGCCTCAGTGCCGCCATCACGGTCCGCTTGTGCAGGCAAGGCGACGAGCTTGGCTAGCACGAATTGATCCAAGTGAAAATCAGATCAAGACTCCTCGCCCCGGCCCGCAGTCTGCACTGTTAAACAGGTCCACTTGTCCAGGGGAGGCGGCGAGCTTGGCTAGCTGACGCTGCGAGGACCTCGTCCGCGTTGGACTGGACGTGGAAGGCCATGATGGCGGTAGCGAGGCACACAAAGCCAAATGAACGGGAGCCGCCACTGGCCTTAGCGCCGCTGTTGAGGGCAGCTGCTGCCACCACACACTGTAAAATAAACGTGTGACGCCGCTAGCCATAGACATAGCCGTCTATACTCATAATTTATATTCATGCGAGTTAGATAGCATATGTCCAATCAACGTACGCTATATGATTCTAAAGTGTACTAGAATAAATAACACAAGTTATAATTCCCGTCGCACCGTACGGACTTTGCTAGTGACATTTAAGAGTGAAGATGATTCGTATTAGACATAAATGCATTAAGAAGGGTCAAGATTTGATACGATGACGTTACCATCTTCTATTGTGGAGATAGATTCATTAGAAACTTGATTGAAAAGTAATTTGACGGACAATTTTTGCATTTTTTTGGGGCAGGGAGTATTTTGAACGCAGAACACGCTTCGTCGTTCATAATTCATAAACGAAGTTACATAGGACCCTGCAATCTTGACATTGACACGTAGGACCCTCAGATGCAATCTGGAGCGTCAAATATTTTACGAGCATATAAAAATTCGTTTTACACCCAAACCCTAAAGCCCCCTCCTCCCCGTAATCCCACCCCAGCCGCCGCGCCGCCGCTTCTAGCCTGCGGATCCAGCCCAGCTCGCCGCCACCTCTACCCTCCGGATCCAATCTAGCATCGCCGCCGCAACTATGGGCTTCGACGTCGGCGTCGTTCCGTCCAACCCCGACGGCTGGGGCCCTCCTGACGTCCCGGCGATCCCGCAGTCCCTGGGCGGCGGCGCCTCCATCCCCTTCGCGCCCTTCTCCCGCTCCGACAAGTTGGGGCGCATCGCCGACTGGACGCGCAACCCCGCCGGCCCCGCCGCCTTCGCCGCGGCCTCCCGGGACTCCGTCTTCGACTTCACCTCCACCGACGACTCGCTCATCGCCGGGGCCGAGGACTCCTCGTTCCGCCTCGTCGATGCTAAGCCGCCGCCGCGGCCACAACGGTTCGGCCCCAAGTGGCGCTTCAACCAGCGCCAGCAGCTCCCGCAGCGCCAAGACGAGGAGGTGGAGGCGCGCCGCCGCTTGGCCGAGAAGGAGCGCGCACGCCGCGACCGCCACTTCCAGAACAACCGCTCGCATCATCACTCCAACTTCGGGAGGTTCAACCAGCCCTTGTCGTCGGCCAAGCCCTCCGTCGACATCCAGCCCGACTGGACCATGCGCGAGCAGATCCCCTTCGCCAACTTCACCAAGCTCTCCTTCTCCGTCGCCGACCAGCCTGAGGATCTCCTCTTATGCGGCGCCGTCGAGTTCTACGATCGGGCCTATGACCGTGTCAACCCCAAGGCCGCGCGCCGTCTCGAGCGCTTCAAGTCCCGCAACTTCTTCAAGGTCACCACCACCGACGACCCTGTCATCCGCCGTCTCGCTGAGGAGGACAAAGCCACGGTGTTCGCGACTGATGCCATCCTCGCCGCGCTCATGTGCACGCCCCGCAGCATCCAGTCGTGGGACATGGTCGTCCAGCGCGTGGGCAACAAGCTGTTCCTTGACAAGCGTGATGGCTCCCAGCTCGACCTGCTCACTGTCAATGAGACTGCGCAGGAGCAGCTTCCTGAGAACAAGGATGACATCAACTCAGCGCACTCGCTCGCTGTTGAGGCCACCTACATCAACCAGAACTTCTCACAGCAGGTACTGAACCGCAATGGTGAGAAGGTTACCTTTGATGAGCCCAACCCATTTGCTTCTGAGGGTGAGGAGGCAGCATCTGTTGGCTACCGCTACCGCCGCTGGAAGCTGAATGATGAGATCAGCCTTGTTGCTCGCTGCGAGGTGCATGCTGTCAATCTTGATTCAAGTGGTGGTCGCCAGTTTATTACCCTCAACGCCCTAAATGAGTTTGATCCAAAGATTACTGGTGTTGACTGGAGGCAGAAGCTTGAGACCCAGCGTGGAGCTGTCCTTGCTACAGAGCTCAAGAACAATGCGAACAAGCTTGCGCGTTGGACTGCCCAGGCTTTGCTTGCTGGTGCTGACATGATGAAGTTGGGCTATGTGTCACGTGTGAACCCCCGTGATCACTACAACCATACTGTGCTCACTGTGATGGGGTACAAGCCAAGGGATTTTGCCGCACAGATCAACCTCAACACTGCAAACATGTGGGGAATCGTCAAGTCAATTGTGGACATTTGCATGAAGTTTGAAGAGGGCAAGTATGTGTTTGTGAAAGATCCAGCAAAGCCACAAGTGAGGATCTATGAGGTGCCATCGGATGCGTTTGAGAATGATTATGTTGAAGAGCCACTTCCAGAGGAGGAGCAGGTTCGCCCGCTTGGAGAAGTTGATGCCACTGCAGAGGAAATGGATGCTGTTGCTGAGGCAGAGGCCAAAAATGCATCTTCTGCCAATGGTGGTGAGGGTGAGAAGAGTGCAGATGCCACAGTTGCTTGAAGGGAATAGAGGTTTCTGTTTTTGGCTAATTATCTGTTTCATTGAAGACCTGAACTGCCAGTATTGATACAGGTCTTGTTTTGGTTAATGAGAAAACTGTCTCATTTGTTTTTACTTTCATGCCTAGACATGCTATAGTTTTGTTTAGCACCCCTCATTTGGAATTTGGTACTTATATACTGGTAGTTTAATCGTTTCTGCTACAATGTTTCTGTGTATGAACTATTGAATCTGTTTGTGTCTTCATTGTTAAGTCTTAGCAATGATGCATCATTGAAACTTTTAATTGTGCTTTGAGTGATTCTGGCGTTGGGTGAGTTTGAGTTGCTACTGGTGCATTATGTAGTTGTAGATGTAGATAGAAATGTGTGAAGAGATCTATGATTCCTGTCCCTGTGCTCTAGGTTTAGGGTTGCGTTTTCTACAACTTTAAGCAACATCTGATTTTACAACTGTTTGACAAACCCTACTACCCTAGATGTACATGTGGAATCCTGTTTTAAGACAAAACCCTACTACCCTAGATGTACAAGTGGAATCCTGTTTTAAGGCCAGTCACTGTATATAATATTCATTTCAAACCTCCATTGTAAATGCCCTCACTCTGTGACCTGGAGCAAGATGGTTTTCAGTGTTCAGACTGCATATTCCTTAATTCATGCTGCATTTCGTATGTTGAAACTTTTGGTGTTGCATTATTGGGTTTTGAACAGAGTTGCCCTTTGCAATCTCTTTAGTGAGGAAATATCAGTTCTGAATTCTTATAATCTTTAGTGAGGAAATATCAGTTGGCTTTGTCTCCATTTGTTCTTTCATAGTAAACAGCGAATGTAAGTGCCTTGTCTAGGGTACCTTAGTCATTTGTTTATAGGCTCAAATGTTACTATTTTTTTTCTTTGGAAAAGGAACTTGTCTGAAAGATATCAGCTACAAATGTGGTTGACAAAGGAACTTGAGTTGTGAGTTGTGGCATTGATAGAAACATATCACGTTTAGGCGTTTAGCGCTTGTTATACAACTATTCTCGTCTTCAATACTGCGAAGTATTGTGTACTTCCTATATCCGGCAAATGTATTGAGACATACTTGAACTACTAGAGGAGTATTGCACTTAATGATCTGAAATCCTATGATTAGTGTCACTGAATTGTGCTGCAATCTTATGCTGCTGCTCTTTGACGAATTTGGGCTGCAATCCTAATGCTAGTTACAGTTTCAGCTCAAGTTTGGTGAAACATCTTCCAAAAAAAAGATGTGTTGGTTCCGGCAAAGTATATACAGATTATCTTTGGTTCTATAAACAATTGCATGAGACGAAAATGCGCTGCACACAACTTCATTGAAGGTCTGGTACTCTCTGAAGTTGAGAATCACTCTCGTTATGGACCAAAGCTCTGCATCAGGAATGTGACGGACCGGTTCAAGGCACACAGGGGAACGCGTTATTGCATTTTTCTGTTTTGCAGAATAAAGCAGCTTTACTCAAATGTCTATGCAGAATATATTTTGTAGTTATTGTTTTTGTTTACATGCCCGTGCGTTGTTACGGGTATACATAGAATCCATAACATACAACCACAGCAGTCAATCAAATAGTACATGCACCAACGATGAGCTCAACGAGAAAGAAAATTACCAAGCTCCTTTTGCCTTGCAATTGGGCAGTATTTGAAGCAACAAGCTCAACAGTACTTTATTTGTAAAATGGTTGGTAAAAAGTTAAGTTCAAATCCTTGGTGACATTGTTTAGGTTCACTACTATTTCATCCACTACCCTTTTACATATGGAGAGTATGTACATATTTGAGTTTTTATAAGAAAAGCAGAATATGTAGTTATGTGTTCTGTTAGGCAACCAGAGAATGAACGTGTTCATTATAAGCTTCATTTTGGCGAAGCATGTGCAGAGGATGCTTCTACTGCTTCCTCATATTACAGTACAGACAGCACATGACATCTTCATGATGTGTAATATATTGTGTGGAATGATAAAGATATTGACCTCCTTTCTGGAATTGCTTCAGTAATTGTTTTCCATCTAAGGCGATTTTGCCCTTGATTTTACTTTCTACTTTAAAACAAAATGCAACAACACAAATACATGGCTGTCTGCCTGTGATTCTGAATATTCACCTGAAGAGCCTTGTATGTGCACCCTTTTGGCCCTCCCAAAACCGATGCAGACACAACATGTACAGGTCTGCTCCTGGATTTTCAAAGGAGCCATATAGCTCTGACGATTGCAACAGCCAATTAGACACGCCTAATTGGATAACTACCTTGAGAAACTCTCCAATTAATCACCGTGTCAGTGAGCATGGCAGCCTTTTCAACAGTGAATCTGACAGAGTGGCAAACATTGCAAATATAGAAAAAAATAGATAATAGATGATGGTAAAAAAACTGAATCGATAAAGCACCCACCTGACTGGATTCCTCCCAGTGGTTCGTCCTACACAGCAGCCTCGCCTTTTCAAATTGGAATTTGAAAATGGACTAAAAGCAATAGATTAAGACATAGAAACCACAATTTATTTAATCTTTTTCGCTTCCCTTGACAAATCAACATGATAACATCTAGTTTGCTAGAAAGGATGTGCGTGATTCTTCTGAACCCCTTCAGGAGATTCTAAGTATTTAGGACACAATGAAAAACTGTTAAAGTCAGTAGGCACGGAACTAAATCTACCTAGTAACAGCATGTCGGTGTTTTGACCCTCGAGGGGTTAACATCAACGAGTAATATTGTAATTGCGTGCTCCCTAATCCGGTGGGTGATGCAAGAAGGACACAATGATTTATCCTGGTTCGGGCAAAGAAGGCCCTACGTCCAGCAGAGGGAGAATAGTTCGTGTTATCTTGCACCGAAGTGCTAGTACAGGGGAAAATACAAGCAGATGTGAGGAGTGTGAGGTGGGGCTTTGGCGGTCGGACGCCTAGCTCTCGACCTTACACAAGCTCACGGTGTCGTTCTATGATCTAAAGCCTTAGCTATGCTCTGGATCCTCCTGTTCGGGGTCCGGTCCCTGTTCTAACGTCCTGGCGCCTCCTTTTATAGATGAAGGAGGGGCACAGGGGTACATGTGATTCGAGTTCGCATGGCGGATGATGTATGACGTTGAGGCCGATCACGTCGGTGCCGTTGTAGTGATGTACGTTGGTATGGGAGGCCCTGCAGCCGTCGCGTCGGGAGTTGTTGAAGTTCCGCTCGAGGGTTCGTTGATGAAGTCGAGGGGCGACGGTCGAGGGTCTTGGCTGGAGTCGAGGGGGGTCGTGCCGAGGAGGTCGAACCTCACCGGATAAGGCCGAATCTCGGAAAATACAGGAAACGTGCTGGTTTATGCGTCTCGAGGTGGTGCTGGACGTGGCACAGTGCTCGGTATGGCGCTACAGCGTAGTACGATCCGTAGAATTCCGGGGCATGGGCGGTAAAAGCAGATTTGACTGCCACGCCTGCAACTATTACCGTAACTGTGGCCATACGGTTAGGCGGGGGTAGGTAGATTGCATTAAATGCGCCTGGATCCGTACGGGAGAGTCGGTAGCCGAGGGGTGCACCGTCCTCGAGGACCGCCCATTCGCCCGGGCGAAGTTCCGTCTTCGAGGGCCGGCTCGTTCGCCGGGCGGAGTTCCGTCTTCGAGGGGTCGCCCGAGTTGTAACCTCCCGTGTACAGTACCAGTCCGTTTGGTAGCCACTCAAGTGTACAGTACCAGTCCGTTTGGTAGCCTCTCGAGTGTACAGTACC
>CM041641.1:3896393-3996720 GCA_023333625.1 Bothriochloa decipiens
GTGTACAGTACCAGTCCGTTTGGTAGCCTCTCGAGTGTACAGTACCAATCCGTTTGGTAGCCTCTCGAGCAGGCTTTGGCTTTGGGCCATTGTTGTCCATTCGTGGGTCGGCCCAATATGTCTTAGCCCGCGGGTCTTCGTACGTTAGCGCGGGAGGTTATTGGAGGGTTAGTGTTGCTGATTTTACGGGGTTTAGTTTGGTAAACCAGGGGTTTGGGGTACCCGTTTCCAGGGTATCGACACAGCAGAAGACATGTAATTTTCTGTATGCTTTCTCTGACATGTACAATTATGAATCACATGGAACTTCTCTAAAAATTTTGCATCCAAAAACCAGGATAAAGATATGTGAACCTACATTCCAATAAGAACATAGAGCACCACAGAACTTTGGTTGGGCCGCACCAATGTATGACCTGTATGTGCTTATTCGAACAGAACCAATGTAGCAATTGTCCTTCCCATCATCAAATACTTATTGTACACTATAAACCTTTAGGTAATCTCTAATTATTGTTAACGCTAGATTCTAGCATCGTCGAGGCGAACAACACCTGCTCGACCCCCCTCGAAGTCCTCCCTGAACCAAGGAAGAAGACGAGCCGAGCTCTCTTCCCGCGCGCACACACAACACACACTCTGCGAACTGAAGATTGGTGGCAAGAGCTGCCTTTTCCATTTCATAACATACACATTTATACAACCTATCTACCAACAAGGTGGTATGGCTGTCTACAGCTTCTTCTGTTCCTAGTACATGGCTTACATCATCCACTACTCAAACATGGCTGATGTCATGACTATACAGTGGCAAGCATGGCCTATTTCCATGACCTGCTGCACGTCCTGGGCTACCTGCCCCTGGCCATGCTGAGTGAAAAGAATGGGGTGGCAGCAGATTATGTCTAACAATATTCCCCTAATCCTGCTGCTAACCCTTAACCTCCACCATTCCAATCATCTTCTTCAGCTCCTGGAACCGAAGACGCCCGAGTGACTTGGTGAGGATGTCAGCGAGCTGTCGACCAGTGTCGATGAACTCGATGACCAGCTTCCTCCATCGACGCAATCACGAAGGAAGTGAAATTTCACATCGATGTGCTTGCTTTTGTCGTGGAGGACGGGGTTCTTCGCCAGCGCAATTGCTGGCTGGTTGTCCACCTTGAGCCCCGGTGGCTGAGCTTCAACACCAGTGAGCTCGCTCAGCAACCGTCGCAACTAGACCACCTGGCACGCCGCCGTGGCCGCCGCCACGTACTCCGCCTCACACGTAG
Source organism: Bothriochloa decipiens (assembly GCA_023333625.1). Lineage (NCBI taxonomy): Eukaryota > Viridiplantae > Streptophyta > Magnoliopsida > Poales > Poaceae > Bothriochloa > Bothriochloa decipiens. The sequence continues at coordinate 3,897,668 of CM041641.1, forward strand.
ACAAGGTCACCATCTTCTACTTCAACGACAGCCAGGCGATCAGTGCTCCGCCGAGGAAGACGAGCACGCCAGAGGTGCTCCGCCATCCATCCACGTCTCCCACCATGTCCGCGTCACTAAACGTCGTGAGCCCCGGCGCACCCTCCTTGGTCTCCGGCGGTGCTTTGCTGAATACCGACAGCTGAAGCCCGTCGCTCTTGGGGAAGACGATTCCCCACTCCGTCGTGCCCTGGACATAGTGCAACAAGCGGTTGACCACCGTCCAGTGGTCCTCCCATAGATCCTCCATGAACCTAGTCACATAGCCTACCGCGAACGCGATGTCCGACCGTGTGTGAGTCACCAAGCGCAGCCCCCCGACGATGCTCCGGTAGAGCGTTGCATCCACCTTCATCGCGGTGCTCTGCCTCGAGAGCTTGATGCGCTCCTCCATCGGCGTGGCCATAGCCTTGTAGCCCACCATGCCCGCCCACTCGAGCAGCTTCTGCGCGTAAGCGCGCTGCCCAAGTCTGATGGCGTCCTCCCCCTGCCTCACCTCGATCCTGAGGTAGTAGGACAGGGCACCCAGATCGCTCATCCAAAACCATGCGAACATCTCTTCTTTGAAGTTGGCGATGTCCTGAGCCCGCGCACCGGTGACGATGAGGTCATCAACGTACACTTCTCAATGAGATGCTCCTTCCCCCATCGGCGGGTGTACAGCGCGTGCTCCGTGGCGCACCATCCGAACCCGAGCTCAGCCATGGTAGCGTCGAGCTTGGCGTTCCATGCTCGCGGTGCATGGCGCAGCCATAGAGGGCCTTGCGCAGCCGCAACACCTTCTTCTCCATGCCCTTGACGAAGAACCCTGGCGCCTGCTTGACGTAGACCGTCTCAGCCAGGTCCCCGTTGAGGAACGCTGACTTGACATCGAGGTGGTGAACCTGCCACTCCTTGGCAGCGGCGAGGGCGAGCAGGAGTCACACTGACTCCATGCGCGCGACAGGGGCAAAAACCTCCTCAAAGTCGACCCTTCACGCTGCACAAACCCTCGAACGACGAGGCGCGCCTTGTGCTTCACTACGGCCCCACGCTCGTCCCGCTTCACCTTGAAAACCCACTTGAGTCTGCAGATCGATCAGTTCCCAGGTCTTGTTCTCCTCGATGGCCTTCATCTCCTCCAGCATCGCCTTCTGCCACGCTGCGTCGCGCTCCGCCACTGCGAACGTGGTCGGCTCCTCTGCACTCATCAAGAGCAGAGTTTGGTCGTCATCGAGGAGTCACGCCACCAGCCCGGGTACCGCCGTATCTCCCATGACGTCGTCCAGATAGTGGAACTGGACCTCCTCCCCCTTGTGGTACGCATCCATGAACTCTGAGACTTTAGTCGATGGGGCCGCGTACTCGAGGTTCCCACCGCCGCTGTTCCCCAAGGTAGGGTCGTTCACTGCGAAGAAGTTTCGTCAGTCGAGGCCCCCCGAATAGGGATCGAGGCCCCTTGCGCAGTCGAGGCCCCTCGAGCCTGGGTCGAGGCCCTCCTACCTTTGGTCGAGGCCCTATGTCCCTCGCTCGAGGCCTCCCGGCCTCCTGGCCCGCGATCGAGGTGGGATCATTCGAACCCGAGGTCCTTCCGTCAGCCGAGACCCCCCGTCGAGGGGGTGTCCAGCGTATCAGAGTGCGGTCGAGGCCAGGGGACCCTCCTCCAGGTGCACTGGGTGGCTCCTCCACCCTAGTCACCCTGGGCTCCTCTGCTTCCCCCGCCACGGTCTCCACTGCCTCAGCTTCCCCGTCCTCGACGCCTTCACAGCTTCACCATAACCATTGATAACCAGCTGCTCCACGACAAACGAGTCGCAGAGCCCGTCGCTGTCTTGCTCGAGGCCTCCGCCTCCGGCCTGTCCCAGGTCCACGACGCAGCCTCGTCGAAGACCACATCTCGGGACACTACCACCTTGCCACCGACTGGATTGTACAGCCGATAGGCCTTCGATCCCTCCTCGTAGCCGAGGAACACCATGCGCGTGCTCCTGTCCTCTAGCTTGCCGAGCTCGGCTTGGTGGCCTTTACGTGGCTGATGCAACTGAAGGTACGCAAGTATGAGACATTAGGCTTACGCCCATGCCATGCCTCGTATCGCGTCAGCCCCTTTAGGGCCTTGGTAAGCGACCGGTTGAGGATGTGCACAGCGGTCGTGACCGCCTCTCCCCAGAATGCTACCGACATCCCCTTGACCTTCATCATCGACCGCGCCATGCCGACGATGGTCTGATTCCGGTGCTCCATGATGCTGTTTTGCTACAGTGTGTAGGGAGTCGTGAGGTGTTGATCCACACCCTCCTCGGCGCAGTACTCGGCGAACTCCACCGCCATGAACTCGCCGCCACGGTCCGTCCACAGTACCCGGAGCTGCTTCCCCGACTCCGCCTCCGCCCACACTTTGAAGCGCTTGATGACGTCCGCTGCATCACTCTTGCTGGTCAGGAGCTGTAGCCACATGTACCGGCTACAGTCGTCCATGAGCAGGAGGAAATACTTCTGCCCGCCATGCGTTGCCTGCGTGATTGGCCCGCAAAGGTCCCCATGGACCAACTCGAGAAGATCCGCCGTGCGGTACTTCGCCGCCTATGGAAATGGCATCCGCCTCTGCTTTCCCGCCAGGCAGCTGTCGCACAGCTCCCCTGCGTGCTCGATCCGCGGCAGACCGGTCACCATCTTCCCAAGCCGGCCCAGGACGTCGAAGCTCAGGTGGCCAAACCGACCATGCCACAGCCAGGGCTCCTCCGTGCATACCGTCGCCAAACACATCGGTTGCTCCACCTTCAAGTCAAGAAGATAGAGCCGGTTACGGGAACACGTTACCTTGGCGAGCAGATGCCATTCCCAGTCCCGAATCTGTAGTGCGCCGTCCCGGATCATCACCTCCGCCCCGCGCTCGTCAAGCTGCCCCACGCCAACGATGCTCGCGGGATGAAGTACACGTCCGTCAACGCGCGCTGCTCCACTCCAGCACCGGAAGACCATAGTGCCTTGGCCGCGGATGTCCACTTGCGAGCTATCCCCGAACTTGAACGTGCCAGTCTTGTTCGTGTCGAGGTCGGAGAAGGCGGCACGGCACCGGGTCATGTGGTTGCTCGCGCCGGAGTCAAGGTACCACCACTGCTCCTTCTCATCGCCGACCGCGCCCAGGTGCGCTTGCGCCCGCGGCTCGTCAACTTCAACGGCCTACGGCGCAGTCCTCTACTCCGCCTCTGCCTCCCCTTCTTCGTCATCCTGCAGCGCGCAAAACTCACCCATCAGCAACGCGTGCTCGTCGTCGATGTCGTCCTGAGCCACGTGCGCCTCCTCCTTCTTCTCCTTCCTCTCCGGGCACTCGCGTGCCCAGTGCCCCACCTTACCGCACTTTCGGCAAGCGTTGGGGGCAATGGTCTTCTTTTTTTTCTGTCCACGGGTGCCTTGCCGCGGTTCTTGCTGCCATCGCCGCCGCGGTCACCACCGTCGTGGCTAGAAGAGCCTTCCCCAGACCTGCGCTTCTCTTTCATTCGCGCCGTCCACTCCTCCTCCATCAGCAATAGCTTGGGCTTCTCCTTCTCCGGCAACGCCAAGCCGCGTCCCTCCACCGCCCATAGCCGCCCCGCCACATCCTCGAGCGTTAGCGTGGACAAGTCCAGCATCAAACATATTATTAGAGGGAGCTCACTGAAGACAACTTCTGTGATATATCACTCATGCTCACATTGAGATCCAAAATCCACTTTACCTGTTGGTTTTTTTGAGGAAGAAAAAAGTTAGCTAAGACATTTATTCATAGTATTTTCAATAAAGCTTCTGCCAATCTCATTTAATCTCAGGGAATGAATATTGGTATGTGGAACTCAGTACAAGTACAAAGCACATGGATGATTTTTAGACATATCAAACAATCGGCATTTGTGCTTAGTCATCATTGAATTTTAAAGCATATATGAACATTTCAAGCAGCCAACTATTTTCAGAATCTCTATTGTAATTCAAATTACAAGAAAGCACATCGGATAAGTTCTACCTTGCTAAAGCAGCAGCCTAAGTGCAAGAAAAGTGTGGGAGAAAATTCTTCAGGAATCCATATCATATATATATTCAGACCAATGTTTCAAGCATCTCAAATAGAAGTCAGATTTGTTCAGATACCTCCAGCAGTATGACAACAACACCAACGGCCTGAAAAATATTGATAAAGAATGAGCAAAGAATACAGGAGCAGAACACAATGCAGTTGTGCCGGTGAAGGATGATCGATGTCAAAAGGCAGGATGATCGATGTCAAAACTGTTTGCTATTTTTTTGCTTCCTGATATCCCAATTTAATCTAGGCTTCTTGTAACTATTGGTAGTAAATGAATTCCCATTTTGTCATCCTAACTTCAGTAAAACTGAATTTATATGAATTTATATTTCTATCCGGTTCATCTTTGCTGCCAGGGATATAGCACTATATATACTGAAACAACATTGTCATTAGGTGACAGGTGCAGGAGATGTATGCTTTTCAATGTGTGGCCTTTCTTTGTATGCTGTGTTTTCCCACTATGGTCATGCAAAGCACGCAAGTAACACAAAAAAGATAAATATGATGAAGAGTACAGAGTATAGATTTTGACAACTACCAAGGAAGTGAAGCAGTTTTTTCGTTTCCACCATTTTTTCTTTTGTCAATGTATGCACGTCCTTTTTCTGTTCTTCCTCTCAATATGGCGCGGCGGTATGAATCCAAGTCTGCATCATGTATCAGCCTCAACACTTAGCCTGCAAAATGGTGGACAAAGGCATGTCAGTGTACCCACCCATACACAACCAAAATCAGGCAAAGTTGCTTTCACTTAGAATCAAACATAGTTTCAGATCTATTTTTTATTTGTGCTATTATCAACCTTCTTCAGTATCATGTAAAAGCAGCAAAAATACAGAAAGTGAGAGCAGGAACACTGGACTAAGCATATGATGCAGAGAAAAAATTGGAAAAAAAAAATCAGCATATATGATAGAGGAAGTATCTCAGTTACCGCTCCAGCAATACGAGCATAATTAAGCATAGGTAAAACTTGTGCCCTGTCTAGCAAAGAATAATAGATGGTCTGCTATTAATTAGGACAATTTAATTCATTCTGTAACAGTACTAAAGCAGCCATTTAGTTAGGAGTAAGTATACACCATTACTACTCCATGTAATCCTTTTGGTCCAGTGTTGTTAGATGAGCAAAGTACTCTGCCTAGGTCCAATTCAAGTTCACATCCCTATTTTATCTTTGGTCGACTATCATGCCCTCTATTTTAGAAAGTAGATTGTGCCCAGTAAAATTGTCGGCCATGAGATATCTAAAATCAAGTGTTTAAGAAAGGACCCAATAAATCTGCTGGCTGTCGGCCACCAAGACAAGCTAGAAACCAAATTCACAGAACACAGATACATTTAGGAACAGTATCATGCAGCATATAGTACTACCATGCAAGCCAAAGCAGCCGATATCAGCAGCAGGCGGGAAACAAGCAATAGCCGGCCATCAGCACGTACGTACACCATCAGCAGGCCAGCAGCAGCAGCAGCCGGCCATCAGCAGGCCAGGTAGCAGCAGGCCGCCATCAGCAGGGGAACCAGGACGTAGGCAGGAGAAAACAACCAAGGGCGTACGCCAACGTCAGCAGGCAGCAGTCCACGGTAATCCCGGCGGCGGCAAGAAGCACACAGCCGGCCACGGCAAATCTAGCGACTGCGAAGGCAAAACCACCAAACGACGGCCAAGGCAGTTCTAGTGGATGCGAGCGAGGCAAACTGGCGGCGTCGATCGTCTACCCTCGACGGCGAGCGTTGGAGGATGTGATGGAGGAACTGGTGACGACGGATGTCCGCAGCGGCGGCGGCGGCAGCGAAGCAAGCCTACGGCAAAACAAGATCGATGGCGTACGTACCTCGTCCCTACGTCCGCGGCGGCGTCGATCGTCTACCCTCGACGCGAGCGTTGGACGACGAGATGGATCGGAGGAACTGGCGAGTGGCGACGGAAGACCGAGACGGCGTCGATCATATACCCTCGACAATCGGAGGAAACTGGCGAGTGGCGACGGAAGTCCGCGGCGGCGTCGATCGTCGAGGACGTGGGTCCTGAGCACCGGGGGGCAGGTTCTGCTGAAGATCGGGGACCAGGGGAAGGCGGCGCTAGACTCGTCGGACTGAACGGCGCGGAGGCGCGGTTGGGACGGCGGCCTGGCTGTGTAGGGAGGATGCGATGTGCACGAGTTGGCGGCCGGCTTCGTGCGGGCGATGGTTGCGTACTGGACGTCGTGCGCACTGGCGGTTCCGCGGACGCACGATACAGGGAGCGAACGGGGGATTAGCGTGGGCGGGGGGTCATTAGCGCGCGACGGGGGTCATCGGCGGAGGGGGGTCATTAGTTTTGCGGAGACAATACAATTTGGGTCTTTTTAGGAGTATAAAGATTGACATCATGGTTCTCTTGTTTTTGTTCATGGTCATTGTTCACTCTTCTACAAATCGCAGATATAAGTTCCTTTCGGTATGTTTAATTTTTTTTGTTTTTGTTTTGTAGAATAAAGTGGCTTACTCAAATGTGGCACCCTATTGCAGTTTTTTTTTTTCCCTTCATAGACAACATGGTTCCTACAAATAAGCACAAAACTAATCCAAGCAACACCACATCAAGAATCCGATAGATATTGAAGTTTGCGATGCATTTTTTTTCTTTCTTCGGAGGCAACCCACGTCCAAAATTGAACACCCTGGAACGCTGGCAGTTCCAGGCAAAGAACCAAAACGCAGCAACATTTCCTTCTTTTTTTTTTTTTCTCCCGGAAGGAAACCATCCGTGGGCTCCGCCGCCCGCAAACTCATGGCCCTTTCGTGGGCTGTTCGCAATGGGCCGGTGGAGTCTAAGCCCATCCAGCAGCCACGCATTGCATATTTGCATTTGCACGTCCTTTATGCTGTGCATCTACTCTCGCCTCTTGTCGTTCTCTTATTTTTACGTCGTGATGAATGATGATGATACTGTTTTTTAGGAGAGTGATGATGATACTGACGATGAGGGTGATTCGTAACTGCTAGGGACGCAGCGCAACACCATCATCACGGTCCCAGTCCGAGTCCGGCCATTTCCTTCCCTCTCACTTTCTCTCGTCTGAATGTTCTGGCAAGCTCCGGCGGCCCGTTTAACTCACCATCACATACATAGAAGTATATACCAGTCGCTCCCTTAAAAGAAAACCATATGTACCAGTCGCACCAGATTTGAAAAGAAGAAGAAAAAGATCGAAGAAGAAGAAGAAGAAGTCATCAAACGAAAACAACCACAAATGCACGCAAGCACGGTGAATCCGAGAGCCGTCTCGTCGTCGATCGGGGTCATATATATATACCAGCTGATCAGCATCAGTAATAATGGGACGCCGCCGTCGCCGTAACTCCCACTGTATAAGTGCGGCCCCGGACGAGCTCTCTCATCACCACACATCCCGACCATGCGTATGCTCTCCGGACACGGCACGTGGCCGCCCGGCTCACCCGATACACATGCTCCTCGCTCGCTGACATGACATGCACGGCACGGCCTGTAACGTTTCTTCATCGAGCGAGCGAGCTTTGACTGCTCTGACTGAGACTGATACAGGTCGACGCCTCTCGTGTTGTACAGACTACAGCTAGCTACCGTTCGTTAATCCCTGGCCCTTGGCAGGTAGTAACAGCCAGCCTGGTCCCTGGTAAATAAACCAACGATCAGGAGCAGCCGCCGGACGGACGGCCGGAGGTCTAATCGAAGCAAAACTGTATTCGCCATCGATCGTGTGAAGTGAAAACCGGAATTGGCAACTGGCAGTTTGGCACCGATGGTTTTGGTGCCTGCTGGCGCCGGACGTACGGCGGGGTGCCATCGGAGGGGGAAAAAAAAAAAGCAAGAGCGCCAAAGTAACGGCTCCTGTTGTTTCCCTGCTCTGCCTTCCCTCTCGCCGGAAAGCAGCAGCGACGCAGGTGAGCCGTCGGCCGTGCCGGGGGCTGTGGGCAGCTCTGGGGTCCCGCTCCCGGGTCCTGACAATTCACACTGCTTCGTCCGTTGTTTCCTCCAGTCCTCCATGTCCCGGTGCGGTGACCCCAGCCAGCACACGCGCCAAGCCAAACGCGCACCCCGTTCCTGCCCCACGCGCACCACAGACGTCCGTGTCGAGGCATTAAAAAAATTTCCGCAATAATCCAGCAGGCCCTCCGATCCCGCACCAGCGTCCAACGCTCGACAGCGACCGCCGCGCGTGATGCAGACACGAAAGGCGTCGCGCGCGGACCGGACGGATCCTCTGTGCGTCACCGCATTGGTGGGCAAGCTGCTTTTCGGCAGCTCGAGCCGTCGGGCGGAATGGCGGATGCTGCCACGGCCGTCCCCGTCCCGTCCCGTCGCGCTCGTGGGTCTCGCTCTCGCGCCGGATGTTACAGCTACGAGCGCGGGGCGGGCCCCCGGGGCCTTTGGGGGCATGGGCCTCGCTCGGCCGTACCCGATCGGGCGGGCCGTGGGCACGTCGCCGTCACAGCTGGCCCGCGGCCCACAAGCAAAGCACGTGCACCAAATCAGTCCGCCGGGCGCTTGCGTTTGCGTCCGTCACTCGGTGCGTGTAGACGCCGCTTGGAGCGTTGCACTGAACGCAGTGACGCACAGAACGCAGAGCGGTCCGTCCGATCCAGCGGCCGCAATGATCCTCAGATATTTTGGTCTTCCACGTAGGAGCACTACGTATGCTAGGGCCTTGTTTAGTTCTCTAAATTTACCATTAAAATATAGATAAATGCCGGCACATGTATAGAGTATTAAATATAGATAAAATCAAAAATTAATTACACAGTTTTGTTATACTTTGCGAGACGAATATTTTAAGCCTAATTAGTCAAAATTTGGATAATTTTTACCAAATACAGGCCTTATTTAGTTCCCCAAATTCACCCTAAATTTCACTATGCAGAATTCCTATTTCCTATCACATCAAAATACCGGCAAATGCATAGAGTACTAAATGTAGATGAAATCAAAAACTAATTGCACAGTTTTATTATACTTTACGAGACAAACATTTTAAGCCCAATTAATCAATGTTTGGACAATTACTAGAAAATAAAAACAAAAGTGCTACAGTGCACGGCACTGTTCAAAGCGCCGAATCCGCCGGCCGATTCAGCCAATTAAACAAGGCCACAAACGAAGGCACTGTGCGTAACGCCGAATCCGGCGTGATCTAAACGAGGCCTTTTTTCCTCTGGTATGCATGGGCACGTGATTCCAAACACCACCCCCACCCCCCAAAAAAATGAAGAAAAATTGTTGATGCAAAATTCTTATCTGCAAACACACGGGGTTAATACCCAAATTCGATATCCGAAGCGTGCCAGTCGATTTGACCTGTTAATCCACAAGCATGATAATTTGAATAAAAACCGAACGAGACGACAGCGATACGTTCGGACGTCAAGGCTCAGAATGTATTCGATAACTGTTGAACAGATCAGACGAGACGACAGCGATACGCCCAGAAGTCAAAGCCTGAATCGTGCTCGGTAGACGCGGAACCTGCAAGGTCGCCGGAGATCAAGTTGATGTAGCCTGTCGATTTTTGAAAGAACTCGTTGAAAAAGAAGATACTTGACGAAGTCGTCGAAAAGTAAAGTACTGGTAGAAGTAAATTGCGATAAAAATTAGATTTGTTTATTGATGCTTGGATCCCTATTACAATGCCCCCCGGCATATATTTATACTCCGCTAATCGAAGAGTCCTAATTTAACACGCAAGGCTCAAATATAGAAGAAATAAACTAATTCCTTATACGAACTCTACCTCCTAAAGAAAGAAATAAAACTCGTATAGGAGTTGGACTCAAACTATATTACGAAAATCATAAGCTCTATGATGCCGATCCTCTGTCCGCTTCCGTCGTGATGAAGTTATCTTCTCATTGGTATATTCTTGGCATCGGCAACAACCTTCCAGTCTTCCTGCCATTTTTATCGGCAACAGCTCTTTCCGCCTCATCAGTAACAATCCTCTCGTCCTCTGCCAACCTTATCGGAAACAGCTCTTTGGCTTTATTAGAAATGTACGAGATCAATATGCCCTTCATCAGCAACCACCCATTGGCAACTCAAAAACAATGCTGAAGAAAAATCACCCTCTTGCCGATTTAGTTTAGTCTCCCGATTCTTATTGACACGTGCCAAAAAACGGTGTCAACACATACCCCCCAATTTCAAAATATAAAATACTTTATGCACCGAAATTTCCTCCAGGTCATGATTACCCAAGCCGCTTGAACTTCTCCTCGAAGGTTGCGCGCGCTGTAGTGGAAATCCGATACCAACGGGCCCATATAATGCTTCCTCCGCCGCGGCCCATTTTTCGTCTGCGATTCAACCCTAGCTTTTCTCTCTCCAGCGGTAACATCAGCAGGCGATCCTCCGACGAACTCAATCGGCGCCACTCTTAGCGGCGATTCTTAGCCTTCATTAGCATTCTTCGTTTTCTCCATCTTCGTCCGTGGCCATGGCTATCCCCTTCGACGTCCCCAAGGTTAATCTTCAACACTTAGATTCTTCTACTGACGTCACTTTTCTCTTTTAGGAGCAAGATTTCCCCGACAGCCTATTCTCCTTTTCTATCAGTGGGGTTATTCCCGATGATGAAGAGCCTGAAGAAAGCTCCACTCCAGCCCTTGAAGCTCTATCATCTGAAACCAAGTCAAGGCTGGAGACGCTACTATCCCTGCTGCAACAAGAAACCTCCTCGCTGATCCAGGACTCTGATTCTACAAGAGCAGCCTTCAAAACAATTCGAGGCCAGATTCCTGCCGATGTCGAGGAAGTACTCTTTCAAGCTGCACATCTAGAGAGTCGGCAGCTGCAGTATCAGAGGGCGGCCCAGCGAATTGCCGATAGAGTCACTCAGGCCAGATTCCAGGAGGACATGATGAAGCACAAGCAATTTGCCGATGAGAAACACAAAGACATCGGTAAACTAGAAGCCTCTCGTGCAGATCTGGAAGAAACGATTGTTCAACTATCGACAAAAAGAGAAGCCCTGCTAGCGGAGCTGAGACAAGTCGAAGAAGCCTTAGACGCAACAAATCAGGAGAGGGCCCAAATGCCCGAAGCTATCAAGATCCTCCAACAAGAAAGGGATAACCAAGCACTCAAGACTCTGGCCCTCAAGAAGAAGATCAAGCCAGTGGAAGGCAATGCCGATGAAGATGCAAGGACACTAGAGGAAGCCGATCAGGTTCGCCTTCGTGCGATATCAGCCATCCGTTCATTGTTGAGTATGTAAACTTTCTCCTTCATCGGCAAAGTAATACATCGGCAACTTGTAAATTCTTCACATTAACATAGTGCCGATACACTCTTTTTGAACAAGTACTTCATCTGTTTTCTTCATGCATCCATCCGAATGCTAGGATAGTACTTCTTCAAATATTTACCGTTCAATGCTTTTGGAAATATTTCTCCTTCAAGAGTTTCTAGGATATAAGCATTACCAGGAACGGACCGATTTACTCGATAAGGACCTTCCCAATTAGGAGACCACTTGCCGAATTTTACGCTCTTAGTCCCAATTGGTAAAATCAGTTTCCAGACTAGATCGCCATTAACAAATTCCTTCACCTTTACCTTCTTGTCATACCACCTAGCAACTCTTTTCTTATTCTCCTCAATGCTAATTAAAGCCTTCAGTCGATGACTCGCCAGATCTTCCAACTCATCTTTCATGAATGTACTGTAATCATCGGCCAACAGCTGATCTTGATGAAATATCCGCCTCGAACCAGTCTTGATCTCCCAAGGTAAAACTGCATCATGTCCATATACCAATTGATAAGGTGATACTTTAGTAGCACTATGGCATGCCATCCGATACGGCCATATAGCTTCGTTCAGAACCGTGTGCCACTTTCTGGGATTTTCCTTAATCCTGCGCTTAATGAGTTTAATAATCCCTTTGTTAGAAGCTTCGGCCTGACCATTGGCTTGAGCATAATAAGACGAGGAATTCAAGACCTTGATCCCCATCTCATCGGCAAATCTCTCAAACTCTCCTGACGTGAACATGGTTCCCTGATCGGTCGTAATAGTCTGAGGAATACCGAACCGATACACAATATGCTCCTTTACAAAATCAATCATGTTTGCCGATGTCACATTCTTCAGAGGAATTGCTTCGACCCACTTAGTAAAGTAATCGGTAGCGACAAGTATGAATTTATGCCCCTTACTTGATGGTGGATATATCTGACCGATGAGATCAATAGCCCATCCTCGAAATGGCCACGGTTTAATAACAGGATTCATTGCCGATGTAGGCGCTCTTTGAACGTTGCCGAATTTCTGACACTCCTGACACCCTCTAAAATACTTGAAACAATCTCCGAGTATCGTTGGCTAGTAATATCCGTTCCGCCTGACCATCCACTTCATCTTGAAAGCCGATTGATGCGCCCCGCATACTCCTTCATGGATTTCGCCCATTAAACTCTTTGATTATTTTTTGCCAAGACACCTGAGCAAAACTCCATCCATCGTCCGATAATATAACTCATCGTCAAGGAGCACATACTTAGTAGCTTGAAACCTTATCCGCCTCTCGACTTTCCTAGATGGATCCTTCAGGTAATCGGCAATCTCCTTCCTCCAGTCATCGGCATCAGTTGCCGATGTCAACACTTCGTGGATTGGCTGATACCCCGAGGCATGCTGTGCTAACCAATTGGCTTCTTCATTATGCAATCTGGAGATATGCTCAAGACGAAAATCTCTGAACTCCTTTAATAATTGTCGACATCTCTCATAATACGAGATTAAAACCTCACTTCGACATTCATATGCCCCAGCTAATTGATTAATGATCAGCATCGAATCACCGAAGATTTCAATAACATCGGCACGGACTTCCCTGAGTAGCTCCAAACCTTTCAACACAGCCCGATACTCAGCCTGATTGTTTGTCGATGTGGTAGCAATCGGCAATGAGAATTCATATTTCTTCCCCTGAGGTGATATCAACACAATGCCGATGCATGCTCCTTCCCCACACGTAGAACCATCAAAGAGGAGTGTCCACGGAGCAATCTTCACAAAATTCACCGCGTTGCAGTGCTAAGTAACAAAATCAGCCATCACTTGCCCCTTGATTGCGCAGATCAAATTTCGACAATGCTAGAATCCATTTGCCAATTCTTCCATTTAGAATTGGCATTGACAGCATATATTTGACCACATCGTCTTTGCATATAACAGTGTATTCGGCCGTTAACAGATAATGCCTTAATTTAACACAGGAGAAATATAAGTATAAACATAACTTTTCAATGGCTGAATACCTAGTCTCAGCATCTACCAACCTTCTGCTCAGGTAATAGATTACACGTTCTTTCCCTTTAAACTCTTAGATTACAGTGACCCAATGACTTCATCATCACCCGTCAGATACAACCTGAAGGGCTCCCCGTGTTGAGGTGGAACTAGCATTGGAGGATTCACCAAATACTTCTTAATTTCTTCTAAAGCCAACTGTTGTTCTTCTCCCCACATGAATTCTTGATCGGCCTTCAGCTTCAATAATGGACTGAAAGTTTTGATTCTTCCTGATAAATTAGATATGAATCTTCGAATGAAATTAATCTTGCCGATCAAAGACTGTAGTTCAGTCTTATCGATAGGAGCAATCACTTTATTGATGGCATCAATGGATTTCCTGCTAATTTCAATACCCCTTTGATGCACCATAAAGCCTAAGAATTGTCCTGCCGATACACCAAATGCACACTTGTTGGCATTCATTTTCAACCCATGTTTCCTTGTGCACTCCAATATTTTCTGCAAGTCAACTAGATGATTTTCGAAGTCTTCAGACTTAACCACCACATCATCTATATAAATTTCAACCAATGTGCCGATGTACTTATGAAAAATGTAATTCATTGCTCTCTGATAAGTAGCACCGGTATTCTTTAAACCAAAAGTCATGACTACCCATTCGAATAACCCCACATGACCTGGACATCTGAAGACAGTCTTGGAGATATCTTCTTCGGCCATAAAGATTTGATTATATTCGGCGTTCCCATCCATGAAGCTAATAATCCGATGTCCAGCAGCAGCATCAATTAATAAATCAGCAACAGGCATCGGGTAGCCATCCGTCGGTGTAGCTTTGTTAAGATTCCTAAAATCAATACAGACACGAAGTTTCCCATTCTTCTTGTAGACAGGAACCACATTAGAAATCCATTCAGCATATCGGCATTGTCGGATAAACTTTGCTTCAATTAACCTCGTTATTTCGGCCTTAATATCAGGCAGCACTTTAGGATTGCATCGGCGTGCGGGCTGCTGATGCGGCCGATATCCTTGCTTGATAGGTAGCCGATGTTCAACGATAGATCGATCTAACCCAGGCATCTCTGTATAATCCCAAGCAAAACAATCCTTATATTCTTTTAATAAAGCAATCAATTATTCTCTGCTTTGGAGATCTAACTTAGCACTAACAAAAGTTGGCCTTGGTCTATCACCATTACCGATATCTACTTCAACTAAATCATCTGCCGATGTAAACCCATGACCCAGTTTTCCATCATCGGCAAACCTATCCATTTACAACTCATCTTCAGAACTGATTGCTTGGATCGGTGGTAGCTCATAATTGGCAATCCTGAGGAATTCCGAATCCCATGCTTCTCCCGATATGCACTTGGACCGCTCGTAAGTTTCTGATTCTGCCGATGCAATTATATAAGATGAATCATCAGGAAACACCTCAACTTTATCTTCAACCCACTGCACGAGGCATTGGTGCATTGTAGAAGGAACGCAGCAATTGGCATGAATCCAATCCCTTCCTAATAGTAGATTGTAAACACCTTTACCACCGATGACAAAGAACATGGTCGGCAATGTTTTGCTGCCGATGGTCAACTCAGTGCATAGCGCTCCTTTGACCGGTGATATGTTCCCTTCAAAGTCCTTGAGCTTCATGTCCGTCTTGGCTAGATCTTGATCTCCTTTTCCGAGCCTCCGAAACACGGCATATGGCATGATGTTAATCGCAGCCCCTCCATCTATGAGTATTTTTGACACTGGCTGCCCATCAACTCTGTCCTTGACGAATAAAACTTTGAGATGCTGTCTCTCATCGTCGGTAGGCTTCTCAAAGACGGCCATCATCGGATCCAAGATCAGCTGAGCCACTTGTTCTGAAAGAACTCTCTCTTCCTCCTCATCGGCAAGTGCCCAAAATTCCATCGGCAACATGAAAACCATGTTGATATTTGCCGATAGACCTCCATCTTTACGCTTCGGCTGCCACACTTGAGACTTTGCCCCACGGGGGTTTTCTTCTTTGCGCTCCCGTTGCATCTTCCTCTTCTGAGCTTTTGTCAGACCTTCAGGGCACCATTGAGGAAGCTTCGTTTTTCAAACGGGCTAATACAGTTTCGTACCTGAACCTGGGCAGTTTATATTGGAGTCTCTGTAAAGAATCGCCTCATCAGGAACTCTCGCATTGGCCATCTGCTCGAGCTCCTCTCGGTTCATCGACAAGCAGTCGTCATGCCTGCCCAGCCTTTCATGTACACTGGTTCTGCCCCCCAGCCGATCATGTACCGATGCCCTCTCTCTGATCGGCTTATCGATGTATTTGCTCCGATTATCATAGCGCGTTCTTTTTTTGTCTGATCGGCTCGATCATAACCATTGCACTCGGGGCAGCTATCAACCGTAGGCAATTTAATACCTTCTTCCCAGCAGTAGATGAAGAAGGGGCATCTCCAATGATCTTCATATCGACGCCACTCTTCCCGACGCAACTCCTCCTGCCGCTGCTGATAGCGATCACCTGAAACTCTGTATGGAGCAGGCCTAGGAGATCTTCTTGAACTGCTGCTTTCTTCTACTACTTCTTTTCCCTTCAAGTTATCGGCAGTTACTTGATGTCTAGGATCTACCGATGCTCTTTTTTTGACGCTTGTCGATATCAATACTTTGGTCTTGCTTACGGCATCCACCATGTTTGCAGAAAAAGGATGTTGATCAATCTTCATCGGCTTCTGAGCTTTAGAGTTAACGAACTTGATCCTCCCAGATTCAATGGCCGATTGCAAATGTTGCTTGAATACTTTGCAATCATTAGTACTGTGCGAAGTTGCATTATGAAATTTACAGTACCTCATCTTTTTTAGTTCTTCTGCCGATGGGATCACATGATTAGGTGATAGCTTGATTTGGTCCTCTTGAAGCAACAGATCGAATATCTTATCGGCCTTCATGATGTCAAATGTGAATTTCTCTGGCTCTTTTTGACCAAAAGGACAAGATATTAGCTTCTTACCCTTCACCCACTCAGCTAGGCCGATAGTTGGTTCCTCATCTGAGTCTGATTCCCCTGCTTCTTCCACAAAGGATACCTTTTTATTCTAGCTCTTCCTAGGTTCTGGAGCTCGAGCACCTTGATCAGAGATCCTCTGCACAATATGGCTAAGACTTTCAAACTCCTGAGAATCGTACTTGTCTCTGAGATGCGGCAACAGACCCTGGGAAGCCAAACCAGCTAACTGGAGATCATCAAGCACTAGGCTGTAGCACCTGTTCTTCATGTCTCATACCCTTTGTACAAAACTCTCCATCGATTCATCGCTTCGCTGTCTCAATTTTATCAAATCGGTAAGCTTTTTTCATGGACACCAGCAAAGAAGTACTTATGGAATTGTCTTTCTAGATTGGCCCAAGTAAGAATAGAGTTCGGTGGCAATGAGATAAACCACGTGAATGCTGATCCAGACAAAGAAGACGAGAATAAACGGACCCTCAGCTCATCCCTGTTAGCAGCTTCTCCACACTGGATGATGAATCGGTTGATGTGCTCCATCATCGACGTATCATCCTGCCCAGAAAACTTAGTGAAATCTGGCACCTTGTACCGATTCGGAAAAGGAATTGAGTCATAAGCTGGAGGGTACGGAGTCCGATAAGAGTAAGTATTAATCTTGGGCTGAATCCCAAATTGTTCTTTCGTCACTTCTGCGATCTTATCAGTTAAATGTGCATCTTGATCTTGCCGATGCACTGGCTGAATCTCCACTGGAGGCACTAGCTGATATGCTTCTACATATCCTTGTGGTACTTGTCTTGGAAGAATCGGCATATTCACAGCATCATTCTGTGGAGCAAAGCTCATCGGCTGTTTTGCCGATGTTTGATCCTGGAAAGCTGCCTATGGACTATACTGCTGAGTCCCCATCGCCTGGTAACCTGGCTGAATAGCAGATTGCTGAACTGGCGCTTGCCCTGACCAATTGAGATTATAACTCATCGGCACCTGACTTGCCGATGGCTGATAGCTTGCAGACAATTGATGCTCTTGTATGGGTGGATGATAGCCAGCATAATTGCCCTGAATTGCAGATAACCCAGATTGAGATACGAATGGCACTATGGGCTGTCCTGCAGTAGAAACTCTATGTTAAACTGGTGGAGGACTAGTCAATGGATTCGCATAAGATATCTGTTGCGGAGGCGCGTGGAATCCCATTGACAATGGCTGTATAGCAGGAGGTGTAGTAGAGTAATGTGACACTTGAGTCATCGGCCGAATTGGAGTAGCCGATGTCATTAGACCCTTCCCTGCAACATCATGCACTTGAGGCAGTCCAGAGTTGGCAGTAGATGGACCTGGAGGCATCCCGTATCCCCACCAATTAGCAGCAATCTGATTATGTTGGACTGAAGAGCCTGACATTGCTGATGCCGATAGATCTATGCTCAACTGAGTACTCAGCCTCTCCTGAGACGTTAGATCTGATCCTATCGGCGTGGCTTCAATGATAGATGGTCCTGATATAACTGGAGGAGTAGGCGCTTCCATACTCTCAACGGCTGGAGTTGCCGATGGAGTACTGACAGATGCCGATCCCGGCTGATGATATGCCGGCCTGACATAACCTGGTGCTTGTCCGTCTCTTAACGTTTGCACAACAGCATTGTAAACAGTATTGGACAGCACAGTGGAGTGGTTGATCAAAGCCTAATTCAATGCAGAATTAATCATCTCTTGTAATTTACCAAGGTTGGAATCAAAGGCAACGACATATCTTGCTTCTGGATGACTTCTCCGCCCCTATTCATGCTGAAAGACTTCAAGCAAAGCTGCCTGTAGTCCTCCATGGCTTTTTCCATGGCAAGCTTCTGATTCTCCTTGAGATCTGACTCTGATATCTCGATGATGTTCTCTGGATTGATATCAGCAGGATTCTTCATGATAAATCTGTTGACTTGGTCCCACCGGGCGTGCCAAAAGATGTGTTGATGCAAAATTCTTATCTGCAAACACACCGGGCTAATACCCAAATTCGATATCCGAAGCGTGCCAGTCGATTTGACCTGTTAATCGACAAGGATGATAATTTGAATAAAAACCGAACGAGACGACAGCGATACGTCCGAACGTCAAGGCTCAGAATGTATTCGATAACTGTTGAACACATCAGACAAGACGACAGCGATACGCCCGGAAGTCAAAGCCTGAATCGTGCTCGGTAGACACGGAACCTGCAAGTTCGCCGGAGATCAAGTTGATGCAGCCCGTCGATTCTTGAAAGAACTCGTTGAAAAAGAAGATACTTGACGAAGTCGTCGAAAAGTAAAGTACCGGTAGAAGTAAATTGCGATAAAAAATAGATTTGTTTATTGATGCTTGGATCCCTATTACAATGCCCCCCAGCATATATTTATACTCCGCTAATCGAAGAGTTCTAATTTAACACGCAAGGCTCAAATATAGAAGAAATAAACTAATTCCTTATACGAACTCTACCTCCTAGAAAAGAAATAAAACTCGTATAGGAGTTGGACTCAAACTATACTACGAAAATCATAAGCTCTATGATGCCGATCCTCTGTCCGCTTTCGTCGTGATGAAGTTATCTCCTCATCGGTATATTCTTAGCATCGGCAACAACCTCCCAGTTTTTCTGCCATTTTTATCGGCAACAACTCTTTCCGCCTCATCGGTAACAATCCTCTCGTCCTCTGTCAACCTTATCGAAAACAGCTCTTTGGCTTTATTGGCAATGTACGAGATCAATATGCCCTTCATCGGCAACTCGGAAGCAATGCTGAAGAAAAAACACCCTCTTACCGATTTAGTTTAGTCTCCCGATTCTTATTAACACGTGAAAAAAAAACGCTGTCAACAAAAATACATCGGATTCGGATGCTGTGTGCTGTCGCCGCTGTCCCTTTGAATGAATGGTGATGATTGGGGTATCAATATCATCGTCATCAATAGCAGTCTACTAGTAGTACTACTGTAGGAGTAAATTCGTAGGGATCGACGACGTACGGCGTAGGCTTGCAATCAGCGCCGCACGAGGAAACGAACGACGGCCAGCCATGAGCCATTCATTCCTTTGTTTGGACAGGCAAAACGAAAGAAAAAGCTACTAGTAGTAGTCTAGTAATCAATTGCCGACAGCTGCGTGCAATAATGCTAATAATAATACACTTCTAGTAGTAAATCGTTGATAGGGAAGCCGAGAGTGCCTGCAGCTGCACGGCCCGTCTAACTCGTGCACCTCGTTGCCCCTATTGTCGACTGTCGAGCGACTAATTAATAGCGTGATTTTTTTTGTGCTCCTATATGTGGTCAAAACTAGATTAGAATAGCCTAACGGCCCTGGTTGCTCCCACCCACGTGTCCTAACCATTGCGTTGGACCAACCACCGTAAAATCCCCACCGGGACGGCGGCCGGTGCCATCCTCGTCCGAGGCTCCTCCGGTTTCTTTCTCCCGGCACTGTGGCACAACACCGGCAAAAACACGCGGCCGCGCGCATGTTTCACGCTGGGTTATTATGGACGGCCCTTCCTCGTGTTTCTTGCTCTTCTTCTTCAGTCTCCACATGCCGCCCTAACCTACAGTAGGACACGCGCGCGGGGCGACGCGTCTACAGCGCAGGCCGTGAACTAACCGCGGCAGCACGCGGTGTGCGAGATCACGGTGCACACACGCCGAGCGAGCGCGACTGATGACCGACGGTGACCGCGTGCGCAGCCTGCCACCACGTATTAGCTCGCGCGGCGCAGGGTCGTCCGATCGAGATATTTTCCGGCTCAATCAGTGCCGTCCATGGTCCACCATCTCGCCTATCAGAGAGAGAGAGACACACGGACGGACATGGGCTCTGTCCGGAGCTTCCGGGGCCGGGTCGACACGTAACGTACTCACGACGAGTACGAGCTGGTACGGCCGCACATGGCTGGCGAGATCCCCATGGATTTCCGCATGTGCTTGCCCATCTCGTCGATCGCCCACTCTGCAGCTCTCGCTGCAGCAGCCACTCCGTTCCTTCGTTTCACGCGCGTGCTGCCGTGGACCAGAGCTCTAGGAGTAGTAGTATTCTACTCCAACAGGGCAGCCGGCAGCAAAGCGGCAACAGCAACGTGCGTGTTCCATGCCGCGCCATATTCTAATCGCCGTGTGCCGCGGCAGCAGCAGATCCCGATCGGGGCCCGGCGCCGGACCCGCGGCCAGATCTCTCCATCGTTTGCTCTCGTTAATTAAGTCGCGCGCGCCTCAACTTCGCGAGGTCGCCGTCGCAGACGTCGTCGTGGTGACGATGGAGCAATCAGGAATGGAAAGGTACGGTGGTGACTCACTAGCAGTAGTAGCAGGGCCTGCAGGAGTGTGACACCTAGTGGTGCCACGTCGGCCGCCGGGAGACTTGGACGAATGAACACGCTGGGGCCCGGGTTTTATGTGTGCTCGTTGACCCTCCTGCTCGTTGACCCTCCTCTAGTGCTTCTTGGAGTGCGAAGACTCGCAAAGCCATCGACGTTTTATTAGGAAACTGTTTTGTTGAAGCATGCATGCTTGGCACATGCTCAATTTATCTATTCTCCTTTTACCTTCTGTCGCCTGCATGTTTCCAAAAAGAAAGGTTTATTTTGTTCACACGTATCGCTAATGCTGTAGCGTGATTGTGCTATTTGATCGTCGCGGTAGAATTTTTTTTAGTTGCTGGATTATTGTGGCGTGGTATGGTTCTAGACCCAATGACGACCCATCTCAATCCTATCTCAATTCGCATAGAGCCATTTATAGTTCACTTTCACAAACCAACTCATTCGATGTATGTCTAGGGTGGGTGGGTGGGTTATACTGATTCTATGATCCAAATAGGTTAGAAGTTTCTCCAGCCACAATTAGCTAAGGATTGTTAAGGGAGCTTTGATGTTAAAACTAGAATTAGTACGTTGACCCACAACATTTACAAATCGGTCCTCGTTTCCTATGCGAGAAAAGATAATTTATCCATCGGTAGAAACCCTAAAAAAAAAAGTATCCAAATCACTCCATCCCATTACAATTTGACAAATCAGGACATATGATTGAAGCACCCCACCTAATCAGCAGGCCAAGTGAGAAAAAAAGAAAAGAACATCCTCCAATCATGAATATAAGTCTGTGGTATCTCTGGTGTAAACTATGGTATCTCCGGTGCATCTTTTTCATTCTCGTTCTTTATATATCCACCTCAATTTAAATACAGTACTGCTCGATCAGTACGTCTCTGTGGCACATGCGTGCATCTTAACTTTAACAACGATTAACGATAAAATTCATAAACATACATGGTCATTGTACCTCTAACCTCTCTAGCTCACCCTGATTTTCTTGTGTCAACTGTCCATGGACAGATATGCTACTGTATATATATATATATATATATATAGGGGAATCAAAGCAGCAGATCCCTCTCTTCGTCTCTTTCGATCGTCACGTTTCACCGAACGTCACCCAGAGTCAAGAGGCAGATCAAGGTAATAAAAAAAACAACACGCATGCTGCAACCAGCCACCCACCCTGCACGCAATGCAAGATTGCCATTTGTTGAAACTGTCTCTCTAAACCGACAAGGGAAGCACGGAGTAAACTACGTTATCCTCTCCACAGACCACACAGCCTGCCGCCAAGCTCGGTCCGACGACTGACTCACCACCGACTCCTCACAAGACAAAACCACCGGTAGAAAAATTGAAAAAAAAAAAACATCGCAGAATCCGATGCATGCGTACGTGCTTAAACTACCGCATCATCAGAGAAAGGCGGCAACAAGTGCTGCATGTGTGCCATACAAAAAAGGATCCATCGGTTGGTGCATCGGGCTCACGCTACAGCACCAACGGAACGCGCCACCTGCTCCACCAGCGGCAGCGGCAGGGGACGACGACGAGCTAGGGGGGCCGGATGGTACTTGCACTGGGTCTGGGTCCCCGGGCACATTCATCATTTAGCTCAACTGTCTGCGTAAGAGATTCTTGACCACACATATGATACAGTATGTGGAATCATGATTATTTTTGTGGTTGAGTGACGAGTCAGATCCAAGAACCGAGGGGTCCAGTGTGAGTGCCAAGCATATTCCACTGCACATCGGTAGTGTCCCACTGATATGGTGCCCTGAGCCTTGCTGAAGATTGAAATAAAGTTCACATGTGTAATATAATGAAAATAAAAATTTCTATACTACTGTAGTAGTCCTACTGTGATTTGGTAATGGGTGTGTTTAGTTCCTGCGAAATTCGAAAGAAAATGTCACATCGTGTCACCTCAGCGCACTGTAGCATTTTGTTTTTATTTGGTAAAAATTGTCCAAACTTTGCGTAACTAGACTCAAAATGTTTGTCTCGTAAAGTACAACAAAACTGTGTAATTAGTTTTTGATTTTATCTACATTTAGTACTTCATGCATGTGCCGACATTTTGATATGACGGATGATAGGAATTCTGTATAGTGAATTTTGGAGTGATTTCAGGGGATCTAAACACAGCACACAATTACAAGTAGGAGGAGTAAATCTTTTGTCACAGATGGAAGCAAAAGCTTTTGCTTTCTCTGTATTGCCAGTTTTGTCACAAATGGAGTACTGTACATCAAGGAAACATATTTCATTCAGGATATTGTTTCCATTTTCTGGCCGTGAAGATATTACTACCACCCCCAGACACGTGGAAAAGCAAAAAAAAAAGAATTATCCACTTTGCGGGTTAATAAAGTTATAAAAAAAACAGCAAGACAAACAAAAGCCACGTCAACACCATAGCCACGTCAGGACCCGCACGGCATGAGACGCGGCTGACGAAACTGCCCCTACGGCTTACCCGAGACAACGACGCGTGCCATCGCCGCAGTTCAGCCGTCGCCGTCGCCGGAGGAGGGGTAGGACCGTCCACCTGCACCTCCTTCAACTTGTTTTAACACACCCACCCACCCCCGCTGTGAGCACGGTGCGCATATAACCCCAAGGGAACGCCGCTTCTGCTCCTCCGTCGTCCACTCCTCTTCTCCCCCCTCCCCCCTTCCTTGTCGTCCTTTGCCTGCGGATTGGGGCGGCAGGCAGACGGAAGGGGCTCTCTCACTTCTCCCGTGTGCGAGGTCTTCCACGGCTGCGGCCTGACGATGCCGGAGGCAAATGTCGGTGTGGTGGCGCAGGCGGAGCAGAGGAAGAAGGTGGGGAGCTCGGTTCTAGAGCGGAAAAAATAAGATGGCTGCTTTTCTATTCTCTGCCTTTGTTGGTTGGTGGTGCCATGGACGACGGCGACCTGTGAAGTAGTGCTGCCTGTGGGGATTAGCGGGGGAGCTGCGGCGGGGCTCGTGTGGGACGGCTGGATAAGGATGCGGCGGCATCTCTGTGTGTTCCTCCGGAGTTTGGCACGGCAGGGCAGGAGCTGCTGGATTCTGGGGGGATTTGGATTTCTTGCGGTTTGGATCCTGAGTTGCTTGCGCCCCGCGCGAGAGAATATGCCTTTTCCTGGGAATGGGATTTACCGTACTGATTTCTAGCCTTCTTAGGAGATCCCCGTCTTATCCGCATCATTCGAGTTATTAGCCTTTCCCAGAGTCCGCCTCCTTGGTACTATATATATCTGCGAGTAATCCACTCCCTCTTCAAAGCTAGGTTTTCAGTTTCGAAATCCCCCCAAAATCTGGCTCTTTTTTCACGCCACCGCTATAAGTGGGAGCCGTAATTTCTTGAGTAGGAGGTGTACCACGCAACGCAAGACGGGTGGTCGAGGACGAGGAGTCGTCTTGGTAAACGCGAGTATAGGATTCGGGTGACTTGGTATGTTTATCCTAATCCAAGTCGCAGTATTTCCTTTCGTTTTGTGGACAGAGATGGCTGGCTTAGCTCTGTATAAATATTCCGTGCCGACTGTGGGAGGTATATTTACCGTCTACTACTACGTAAAGTTTATGCTGAGTGCTCCCTGTTCTGTTCAGAGGTGATCATTAGCCTTGGTAAAGAGCTTGAGAGATCAGGAGTTCTTTAGCCGGTGGCAAAGGTCAGTCTGGCCTGGTCAGAGGGGGTAGATGCTGCGTTTGAGTTGGTTTTTGCGTTTGAATTGGTTGGATTTACTTGCCGTCAGTTTGTGGTTTGGTGTGGGCAAGTCGAAACTAGGCTAAAAGATTCCACTATCCCATTGGTTTATATTTAGTAACATAGGAATACTTCTCTTGGTCAATGCCAGAAGTGGTTGCCTCTTGCTATATGTGGAAGAGTCGGTTTGGATGTTCCTCCTGTTCCTGTTGCCTGTCGGGGATCTCACCTCTGACCTCTGCTTACTTTGCTGCGCTGATTGTTCGATTTTGGTGGCTCAGCTTTTTAACACTTGAAAAGCATGCAATTCTGCTGAATTTCTTGGCAGTTTCCTAGGCCTATGTCATTGCTTACTTCTGCAATAAGTGCCTTGAATCTAAATTTCAGAAAAAAAAAGGGCTATTCACTAGCCGTACAGGCAATCTAAACGTTTTCCTCTATCAAAACTTACAGAATTCACCAGAGATGGAATTCTTCAGCGAATATGGCGATGCCAACAGATACAAGATTCAGGAAATCATCGGCAAAGGAAGTTATGGGGTTGTTTGTTCAGCTATTGACCGACATACCGGTGAGAAGGTAGCAATCAAGAAGATACAGAATATCTTCGAACATCTGTCTGATGCTGCTAGGATCCTCCGTGAGATCAAGCTTCTCCGGCTGCTAAGGCATCCTGATATTGTTGAGATCAAACATGTCATGTTACCTCCATCGAGGAGGGACTACAGAGATATTTACGTTGTATTTGAACTGATGGATACCGACCTTCACCAAGTTATTAAGGCTAATGATGACTTGACAAAGGAACACCATCAGTTCTTTCTCTATCAGATGCTGCGTGCACTGAAATATATTCATACTGGTATGCCTGAAAGGTCTTCTGACTAGCATTCATAGTGCGTTTAGCTGCTTTTCAGTTTGCAATTAGTAGTATGAACGTGCTTTGCTGTTTGCAATTTGGAGTATGAACAGTTCTGACTAGCATTTGCACACGAATTTAATTTTAGTGGTCTAGTGCTAATCATTTATAAGGACTTACTTTAATGTGTATATTGTATTCTCAATCATTCTTTTGCTTTCTCAAGTAAGCTTTGGGGTTCTGATTATTTAGCATTCCTTTCTTTGTGTTGAAAAAAGGGAAAATGAAATTTATTGACATTCTCTGTGCTTAGATGGAAGTGTAGATGTCTATTTACTCTTGACATTATACATTCACCTTACAAAACTATTTTTGCATTGTTTGATTCATCGTCTTCCTGTACTTATTTGCGCTAATTTTCATGCACATGCTTTCGGGTATTTTGGTTTGTTTTGTGTAAATCCTTATTTAATTCTGCGCCAGTGTGCTGATTTTCACCTATAATATGTCATGCATTTATGTGCATTTACTTTATATATCTATCATAGAGTGACTTCGAGCTGTGTTCTGACTGGCCTATTTTTCCGCAGCTAATGTTTATCATCGTGATTTAAAGCCAAAAAATATATTAGCAAATGCTAACTGCAAACTCAAGATATGTGATTTTGGGCTAGCAAGGGTTGCATTTAATGATTCTCCTACCACAGTTTTCTGGACGGTATGTTATTTTCACAAGTGCTACTATAGTCGATTCATAGTATCATATCTTTATCAAAGCCTCTTATGAGTCATTTACTGTATTCTGTACCAAAGATTTCTACTTCGAACTTAAGCCTCACTGTCTGCCCTAAAATGATTGCAGGACTATGTTGCTACTAGATGGTACAGGGCCCCTGAGCTGTGTGGATCTTTCTTTAGTAAGGTATATTCAATTTTCTCATACTATTGTTTTGTTTTTTTTTAATTCTTCCACCTTCAATATTTAGTTTGAAATGCCTATGTTATCCCGATGATATTAAGTTGATTCTCTTGTGCAGTATTCACCGGCTATTGATATGTGGAGCATTGGCTGCATTTTTGCGGAGATTTTGACTGGGAAGCCTTTATTCCCTGGTAAAAATGTGGTTCACCAGTTGGATTTGATGACTGATCTCCTGGGCACACCATCAGCAGATACCATTTCACAGGTATGATTTATATTCTATGGAAATAGAGACATCAAGCATAAATTAATGCTAACCCTCAAATGTTTTTGTTGCTTCGACAGATTCGAAATGAGAAAGCAAGGAGGTATCTGAGCAGCATGAGGAGGAAACAGCCAATACCGTTTTCACAGAAGTTCCCTAATGCAGATCCTTCGGCGCTCAAGCTCTTACAAAGGCTTCTAGCATTTGATCCTAAGGATCGACCAACGGCTGAAGAGGTAGGTTTGTCGCAATGAAACATATATTTTATGTTTACACTGCTGTTATTTGTGTTACCTTGCGGAATTATATTCTAACAAAAATAGTTTGTGCTGTATGCATGACCAGGCATTGGCTGACTCCTATTTTAAAGGCATTGCAAAAGTGGAGAGGGAACCATCCTGTCAGCCAATTTCGAAAATGGAATTTGAGTTTGAACAGAAGTTTACCAAAGAGGACATCAAGGAACTTATATTCCAGGAGATACTGCAGTATCATCCTCAACTTCTGAAGGATTACAAGAACGGCTCTGATAAAACGAGCTTTCTATATCCCAGGTTCTTACCTTGACTATATCTTTTAGTTTCTTTTCCCTCTTGTCATTGTTATTTTGTTTCAATGCGGTAATATTCATGACATGCATCCTTAATAGTTCTTGAATATTTTATATTTTGCAGCGCTGTTGACAGGTTCCGTAGGCAATTTGCTAGCCTAGAAGAAAATGGAGGGAGGAATGCCACGCTTGACAGGAAGCATGAATCTCTCCCAAGGTAGCATAATCTTCTTTTCCTCTCAATGATTTGTGCTGCCGGGTTGGTGTGGGGTGTCACAGAAAATTCGTTCCATCTTGACTGCTGACCTTGATTGCTGCTTGCAGGACAACAACCGTTCACTCCAATCCAATTCCTGTAAAGGAAGGCCCAGTAGCAACCTCACAGGTTGCTCAAAGGATTCCAGCAGGTAACTGTTTGTATTTCCTTACTTATGACTACCCATCAGTCTGTTTTTCAGTCACTCCTGAGTCCTGACTCCCAATTTTTCTGACATATCTTGCAGCTAGACCAGGAAGAGTGGTAGGCCCAGTATTACCATTCGAGAGTGCAAGCGTCACCGATCAACATATTGCGCGGCGGGTGGCAAGGAATCCAGCTGTTGCTCCAGCAACCAACACCACATCAGTCTACTGCTACCACCTCAAGTCAGACAATTCTGACAGGCAGGAGCATCATCTAGAGCGTGAGAAAGACCGGAGGCAGTATAGGACAGGGCAGCATCTCATGGATGCCAAGGTAGCACCTGAGATGGGCCGGGACATACGCCCGTCACAGTACTATGTCTCAAGGGGCATGCCCAAAGCTGATCTAACAGACAGGGCCACCCTCCATAGGAGCACGCTGCATGGCGTCGTTCCCTTCAATGGCATTGCAGCGGTCGCTGGTGGGTACAGCCAGGCTGGTGTTCTTCACTATGGAGTTACAAGTTTGTACTAAGAGCAATGCCCTTGGGGAGGGTAATAAGATGGGGAACCGGAGTCCAGCTCGCGCCAGCTCCAGCTGCCCCTTCCCTATGCCTGGAAATTCGGAGCACGCACATACCTGACCAACGATGCAGGTGTCCAGAAAGGATTTTCAGGCTGGGAAATGGCGTGTCGCCTTCATTGCTCTTGTTTGATGTGCAATGGGGATGATCTCGGGCCAACGTTGTAAGTGATCTTCCTTATGCCGCCAGAGGTGAAGAGCAGGGCGGCCGACAATTCTCACGGGTCACTACCTGCCCCTTTCGAAGGAAGGGGGAAGATCATCCATCTGAAGAGAGGGCTAAGGGAAATTTGTGGATAGGTGTACAGTAAAACACTTAATTTTGTATTTAACCAATTGAAACGTTCTGTTCCAGTTATAAACATTTTAATCATATAATGATGTTTATAGGTGCAAGCGTTAGAGCTTTACCGCCTGTGATCAAGAGGTAGAGGTCTAGGGTTCAAGCTCCAGCCTCTGCATATTTATGCAGGGATGGCTGCTGGCTATTTTCCCTTCCCAGACCCCGCAGTGCGGGAGCCTACGGCACTAGGTACGTCTTTTTTAATGATGTTTATAGGTGGAATTTTGCAAAAATGGCCATTGCACATGGCCCCATCAAAGATGCCCATTGTGCACAACTGCACAAGAGGTTGATGAAACAACTACTAAAAGACAAGAATTTTGGAGACAAGACGATAATAAACAAAATAAGATTTTGAAATCATATTTTAATTCAATGAAATTAGCGGAATAGGAGCAGCCTCCATACAAACTTATCAAATCCATTCTTTGTCACAAACAGCCGTTCTATAGGAAAAAAGAATTATAATAAAGTACTCCTATACATCAATATAAAGCATATTAAAGTCAAATTTACAAAGTTTAGTCAAATTTACCAACTGTATAATAATAATTACGTCAAATGATTACAGTAATTGATTTGTAATGACAGTGGTTCTTGATTGATGTGTAACCACTAACAATCCGTTATTAGAGGAATGAAATTACAAAGCCATATTTGATCGGCAGAGATAATGATCAGGAATGAAATTCACCATTCTCATGATAATCCAACGGGCCTAAGTCTGAATAGGGGACGAGAACGAGACTAGAATTTTTGTTATTTATTATCATTGAGTATCGGCAACTTTTATAATCCTTCTGGGGAAGTAGAACCGATAGTGCGTGGGGTATTCAATTGCGTCGATGTTCCCCTAAAATTCATAAAGCAGATGCAGAACAATAGCAAAAGAAAAACGTCACGCATCTATCAAGCGACTGTGATTATGTACAGTACAGTACACTGACAAGAAGAAACTTCTATTGCTCAATAATCTCCATGACACACAGCTTATCAGGAGGGCAAGAGTTTAAGACACTCGTAACCTCGGCGTGCAGGCGATTGGAATTCGCCACCTCCGGCTGGACGGCGATCCACTGGCCGTCGACACGCTCGACGTGGGCGTTCTGTTCAGGGCGAGTGGAGAACCTGACCTGAGTGACATCTCGGCACATCTTGTTCAGCTGGTCGATGGAAAGGATCACGTCGAAATCGTCCTCTGTGTCACCGGTCTTGGAGAGCTGGATGCCAACATCAGCCCCACGGGAAGCGACAACCCCAAAGAACAAAGGATGCCCAATGACTGGTCTGTTGGATGAGCCGCAGATCTGCAACAGGAAGGTAAGAGTCGGTTAAGGTAATGCGCTTTGAGCTCATATTTCCGAACCCGAAGGAATTTACAAGCTTAACTAGAATGCATCTCTTGATATAATTCCATACAGCAAAGTGATTTGTTCTCGGATTAGTCAATGCAACTGAATGTAAGATGGGAAGATAGGTGATGACTGGAACATGATCATACCTGTGCATACTGTACACCCATTTCGTTGAGGGTTTCCAAAATTTTGTTTGATGATAGTAAGCTGAAGATACCCCCAGATCCTGCTGGCTTTTTTATTATCTCCCAGGGAGACTTCATCAGTACTTTTTTTCCATTTCCCTCGGAGGATATACTGACAACTGGAAGCTCTAGTTCTTCCAGCACCCACACCTGTGAATGGTTCTAGAAGCATTATAGGAAGAAAGGAGGAAGGAACTAGGATGAAGACCATAGTGAGACAGTGCTGTGTACCTTTTGAGTGTCCAATCCAAAATAGTCATTCTCTACCAGGCAGTTCTGAAGTGACTCCACATGATCAGCTGGGGAAACGACAATTAAAGTGGGGGAAACTTGATTTTCTACAACCTGTGTAAGAAAAAAAGGATCGGTCTCATCCATGTGACGACTGATATTCAAGAACAAAAAAATATGATGATCTTTTGCCATCAAGTAAGCATCTTCTAACAGCACAGCATGCATGCAACAAATAAGCAACAGGCTACCATAAACGGTTCCAGTTTTTTGTGACTATAAACAGACTAAAAATTTTGACGATATATCAAGTATATTCCTCACTTAAAAAGGAGTTATCCACTTAAAACACTGTTAAAAACTAAAGGACCAATGGGTAGGTTCAACTTCAGTATCAACAT
The DNA here is from genome assembly GCA_023333625.1 of Bothriochloa decipiens. Lineage (NCBI taxonomy): Eukaryota > Viridiplantae > Streptophyta > Magnoliopsida > Poales > Poaceae > Bothriochloa > Bothriochloa decipiens. The sequence continues at coordinate 3,928,189 of CM041641.1, forward strand.
TCAACAGTAGCGAGTCAGCTAGTTTTCTCCACTTTTCCTATATATATTTATTATTATGTTCTTTGGGGAAATTATGCATACTAGGAATTAACAATGTATGAAAATAAACAGAGAACAAGCACTCACAATAGTATATTCTGCATATATATGTTAAAACAACAATTAATGACAATGAAAAAGAATGCATACCTTCATTAACTCACTAAAGGAATTGAGCAAACTCAGAAACTCAGCATCAGAGTCAGAGCCATTTATAACAAGTACAATTGCTGCTTTGGACTTCAGAAGAATCTCAAGACCGCTTTTGAATTCACTACTGAATGCATGTTCAGCTTGGTCCCCAAGGTTGATGAGAGTCTTGTATGGTATTTTGATCGCTTTTTTTCTTGACATTGAAGAGTTAGCGAGCAAATTCTTTGAAGAGCTGAAATTGACAAGTTTGAAGAGAAACTATGATTAAGAGCTTTTAAAAATGACTAAAGGGTGTTCTTCCACCAAAAGCAAGTAAAGAGTGATTTCCATATCTGTCATCCGGACAGTGTCAACATGTGTATATAGTAAAAGTGCAGTGAATAAACCTATTTCTGTTTCTTTTGAAGAAGGCTTTTGTGGGATGTTGATCAAAGGGTGTTACCTCTCAATCTGCTTGCTAACACAATGCACTGCATGTCGGAACAATTGAAAGTCAATGCTCCCAATCTGCTCTGCAAGTGATGCCTTTTGAATCTTGTCCCCTGATATCAAACCTTCCAGAACATGGAATTGGTCCATTTCAGAGAGCACCTTCTTTCCTGCAATAACACGACGTTGAAGCCTCTTCCTGTCCTTCCACTCCTGTAAAAATCAAAACTGGGTCATGAATTATTTGAAAAATTACAGAGTATAAAACATCATATTATTTTTTGTTATGACCTCAAGCATGAGTGTAGACACAAGCATGGATCCAACATATGTATCTACAATCTTCAATAAGCTTTGTTTCTTTTAAGATGCAAATCATGGATGTAGATTCAAGCATGGATGCAAAAAAAGGATGATGCAGACCTAACCATCGCACGCCTTTCTTTCTTTGATCTCTTATCAGAACGAGAATTGAGCTCAAGTAACCCCTTCGGAGGTGTAATCCACATTTCTCTGCTCGCCATATCGACATCAGGTACAATATCTTCAGCAAATGGAATCCACACATGCTCAAGTGATGAAATTGAATCTTGATTTTCTGAATCTGGATCGACAGCAGTACCCTCAGCAGAGCCAATCATCACCTGTAGAAGATCTCCACCTCCAAAATTGAAAATCTGACCAACTGTTCCTACGAGCTTGCCTGTATCCTGTGAAATCATTTCAGTTACTAAATTTGATAACAATATTCCCCTGGAATAATAAGTGGTATATGTGTTTCTCGCAAAATAAAGTAGGATATCGTGTGTGCATTTTTACTGTGGTGTTTACTACTCTACTTGCAGGTGGTGGACAAAACAGTTTTGAAAAGATATCAAATGCAGGTCATAACTGTTGTGTCTACTTTTAGGGAGTGGAGAGAGATGTTTTAAAATATAAATCACTCTTAAGTCTTAACCTACCATTTGCAGTGGCATATTTCTGAATTCTCCCTTATCAAGTAGTATAAAAGTGCATGGGATGTGCTTTTTAAAATTTTCTAGATTGTATATTAATTTTGTAACTGGAATCAACCAATGAAGCAGCTTTGCGGCAATATCTTGAAAAAGAAAACATAAAGACGTATGTACCTTGACAAGAACTCTCATTCCAACAAGGTCAAGTGAATAGAATTCATCATCCTCAATTTCTGGCCTATCCCCAGCTTTCACAAGTACAGCCGAACCAACAATTTGCCTAGCCTGGAAAGAGAGAGGAAAATGGATTATGTCAGAAAACATAACATAAGCAGTAACTCAAACTCAATGAAGAGCAACATTCGATAGTTTGAGCTGGACTGCTCTGACAGTCATGCCCAGTCATAGAATTTGAGCCGGCCAGCTGTTGTGATTTGTGACTGTACACCTCATATGCAGACTGAGAAACAGAAACAGTACAGCACAGGATTTTGCAGTAACTCAAGGATTTCCAGCAAGCTGTCTACTAAACTATAAACCAGCATTACAGCTAGGATAATTGATTTGGACTGCTCAGCCTAGAAACTAAGCAAAGTTGCTTACTACACTACCACTTAGACTAGTCGAGGTACACAGATTAACAGGCAAAAGGCAAATGACTCCAGGGGAATGCAAAGCAAGCAGACCTCGTCCAGGTTATCGACGCCATCAAAGCTGACGATCCAGCTCTTCTTCCCCGTGTGGGCCCTTCCCCGAATAAGCTCGAATTCCCTGGCCTGCTGCTTCCCAGCAGCCCGAGCCCTCAGCCATCTCGTCCCCGGCTGTCAGAGCAAACAAACAAAACAGAAACGTCAGCCAACAATTAGTAGCATTGTCATTGCGGTGACAAAGTGAGAGAGAGTCCGCAGCCAATTGACGTTGGTGTTACCGTGGCGAGGCGGAGCTCCGGGAAGTCCGTGCGTGGCGTGACGAGGACGTCGCCGCGCACCCCGTGCGCGCCGGACACGTACCCCACCTCGACAAGCTCCTCGTTCTCCCCGTCATACCCCTGTTCCTCCTCATCGTCGTGGTCTTCGTATTCCTGCTGCTCATCCTCCTCATAGAAATCCCCTTCCTCTTCCTCCTCCTCCCGCGCGTCACTGACGCTGGATAGGAGCGCGGCGCCAGGCCGGGCCGGCGCGAGCGCGACGCGGCGCCGGGGGAAAAGGCGAGAGCAGGTTGCGGGGAAGACGTGGGAGCGGTAACGGGAGGAAGGGACGGTGAGGGGGAGGGATAGCGGCTGCGCCGACGCAGAGGCGGGAGGCGCCATTTCTCGGCGCAGGGAGCAGCCGGAGCCCGGGGCGGGGACTGGAACGCGACACGGTATCGGATAGGAGGGTCCGAACCGGAAGACTCGTCAGGCTAAAAATATCTGCAAGGGGTTTAGCACGCGGTCCGCGGGCTGCTACGTGCCTTGGACAGGTTATTGGGCTGGGCCGCAGTCTGGATGGGCTTGCTGTTTTGGAGGAGAAAAAACGAATTTTTTTATTTTTAATTTTTTTAAAAATTTTTTACAATTTTACTTTGTCATTTCGAAATATGACAGAACTAGTCGTCTACAGTGGGCGTTTTTTAAAAAACGTCCACTGTGTAGGCGTTATATGTGACGTGGCACAGGGCCGGCCACATCAGTGTAGGCGTTATATGTGTAGGCGTTTTCTAAAATATGTTTTTACTTTGCAGGCGGCCCCCTCACCCCAAAAAAACGCCCAAAGAGGGAGGGGAAAGAAGTAACGGCGTACTGCGGCGAGGCGTGCGTGGCGTCGCTTCCGTCGACACGCGATGGGAAACGGCAGGGCTTGTCCGCTTGCCCCCGTCGGCAAAAGCCGAAAGGACGCGACGCCACTGCGAGGCGGACCGGACGCCGGAGTCGCACGGCGCGTTCTTCGTCCGTGCGCCGCGCACTGCTCACCGCATGCATGCATGCATGGCAACAGTCTCGTCACCCGTGGTCGTGGACCGTGGACGCCAAAGCCATGGACTACGGAGGGAGAAAGGTGTGCCACTGCCACCATGCGCGCAAGCACGTCAAGTCCATGGAGCTCCGGACCCAGGGTGATGGAGCCAACAGCTACCAGCTTTGACTCCCATGTCGCTGTCGTGGACACTGCTCGTGTGAAACCCAAAACTGGAACGCAAAGCAAGCCCAAGCAAAGCCTGCAGGTGTGAAGGCTGAAGAGACGAGACGGCGGCGTCCGTGCAGGCATGCACAACTCTCGGCGTCCTTCCCGTAGAAAATTGGTCAAAGCGGATGCCAAAGAGGGCAACAGCCAACAGCCTTTAGAGAACGAACTGGCACGAGGCGTCTCGTATCGTGTCTAGATTTTGCTGCCCGTCCGTTCAGGCTCGCAAACTTTTTGTCTTTTCAGACGGTTCCGTTTGTGCTCTATCGACACGTCAGACGAACTAGACACTGGTCCAGGGCACTTGGCGACACGCACTTCAATCTGCTGTGCGTTCGTGCACGGAGCGGCAGCATTTCAACATAGGAGTACGCGCATGATGTGTCAGGGGGCTGAGTTACCCAAAAAACGCCCACTGCGTGGGTGTTTTTTGAGGCGAGAGGGCCACCTGCAAAGTGCGCGGCCGGCCTCGCCTGTTTTGCAGGCGGCCCCCTGGCTCGTAAAAAACGCCCACACAGTGGACGTTTTTTTCTGTTCCGAGGCCCGCCCGCAGAACAGCGCGTACTTTTACAGACGGCCCCTTTGCCACCAAAAAACGCCCACGCAGTGGGCGTTTTTTGGACGCCAGGGGCCGTCCGCAAAAACCGGCACCGGCGGCGGCCGGCCCTGTGCCACGTCACATATAACGCCCACACAGTGGGCGTTTTTTAAAAAACGCCCACTGTAGACGACTAGTTCTGTCATATTTCGAAATGAAAAAGTAAAATTGTAAAAAAAATTTGAAAAAAATTAAAAATAAAAAAAATTCAGAAAAAACCGGGCGGGAAAAAAGAGCTTTTCACAATAATGGTTAATTGTTTGATTTATAAAAAAAGAAAAAAAAATGTGTTCCTTGGTCCTAGAAAAAATCAGCTTAGTTTCTTTGCCCTATTTCTGTTATTTGGCCCAAAAATGAATGTCGTTTTGGTATTTGGCTCTTCAGTTAGTTTCACTAGGTAATGATGTTTGAAGTAAGGTGAAATGACTTTTTACCCCCAGCGCAAAAAACGAAACACTTCTTCAAAGTATAGTACAATCGCATAGGCATTTTAGGCTTTCCAATAATTTCCTAAAATAAGTTACAATACTTTGGCTAAAAATTCATGCCATAACACATTTTGGGCTAGGGGTAAAGGTCATTTCACCTTGCTTTAAACACAGTGAACTTGTAAAACTAGCGAAAGGGTCAAATACCAAAATGAAATTTGTTTTTGAGCCAAATAAGAAAGTTCAAACATAATAGGGCCAATAAATTAAGCTGGACTTTTCAAGTGTGTGTGTGGATTTTTGGTTGGGGGGGGGGGGGCCCCCCCGCATGGCCCCTGCTAGCCCCCTAGTTCTACCACTACCTATAGAGATAAATAAATCCCTGCATCATCCTAAATTCCTGTACTAAGACATACAACACATGCCATGTGCTAGTAATAGTGAATGGCCAAGTTAGTGTTGCTGCATACAAAGATGTAGTTGAACACTCATGTTGTTTCGGTATGTATGCGATTATATGATCTAACTTGTATAACCTATTCAATCAAACTATCCCCTCTGCCACTATGGTGTATCTATGCCGCTTCTCATAATATTCTTATGATATAATATTATAATGAAGTATATTTTTATAAGAAATATTGATTATTTTATTAGTTTAAAAATAATGTCTTTTATAGAATACTATTTATATAGATGTAGAATAAAAGGCATTCAGTAAAAAGAATTTATTGAATGGATAACAAGAAAATTATGAAAAGGGGAAAAGGGGAACTAACTAAAATAAAACATTTTATTTTTCCTTTTTCTATTTTGGTTGCCTTTCTATCATTCTAATAAAATTTTGAAATTGGTGTAAAGAAACATAATGCAAAAATGAAACAATGTTAAAAAATATTACTACGAGATTCTCCACTGGCAATGGTCCTAGTCTTAGGCCATATAGCCTCACTTAATTTGCTAATTTTTTTCTTTTGCCAAATCAGCAGGGGAGCCTCCCGCCCCTTTTTTTGTTTTTCAATTAAAAATGAAATAATATATTGTACAATACAGTTACAAAGGTAGCTAGGCCCAAACAAAAAAGAAAGGAAGCATTAAACAATGAGGCCAACTCTCTACAAACTAAGTAAGGACTGTCTTGATACAAGTTTAATTTGTCTTTTTTAGAAGAAGAGCTTTAATTTGCTAGTGCATCAGTAAACCGTATTGGGCCCCCAACTTGGCGTTTGTGAAGAATGATCCATTTAGGGCTTTTTTAATTAAAAAAATTCACACATTACAAATCCTGCTATTAGACTATTAGTACTATTTGGGTTTCTTTTTTTTTACAACAATTTGGGTTGGATCTGATTCGGCCTACGTACGTGCACGGATCCGTATCCGAATCAACCGAATGGCACCGGGTTGGCAATTCACTGAATGACCGATGGAAACGATCGTCCCCGACCGGACGCTAAGACGGCCAGTGGTCCACGATGCAGCCGTCCATGTCGACCGCCGTGGATGGAGTTGCCGTTGGCGCTGTCCAGTCGAGCAACCGCCGTCCCCCCTCGACACCTCCCCTTCTGAGCCCCACAAAAGGTTTCGCCGGCCGGCCGAGCTCTTGCCCGGCCTCGATCGTCGTTGCGACGCAGCCGTCGCACGGCCGCGCGCAATAACTCTCGAGTCTCCGTCTCTCTCCCGCTCGTGCACTTTGAGTCTCCGCGAAGGCGCCGGTACCGGGTCACCGGGCGCTCGCTCGCCACCGTACCGGCCGTCCATTCCATGCATGGCCGTTATTGGCCGGCCGCCGATCCATCCACGCAGGCGCTCACCGCCGCCGGTCGCTGTCGCCGGCCGGTGGCTTGCAAACCCAGCTTCTGACTCCTTCAGTCCGTCACAGCTCTCCAGCTCGCATTAAAATGGACCCGGACGGTGCATATGCATGTGCCATCGTTGCCATTGGCGCGAGAAGGATTAGCGAACCGAGCGCGCCTAATTAACCGCTCTAGCTGTAATCCGCGATCGACGAGGGGCCGCCGTGCCGGGGCGTGTAGCGACGCGCCGACGCCGACGCGTGTCCTTGTTGCTGGATGCCGCGGCATAAATCTGGTGGCGGTGGCGAGGGCGAGCAAGGTTGACCGGCTGCTCGCTCGTCGGTTTCGATCCCTGTCCGTGTCCGGGCATTAACACGTGCCCAGGTCAGTCATTTGACCGGATTAATCCGTCCATCCCCCGCCCAATCAATGCACAACCCAAAACTTACGCACCTACCCGTCTACTTCTACTACCCCCACCGAAATCGATCTATCGATATCTTTGCATATTATATTCTGTTTGTTTATTTATCCCTAGATGTTGATAGGAAATATAATAATCTATCTATCTTTTTTTATCGTATTTTTAAAATTTATTTATTCATACCCAATTTGTTCTTTTTTAATATTTGCCTGATTCATTTGTATTTTGCTTAAATTTGTCTGATGTCTTTTATACGTATCTCGATTAGCTCTGCCGACGTCCGACAAAATTTTTTTACGGATAAACTAAAGGTAAATAACCTTTGGGCTCCATTCATTCGTTCGTATAGGCAGGGTAACCTTTGGGCTGTGGCGATGGATGGAGCCCTCGTCGCTGTCGTTACATCCATGGCTGTGTGGGCTGTGGGCTTTGTCCTGCGTGGCTATGGAAGGAGCTGACTTTCCTTTGGTTCAAAGGCATCCGGCCGCCGCCTGTTGACGACGACGACGACAATTAATGTATGACCGGTGCAACCGCTGCTCCGGCCTCCGAGCGAGCGAGCAAGCTAGCTAGCTGCCCTAGTTATTAGAGAACGTACGTGTTGAGCGCGTCGCCCATCTGCGTCCACGCTGATGATTTTAACGCAATTATTTGTTGTAAAAAAAATGCAATTATTGAAGGCTCCTCGAGTGATCCTGCTGCCGAGCTCACTACAAGATATCTGCATGCGAAGTAACGGCCGGAACAGAAGCGCCTTAAAATAGTTTTTGCGTTGTAGGTTCAAGCTCATGGAGAGACGCTTAATTACAAAGTATTTTCTCTCTCTGTCTAAGCGCCTTTTACATTGTACATGGTCTTAGGGGTATATATTTTGTACAAGGAAAAGTATTGGCAATAATAATACGTGTACTTCTTCTATATTTCAAGTGTACAAATTTTAAGATGATTTTAAGCAACACTATTTTTATCATCGTTGACTCATAAAAATAATTTGTTACTTTTCCAGATTGTTATTTCCTTTTTATGACATACTCCCTTTCGTTTTAAATTGTAAGTCACTCCAAGAATCTTGAAGATTCAAAGCATTTTAAGTTTGAATAAATTTATAGAGAAAAATACGAATATTTATGATATTAAATACTTATATTATAAAAATATAATTAACAAAAAAATTTAATAATATTTAGTTGGTATTCTAAATATTATTATCTTACTGTGTAAATTTAGTCAGATTTAAGATGCTTTGACTTTTAAGATTTTTAAAATAACTTACAATTTAAGACGAAGGGAATAACATATTATATTTTTAAAATAACTTATAATTTAAGACGAAGGGAATAACATATTATTTTTTTTGTCCATGTCTATTATTCGTCCTTGCCTAACTACACAAATCAGATTTTGTTAGGTGTGGTTTTGTGTAACAGATTTTTATTCTTGGAACAAAAAATTTACAGATTGTGGTTACAAAAATTGCAACGAATTAAAAATATAATTTAATTATATAGTTATCGCCTGAAATTTGCAACTTCTTATATATAAGTTGGTTGGTTCAGATTTAAGTGCGTGCGTAACCTATATTTCATGTCAAATACAGTAGTACCGCGCGCACTACTGGCTACCATATGCATGGGAGCTAAGTCTTCGCATAGTCAAAGCGATAACGCCAATTAGTACTTTGGGTGCGCGCGCGCGCCTGCGTGACGATATATATGGTACACTGCTCCATGTATACTACTCGTAGCTACTTAGCTAGAAACATTTGAGCAGCACACACAGAGGCCGGTTTCGATCAATCCATATTATATATAAAGAGAGGCTCATGCATGGCATACATATGCAGATGTAGATCCATCAGAAATTGACTAGCTGTATACCTTATGCATATAAGTATGCATGAACAACACACACGATCGATCATATATGCCTGTCATGAACTAAAGGAACTAAATGGCATAATATTAGAATAGACCGGTACGTACCAGAGTGTTGCGACTGCTCAACCAGCTAGTACAGTACTACATGCAAGCCCCCCAGCTTATAATGAGATTAACTGCAAAGCTTGATGAGTTCATTAGGAATCTGGAGGTACATGTACAACAAACTCCTAGCTTGCTAGTACCAGATAGGTGCCCGTCCTATACTACTATACTACTAGCTACCTCAGATCACATCATCGTACAATAATGGTACCACGAACCAAAAAGTTAACAGCAACCAAATCTCTAGCTATCTCTCTTGCTAGCTCACGATCTGTCGACCATCATCGTGGATCGTCACCATCGATCGTTTTAAAGGCAGAGAAACTCAGTCATCAACAAATCAATGGTGGCGGTGATCATGGTGGCCATCGTCGTCGTTGTGAACGAAGGATGGAAACATGTCCTGCAGGAGCCCAGCATAGTCCTGGGCCATGAAGTGCTGCATCCGGAGCCGAGCGCTGGCGGCAGTCGTAGTTGCCGGCGCCGTACCTGCGATGGCAGCCAACCCGTGCTGGTCACCATCAGGCAGCGTCGCGTGGCTTGCCATGGCGGCGGCGGCGGCGGCGACGTTCACCTGCTGCTGCACTCCAGTGGCGCCGCTGACGGCAAGCTGCTGCATGGCGGTGGCGCCGTGGAGGTGGCCCTGCTGCTGCTGCTGCTGCTGCTGCGGCGGGGGCTGCAGGAGTCCGAGTCCGAGCGCGTCCAACGCGTTGGCGCCGCCGGGCCTGAAGCCTTCGCCGAGGCCCGCGGTGACGCCACTGAGCGCCGCCCCCGGCGGCGCCATCCGGAAGTGCGGGTGGTGGTGGAGGCCGCTCATCGGGTGGTGGTGCGCGGCGGCGAGGAGGTGCGAGCTCCCGCGCATCGTGGCGGGGATGGGGTGCGTGTGCTTGCCCTCGTACGTGGTGATCACCACCGCCGCGTCATGGTACGACCGCTCCACCCGCTTCTTCACCGGGCACTTCTGCGTCGTGCACCGGTAGTAGCTCCTGCACATGCATTTCAGCATTTGCATTGCATCAGTCAATACACCATCGTGCTCATTGCAATCCTCGCTTGTCGTGATAACAACCCTAATTAGTGGATAGCATTGTGCACGTACGTACCTCGGAAATGGGCTGTTCTTGACGGCTTTCTGGCCGTACTTGCGCCACCGGTAGCCGTCCTCGAGGTGATCGACCTCGCTCTTCGTCATGAACGCGAACCGCGGCTGCCGCGGCCGCTTCTCGCCCTTGCCCTTGCCCTTGGCCGCCCTGCAGGATGATCATACACACACATAATGCCAAGTTATTGCATTGATCAGTCTATTATTCAAACATGACCTGCTGCATGCGTTTGGTGTGCTATGCCGCGTTCATACTAGTACAAATTGAGATTATATATTAGTTATTGGTCCATTCAAACATGCATGGGTGTCGTGCAAGGAGTAGCTACGTATGTACGGTCCGGAGCCCACATGTACATGGCTTCAGATTGACTGGTTCACACTGCAACTCACCTGCAGTGTTCGTTCTTGAGTTTTGCTCTGCTAGGATTTGGAGATCAGTCATCGTCAAAGGTCGCAGCAAAAGGGAAAGTTGCAAAAGCAAGTCTCGACGAACTTTATGGATCGGTTGGGCAATTTATGGCGGCCAACACAGAGAGGCTACCGATTCGTCGTCTGCTGATCTTAAATCTTTTCCGGGCGGGTGTGATTAACAACGAAAACGGCAGGCAGTTGGGCGCAGTCAAAAATTTTTGGAAGGAATTGGTGCAGTCAAATTGGAAGTAGTAGATGCTAAGATAAGGAACACGAAATCCAGGAGGAAAGCAAAGGCGATTTATATGTGAATGAAGCAAAAAGATGTTTGAAGCAAAAACCGATCAACTTTGGTAAAGAACGTGTATATATGTACCCTAAAGATCAAATTCTTTTTGGTTTTGTTTTCTTGGGCATGCAGCATGCAGCGTATACTAAATGAGAAACCCTAGCAGGGTTCACACACCTACCTTGTCCAAATCAAAGATGGTGACGAAAAGGAACACTAGTATTATGTTATGCGCATGTGCGAGAATGGGTCGATTGACACAAGTGAGCAAGCAGCAAGATCGGGTCAGAGAGAGGAATTACTGTAGACAAACCTGCCCCAGATCCTGATTCATGTTCTAAAGATCAACGACGACAAATCCGATTAAAACTTTCGCAGCAGTGATAGATGAAGCTAGAATCAAAAGCTTGGCAAATCATCGATCAAACATCTCAACTAAATGGTGCTAATATATATAGCTTATTTTGTAAAAGAAATCCAAGATCCAGGACAAACAGATTTTCTGATGAAGAGGTGATGAAAATCTGATCAGATGAATGAACTCACCCTTTCTTGTTCGTCTTCTCCTCTCCTCCCCCGCTGTCTCCCTTGGCCGCCGCCGCCGATCCGTCGTCCTTGCTCTCGGGGCCTTCCCCCTCGCCCTCCTTCTTCTTGCACTTGCCGGCCGCCGTCTCCTCGCCAGTTCCCGCGCCGGCGCCACAGGCCTCGCTGGACGTTGACGACATCGACATGCTGTTGGGCGTGAGCGGCGCCGCCGCCGCCGTCCCGCCAGCAACAGGGTCCAACACGAGCTCCCTCTTGACTACCTCGTCCGCGGTCGCCGCCGGCACGTCGTCGAAATCCCCCACGAAGGCGTCGCAGTCCAGCGGCGACGGCGCCGCCGCGGTCGCGTGCAGGTAGTCCATGAACCACGGCTGCGCCATCGGCGCGTCGGCCCGCTGATGCGCGAACAGCGACGCCAGCTCGTCGTGGAACTGGAAGTCACCGGACAGGTGGTGCTCATGCCTGGCGCCCGACATGGATGGATATGGATTGACCGGCCGGAGCAGCTGCTGCTATGGCTAGCTAGCCCTCAGATCAAGCTCCTCCGATCGAGCTGCCGGTGACGACCTTGAGCGGCGCGCGGATGCTGGTCTCGCTTCACATATAGATTGCTCCGATCCAGCTAGCGGCGGCCTAGCAGCAGTATGGTGCAGTAGTAGAGAGAAGGTGAGGAAAGGGAGAGGTGTGTAAGCAAGCGAGCTAGCTTTGTAAGAGTGTGATCGTGTGTGCGGTGCGGGGAAAAGGATCAGGAGAACGAGATGGATGATGGGTGGTTGGGTGAGAGGTGCTGGCTAATAAGAAGGGCTCTGGTTAGAATGACTAGTGGAGTAAATTTGTTTAAGAAAAAACTAGTGGAGTAAATTAGATTATGGGATTGCTTAAAGCTAATGGATTAATTGATTTGATTCGTCTTGTCAGTCAGTAATAAACTTTTCTTCAAGTTCTAGTAACATACCAGACACTCCTTTTTTACCAATTCGCAAGAGGACATAGTAGTATCCGGGCCAATTCTTTATACGGTTAGACTCTTTATTACCACGCACATCTCTTATCGAAGGGTTGGACCACATGGAACATGTCAAACTTCATGTCTTTTTGTACATCATATACTAGTAGTAAAGTAAGGCTAGTTTCACCGAAGCATTATATTCATGTCTCGGTTTCGTGTTCGTTTTGAATTATGAGCCAAGAAACCATGTTTTTCTCTGATACTCCTTCCGTTATAAATTATACGTTATAAGTTGCAGGTTGTTTGACTTTTTTGATACATACATTTTACTATGTATCTAGACATGAATGTATAAAAAAAATTAAAGTGACCTACAATTTGAAATAGAGGCATTGGCGGATCAAGGGGGGCTCTCCCCCAGTGAGCTTGATTTTGCCTGTAAGTCACCGTAGCTTAGTCTTAAATCTATCACTAATTTTTAGCTTAAGTCTTAAGTCTCTATTAGGTAGCCCTCCGGGTGCTCATCATGGATCCACTACTGAACGGGGGGAGTAGCAAATAAGTATTAGTTGACCTATCAGCTATAAAGACCATTAGCCGAACTATGATGAAACTTCTATTAAAACTGGCCTAACATGTATTTGGGGCTTGGACACTCCATTTAATTTGCCAGCGAACAATCTAAGCCCTTCATTCATACTCTTGTGTCTTGTGTGGTGTTCTTCACTGGTCACCAATATAGTAATTACAGGAGCCGTTTGTTTCAGACAAGGGTTTGTCTGTTTCTGAAAAGTCATCTACAAACAGTGAAGCAAGCAACGCCACACCACAGCTAGCGTTTGCAACTGGGTCCAAAGGTCGCATACGAACGCATCTGGTGAGTCAGCGACGGCTACCGGGTGCAGCCGGTCACGTAGGTCAAACCGCCGCGCTGCGTCCAACCGTTGAAACGTACCCCCACCGCCACGTGTCCGTGCCGCTTTGACCGGCCCCACTCCGCTGACCCAACGTCCCCGGCCAGGTCCAGGTGTGCGCACCGGCTGACGCCACGCTGACCCCGCTGCTGCGTAACCGAAGCCTTCCCCCGCCCGATCCTGATCCGACGGCGCCGCCGAGACACCGCTGGGCGAGGCTACCACCGCCGGCGGCGGCGTGAGATGTCTGGGCTGGCAGCTGCTAGGCATCACTGCACCAGTCTGAACGAAAGCGAGCGGCCGGAGCCGGAGCTATATCAGCCATGCCGCGCGCGCGAGGCCCCCGCAGTCCGGCAGGGACCGGGACAGGTCACGAGGTTGGTCGCGGGCGGGCCGACCGCGGACCGCGCCGGGCCTGCGACGGCGTACGTGTACCACGGCCGCGGCCCTCCGTCCGGTTTCGTGCGCGTTTCGCCTGATTTGATTTGATTTGACGCGAGGCCTGGCGTGGCTGGCTGTGGCTGTTTGTTTATTTCTCGCGCGACTTTTGTGTGCCGCCGCGGCGGAAAAGGTTCGGTTTGGCGCGATCGCGCAAGCGGCGCGGCAGCCGCGACGACGACGGCAATGGCGGCGGCGGCGGCGAGATGGACAGATAGTGAAACCGATCGATGGAGGCTCTCGGTGCGTGAGTGTGTGGTGCTGGATCGATCTCCGGCCGCCGCACCGCACCGCGGCATTTGTTGAGGGTCAGCCGGCCGCTTGCAGAACATTCCATATGCATCATCCTACCCACGGTTTATTCAACGGATTTTGAGTTCACATTGTGATTTGACGCGAGTTTGGCCAAATGACGCCTCGAGTCGAAGCAATAGGACTACGACTGCTGCTCGGCCGGGGGGCAATGATCATGCGGCAGATGATCAGGGCTGGCACCGTTTGAATTATTTAAATATCGATCGTAATCGCGTGGATTAATCTAGTTTCCCGTGCTCGCTCGTGATGCAGCGAGCGATCTAGCTAAGGTCGTTGCTTCATGCTTGGAATAGCATGTACTCATCACTCACCAACCAGCAATAATAGGCGTTTGATTTGAAGATCGCAGGCATTTGCTATATGTGCTAACTAACAAACTCGAATAGCTAGCTGGATTATATTATGAGAATTTTCTTTTTGGGTTTGACACAGTCGTTGGGTGCTGAATCCCATCCACGGTTTGTCTAGTCTAATGCATGCGGGTGCTTAGCTTAACTAGTCAAGACAGACAGCGTTGGCACGCCACAACTAGCGCGGTTATGCATTCTTTTGTGTCGCCAGGATCCAGCGAGATTCAGAGTAGTTCAGTTCAGGGTTCAGGCAGCTTAGTTCAGACTTTCAGACTGACGGACAAAGATCGTATATATATTGCACTAGTACTAGTATATAGAGCACAGTGGAGTAGGAATCTTTGGCACAGAGTTGGTTTTCTTATTCGCAAAGCAAGTTTCTGGACCACGGTTTCTGAGAGAGAGTCTTTGGCATATATTTATGTCATCATCAACAATCAAGTATATAGGAAGCGGCCGAACCAAAGTCAATTGCAAATCTGCAGATGTATGGAAAAGGACAACTGCTATCTACAAACAAGACGCTTTTGGGCCCAATAAGTTTTTGTTTATTTGCAAGCTGACAGCAACCAGTAGCAGGAGATAATACACAGCAAACAGGAACGTCAAATGCGAGGCAGCCAACTGCTAACCTACGTACCAAAACATCGCTTTACCCATTGTTAATACCCTGCGAGACACGGTGACTTCCGATCATATATAATCTGTATATCTGTCAGAGCTTTGACTTGCGCCAAAGTCCTGTGGTGGGCTCGTACGATTTTCCGGAGTAAAATAGCTCTGGTCCATCACTTTGCTTAATCCAAGCATCAAAGAACTTGTCCTCACCTAATCCGCATCATTACGACAACAAGCATCATCCGTCCTGTATGATGCAAAGAAAACTAGTTGATCCCATTACTTGTCGATTATTGCATCCTACTCCTACACTCTACTAGCACCAGCTAGCGTGGATTTCCATGCATGCATCTGTGTTTGTACTCGAACTCACAAAGATGCCCCTCAAACGTGATATGTACTTAGCTTGTAATAAGATGAGTTTGAACTAAAAAAAATACGAAATTGCATCTTTATTACATACTAACCTTGGGTAAATACGCAATTATAGTGAGTAACTGAGTTTTCAGTTTTGAGTGCAAGATATATGGAGACTGTTGGAGCATGAGAATGTTGACCGGATCAAGTATCACTGGATGCTGGTACGACATGTACATAGCATAATCGTACATTCTTTGGCCGCTAATTCCGATATGGAAAGGTTCGAAAGGCAGAGTGACTAGTGCAGCTCTCACCTTTCAAGTTTGAACGGCGAGGCAGCTCTCCTGCTTTTGGACTCCAGTCCACCGCCGTCCCTCTCGCCGGCCGCTCACATCGATCTACGCCGGCCGACGTGCCGCCGCAGTCGTCCCGGCGACCAATGTGCGGAGTCGTGGTACAAATCGAACTGGCAAACCGGCCGGATCGAACTGCCACCACCCCGGATCTCCGACTTGCATTGCCATTTACATTATGTATTGGTATAATAATATCCTGGCATCATTATGCTAGCTCCTAATAATGCAATTTGCAGCTCGATCTATGCACATGCACGGGGAGGTTAGGCTGCATCGGAATGAGTAGCCTGCCAGAGCCCAAGGGCAAAAGGACAGCAAAGTGTACTAGTACTACGACTGTACTGGTACTAGCTTGCTTAACTTCTTTGCCCTCTCTTTTCCCCTGAAAAGCATATCTCTTTTTGCATGATTCTTTTTAGAAACCTTTCTGCTTGATAGGTTTCTCACCTGCAGAAAGATGGATCAACATGTACGTACACTGTACTTGCATAGCTAGCTGCCTATTACTGCATCACATGGATCACAAGGCTGCCAAACACACCACTAGCTACGACTTCCAAAAAAGAAAACAAACATCCTGCAGTTGCAGGAGTAAATCATGAAAACACAGTATATTATATGACAGGCTTGACTTGATCCGATTAAAGATTGGACTAACCTCACCAAGTCAAGTTCAGCTCTAGCTTGGACTGCGTTCCAACATGTTGGACAAGTGAGAAGTGACCATCATGTCAAGGAACGCTAAGCATTTCATATTTCAGTCATCTGTTTCACCAAAATTATCACCTAACTATTCGTGCGGTCGCTAATAATTGTGTTTTCTAAATTTTAAAATCCCCACATTGCTTGTCGAAAAGAACTGTGGACAATATATTTATGTTCAGGCATCTTGGAATAATATTTGTTTCAACTCTTCTAGACCATATGGTTCCTTCAGCGTCTTGGTTATTCACCATGATACAATATTTTTCCCTTAGCAAAACAGTGACAGACGAATAATGAGTCATACAAACTATCAAGTGAATAGGTATCTTTTTTGACGTATCATATCGAGTACCATAAATTTATATCGGTGCATTAATTGGGCTTGTCTTGGGCAGGAAACAGGCAACTGAAAGTTAGTGAAGTTTTTTTTTTATGATTTCAAATCTATATACATGCAACATACACAAGGATGATTTAACACACCTATAGACACAACATAAACTAACAAAAATCCTAACATATATGAATAGATCATATTTTTATGAAACTAACAAAATTGAGTGGCATTTTTCTATTTTTTATTTTTATGAATTTTGCAAGATTTCTGACATTTTACATTGAAAATCTAGATCTATTTGAAAAACTATTAAGACACTTTCATGTTTTCTTGCCAAATTATATCTTTACATCGAGAATCCTATATTTCTTTATATTATCTTTTCACTCCGTGTCTCCTTTTTGGCAAAATAACTTACCATCTACCGTCCCACTTTCCACCGAGGCAAGCCAGGCTGTACGGAGCCGAGACTCCGACTTCCCACAGACACGGTACCGAGCGGAAGAATTTTTGGCAGATAGAAATTTTGGTCTTTTATTAATAAGGTATAGATAAGGATTATTAGTATGTTATATTATTTATTACTTATTATGAAGGCAAGGTTAATTTGGATGTGCGAATTAGGGTAGTATTGATGCCAATTAATATATTTTATTTTAGTTAGTGATTACTATGATAAAACAGAAGTTAGTGCATATTTACTAGTGTCTAGTTAGTGGTTAATTGTTTTTTAAATAGAAGATACAATTAGTCAATTACTCCCATCTCCTTCACTCTAATCCATCCAGCCAAATAGCAAATTGATTTGTTTCATCCATCCAACCAAATAGTCATCACAGATAACTCTATCTATCCCAAGACCTATGGATACTCATGTATTCCATCAAACTTTGCGCACTAACCAAACCAAATGCACCCTAAGGATATTCGATAAGTTCCTCTGATGAAAACAACATCCCATTTGCCTGTCCTGCCAAACACATGAGATTCTCAATCAAGCGTATAGTTCCTCGTGGAAAAGGAAAACAGCTGGAATCTTTTCCATGTTCAAACGGGCACAACTACTAGAAGCTAGAGCCTATCACAGTTACTGTATGAATTCCACTGTCACGACAGTGTATCACGTTCTTGAATCCAGATCTTGTCAAAAGCGAGAAATGCCAAAGATTTCAACTATAGACATGCTCATCCAGTCAGTCAGATCTCCTCTAGGGACGAACCAAGGCATCAACTTGACTGAGTCTCAAAGCACGGCAGGTTTTACTGATGGCCATAGACGAGACAGGCAGAAGAAAAGTATGCAGCTTTCTAGGGCTAGTTGATGGATAATGGGTAGGAAGATCTCGCAATTCAGTATCTTTCTCACCCCACTGAAGAACAGGAGGTAGAAAGGCTAGGCTAGCTTTTTCCAATCTGAAAATCTCACGGCTTTTGATCCTGCTTTTTGTAATCTGAAAACTCACGTCCTGTATACGCTGCCCTGTATACGCTGAAAGTGATTTGAGCTGGGAGTTGGATCTGATGCCAGGGCCATAAGGATTAAAGGGCGCAAAAGCCTGTCTTTTCGATGAAGAATTAGCCATCCGGTTGACCTATTCTCGACGATCTTGGACCAGGAAAACTACAGTGGCTCTATTGTCGAGAAAAAACTGCAATGATTCTTCTGTAGCTGAGGAAGCGATCCGACATTACTTTCTTAATAACGGTAAAATAAGCAACAAGTACTGACCAGGTAAATAAAATTAGTCACAGAATCGTCCAAGCATCTGCGTGTTTCGTTTGACCTGTGTCGCTGTGCCCTTTGATTAACTGTGACGTTCAAACTTTCAGAACATCAGTTTCTCTGAACATTTGGTAAAAAAACCAAGTTCTTACTGAGGAAATGCTTTTCCTAGTACATCTTGCAGACCAGGAACCTGCAGCCAGGGCTGAGTTCTTGTTTATGTGGCAGGTGAATGGTTTTATTCCCAAATAATTGTGTTTTATGCTTGGCCCTTTTGACTTGGTTCTTGTCATATCGTTATGTTTCTTTTGTCATTTGTCTGCCTCTTTTTCTGGACCTGCAGCTAGGGCTTTGCAGGGAATCTTTGTGCAGGAGCCCCATCTCCTTGCAGGTTCACACTGAAATGCTTGCTGGGTGGCTTCAAATGATTTGCCTGGCCTAGCTAAAAATGGCTGGATGATGTAACCCTTTTATTTTCTCGAAAATTGATGTTGCCTCTTGTTTCTGTGTATATATGCAGGCTTTGCTATCAGCCCTCTCTGTGTCTTTCTCAGTTGAGCAGAATGTTGGCGAAACTGTATAGCCTCCTTTTCTTATCCCTATGGGTAAAACGAAACACGGTTAAAGCTGTAAGATTCGGTCAGGAAAGGGGTTGGTCACCTTTGTCCAGTTTGACATAACTGGAGTTTGGAGAATAACAATATAACATTGGAAGATTTTTCTTTGCTCATTTTGATAAGGAGCAGCATTGAAAGTTAGTCTGTTCAAAGAACAACGTTGGACGAAACATACGGCTGGGAAAATTCGACCGTTGAGCTTTAAACGAGTAACTGAAGATTGAACAAGAAGCGAGGAGTATGCAAATCCACCATGCTTTTTATTATTATTTTTTTTCTGCGGAGCCGGAGAGGGAGTACTACATTTACCAACATTTATAAGAGACTTTGTATGCTTATATACAGAAACAACTGGTTGGGTGCATAGACAGGCCTGATGGCCTGAGGGGGCTGCTTATCTCACTCAGTAGTCAGTACTGTATACACATGAAGTGCTAACAGTCTGAAGTGGCTCCTGCTGTCCTGCATGATCTGCACTGCACCACCATGAGGCGTACTGTTTGCACGCGTGCACCAACGGACCCCGAACCTATCTATAGCCTGAACAGGCAGGCACGCCCCGAAGTCTACTACACGGTCAGTTTCACACTCGCGAACCGGTTTGAGAGACCAGAATGGAGCGAGATCGCAGAGGTCGAGCATGTCTCGTGCTTGGCCCAGCACCAGCACTCTCCCCTGCGCGCACGCTGTCAGCGCACAGCATCAGATCACCGGCCGGCAGGGCACACACGGACACGGCCGAATGGCGCACGCAAAGGCAAAGACGCGTTCGCAGCGGCAGCCGCAGGCACGCGGCACGAGAACGCCGGGCGGGGACAAGCGCGCCGCGTGCGCGCGCGAGCCACGGTGCACGGGCACATGCCCAGCCAGCACCGCCTCGTTAGGCTAGCTAGATTCTTCTCACGTCCGCGCCCCGGCTGCGGCTACCCATGTCCCCCATGCATCCCATGCTGCTGCTGTCGCTGCGAGATCGATCGCCGAGGTCAACTCTCGCTCGCAAAGTGTTCTCCGCCGGCTTGTCAGCGGCAGCGCGGCCGGTGACAGTGTTAAACAATGCGTGCACACGCGTAGTACCCCATCTTTGGCTGTGCTCGACTGCTCGTGGAACGAACGAGCACAGTAACGCCATGACGAGAGATGAGACGAAACGAGAGAGATGTCTGTCCCTCCGTAATTCGTGCGCCTTGGCCCTCGCTAAACTAGGAGTACTACAATGCGCTCTTGCACGCCGCATAAAAGTCAAAGCTCCTCCTCCCCTCCCATGGCGCCATGGCTTTCCAAGGCACGGCACGGGACGCTTTCTAGTTTACCGCCAGCAGTGGAAAGGTAGCAGTAACACGAAATGGTCGAGTAGTGAAAAGGAAAAGCTGCGGTCTCGGAATAACTCCTGCTGCGGTGAACGGGGTCAAATGTGTGTGCGGCCATGGTGGCGACAGGCCGTTGTCGCGCGCTTCGGTGTTCGATCGGTCTCAGGGCGCCCGGGGAAGAAGAGCTGGACCAAGGATCAAGCATGGGCGCACCGGATTGGGTTGGGAGACCAAGGCAGGCACACAGGCACGCAGCGGACGAACGACGGCCATGTAGTCAGAGCGATTGACCGGATCGCTGATCAGCTCGGGCACAGGGCACATCGCTCTCGCGCGCAGACTTTTCGCCGTGCCGGTGCGCGAGCGCGACGGATGACGCAGCTGGACCGCGACAAGCGAGGAGTTCCGGCGCAGCGGAGGCCGCAGGGCGCAGGGTGGAAAACCCGGCGGGCGCGGCGGCTGCCAATCTGGAGCCCCGTTCTTCGTTCGGTGCGCTCGATGGTGGGACGTCGCCGCACGGCAACGGCACGTCGGCATGGCGACGGCCTGTGCTGCTGCCCGTGCAGAGGCCGGGGGAGGTCGTTCTGGTTCTGGTGTCAACCGTCACGCATGGCAGCGGCACACACGAGACAAAGTGATGTCTATTTTTTTTTTTTTTGAGTGGAGAAGACGAGTGATGTCTTGCAGCAGCCCAGGCAGTAGACCAAGGCCCATGACTGAAATAATAGGTTTGGCCCATAATGGCGAACGCCGTAATGGGCTAAGCCTCGTTCGTCAGAGACGTATTGGGCTTATTTTTCCAGGACAAGGAATTAGATGGGCTTTCAAGGACGACGCGACAGGAATTTATTTCCTTGCTTCAATTCGGCCCGTTTTCTGTTGAAATGAATTCCATCGTTTTGCTTCTAAAAAGCAAAAACAAAGAGGGTACCTCAGCTAGCCACTTTCCATATACGTACGTGAACTTTCAAAACGATTATTCAGGTACCCGAACTTATATCGCGACGCATTAAGGGTCCAAAGTAGCCACGTCAGCATACATTTTACATAGACCCCCCTCGCTCGTTCTTTTCCAACTATCCAGTCCTTCCATCCTCTTCCCCTGCCTCTTCCCGATTCAGCGCACCATGGAGCAGCAGAGGAGCTCGCGTCGCTCCAGTCCACCATGCTCCCTTCGCGGCGTCAGGCCACCGCGTCGTGAGCTCTGCCGCCCAGCCGCTCATCCGCGTGCGCGCCGCATCGCCTCGAGCGCTCGGAGGACCGCTGCTCCGCCCGAAACTCCGCCGCCGCGAGTGCCGCGCGCACGGAGGCCATTGCCGCTCCGCCCGCGGAGCAGAGGACGGACGCGCAGGCCCCCCGCGATCTCGGACGGGAGGCACGCGTCAATGGCCGAGAGGGGCGCGCCGCGGTTGCTGGTGCGAGGCCCGCAGAGGGGAGCAGGGTCGACCCGCATGCGAAGCTCGTGGCGGGCGGAGCTCTCTTCCCGCGTGCGAAGCTCGTGGCGGGCGGAGCAGGGCTGCGGAGGAGCTCATGGCGGCGCGGCAGAGCTTGCGGCCGTTCCTTGCTCGCATGCGCGGAGCTCGTGGCGCGCGGAGCTCGTGGCTCCCGGTCTCCACTCTCCACCACTACTCTGAACTCTGGAGACGCACGCAGAAAAGAGCCGAAAAAGGCATCCTCCTCCAGCGCTCCACCACCACCGGTCTCCGGTCCATCCCGCCCTTCCCTTTCGCGCCATCCTATGCATCGCCGCGCGGCGGTGCCATTTCCGGCACTCTCCCTCCGTGTTCCCAGAGCCCGCACCCGGAAAAGGGAAAAGGTGATCCGGGCATCCGGCAATTTTCTAGAGGCATCTAGACACATGGCGCGATAGAGAGAAGCGCGAGACGCCTCGTGAGCGTGATTTTGAGCCCCCCACTTCCCCAGCACACACTTTGGATCGAGAGGACGAAAGGTCCCGCGACACGGAGGAGACAGGAGAGGAGATGGAAGCAACGACTAGTACGGTGATGTCCCGGCCGGCCCTTCACTTGCCTTTGGCTTGCCCACAAGCAAAAGCAAAAGCAAAAGCAATGCAGTTTGCTCAGCGAACACTTGGACTCGAGACCAGCTGTTTTTCCTGCTTCTTCCTCTTTTTTCTTCTTCAGACAAAGGAATAATGATCTTTTGCTTTTCTTCTGCCTTTCAGTCCGTGAAGCTGTTGAAGCAGGTGCACCGTGCCGAGCCGTGCACCGGTGCATGGACAGAAGCAGAAACTGATTTACTGCCATGGGTTTCTAGGGTCCGATCGGTCGACGTCTGGTGGCACGCGTTACTCCTGCCGCCCCTGTTTTCGTGCAGCCAGCCCAGCCGACGCAGGTTCCAGGCCAGTGCACGCGATCTGATCTAGGGGTAGAACATCCGACAAAGATTAGCAGAACATATTCCTTCACACTGGCAAAAGAGAGGGAGAAAAAGAAGCCAGGGAACCGTATATGCAGTGTAGTGCAGAGAGATGAACAAACTGGCAAAAGAAGATGCGACTGCGACCATCACTCGTGATGTGAAATCAAATGAAATGAAATGATGATAATCGATTAGCAAAGAAAGTTTGATTTCACATCGATTATCATTATCATCATACAAAGAAAGTGATTCCCGCAGCTCGTTTTCCGCGCGTCAGCCTCGCTTTCGCTGGTTATAGAAAAAACATCGCTTTC
Organism: Bothriochloa decipiens; assembly: GCA_023333625.1. Taxonomy (NCBI): domain Eukaryota; kingdom Viridiplantae; phylum Streptophyta; class Magnoliopsida; order Poales; family Poaceae; genus Bothriochloa; species Bothriochloa decipiens. The sequence continues at coordinate 3,951,189 of CM041641.1, forward strand.
GCTCGTAGCTTGGTCACGCCAAACCAGGAATCCCACATTGCGTCCACTGCCCAACCGCTTGTCCGTCAGTCTTGCACTGAAACAATTTCCAGCTCCTGCACTCCTCTGCCTTCCTGCACAAAAAAATGCACATGAAATGGCCTCGAAATCGGTTTTTGTAAACCAAATTTGCTAATTGGATGGAAAGCAGCATTCATGTACTCTCCTATATGTATCTTTCCCTCGGTGTATATATATAGGAGAACATATTATGTCCATATTGTTCGTCCTACTGCTTTTGTTAGGCCAGCCGAATTCATAGCGTCCGGCCGGGATCTCCGTGTTGGTGCGCCTCAAAGCGCCGTGATTCCTCCACTGCTCCGGCCAGTTCGCCAATACTCAATTCCGCAACCTGATGCTGTGCTGTCTTGTCTCTTCTCCACTTTCAAATTCTTTTCCTTTTGTTTTTGGAAAATGCGTTTTAAAATTCTCTAGCCTACCGCTTGAAGAAGTACCTTTTTTTTACTTAAATGAAGAAAAGAACAAATCTCTAGACTATGGCAAAGAAAGTTGAGAAAAAATGAGAAGCTCACAGGGTTAAGACAAGACAGCTATGGACAGAGATGGATAGCTGTTAACGGCTAGAACATTAGTTTACTCTGATGATTATTGGTGCACGGCCGCACGGGCCGGGGCTGGTTCTGCCTGCCTTGCACATCTGAATGCGACCGTGTTATACATATACTACAGTGAAATAGTCATTTGCATCCCTATACTGTTGTCCGATACTCCTTTTAGTTTCTGAACTTAAAAACGTCCAATTTAGTCCTTGATAGTAGATTTACAGATCAATCTAGTCCCTCTCATTTAATTACTCACCATGTGTCCTAGAGCGTGTGCGAAATATCATTGTTGCCCCTCGCTCTATATTTTAGCCGCCGGCAAAAGTGTGAAGCTAACATGATTGTTTTTTTTTTTAAAAAAATGCTACTAAGGTTATGAACAAGGATGCTTCTCTAACAGTGAAGTACACACACAATATTGAAAATCAGCGATTTGAGTAATCATTCTCTTGTGAACTAACTTGCCGAATATTATACCCTTTAAAATGGGACAACACTATTGCCTTATATTGCATTCATGAGATCAATAGTCGATTCACCTATATCAGATGGAATGGAAGATTTTTTTAAAAATAAAAAGACAATTAAATTTTCAGCAATAACAAATAGGTGGATACAACACAGAACTAATTATGGAATCTACTGCAACTAGCTTCACATTTTTGTTGGACCCACTCGAGCTGTTTCAAAGGATATTGAACATACCAGTTCCCTATAGTGATCAGAATATATCAAATCAACTTTAAAGTGAAATGAAGAAAAGTAAAGGGCAGCAATGATATTTTGCACATAATCTACGACACGTGGAGAGTAATTAAAAGGGAAGAACGAGATTGATCTGCGAATCTTGTTTAGGGACTAAATTGGACACTTTGAAAGTGCAGGCACTAAAACGAGCCTCGACCAATAGTTAGGGACTAAAATGACTATTTTGCCGATACTATATTACTACTAGTATTAGATTTGAGTTTCACAACGATTAACACATGTAACTACAAGTTAACTGTAGCTGTAACCTTGAACTGTTCCAGATTGATCAGTTTGGATGCAGACTGAGCTGTCCTGGGCTTTGGACTACTCGTGGTTCGCATGTTCTTCAAAAATGGGAGTTAACGATCGAAGTGAACTCGATATTAGTACAATAAGTAGTATTCGACAGCGCTCCAACGGTGCGAACGTTAGCGCAGCGTACGTACTACAGGTTAGCTGCTTGGAGCTGAAAAGAAAGGCAAAGAGAGAGCAGAGATTTCTAGAAATCGCTAGCACAGTGAAGTCGTTCTCAGCAGCTGGCGCCCAGGCCCAGCTGAACCTGACCACGTAGCTACTCCCATCCCTCCGTCTTAAAGGAATGCACATTTCTTTATTTAATCAGATTAGATTTATAGAAAATGATGGCAACATCTATATTTAATTTAGCTTAGTGCACGTTACAAATATTACAGAGTGTTATTTTGACATTTGTAACACTCCTTTCGTCCGCTGGGTCTGCCGGTCGGCGGCGGCGGCAACCGCCGCGTAACCCTGTGTAAGATCTCAGCTGTGCAGCAGCTCGCTTGCAAGTCTCGTGGCCTATTCGTACCGCCGGGATGATAAGTTCAAGCCAACGAAAACACATGCCCTGACTCGTGGCCTGACCAGACCGTGAGCGCGCTCCCTCAAGTCTCAACTGCCGTCCGGCCGGCCGAACGGACTCCACGCGGGGCTCTCACGCTGGCCGGGTGCGCGGCCTCACGATCACGAAATCCTAGGTCCGTCGCTGCGCCATCGCACTCGGCTGAGCTACACACAAGAAATACCTTACGTAGCAGGCGGCCGGCCGGGGCTGGCCGTGGCCGGACCGGGTGAGCCTGCCTGCCTGCCTGCCTGGCTGCAAGCCTCTCTATTTGAGCCGTTGTGCGTGCCATGCCATACTGGCATGCCATCGGCCAGCGCGGCTCCAGCCGCGCGGCGTCCCGTGCAAGCCTCGCCGTCTCGCCCACTACTGCTTCCGCCGCGTTCCCCTGGCCGTCCGTTAATTCGCCGACAGTTGTAAAGCCAAGCGTCGTCACGCTTTGCAAATTGCAATTCGCACCCTCTTTAGGTTGGTTCCAGACACCAGAAACCAGTGCTTTGCAGTCGCTGCACTGGTGCTGGACCTGTTGGTACTACGCTGACCTGCTCGTTCTCCGTTGCACAGCTGTTTGCCTTGTACACAAAGCAAAGCCGAGGAGCGCGTCGCAGCGAAGCACAAAACTCGTAGGGGCCGCCAAAGTGTCACAAACCCCTCCGCCGTCGCCTCCCCATATATCCCCCCGGTCTTCCCCCAACTCCCACGTTTCTGTCCTCCCCCCGTTCGTCTTCCCAACCAACCACCACCCGATCGATCTTTTCCAGCCAAACCAGCGCGCGCACAACCTCCCAAGTCCCAACGGTAGCAGAGCGGCGGCGGTCAATGGCCATCGAGGCGGACACGGCGGCGACGGCGACAGGGGCGAGCGCGGCGGGCTCGGTTTCGGAGACGGCGCCGATTTCCCCGCCCATCGCCGACACGGCGGCATCAGCGGCGGCGGGCCCGGCGCGCCCGCGCGGGTGGCTGAAGAAGCTCATCCCGAGAGGAGTCGGCGACTACCACCTGCCGCGGAGCAGCGGCCGGCGCTGGAGGCTGCCAGCGGCCCCGTCGGCCGCCGGCGCGTCCAGGCTCGCCTCGTCGCTGTCGCGCTCCCTCAGGTGGAAGCGCCTCCCGGGGCTCTCCTTCTCCTCCCTCTCCCTGCGCAGCGGCTCCGCGGCCGCCGTCGTCGACGCCGTCGCGTTCCGCGTCATGTACGTCGTCGAGGCCGTCGTCCTGGGGCTCGCGCTCTCCTGCTTCTTCCTCTGCTGCGGATGCCACCTCTAGGCTCTAAGCTGCCGGCGTTTCTTCTTCTTCCCCCTTCATTTCACCGCTGCTCCTGGCTCGGCCTAATTGGCGTGTAATGAAAGCTTTCTTCTTTCGATCATCTCCTGTAAATTTTCTACCTTTTGTTGCTTTTGGTAAAAAAAGAATATGAAAATTTGCGATGCCAACTGGGAGTTGATTACTAGTTTAATTCGCGTGTTTTTGGATGCTGTGGATACGAAATTGCGATCAAGGAGATGGGACCCAGTGAGTTCTTGTTTGTTTATGCACAGAATATCGCTGTCGTTGTCCCGTTAAAAAAGCAAGAGCGGCAGGCATATATTGCAATCCAATCCAACCAACCAAAATCGAGGTGGCTTTGGGTAATCGGCAGCTTGCGAGCAGCTCCGGAGGGGATCGATCATGGAGGAGGGGCGCAAATCGGAAGCGGCGGCGTTCGGTTTCCCGGCGCCAGTGCAGCCGGGGGTCACGCGCGTGGGGTGGATCGGCATCGGCGTCATGGGCGGCGCCATGGCAAAGCACCTCCTCGCGGCGGGGTACGCGGTCACCGCGTACGCTCGTACGCCGTCCAAGGCTGACGGCCTCGTCGCCGCGGGCGCGAGCCTCGCGGACTCGCCGCGCGCCGTGGCCGCCGCGTCCGACGTGGTGTTCACCATGGTCGGGAACCCCGGCGACGTCCGCGCGGTGGTCCTGGACCCCGCCACGGGGGCCCTCGCGGGGCTCCGCCGCGGGGGCGTGCTGGTGGACTGCACGAGCTCGTCCCCGTCCCTGGCGCGCGAGGTCGCCGCGGCCGCGGCCGCCGCGGGCTGCCACGCCGTGGACGCACCGGTGTCCGGGGGCGACGTCGGCGCGCGGGACGGCACGCTGGCACTCTTCGCCGGCGGCGACGAGGCCGTGGTCGCTTGGCTCGACCCGCTCTTCGCTCACCTCGGCAAGGCGACTCACATGGGCGGGCCGGGAAGCGGGCAGAGCAGCAAGATCGCCAACCAGATCACGGTGGCCGGCGCCGTGGTGGGCCTCGGCGAGTCCGTGGCCTTTGCCCAGGCGGCGGGGCTCGACGCGCAGCTGTTCCTCGGCGCCGTGTCCAAGGGCGCGGCGGGCTCGCGCATCATGGACATCTTCGGCGACCGCATGCTCCGCCGCGAGTTCGCGACCGGCGGCAGCGTGCGGTACATCGTCAAGGACCTCGGCATGGCGCTCGAGGTCGGGGACGGCGGGGAGGACGCCAACGTGCTGCCTGGAGCCGCGCTGTACCGGCAGATGTTCTCGGCTATGGTGGCCAATGGTGACGGCGACTTGAGCTTGCAGGGACTGATCACCGTCGTTGAGCGCCTCAATGGCATTGGCAAGTAGCGCAGGCTGCAGGCTAGGTGTTCGCCGGAATGCAACACTGGAATTGAAAACTTCTCTATTTTTCCTGAATAAAAAATTTGGGGTCAGGTCCTGAAAACTTCTGTACATGATGATGGGTTATGTCCACTGTTTATCGACTATCTAGCTTGTCTTGGTGATTTGTGTTTGTCATTTTGCTCCCAACGTTATGAACTGTGAAAAGCCACAGCCACAGAAACAGCAAGCACCTCAAGTGAAATCAACGTGATTATCTGACGGCTGAGGGGCTAGTTTGCGAGGACTGTAAACACCAAGGGGCTTCCTGCTGAACCGTGCAAGATTTTTGATGTGTCAGATATTTGCACCGTGGAAGATCCTGACATATACGCACTCTGCCGTTTCTGTATAGTGTCATCTTATCTCTTTCTCCTCCACTCTCAAAATCTTCAGTAGAGGTAGAGGGGTCGGGGGAGCAGAGGAGCAGCAGCTGGACCAAGAATGGCAGCGCCAGGCTCCCTGGGACTTCTCCACGCCCCGTCCTTCGCCGCGGCCAAGTGCCAGCCGGTGGCGAGCCGGGCATCCGCGCGGCGTGCACCACGGGCACTCTTCGCCGTGCGCGTTTCGGCTGCTGACGCCGCCAACAAGGACGCCGTGCTCAAGGCCTTCCGCGAGAACAGGGCTCTCAAGGTTTATCTTTTTACACGTCTCCTTCACCGTGTCAATCCATTGATGTCAGCGTTTAGGCAGCATTCGGAAGTTGGAACACGAGGCTGAACTGTTTTCTAATGAATAAAGAATCTAAGAAATTCATGCGTTCTAAACACGCATGCCGTTTGGATGCAGCAAGTTTCAGATGTTACTTTCCCTCGAGTAGAAAATTTGTGGATGTACTGCCGTCTTCAGAGTGGACAGTTGAAGGGACCTTTTGTTTTTTTTTTGTTTGCATGAGTTATTCCTTGCTTAGTGATGATTAGCTGTTACTCAAAAAAAAAGTGATGATTAGCTGATAGCTACTGACTCTTGAACTGTGCAGATAATTTCTGGGCTTCAGAACTTTGACAGGAGCAATGTTGCATCTGTTGTCACAGCTGCAGATAAGGTGAATCTACCTGTCAATGCTTACTATAGTTACTATTTTGTTCTTGCAGACTTCTTTAAGACTATATGATTGTGAAAAATGAGGCCTGTGTCACACTATTTTGTCTATTGTTTTCTTCTAGAGGTATGAATAATCTAAGATTGTGTACCTGATGATTTGTAAGAAAGAAGTCTAGAATCAGACGGCAGGTCATTGCCCAGGATTCGATGTAACGAAACGATCACTCATTATTCTTCATCCAGGATGTTAACTGAAGTCATTATCAACGCAAGTTAGCTGTATAATCAACCGACTCTCTTAGTATACAATCAACATGTATGAATACCAGGAAGCAACCTATACTAGCTATAATTTTCTAACATGTGTGTACTGTTTTAAGAAAAAACAAAGGATGCAACCTAGATTACTTAAATTTGGAAACTGTCTGATAGAAGGGCCATTCTTTATTCGCACAAGTGTGAAACCAAAATTTTCTTGAAAATATGTGGAAATAAAGCTGTTACTTGTCTACTCAACTTTATTCATGATCATGCTATAAGTCCATTACTTATTAGTCATCATAATTCATAACAAACTTGCTGTACTTTTGTTAATGGCTGCAGGGAGGTGCAACCCATGTTGACATAGCATGTGACGAGGACTTAGTAAGGCTTGCCATGGATCTCACCAACCTTCCGGTAAGCTAAAAGCTATCCATTCATAGTGTGATTGGAACCTGTGGCTGTAATTTGCGTTACACCTGGCAGCAGAGTTGGTTGATCTATGTGCATTCTGAGAAAAATTGCATATTGCAGATCTGTGTCTCATCTGTAGATCCTTCAGCGTTCCATTCTGCAGTACAAGCCGGAGCTAAAATGGTCAGGCATTAAACTTCGGATATAATTATGAAAAATTTTTAAAAGGAACTCATTTTTTTTATTTAAAAAAATTCCCCACAAACCTTGTTTCTTTCAGGTTGAGATTGGAAACTATGATTCTTTTTATGAGATGGGCATTGAGTTCTCCTCTGAGCAGGTGCCTACTAACCTGTCCTATTCAGGGCTGCTAAATTTGCTAATTTTACTTAAGCATAATCCAAAAGGTCAAATATTGAGAGAAATTTATTGGTGTTACCACTTTCAGATACTGAAGCTGACAAGGGAAACCAGGAAGATTCTTCCAGACATCACCTTATCAGTAACGGTTCCTCACACGCTTAGTTTGCCAGACCAGGTATATCATCATCCCCAATCACTAACCTTAAGGCAGCAATATCACGTCATTCATCGGTGGTGGTTTTATGACGCATTTAGTGGTATAGTGGGATATATCAGACGATAAGCATTAAAATATATTTCGAGTCTTATTTAATGCTACCTATTTTTTTTCCATTCCAACATGACAGGTTAACAGCACATCAAATCGAAGCTTTAAAAGTCACAACTCACAATTTGAATTGACCACCTCTTTTGTTATTGCTTTTCAAGTAACGCCAATCATAATTCATCAGATCTAATCAACTTCTTGCAGTCGCAAAACATGTAACACGTGAATGAACTAATCTTTGCCCATATACTCTCTCACGAACCTAAGAACAAGAGAGAGTGAGCATAGAGGAAACTTGCGTGTTCGTTTTAGATTCCCCATTTCTTCTAGCATGAGGCCTTAAAGCTACAAGATGGACCGTATGGGCAACCAAATAAATGTTCGGTCCTTACTTTTTCCCTCAATAGTGTTGCCATAGTAGGCAGCCAGCTTGGATTTGAGCGCTGTAAGGTCATATCGCCATTATTTTCAACCTTGCTTAAGACAACTTTTTCGGAACCACTATAATTGACACATGCTTTAGTCTTCCTAATTTTGATTTTTATTTGCAGATGAGACTTGCAGAGCTACTCGAAGAGGAAGGAGCTGATATAATACAAACTGAGGGTGGAAAATGTTCTAGCCCGACAAAGCCTGGAGTGCTTGGATTGATTGAAAAGGTACAGTGAAACAAATACAAAAGAGAGGGCATGTTGCATTCGTTTGGTCCTTCATTGTATCAAATTACTAAATTAGTGTGTAACTATTTATGATTGCAGGCAACACCAACACTTGCTGCAGCGTACTCCATTTCTCGGGCTGTCAGCATTCCAGTGATGTGCTCGTCAGGGTTAAGTTCCGTGACTGCACCAATGGCAGTAACTGCAGGAGCTGCTGGAGTTGTATGCACTAAACTAGTAAACTTGAACTTTTTTCTTTAAAAGTAAGCAATGTGCTTTTTAGAAGAGCCAAGTTCTGTTTTTCTTACTGCAGGGAGTTGGTTCTGCTATTAACAAACTCAACGATGTTGTGGTGATGATTGCTGAAGTGAGAAGCATTGCACAAGCAATGGGGCTTTCGACAAGAATTGTCTCTGAAAACTTGAGAACAGTTCGTCACTAGTGTCTAGGAATAGCGTCACTAGTAGCAGCTAGGAATACCATTTCTGAGCAAACTTGAGCTGTCAATAAGAAAGCAAGAGATGCATCAACTCTTTGTATTTTCTCTACGCTCTCCTTGGCCATTGCAGTGAGTAGTGCGAAGCTAATGACACCATGGAAGTGTGACCTTCACCAATGGAAGTTTAAGACCATGTTATTCATGTGCTTCTTCATCGCTGCAACTGTTGTTATCTTGTCGAACCCACAATAAGCTTCAGATAGGTCCTGGGTTTGTGAGAGCATCGTTTGTGCAATACCAATGAGATCTTTCACTTGCAGATTGGACTCTTTCTTTTGTGTTGTACTGAGGAAAATTCTCTACGTAGAAATAGTTAATGTTTAATCGCCAACACCCTTTGGCCTAAGGGTGGTCATTTTTAGTCAGGGTATTTTACCGGCCAATAGTTGGAATAGACCTCCTATTTATGTGATGATTCCGTTTGGATGCACTAGGAGTTATTCGGTCAATAGTTCACAACTAGTGTTAGTTAGCTAATTTTCACTTCCAAATTATATAACATTTTGAATTTTCTAGACACATTGTCTTTACTATGTAAACATGCTAGCAATGTATAGTTGAGCGCGTATATTTATACGAACTTGTAAGTTCTAGCGTCGCCGGTAGCATCAAGGACTCCGTGGCCCAATGGATAAGGCGCTGGTCTACGGAACCAGAGATTCTGGGTTCGATCCCCAGCGGAGTCGGTTTACCTTTTTGATTCCCTTTTTCTCGAATTCAGAAGATTCATTCACTGGGCGGCCTTGCTTCGAGACTCCGTGGCCCAATGGATAAGGCGCTGGTCTACGGAACCAGAGATTCTGGGTTCGATCACCAGCGGAGTCGTTTCCTTTTTTGAATTTTTTTTTTAAAAAATTCAGAATGTTCATTCACTGCGCGGCCTTGCAGCTATCGTCTCCAGCGGAGTCGACGTATTTCTTAAAAAATTCCAAATTCAGAACTTCCACTAAACGGCCTTGCAACATGCCATCATTCGTAGCATTCACTGACCGTATTTGCAGGCTATTGAATCTCCCACTCGTAGTCCAGAAACGCAAACACCAAATGCTTAAAGCTCAGTCAGGCGCATAGGTAGATTGTTTGTACGTTTACATATGAACGTCGACCTTTGTATTGCGATTAAAAAGAAACAGAAAAAAAGGAGATCTCGAATATGCCATTCAACTCAAGTATGGAATTTTAAGACTCCATGTCTCTACTTCTCAAGTACAATTCGGACCAAATGATGCAAAATTTATTGAAAAAAGGAGATCTCGAACATGCCATTTAACCCACGGATGGAGTTTTAGACTCCATGTCTCTACTTCTCAAGTACAACTATAGCACCGAAGGACAAATTTATTGAGAAACCACCAAATGGTCTATGCGTGTGGAAGTGCCGAGTGAATCAGATCCACATCCAAATCTGCATCCAACATGGCCAGGTCGCGAAGTCTTATCGCCGCTTATTAACAGTTGCAATTTCCCACCCCTGCAAAATATGATTTACGATCTCCTCCACGCCCACTCCATGTTTCACCTGCATAATAATTATACAGAAGACGCCATCATCACTGGTTTCAGTGAAAGTAAAATGTCTTTGCACATGCAAACCCTGTTCCTTGCAACTAGCATGAAGTCATAAGAAAAAAATACTAAAGATCTGCATAGTTTGATCTTGAACCTGCGCAAATACAAAAGGCCCTCCTTCCCGCATGCGAAGCGCGTCTCGTTCCATTACAGACAGATCAGCTCCAACAGCAGGTGCTAGGTCTGTCTTGTTTATTACCTGAGTTCAGAAAAGTCAGGATTTTATGCGATCCAATTAAAATAAAAGATGACCATCACACAAAAAGTCAAAACAAGTTCACATAGTTACAAACGAAGCTAAGTGTACACAGTTATAAATGATGCTGGCAAACACAGTATGACATACCAAAAGATCTGCCTGGGTTATTCCAGGGCCTCCTTTCCTTGGTATCTTGTCCCCACCAGAGACATCAATAATGTAGATTATGTAGTCTGCTAATTCTCTGCTAAAATTAGCTGCCAAGTTATCTGCATGGGAAATGCACAATGGCGCTCTTTAATGCTGGATTGTTGAGTTTTGGAAAAGAAAGGTTACTCAGGACACTATTTTGGGGGCAAAAAACAGTACTATAGGAATGCAAAAGTTTCTTTTATGCAAGAACTTGAAAGAAGCATATTCTCATGTCCAATATCAGACATGAGACAGCCAGAGAGGCAGCACGATCCCAGTCCCAGCAGTGATGGAGCTTCCATGTAAAGTGAGCAGGAACCAACAGCTAGATTGATTAACCCGAAGCTAAACTAGCTGATAGTGTGTACATTCAGTGGAGTTTGCAAAAAGAGAGGGAGGTCATGACCAATGTAGGCCCCAGCAAAGCTCCACCCCTGGACCCCAGTAGAAAAATGATATTTAGATGGATAGCTATGTTTACATGGATAGTTCCAAGACACAGGAATGACTTAAATTAGTTTGGATCCAGTAAAAAACCCACCATAGGTGATATAGATATATCCATAACAATAGGAATGACCTAAGTTTAGTTTGGATCCACTAAAATATACCTCCCCCAGATTCACAGAGTAGCAAATCAGCTTTGTACAAGTTCGATAGCTCCTCCAGAGGGCCAAGATTTATGCTGATATCTTCACGAATAGCCGCATGAGGGCAACCTCCAGTTTCTACTGCACGTATGCGCTCTTGAGGAAGCGCTCCATGTTTGATTAAGAATTCTCCATCTTCTTTTGTGAATATATCATTTGTGACCTGAATATGAAGAGAACAAATAGAAAAAGCCCAATGTGGATATTCTATGCTTTAGAGTGTAGAAAATGTTGCAAGAAGAAAAGTGTCTATATTTCTATATCCAGTGCAGCACACAGGTAAGTCACTGAATAAAGACAGGGAAACACACCTCGGTTGAAGTTGACTTATCAGAAATGTGATAAATAAGACCTACTTTTACAAGTGACAAGTCTGAAGATCAGAAGCAGGAGCAAAAATGAACCAGATGAATATATTAAAACTATATGACCAGGCATGCAGAAAATCTTTTGTAGCATTGCATTTTCAATTTGGTGAGGAAACTAGATGACTTCTGTAAAAGAATCAGAGGGCAGAGTCATGCGACATACAGCAGCAAGACTATACTTGTCGCGTAGGAATCTGCATAATGCTAACATCAGGGCAGTTTTCCTGAATAAGTAAAAATGTTCATAAAGTGTTAGAAGCCAAATAGCTGAAAATATAGCGGTGCTGGTTAATGCATAGACAACAGAGTTTATTTGTTTCAGCAATAAAATGTTATTCAGGCTAAAACATGAATGTGCTTACATGCAATGTTCCAAATTAATCACATCAACTAACCACTCTAGTAGTCTAGTCTCCAAATGTCATGACTCATGATGGAGCTTCAGGAACGAAGTCAAGAAAGGGTATGAAACTATGAACACAAGCAAGTCGACAATGATCCCGAAGATGTCCAGAAGCCTCCACCAAGAACAAAAGTGATCCCATATTAAGCTGCAATTTGCACCGGTGCAAGTAGGAACTACGAAAGAACTTCACACGAATGTAGTAGAGACGCGTTTCCCTCCGGCCGTCACAATTTCACATCTTCCGCCAAATAACCCCACCGGAATTACGGGATGCACGCTACCAGTGACTGGAAGGAGTAAAGGCAACTGGCAGAAAGCAGCCGAGCTCACCCGGTGCCGACGGGGCCGCCAATGCCGACGGTGAAGGCGCGGTCAGCGAAGTTGCGCGAGGCGAGCGGCGGCGCGCGCTTGGTGAAGTCGCCGGGGGAGTAGATGGGCTCGTGGGAATGAGGCGCGAGGCCGTCGTGGGAGTGCCACACGCCGCCGTCCTCCCCAACCCACGACCCCGCCGCTCCATGGCCACCGCCGTCCCTGAAAGCGCAGCAAAGCCACAACACACCAAGCGTGTGTCGAGTCAGATGTGCATACAGCGACCGAGATCGCGGAAGACTCAGAGTGATGGCACGCGCGCATGCACCCGTGTGAATGGTGGTAGTCGTGGTCGTGGTCGTGGGAGTGGGGGTGGGAGTGGTGGTGATCATGAGACGCCATGGATCGGAGATTGGAGGTGGAATCGGGAGGGAGGCTGGAGGCGGCTTCGGATAAGGAGACTAGTCAGAACTCAGAAGATGCTCGTTGACTTCGGGATTCTTTTTTTTTTGTTTTTTTGTTTTTGAGAGATGACTTCGGGATTCTTGTTGGCGGATTCAAGAGCGGAAGCGTTGAGACTGTTCCGAAGAAGTGGGCCAAATCTGAATGGGCTGGTCGCGGGCCTCTCAGCTGCGGTTATTTCCTCACGTAAAGAAATGGGCCATTAACAGGCTAGAGCGTTAGAGACTTGGCGGCGCCGACACAGGGAGGGAGGCGGGGTGGAGAAATGGAGACGGAACCCTTCGCCGGCGGCGGCGGAGGCGGAGGCGCGGAGTCTGGGAATGGAGGCGTGATGGAGCCGAAGCAGGCGGAGGCTGCCGACCGGCTCTCGTCACTCCCCGGAGCTGCGGGACCAGATCCTCGTCCGCCTCGGCCTCCGGGACGCCGTGCGCACCTCCGTGCTCTCCCGCACCTGGCGCCACCTCTGGAAGTCCCTCTCGGTGATATCCCTCTCCTTCCCCCTCGGCACGCACCCCTCGGTCATCGATAGCGTCCTCCTCCCCTACATCGGTCCCCGGGTCTCCCTCTTCAACGTCTGCATCACCGACGCGTCTGTTGGCCGCATCGATGATTGGATCCTCGCGCTCTCTCGCTGCAGCGTCGAGTCCATCCGCATATATGGCAAACTCAGTTTAGTCTTCTACTTCAACCTCCACTCCTCCATCTTCTCCTTCGGTCATCTCGTGTCTCTGCGGTTGCGAGGCTGCAACATCCCACCGCTCCCCGTAGGATTCGCTGGCTTCCCCGCGCTCCAGAAGCTAAACCTCGCATTTGTTGTCTTCCCAGCCAACGGGGACAAACAGTTGGAGGCTATCATTTGTCGGTCACCCTTGCTTCATACCCTGAATATGTTTGATGTATGCATCCCTGATGACTACCCAGAATCAGTGATTGAGGCTCCCAATCTCCGTATCCTATCAATCTATTCAGAGTATGATTATGGCTGGCGATTTGGAGAGCTGCCGTGCCTCGAATATGCCAATATTCATTTGTGGTTCTGTCCACAGCATGAACATGATTTTGGAGATTTCCTTTCTCGGTTTGCTCACGTTCAAAAGCTCAGCCTCTTCTCACCGGTATATTATTTTCACTTTGTTCGTATTATGCGCTTTGTTATAAATCAAGGCTGCAATGCTAGTGCTTGGCTCAAGCTCATCACATAGGTCAGGAATGTAAACATGATCTCCTATACTAATGAAATAGCGTGAAAAGTTACACTAATAATTAATAATAATGGAAACAATCGTTTTATTCCTGTCCTGCTTCTATGTGCCTGTGATCACTTGTTTCAAAGTAATGCAGAAGTCTCTTCTGTATCTCTAGACCCTGTATGTCTTTTATCCAGTTTCATTATTCTTATATATATAATTTTTGTCACAGGCTGATGATGTTAAGATGCCGTATACACTTCCATTCACCTTTTATAACTTGAAGAACTTGATGTTATCTATGGACTTTACTGAAATGCGCTCCATTTTGTTCACGTTTACCTTGCTAAGGAGTTGTCACAATCTTGAAGAGCTACAAATAGAGGTAATGCTGGATGTTGCCTTTGGGATATGTCTGTTTACTCTAGTCGAAGGTCATCTTGTTGTTTACAACTGATTTCCTTTTATTGCTGAAGTCACGGGACGCCTTTGATCAGAGTTTTGAGGAAGATTGGGAGTTCTTAAGTGCTCTGTGCACTGATGGCATGTGTACCAATCTTCAGATTGTGCAGATGAGTGGTATCATTTGGCTTCCAAATGAAATTTCATTTATGAAGCTTATGCTCTGTAAAGCAAGGCTTCTTCGCACATTATATGTTGATAAGTGCCCAGATCTTTTTGATGATCCAATAATTGACTTACTACAATGCAAAAGAGCTTCAGCTCAAGCTCATATCCTGTTTGAAGGTAAATAAATTTGATTATGCGTCAAAAAGTTAATATCGTATATTTATGATTTGAACAATGGATATCTGTACCTCTTTTTTTTTTTTTCCTGGTCAAAGTTAGTGGTATATTACTCATGATGTACTTTTGCGATTTTGTCTATTGTACAAGTGAGAGTGGACTATATTTCATCCAAAAGATTGACATGCTAGGAAAGGTAACATATATAGGACCTATGTTGAATACTTCGCTGATGTTTTCTGTGGCCCGTTAAGGCATTAGAGCTTGACCATATTATTGTTGGTGAAGAGGCAGCCATGGTGTCCAAGACTCCGTTGCATGATATCTTATCTTTCTAGGAATATTCAAGAAATTTTTCCTTTGCTTCCCATATGGATCATCTGGATTCTGTTACAAATAGCAACCAAATTACATTAGTGTTTCAGCCGTAGTTCTAAATCTTAATGGAGTCTTTGGCATGTAGAATCAATCCATTCTAGATGAGGTGATGCATCATGAGTCCATTTTCCTTCAATTTAGTGGAATGGCTTCATTTCTCAGACAAGTACTAATTATTAGCTTTGTGAGGAATAAGGTGGTGACGGATCAACTCACAATTCCATAAACCAAACCAGACACCCCATTGTATCGTTTCTTCCAATTTAGTAGCTAAAACATTTCAATGAAGGAACCCACTGGCAGTCTAATGTTTGCCTAGTCACTAGTCAGCACCATGCATATGTTTCCACAAACCTCTGAAGTGTTTCTTTTTTATGGAATCTTTTAAGAGTTTCTTCTTGATAAGACCTTTCTAAAGAATTTGTGGCAGAAGATTATTGGTCTACATAAATGTTATGGTCTGCATATTTTGTCTGGTCTGCTTTGATGTAATTTCACCAACTGTTTTCCTTTTGCAGGTTTGGAGCATCAGTATTAGATGAGGTGGCATCTTGTATGTATTGCTGAATGCAAGATTGGTTCGCTTGAATGAGACAGGACCTGCTTTCTCTGCTGAAGTGTTTTTTTTTTTCTTCTTCTTCTTCTTCTCCTCCATCATATGATATGCGAAGCATGTAGAAATGGCTTATCCAAGGAACCGGCATGATTTGTTTGTCTTGTTCAGAAGAAGCTGATGTGCTGCGATTGGTTGTTCCGTTGTTCACTAGTTCAATTGGATATTGGTAGTAGTACCCAGAGTCGTTTGGTTAATGAAGCATACCTGCGAACTTGCCTGAATAGGTGAAAATACGGTTATCCTTTCGCTAAGCTGTCCTCTGGCCCTCCAGAACTTGTTGCTTGCCAAATGCCAAGCCGAGCGCATGCAATAGACAATCCATGGTGTGTTGTTTGTCACTAAATTTCTTCACTGCCTAGTGAAAGCTGCATCCCTTTATTTCCTACTCCTGCTTGTTTGGTCCGATTCCAGTCAATGGGCTGAATCAATTTCTAATATTAGTGTCCCTAAATAATTTTGCCTGGCTAATTGGCATTTTACTTTTGTGCATCAACATTGTTGCCTGGACTCGACTCTGAAACAGCCCGATGCAGCGCCACTGTGCCACTCAACCCTGGCATCGTTCCTTGTCCATGTTCGTTGACTTGTGTTCAGCGTGCGCACGGGTGTCCGCAATCAGAACGATGGTTGGTGGCTGGTGTTTGCATTTCTGCATGCACAAATAAATCTTGTGTGCATTCCCACGTGATGTGCAGTTTGCTCTCCGCCCAGTCAACTCTCTCTTCCGGGTAATCTCAATTGTCCTTATCATTCAGGTGTGCAATGATCAAAGATCGCAGAAGATTGGGGATAGAACGCAAGGATGCGAGGCGCGCACGGCATGGTTTGCAGGATGATGATGCCTGCGCGCTATGCGATCAGGCACCCGAAACCTGTGGCCATCTGTTTCTAGGCTGTGTCTTTGCAAAGACATATTTTGGTCGCCGTTCTAGCTCCAGTGCAACTCACGTCGCTGGCGCCAGTAACCGATCAAGAGCTGGGTGATTGGTGGATTCAACAACGTCGTCGCATCGACAAGGCCTCACGACCGGTTTTCGACTCGGCGGTGCTGCTCACAACATGGCGACTGTGGAAAGAAAGGAACGCTCGAGTCTTCCGTCAAACTTCTTCGGCGCCAGAGGTGGTCGTGCAGCAGCTACTCAAGGAAGCGGAGGATTGGGTGATCAGCGGGTACGGGCCGGTGAAAGAGCTCATGCATATTTGGTCGCAAAATCATGTGCAAGTGTAATAAACTCTTTCTGAGATCCAGTATTCGTCTTAATGAAATACGGGTGAAGTCCCGGTCGTGAAAAAAGAAATGGAACGCAAGGATCAAACTGCTGTACAAGGCCCGCTTTGAAACGAAGATAAAATTTTAGAGGATTGGAATCCTATATTAATTAATTTTTTTTCTATCAAGCCCTTTGGAACTAATGATTGGGTTGCTACAAGTCCTATCAACTTCTTTTCGAAGAATAAATCCTATCAAATTTCTATGGAATTGCTTGTTTCGTAAAGATTTTAAAGGAATCTACCAAGAAGCTGAACCGCATGAAAACCTTTATGTTGCTCTCTCTTATCGAATTCTTGTGTTGTTTTTCCTTCATCCCACCTTGTCCAAATATTTAATCTTGCACTTTTCTGTATTTGCTCCATCTATAGGATCCAAGACATCAGGGCATTCAATTCAGATGCCTTCAGAATGCAATTCAATTCATATGTTTCCCCTGTTCCTATCTCTCCAGAATCCTGTGTTCCAAAGATGCTCTTATCTTTCAGAAGACTCTGTGAGTTGATATGAGAAACAACCCAAGACGCATTCTTCTTCTTTCAAACACATCACCTCCTTTCTATTTACCTGTACAAATGCAAGCTCCCAAAGACGGCATCCATGGAATTCCAATCCATCCGCTCGACGGGTCGTCGGCTAAACTAGCGTAATATGGGGTGGGGACCTGTCACGAGTCAGCAAGAGACGACTACGGCACCACGACGACCTCCTTGTGATCGTTCGCCGGGTACATGGCGGACCCTTCGCTGCGCTCGTCGCCGAGTGCGGCGGCGTCCTCCTCCTGCTGCCGCACCACGTAGCTCCACCGGTCCTGGACAAGGTACACGAACGCCATGGCCGCCACCTCGACGGTGAGCAGCAGCGTCCACGACCGCGCGCTCCGGCCCGTCCGCTCCTGGTACGTGTGCAGGCCGATGTAGACGTTGGCGACGCCGACGACGCAGACGCCGACGCCCAGGAGCCAGTGCGCCAGGTACCACGCGCTCCGCGTCCTCGTCCCCCTGTCCGGCCTCAGGAAGCCGACGAGCGGCTGGAGCCAGATGAAGCCGTACAGCGCCAGCCCGATCCGCTGGTGCGTGTTGTTGAAGGCGTTCTCGAAGTTGCTTATCGACAGGACCGCGCCGGCGGTGGCGAGACCGACGGCGACGACCTGCGGCGATGTCCGAATGCGTGCTTTGCATGTAAATACGATGTCTGATGGCGATTGCAGTTGCAGGAGATGGAGTTCATGTCACGGACAGACCTGGGAAGCAACGTGGCAGTAGAAGAGGAGCCTGAGTTTTCGGGCGCTTTTGACATTGCTGGAGTGTCTGATGAGCAGCACGCCGATCGGCATCAGGAAGCCAACTGAAGACCAGAGCAGGAAGGCATGGAGCTTGAGCTGTTGCGAGAGCTTGGGTGTGAGCTGCAAGATCAATCCAGGTGTCAGGAGTCAGTAATACAACACAGCTCCTACTGTCTGTCAGATATTCAGATTCTGGTAATGTTGAACAGAGCCAGGAAAACACTGATGGCAGTTTCAGGAGTACATACAGGGCATGGAAATTACCTCCAAAGGCTGAGCCATCTTGTAGCTCTGCTCTGGATTTAAGTCACCATGGATTGGTGTGAGAAGCATGAGAATCACACAGCCTGCAGATGCAAGGAGCAGTCTTTTTCTCTTGAACAGTATCATTTCTGCTTCAATGCAGTCTGTCCTCAGCAGAAACGAACGCCGAAAGGTGGCAAGTAACAGCTGAAACAGAGCTCCTAAACAGCCCTCAAAAACGATAAAACAAACAATGGGAGAGGGAGAACAGGCAGAGCTCTCAGCCTTTCACAATTCTTCTCTCTTTCTCACACACTATCACCTCAAGTCATTCCTTCCTTCCAAGCCCTTCCCGGCCTTTATATACCGGCATTACAAGAACTCAAGGAGAGCTGAAGAAACCTCTCTGCACTGAAGAATGAACAAAGGAACAGCAGAAAACCAAGGCTTTGTTCCAATTCTCGGCGCAATGACGGCGCCGAGGTCTTGGTCTTCCAAGATGACTTGCAGGCAAATGAAAGAATCCTCCAAGGAATTCAAGAAACAGAATGTAATCGGCCGGTCTTGGGGGAATAACTTGGGAGAGGTGTCAGTGAATGATTTGGATATGAGCAGCCAGTTGCTGCTTTTGCCGCCTAGTGATAATATAGTGCTGTGCGGTGGATTTTTGGTGCTGCTGGGGGGAATGGAATCGGAGATAGATAGATGGATGGGCGCTCTTTTGCTCCTTTGAGCTTTGGGGTACGGTTTTGACAGCTCTGCGGTATGATGATGGTGTGAAAGGACGGCTTTGTGTTGTGGTGGTGCAGCAGGAAGCACCAAGATGTTGTTGGCTGCTCCTGTATGTATCAGCATCCAGGAAAATTTTGCAAGAGAAAAGCAGGCCTCAAAGTAGGTTATCAACTGCCGAAGTTTGTAGGCAAGGTTTCACACAAAAGCAAAAGGCATTGTAGGCAAGTTGTCTAGCGAGGTCCTGTGGCTAGGCTAACTAACCTTATAGACCAGACCAGCGCAGGCAGGCAGCTTTGGCATCGTCGTCTGCTTTTTTTTTTTTTTATCCCTTCAGATATGACCATGACAGTACTGCCTAACCCCATTGATATGGTACATCTATAAACAACAGATATGTTTAGTTCTTATGAAATGAGGCCTGAATGTCTGACAAAAACATCAGTACATACATTTACAGGCTTATTTCTGTTTTAGTTTTGTTGTGCTGAATCAGCAAGAATATTATAGGATTTCGCCATAATGATCTACTGATTTGATCATGATGAAGATATTGCAGGATTGGGTCACCATCTTGGAGTACATTATATTATAATCACAGAATGCTGCCACAACCTAATCTGCCCATTTAAGTTCACAACACATGTGCAGCCATACCTCTTATAATCTAAAAAAAACATTTGCAGCCATGCCTAAATTTTTTTTTTCCATTTGCTG
This sequence comes from Bothriochloa decipiens, assembly GCA_023333625.1. Classification (NCBI taxonomy): domain Eukaryota; kingdom Viridiplantae; phylum Streptophyta; class Magnoliopsida; order Poales; family Poaceae; genus Bothriochloa; species Bothriochloa decipiens. The sequence continues at coordinate 3,970,884 of CM041641.1, forward strand.
TAACAAGAAGCCGGGATCTGAATCTACGCTGTGGATCAGTTGAGATTGCTTGAATAGCGGGCTGGTAGTGCAAAGATTACAGACACCATCACCTCAATCCATGACGGGAGCTAGTGAGATCTCGGTCCAGCAGCCAGCAGCGAGCCTGTGCTGTGCGCCTGTGTCCCCCCCAGCCGGTCTCCCACCAACTCCATGCCTGCATGTTGGATGCCAATTCTATGTGCTGTGCACGGCGATGTGCAAGCAAGACGCCTCCCTCCTACATACATGTCAGCTCACAGGTAACCATCATGACATCAATTTTTCATCCATCTTTTGTTTCCCTTTGGTTAGTGACGAAGTAGCCATCGCTTTATCTCATGTGATTCTCAATGCAAAAGCAGAGGAGGTGCTGACCAAGCCGGGGGACGGGAGGGGGATTTGCCTGCATGGCTGATCGATGGACGCAAAGCTAATGGGAGGATCTGTTAACGAGTCCCTGTCAGCCGCAGGCAGGGATGGTCAAGAGAGGATTCTCGCTGCACCGGCGGGAAAGCGACGAAGAACTTTGGCACCATGATCAGTCATCAGTGGCCAATAACAATCTCATCTTTGTTTGGGTGCCACTGGATTTATTAGTTGCCTAGAGTTTCGAGGTTTCTTCTTGTGGAACTATGCCGCCTTGCCCTATGTGCCGTGGCATGCCAGATACCGTATCTAGGGTGCGTGTTTTATATGTGTATGATAGAGGCACTATTGGGGGGAGAGATAACTGAAGCACTATGGCTGATGGCTGTATCTGTGCAGTCTTATTGTAATGGCCAACCGACAGAGCAGCTCATCCTCATCTTCCTTTTTAGCCGTTTCTCTGGGACAGACAATGAGGCGCAATGGTCTCCCATTCCTCTCCATCTCATCGGCCATGGCTGCCATTTGGAATGGGAAAGTTGGCCGCCAAGAACCCAACAAACACACGGGGTACCGAGAGAGGCGTTGCCGCACTAGTGCACTCTGCACTGCACATACGTGCACTCGCACACACGGTCACAATGTCACATGCAGATGCAGTACACACCAACCGTGGTTGGTTCAGAGTTTGAGAAAACTGAAGGGGGAAATGGGGTTCAGAAATGGCATGGATATGTGTCGAATTGTTTCTTTCTCCGGCTGCACTCATTGTGCGATGGATGGGCCAGCGCGCACTCGAGTCCATCCGGACCGATCGAGTGGAAGGAAAAGCAAGCACGAGGTGGGGCAGCCCATGCTGCTGGGATCTCCATCCGTGTGCCACTACTAGCTGCTTCACTGCATCACCCCCATCACTCATCACCATGACCCTTTCCTTTACCTTGCTAGTCTGTAGGAGTTTTTACAGGAGAGGTTGACGTTTTCAGGATTGCAAGAGCCACCGCAAATGATCGTTTTCATTTCATTGCAGGAGAAACCAGACCACGCTTGTCTGCTGCTTTTGGGTGCAAAATGTCAGTGTCTCTGCCTGGGCATACAGGTATACAGACTACAGAGGCTCCTGCTTCTACCGTCTCGCCACAACAAGTGATAATGGCCTTTAGGAGTATGCTCCAAAGCAAATGGTCGTGAATGGTTCGCTGAAAACGGAGTCACCTGACTTTGTCATCGTAATCATGCCGCTAATCTTGCTTTCCAACGACCACCATTCCGTTGGCCGATATCAAATCACAAAGAAAGGAACCGGAATAATTCGGATGCAGACAGAGGGAGCCAACGCCAGCGATGGTTCAGCTCACTAGGATCTGCTTCACAAGCCGCCTCAAACCAAACCATGGACGGACGCCCCGAGCAGCCGATGCGGCTCGCTTTCGGGTGGTTATGTGAAGAGCCTCGCCCTGGGAAAGTCTTTATGCCCTGGCCCCGTCCTGACGCGATCTAGTAGTGCGCTATGCAACCATGCACATCCGCCGCTGATGTCGCCTTGATGGGATGCCAATGTTTTCCACGTCCAGATGTGCATCATTTCAGTAGCTGCCGCTCAACTGTGTCCAGTCCTCTCCTGACCTGCCTGCCTTCGGGCCTCCTTGGCAGGGCTTTTGAGCAGCTTTAGCTTAATCTATCTATAGCTCAACACCTCCATGAGAAACAGCTTCTGCTGCATAGCACTAGAGAGCTTATGCAGGTGAAGCCATTGGGATGTGGCTTCTCCGGCTTCAGCAAGCTTTCGTGGGGATATGCATTGAAACCACCTTTTGGCTTCTCTTGCCAAGGCCCTTGCAGGACTTCTGGATTAACAAAAGGGTTCCAAGCCCACGGCATACAGACACAGGACGGCGTTCTTGAGAGGCAAGTTCGCTATAAGAAGTTCAGATAGAAAATCCTGCAGGCAAACAGCAGGCCACAGCATACAAGATACGAAATTGCCAACTATCAGACAATCAGGTAATTTAGACAAGAACCAACGATGTGACCAAGCGAGACAGTGCAATTAAACAGCAGTCTGCTGATAACTAATTGGAAGGGTTTGCATAGCATCATTCAAATCCATAACTGGAAACATTAAGTGCTCAATCCACGGGGCAACAAAACTTGCACAGGCAAAATATTTATCTCTCGGGCGCTAAGACACAACACAGATACCATAACCTGCCGACGCCTATCACATGAACAGGTTGGGCCTGGACGCCTTGAAGGTTGTCTTGAGCTTCCTGGTGGGTGGCCTCACCTTGCGGTACACGAGAGGGAACTTGATCTTAGAGTTGTGGAACTGCTTGGTGTTGTCCCTCTTGCACAGCTTGAAGTGGACCGTCGCGGTCTTGATGATCTGGATGCAGGGGGACCTCACGCGGTGGCGGGAGGCCATCTCGTTGTACATCTGTTCCACGGCACCGTTCAGGGTGGTGTCACGGTACTCCTTGTACATGTTGTGGTAACCTGTCCTGCTCTGGTAACGCAGCCAGATGCCATAGTTCTTGATAGTAGTTGGGTTGCGCTCAAAGATCTGAGAAAGATTAAACACGTTAAGAAGCAGCTATGGATGGATAAATAAAACATAAGAGAACAAATAACTTTGGTATTGCAACCCCATCCTCATGAAGCTATGGCTATATCTATCTAGGACAGGCTACAAAAAGGGCACCAATGAAACCCCTCAACTAACAAAATTGCTAAATAGTTAAGCATCATTTGTCAGACATAACTAAATCAACTTATGGTAAGTTTGCCACACAAAATGATGTCATACCACTACATGTTACAAATTCTGGTCATCAAGGTTCTCATGCATCACAAGGTATAGTGTGGAAAACATGTTTTCCAGCAGTGGGCCATGCCATAGCTGCAACAGGATTTCAATATCAATTGAAAGTTTGGAGCTCTACACTGAAAAGTGGAACACATGCACTTCCTATGTTTACATTGAACTTATCAATTTTGACCCTGATTGATAAAGCAAATGCAAACTAAAAGTGTGTGATATCACTTCTTCAGAAGCAGAAACAGATACACTAGTGCTTGTGCATCAAACAGAAACAGATACACTAGTCCTTGTGCATCAAGCATATTCGAGACCACAGTTTCATGTAGAACAGCACTCACTCATTGCTCAAATAATCAGAGAAGCCTAGTCCATACACGATTGACAAATTCAGAGCCTAGTCCATAGCCCAAAATAAAAACCTAAGATCTCCCTACATTGAAACAAGGGTCATCTCTACAATTTTAAGGGTTTTGAGCTCTTATTGAAGAATCACCGAACACATAAATTTCATCTATTGAACTTAACCAATGAATAATGAAGTGAGAGGCTATCACTAATCCGGCCAGGAAGGGCATAAACTTCATGACATAACATCAGCAATGGCAACACAGCAACGGAAGCTATCTATGGCATGCTTGCAATACTAAACAACCATTCGATCCACACCAATCATAAAGCGTAGCAGCGTCCTAAGATAAGAGGCTAAAGGATTGGTTGTACCTCGTTGATGGCGAGCATCTGGCCATTGCTCTTCTTCACCTTCTTGAGCTTCCTGAGGAAGTACCTGCGCGAAGACAAGCGAGACCATCGTCAGGAATACGCACCGGAAAAGCAATCAGAGAATCCTAGCAACGGCCCGAGAGCGTACGGCACTGACCAGAACTTGGACTTGGCGCGAACCTCGTTGGTGGCCCAGAGCTTCATGCGGTAGATCTTGGGGTGCTCATCGGTCGGGGTCGGCAGCGCGCGACCCACCACCTGGTACTGATGGAACTGCGGCGACCGAAACAGATCACAGAAAAGCGGTGGAGATCAGCCACACCGGGAAGAGCAAATACGCGGCGGATCAAGACAAGAGGGAGGTGGAGAACATGGCGGCGTGGGCTTACCCTGTGGGCGACCATTTCGGCGAGCTCGCGAGGCCGGAGGGGCGGCGGAGGTCTCCTAAAACCTAACCGGGAAGATGGCGGCCGACTAGGGAGCTCTCGGAGGCGGAGGAGTATTTATGTGCTGGGGCGAGAAACCCTAACGGGCCGTGTATCGTGGGCCTGAATGCTTGGTTAGTTTGTTCAAGTCAAAGTAGTGTACTTGCCCGATCAGATACTGGGCTGTTATCTCGGGCAACATAAATTGGGCTGGCTAGAGGCCGGATTTTATCTCTAATAAATGGGCCGTGTCAGTCATTTGTTGTGTTTTTCTCTTTTCTGATTTTTGTCTTCGTATAATTACTCTACTTTCTGGGGATTCTTGACCCTTGATGTATTATCTAATCTCAAAAAAAGACCCTTGATGTATTATATAATGCCTGAGACTGTCCAGTGGACTAGTGCTGCATGTGTCAAATTCATTCTTAAACAGAAAATTCACAGTTTACACAAGGTATATCTTATTATATATGCTGCAGTGCTGCTTACAAGAAGCAGATGGTACGTTTAAAATCATTACAAAGTAGAATACATATGGACATAAGAGCACAAGGATGTTGCTCCACACTTTTAATACACACAGATATACAACGCAAGTATACATCCATTGCTTTCTCTGGAGGCAATTCACCACACGTGTGTTCCTTTAGTTACCCCCAGGAGGATGGCAAGGGCAGCAACAACGGCCTGCCACATCAAATTAGAAGCAAAATCAGCTTGAGATTTAAAAATAAGAAGGAATTAAGAAAAAATGATACATCCAGCAAACAATCAAATTCAACAATTTAGCAGTCCCGTACAGTTAAATGTAAGTTTAGTACATTTATTTTTTTCGTGTCAGTTGCTAAAAAAGACTATTAATCAAACAGTTTGTTTCCATTGTTCCATGCAGCTCAATCTCAAATTCCAGAGGAGAGATAAGCAGAAGCAGCAGGGTTGCATTGTTTATTAAAAGAAAGGAACTTACAGCAATTGTGCAAGCAACGTATCCTGGTTTCTCTCGTTGGTCATGTACCCGCACACATATCAGAACGAAAGCTCCAATGTACCATGGAATGGCAGCAAGGAAGAACCCAGTAATGAACCTTGTTCAAGGAAGAGAAATGAACTTTGTTAGTAGTGCTGTATAACTTCAGAAAATACAGGGAAATAACACATATACAGAAGCAGACACACTCACAGACACCAGCCTAAGCCGAGGCCACAACATGGGAGACGCCTCATTCTTCTCACAGGTCTTCCTTCAGCAACAGGACCATAGCCTAAGGGACCAAAAACCATATGATCATTAATATACCAAAAACTATATTATGATCATTAAAATATATTTCTATTTTTCATGCTTGGCACACATTTCGTTATCACCACAGTGCAGTTTGTGCAGATTAGCTATGTCCAATTTCTTGTATGCTTTCAGAAACCAGAAGTCATTGGCCCATCACAATCACTTCTGGTTAATGGATTCAATTATCTCAGAATTATTATATATCTTTGCTTCCATCAGAAAAATCTCCAATGTCAACAACATCTCAATTAATGTTACATAGCTGCTGGTCACAACTACGGTATCTCAACAGTGGCTAAATTTAGCATAACTAGTTTGAAGATTAAAATCAATTAATCCAGTCTTCATTATCATAACTTGCAGTCTACCCCAAGACAAGTGCTAAGGTTCTGAATCGATCCACCAGATTGGCAATCATCAGCGAGCGCATCACAATCGGTTTCGGTCAGTGGATATAGATGAATTACATGCCTTTGCTAGTTTGCTTCAATCAAAAATATCTCCAATGTCACTACTAACATCTCAATCAATGTTATAATTAGTGATCACAGCTGCGATAGCTCAACAACAGCTAAATGGAGCATAATACTGCTAACATCAATTGCAGTCTACCAAAGAACAAGTGCTAACATGGAGCGTACAAGGTTCTGAATCGGTTCATCAGATTGACAGTTACAAGCTGTGAATTTGCCAGTTTGCCTCACGTGGAATCTAGAAGTCTCAACATAAAATCGATCAAATTGCCTTAAAAAAACATAAATCGATCAAACGGTTCCCCATGAAAGCCTCGTAAATACTTCCGATCGCAATCTCACCCCCGAGATACACCTTTTCCCCAGTACACACCAAAGCTATAAGCAGCAGGAGCAAATAATCTCAGCGACCGGGAAGACCCTCAGCATACCTGGCACGGCCTGGTACCCCTGAGCGTAGTACGGCTCCGCGGGCGCGTACGGCTGCTGCTGGCTGTGATAGCCGCCGCCGGCGCCGCCGAACCCGGGAGGCGGGGCAGGCTGCGGGAACCCGACGGGCGGTTGTCGAGGGCCCTGGAACGTGCCGTACCCGTACTCCTGCGGCGGCTGGCCCTGCAGGTGCGGCGGCTCCGACGGCGGGAGGCCGGAGGAGGAGCAGCCCCCGGCCTTTCCGCCGTCCGCCTCCGCCTCGTGGCCTCCTCCCATGGGCGATGGGTCGATCGTTGACGAACACGACGGCGACGGGCTGTGGTGTGGTGCGCGTGTCGTCGCAGCAGCGAGCAGGAGACGCGCGGTGGGATCTGGAAGGACACTGATGACTTGACGAGTTAGTGATGACTAGGCGACGCTGAGGGAAGAAGTAGTTGGGAGTTGGGCTGGGCTGGGCTGGGCTGGCCCCGCTGTTTGGATCAGGTAGTGTTGGGTCTGTTAGCAACGGGTTGTGAGTCTAGTACTGGTTTCGTGATCATGGACCGAATCGAGCCCATGTATCTCTGTCAAGTGTCACACTTAAGCAAATGTTGGTGCGAGCTTTTTGTATTTTTAATTTTTTTAAAAAAAATCTTTACAATTTTAATTTTTTGTTTCGAAATATGACAGAACTAGTCGTTCACAATTAAAAAACGCCCACTGTGTGGGCGTTATATGTGACGTGGCACAGGGCCGGCCGCCGCCGATGCCGGCTTTTGCGGGCGGCCGCCTGTAGCCCAAAAAACGCCCACTGCGTGGGCGTTTTTTTGTGACGAGGGGCCGTCTGTAAAAGTGCGCGCCGTTTTGCGGGCGGGCCTAGGCGCAGCCAAAAAACGCCCACTGTGTGGGCGTTTTTTGCGCGCAAGGGGGCCGTCTGCAAAACAGGCGAGGCTGCACGGTACTGTCTTCTGGACGGGACTGCCCATTCTTTACACCTATTAAATAGTACAACTGCTCCACTCTTTACAAAAAAGTTACACATCTCTATTGGTTAGCGTAGCGAGGCTGGTGATGAGATGGTGCAGGTTCGAGTCCCACTATCGCCCTTTTTTGTTGGTTTTAGCGCATTTTGCGGTGGGCTGCATCAATGCACGGTGCGGCTGTTTTGCGGGTGGACCTCGGAGCAGTGGGGGTTTTTTGGGCTACAGGCGGCCGCCCGCAAAAGCCGGCACCGGCGGCGGCCGGCCCTGTGCCACGTCACATATAACGCCCACACAGTGGACGTTTTTTAACTGTGGACGACTAGTTCTGTCATATTTCGAAACAAAAAATTAAAATTGTAAAAAAAAATTTAAAAAAATTTAAAATAAAAAAAAATTCATGTTGGTGCTCCTCCCTTTTTAACGGAGGTAGCTTCAATCTCTTGGTGTCAACAAAGTAAGAGTAAATTCCACAAGTCTACCTATATCTTTGGCTAACAGTCACGAACCTACAACAATTTAGAGCGACATTTCCTAACAACAATTTAGATCATATTTTTTTAACACGGAAGTACTCTCCAATACTCATAAAACGATGCCAAATCGTTGACGACCAGTACATGGATACAATTTGAAATGCTATCTATAATTGGATTAGCATCTGGACTCAAACTCGCCCCAAGGGAAACAAGGACATTAGCCGCCAATTTACACGAACCATGTGTATGAATAACCTTATATGAAACAAAATTACTGCATAGACGACATCTTCAAATGCCCAAGTTTCGTCGGCCATCGACGCGACGCTGTGGCCATTTTTTAGAGGAATTTCTGAGGGATAAACTCATCCCCCCTACTTTTATAATCCACAGATGCCGAAGACCGGTGGATAGAAGTTGGTTATAACATCTTGCTGCAAAATGCAGGCAAGTAACCGAGCATCACTAAAGTGTGAAACAGACACGAAAACGAGCCCAAACAAACACTAGAGACAGTCATCAGCAGGGGAAAAGAGAGATAACAACACAGAAATAAAAATAACAACACAAATACAACAACAAAGGTAATTCTAGACGAAACTGAAAGACGCTAGTCGATCATCAACTTGCGCCACACGCCGAGCAGCATACTTGTCGTTTCACCGTGGCCCTTGTGCTCGGCACCACTCAATTAAGAGCAGTGACGAACTCATAAAGTCATGGCCCTTGTGCTCGGCACCACTCAGCTAAGAGCAGTGACGAGCTCGTAAACCGTGGCCCTTGTGCCCGACGCCACTCAGCTAAGAGCAGCAACGGACTCGCAAGCCATGCCCTTGTGCCTGGCACCGCTCAGTTAAGAGTAATGACGGGCTCACGAGCTCTGGATCACCGAACAAGACGGCCTCCTTGAAAATGATGGAGGCATCTCTAGCACATCCGGGCCCACGGACCGCAATTCAGGGCCATCTACTGGGAGAAATGTCACGGAACCGCCCAATTTATACAAGATCAAGTACGGATGTCCCCGCTAACACGTTGACACTCACATACTTTCACTTATATAAACCCGGTAGTCCAATAAAATCACGAAGGATTTCAAACCAACTCGCAACAAACCAAGATCGTAGTAATTCAGCATAATCACATCATCTGTTACAACATTTCAAAGATAATCTACATAGGTTACATACATCGAAGTACACTTTAGTTATTACAAACCAAAATGTAAGGTAGCGGAAGCAACATAGTTTTAAAACCAAATCCATAATTTAAAGATTACATTGCCAGTTCAAGTTCACATCCTACAAAAGCATTATGAGATAAGGATACTAATAGATACCATGCCCAAAGGTCTAGTCTTCATTCCTGGCAGAGAGAAGGCAGTATTTGCAGCAACCATTATAGAAGATGTCATCTGCAACAAGAGGGAAATAACGACTCCAAGGATTATGCAAGGCTATTATAGGTGGAGTTGACTTATTTATTTTGCATAAAAAGCCTTAAGTGAGGAGAGTAACCATATTATTATTAGCATCAAGTTAATGTTCATTAACCTGTCATCTATGTTTGTACCTGTACTAATCAAGCAAAAGAAAAGAGAATTACATAACCATATCAGGTTCATCATTAGCTTTCTTATGAAACATCATTAACCATCCAAGCAATTTAATATTTTCAAGTATGGAGATACTCCCGTCAAGCTTCTCACTATCCAGGAGACGATGGCAATTCGAATCGATTACAACCCAGCTGGGAAAATATTCCTAACACTCTCCCGGCAAGCCCTGCTAAGGGTAGCCGTAGAACACCGTTCGTACAACTCAGGAATCGCGGATCCGAACAGCGCCTCACTCACATGGGGGTCACCAAGCCAGGTCAGGAATTTTAACTCACCTGATACGGGACTTACGGACATGGTCCTCATCTGGGTACCACCGTGCCGCTGGACTTACAGACATGACGGCTAGTATGTACATACCACCCCAGTAGTGAGCACTTGATAGTCCTCGATTTCCGGCCTGAGTTGAGCTACTAGGCTTCGCGGCGGATAACCTCGGATCCAGCCAGCTAAGTGCTAGGCACTGTTCAACATGACAAAAAAAGGCTCCATTCCTTGTAGGTGATTAATCGGCATGACAGTACACTTCATTTAACAAGGTCCGTCGATCTTGTAACTTCCATGTTCTGCCTTACCATCGTTTTACATCCATATGGTTATTTGCACGATAGCACATATAGCCAATCTTGAACCATCATCCTAATTCTCGCAAGTGATTAATAATCACTCGACTTCTACCGTTTAAGCATATCTAAGCAATACTACGGCGTCATATTATTAGGATTTCAAGGGTAATAAACTGGACAAGGAAGGATGTAAATGCAACAAAGGTTCCAATTCAAACCCTAGAACTTAATGCAACAAGCATAGCATAATTAATATATTATAAAAAGGTTAGGAAGTTAAAATGCTCCGGGGCTTGCCTTTCACGAATGTTGCGGGTTCGTGCAGTGGGCACTCAAGAGCGACCTCCTCTTCAGTGTTGGTTTTGACCACCTGAACCTTCTGCTCTTGAGGATTCTCCGGCTCTTGCGGACACGTTCCCTCGAACTCCAACAGGGTCACTCCTGCCGGCGCACCTATTGCATGCATATGCATAGGATGAAAACCATGGGTACATAAGTTATGATGGTGATGATGATATGATGCTTATGATGACAACTTGATCTGATCATATCACTGGACACTCGTTTACTGAGTTTTCCAGTCCTATTCGAATCATTAAAACAAAAGCACTTTACTTTTCTTATAGAAAGTAAACTCACTTACCAAAACTACATAACTCAACATATAACAATTCGTCCTCAGTTAAGGACCTAACATCTGCATCTAAGATCTTACCTTAATGAGTTTAAGTATATAAGACATTATGCATGACAAGTCTTATATAAGGAATACAATTAAACATATCATTTCATGTATTAAAAGAATATGATATACATAAAAAAATGATTAAACATCAAAGTTAACTTTTCAATTGGCTAGAGAATACTAAAAAAAATTAATAAACTTGGTTTCATAATTTTTGGATAAATAAACCTCTAGTTATTAATTTTACAAGTTAAAAAGGCTTTTCTTTTAATAAATAAAAGCTATAAATAAAAGTTTATCAAACTGAAATTTTTATGACTTCATCAGGTAGATCACAATAAAACAAAACTAACAAAACTAGTTTCACCATTTTTGGACCTCTCTAGCTCAAGATATAAATTCCCAAAGTTTGAATTCAAAAACTAAATTAAAAAACATTTTTAAAAAAGGAAAACCGGCACACAGGCCGATTTGGCCAGCTCGGCCTGCAGCGTGCGCGTGCGCGCGGCCCAAGCACGGGCGAGCGGCTGAAAGTCCCTAGTTGGTTTTGGGTAATTGATGAAACCTAAGGACTAACCTTGTTTCTAAGTGGATGATTTAGAGAAAGGTAGTCCATGCCAAGTGGAGCTCAATGTTGAGGCATGACATGAAGTTATGCAACCTAAGCATGGTGAAGATCAAGATGGGCTTGGCTCGATGGATCGGTTGAAAGTGTGAAGGGCAAGTTGAGGCTTCGAAGCGAAGGACCGTGCGACGGTGAAGCTTGGGCATGACTTGGCGCCGATGGACCGACCAACGGTGAAGAGCAAGTAATATCAAGATCGATGGACCAAGACCGTTGCATGATGACATGGAGGGTCACGTATCATGTAAAGGCTTGGCGGTTGAAGGATCGACAAAATGGGCTCAAGGCAAAGGTATAACCTATAGGGCCATTTTGTTTTTTGCACTCAAGACACCATAGAGGGTGTGAGTGGTTTAGGATCGATAGCCGAACTATGAAGAGGGGAGATCTTCGGTAATTCGGTTCATGAGTGCCACTAGGTCCATCATTTCATGTGATTGCATTTAGGATCTAGTGCGCGATGAAAGTCCTTTGAAAATGCTTTTGAAAAATGCTAACACACATGCACATGGAGATGTCACTTGGTGGTGTTAGCACATTTGCAAAGGCGGCGGTATGATTGTAAGGTTGAGTTGGGTTTGGTAACCGCTCATCCTCCCCCCGAGCTTGCGAGGGGGGATTCGGCGCCTTCGGGAAAATGAGAGAGATATTTTCTATTGCGTCGGATGCAAATTCGTTGGAGAAAAGAGGGCGTCGTCGCGGGATTGAGAATGCTCATATTCTAAGCGTCGGACGCTGAGCGCCGGACGCTGGCCCAGCGTCCGGACGCTACACAGAGAGTATCGGTTGAGAGACAGAGCGCCGGACGCTGCGCCGGACGCCGGCTCGGCACTGTTCAGCGTCCGACGCTCATGAGAAATGAAGGCCGATGTTTCAGCGCGTGTGAAGCGCCGGACGCCAGGGTGTGCATCCGGACGCTACTCAGAGAAGGTCGCAGAGCACTTGGTGTCGCCGGACGCTGGCCGCCGGACGCCGAGTGGTACCGCCAGACGCTGACGTGTCGTGGGAGTCGACCGTTGGAGGCTGAGCAGCAGAGGCGCCGGACGCGTCCGGCGCTAGCGGCAGACGCGTCCGGCGCGTGTAATCGAGCCGCGCGAGGGGCAACGGCTAGTTTCAAAGGATGGGTTATAAATAGAAGGTGGCCGGCCCTTGTGGAGGTCTCTTGGCTTTTCTAACACTCTTGTACATCCTTTGAGCTAAAGCTTCTCCCTCCTACTCATCTCTCTTGCTTGAATGCTAATCTAGAGTGAGATTGAGTGATTCGAAGTGCATTGCATGAGTTGATTCATCTAGTGGCACTTGCGAGTCGTTTGGCCGATGATTTCTTGTTACTCTTGGAGAGTACCGCTCCTAGCCGGCTTGGAGGTTGTTTGGAGGCGTTGGGAAGAGTTGGTGATTGTTCTTGCCCACCTCCGGTGATTGATTTGTAAGAGGTTCTTGTGCTTGTCCTCGGCGGAGCGCCAAAAGCAACTCTAGTGGAATGCGCGTGTCATTGAGTTACCACGCTTGAGAGTGGTGTCTTGCGGTTCCCTTGCGGGGGAGTGCCTTGCGGGGCAAGTGACTTGAGGGTCACATCGAGGATCCATCTAGGTGTTGGTCGACACAACCGGTGACGTAGCTTGTCGGTGTACAAGTGAACACCGGGTGAACAAAAATAATTGTGTCATCTTCTTGTTGCCGGTGATTGGTCTTCATATTGTGATTGTTGTCATATTGTATTGATTACATATCATCTTGGTGATTGGCAACATCTTCTCTCCACCGTCGGTATAAGAATCACCTCTCTACCTTGCATTACTTTCTAGCACTTATCTTGTGTAGCTTGTTTTAGAATAGTTGTTCTTGCTAGCTCTATAGATTAGAAAGTAGTGACATAGCCCTTGAGTGACATAGAGATCATACTTATACTAGATTTGTCAATAGGAGGCTTGCTCACCTTGTAGGCTAGGCAAAACCGCGGTTACGCCATTTGTTATACTAATCAAGTTTTGTCTAGTGGCTTGTAGAATTTTAATAGGCTATTCACCCCCCCTCTAGCCATCTAGGACCTTACAGCGGCCCAGCGGCGGCAGCGCAACCGCGCGAGGCCCAGCAGCAGCAGGCCGGCCCGGTGCGGCGGCAGCAGTGCGCGCGCGAGCGGCCCAGAAGCGAAGCAGGCCAGCCCAGCACGGCCTGGACAGGTGTGGCCTGGCAACTTTGCAAATAAGGGCTTGTGTTTTATAGATATTGCAAACAAGTCCTATGTGGCAGAACCTCCTAAATCATATGGCCCACACGCATGATTATTGTCTAAACAGACTCCAAATAACCATGACTGTGTTCCATACGACTTAAAAAGTCTGTCGGGTAAATCCCGAATCATCCACGATTCTCCGAGCAGGATCAATCATTGTAGAGAGACATTGCAGTATTACAACAGTTTTATGTAAATAAAATACCACGGAGTAAAACAGCGGAAGACTTACAATAACATACATTTACAAACTCTGAGTTTCAAAATATTTACAATGATAGGTTTGAGTTATACAAACCATAATAGTAGTGGAGTAGCAGTAGATTACAATATTACACAAAAATTCTGCCCAAGAGCTTAACATCTTTATTCGTCGTCGCTTTCCTCGACGACTGTCATGCAGCAGGATGCATAACACTCCTGCCCATGCAGCTCACCTGCAACAGGGGTTCAACAAACCCTGAGTACAACAGTACTCAACAAGACTGACCCGACGAAAGAGAAGGGTAGAGACTCAAGAGATGCAGGCTAGAGGGACAAGGTAAGGCTTGTAAGAGATAAGCAATTTTTACAGAAAAGCTTTACAAAAAGATAAGTTGCTGGGACTATCTTCCCTTATCAACCAACTTCATTATTGAACCTTAATTTTTGTTCAAGTTGTTACTACGATGATGATCAGTGATCGAGTCTTCTTCTCCGAGAAGCAACGGCGATTCGAATCCATTTTCATACCCAGCTGGGACCTAGGTGACTGAGCATACCGGAGACTTTAACTCCGAAGCACCCCAGGTGCACCGATATACCGGGATAACAACCTCAGCCGTATATCACCACATGATACACGTGAGCTCTGCGGCCCAGCGTACCGAGATACATGGGAACTTAAACCCCACAGTAAAACACACTATGACAGCAGATGGGATTCTCTGACCCCACGCTAGGTCACTCCATGGCATACACGGCTCCAACCATCCGTATACCACTTCATGCATGTGGATTTCTAAATTTCTCGATTATCGACAGGTCACCATCGGACGGGACCTAGGGCATCAACAGACGAGAACACTACAGAGGGACTCCGTTCCCAGTGCAAGTTCGCCGTCCGGACTCGATTTATTACTAACATCAAGCTTTCAATAAGAAAACCATTCTCATCTTTTTCATTCTTTTCCTTTGAACAAATAAATAAGCAGGGCTAAGCATTACTACTAATCTTCCAAGTGGGTGACAAGGATTAAGGAAATAAGACAGGTAATGCAATTTGTGGGTTTTCACTCAACTCCTACTACTTAATGCAACATATCAGAGCTGAAGCGATAAAGCTTTTATAAATAGAATAGGGTTTATATGTATCCGAGGCTTGCCTTGATGTTCGGGGTAGAAGTTCTCAAACTCTGGATCAACTCCCGATTCTTGAATCTGCTCGTCCTTCGGATCTGAGTGATACGTTAACTCTCCGTTAACGAAAACTATTCGATAATTCATATGCTTTACATGATGAAATAGTAAACATGATGCTCGATGAGTGCATGATCAAATTTAGGGATCGAGTACAACTTTTCTTCACGATAAAATTGTAAGCTAATGAAACTTCGCGTATATAATTTGTTAGGGTTAACTACGTCATTTTTATAATTAATTAAACACATAAAATAACGTTAATTAAATCTTAATGACATGATTAAAGTAAGCGCAAACAAGTAATTAAAGTGCCAAAGATCATTAGGGTTAATGACCTAAGGTCATCAATCAATCTCGAGTCAATCAAATCCTATAATGAGTAGGTTAACTAAAAGGGGTTAATAAATCATTTAAAAGCATTAAATAAGGACATAAAAATTAAAGTTATCAAATTTGGCATTTCATATTTTTCCTAGGTAGATAACATCATAAAGAACATTCACAAAAATTTTCAGAATTTTTAGAGCTATAGACGAATTACTATGAATTTTCAAAGAAAAAAGCATTTAAATTATTTTCTAAAGATAGAAAAATAAAATCGGCACAGTGTCTCCGGGTCAACAGCCGACCCCGCCGGGGTTGACCGGCGATGCCTCGAGCTGGCTATCGACGCTCGAGGGCCCGCAGGCTAAGACATGCCCGGCTAACTCACGGACGGGCTATGGCGGCTCGAAATCAAAGCCTGCTCGAGGATCTATCGGTTGGTTAGGTACTGTACATTCGAGCTTACAATTCGGGCATCCTCTCGAAGACGGAACTCTGCTCGAGCGAATAGACCAGCCTCGAAGACGAAACTTCCCCCAGCGAACGAGCCTCCCCTCGAGGACGGAACTCCGCCCGACGAACGAGCCTCCCCTCGAGACCAGTGCACCCCTCGACTACCCCTCGAGAACAGTGCAACCCTCGACTACCCCTCGAGAACAGTGCAACCCTCGACAACGCCTCGAGAACAGTGCACCCCCTCGACTCGATCCCTCGATTCGAGCCCTCGACTCGATCCCTCGATTCGAGCCCGCACCTCGACCGTCACCCCCTCGACTTCGTCGACCGAGCCCTCGAGCAGGACTCCGACGACTT
Source organism: Bothriochloa decipiens (assembly GCA_023333625.1). Lineage (NCBI taxonomy): Eukaryota > Viridiplantae > Streptophyta > Magnoliopsida > Poales > Poaceae > Bothriochloa > Bothriochloa decipiens. The sequence continues at coordinate 3,987,127 of CM041641.1, forward strand.
CGAACTGCACTACAACAACTCCCGATGCGAGATGGATGAAATTGATAATACGAATAGACACAGGAGCTCACCACGGCGCTGATGCGCACGTTAGTAGAGGTCCGAAGTGGCTGGGTTGAGCTGCGGTCGATGGCGGTGATGGCGGTGGCGGCGCTCCGATGGCACAACGGCACGGTGACCTCCGGTAATGCGCTGCTCGAACCAAGGCGCACATCAGACGCAGGATAACACGGAGAGCACGATTAAGGGGTCGAAAGTAAAATATTTTCACCTCCGGCGACAGCAAACGGCGGAGATGGCGGCGGCAGCGCGACTGACTGGCCGCGAGGAAGAAGACTGCGTGCAGGCAACTCGGGCGATGAAAGAAAACACGGACTGGCCCAAAAGGACCGTGAGGAAGTTGTGGAACTTTGGGTGAGAGTAATTAGACAGAGGTTGAGCGTCGACGGCGAATTTCGGCGGCGGAGGGAGATCGTCGGCGACGGTGGTGGGAGGAAGAAAGGAAAAGAACGGCGTCGTCCGATCGGTATTTATAGCTCGGGGCCGATGAAGGAGCAGGTGACACGACGACGGTGAACCTTTGCGCGTCTGTGAGCGCGCGGGCGGCCGAGAAGGCGCGGCGGTGGACGGCGGCGCGCGGTGTGAAGCCGGCCATGGCGGGCGCCGATAGGGTCGGGTGCTGTTCAGGGTATTTACAGAATTGCCACTCGGTTTAAAATACAAATTACTCCAAAATTTGAATAAAAACTTGAAAATCTCCAAAAATATCATTTGCATAACTTTTCAAGAGCTACACTTTTCCCTTAATGGGCATCTTCAAATTCTGTTTAGATTTTGAAATTTGAATTCAGATTTGAAAAGGGGATTAACCCTAGAAATAAACTTTTGAAATTACTTTTGATTTTTAAATAAAACTTGAAAATCTTCAAAACTATGAAATGTTGAGTTTGTCAAACCAAACATTTTTCATGTATAAAGTTTCTTCAAATTATGCATAATTTTTAAATTATGGTTTTAAATTCAGAAAAGGATATAAATGCTAGAAACTGTATTTTCAAATTAATTTGAAATTCCTTTTGGGAACTTGAAAAACTTTGTATACCAACTTTGTAGCTCCTGTCAAGATCTACAAACTGTCTTTTTAGAGTATCTCCAAATTCCTTATAGAATTTGAATTAGAGAAAAGGGGATAAAACTAGGGTTGGAAATAAAGGGTTTTTGAAATGGAATTTAAACTCAATTGGGTTTCTAACTTAATTGGTTGGTTATTAGTGATCACAAACATCATCCAAGGACATTTTTAGGTCATTGACCCAATGACACCCTTGGTTGACCAAGTTTACTTTTGCAAAACCATTTTATGGCATTTCCATTTTGACTTTAAATTTGAATTGCCAGGCTTAGAAATAAGCTTTGGAATCCAAATTAAATTTCAAATATGGAAATCATTTTTAGGGTTGAACTTAGACTTATACACTATGCTTGATACTAGTGTAAACACAGTTTACATCTCAAGTACATAGAGTATAAACTAAGCATTTGCGATGACATTCTAAAATAGGATTTTATCATTTCATGTGACAAGGCAAATTCCAGAAACGCAATCAACCTAGAAAATGTAAATTTATTTTAGTTGATGCACATTAAGGTTGACTTAACCATGAATGCTTTGCAATGCATATGATGACATGGCAGGTTTTAGTTAATATAACACCAGAGGTGTTACATCCTATCCATTATTTGACACTATTCACATGAGTCACAAACTTTGCATCAAGACCCCTAAACTTATTCCTATTTACAACACGATGTCCCTGAACGGCTCTCGAACAGAGCGTGACCGGCGGACGCTCGGCCGGCGGTGAAACTTGCCGACGGCGAGGTCTCTGGCGACGATACCGGCACCACGGTGCTCCTCTTGACCTCCCGCACACGATAGGCTGGCTAAATACACTAGTTAGGGTTCCGGGCTATAGCGGTGACACGCAGCGGTGGCGGCGCACAGAGCACCCGGTGGCATGCCGTGTTCCGGCGAGGTCGAGGCGCTACCGCCAACACGGTCTTCGGTCCTAGCTTCTACTTGGCTGGGCGACTCCAAAATACTAGAGAGGAGAAGGGAAGGGAGGCAGGAGAGAGCTAGCCACGCGAGACCGAACTCGCGGCCATGGCGGCTGCGCGACGAGGAGGCTCACCTCGCGACGGCACAGGGCACAGCGGGGTCGGGGAGGAAGAGTAGCTCGTGGTGGAGCTATGAGCGAGATGAATTGGAAAAATGAGGGAGCCGTGTGGTTGAATTGTGGAGCGACGTGGTGGCGGCCGGGAAACAAAGGAAGAGAGGGAAGGAGGAGAAAGAGAAATCGGGGTGGCCGGCTTCGACTTGGTTGGCAGGGCGAGGTGGCGGGAACTTCGCGACTTCGACCACGCAGGCGGCTCGTGCGACCGAGCGCGAGAAGGACCGCGATGGCCACGGCAGACGCCGGCGAAGAAGAAAAGGGCAGGTGTCGGGTACTATAGCAGTAAAGGGGATTTTTCTCCTTTTTCAATTGCTCCAATTTCCATATTGAAACTTGAAATTCTTCCAAAATAAAAGTTGTTCAAATTAACTGAATTTCACTTTTGCTTTTTGTACCATAGTCAAATTCTCAATATTTTTGAAACTAGGGTTTTCACAATTTAAATTTGAATTTGAATTTAAACACTTCAACACAATAAAATGACGAATTTTTGATGTAGGATGCTTATGCACATGTAATGGAATGCAATTTGGCTAATAACACTTGAGATGTTACAAGGAAGCCGCGGAGGGGAATGGTGGCAGCGGTGGAATCCACCCGGCATTTGATTTTCGCCACCATCAAGGAGAGCGCCGACGAAGTAGAGGCGCCAGAGGACGACGCTCGTCGAAGCAACGACAGTGACTAGCAGTCAGGCCAGTCTTACCCTAGTGGGGAACAAGGAGCAGGGGGACACACACCGAGGGGAGAAGGGAAACAATCAGAGCTCAAAATGGCATAGGAGTCAAGGATGTCGCACCCAACTTCGACGCCTTCAGCAAGGGAGTGACATCCACAGACGCCACCGTCGTAGGCCGGAGCAGGTGGAGTTTTCACCCCAAAAACGACCACAGCATGCACGGCAAAGCAGAGCCTTTGACAACGCTTCCATGGTGGAGGTGACGCAGATCGCGCCACCGCTGCCGGCCAGCCAAAGCTAGGCAGGGTTTTCACCCAAGTTTGTCCGCTATCAGCGCGCCGCCCAGACCAAGCCATGAACGGGACATGGCGTTCCCTAGGCGCGCACACCGGGCAAGCCTTACAGGAGAACAGGAGAAAGGAGACGCCTTGATTTGCAGGCCCAACTCGTCATCGTGATTCGTCGAGGCGCTATAGGGTGTGCGTCGGTCTCCTTGATGGGCTTAACGGCAGAAGCGGGAGCCAAAGCCTGTACCGGACAGGCCGCTGCAGCGCTCCCGTGCTGGCGCGTGCGTGGCGAAGGGCGAACCCGCTGACCGGCCGTCCGTCAGCCAACCCGAGCGAGGGCCTGCCCTGCCGCTCCCGCTTCTGGCGAGCACCCCCCGGTCGCCACTAGCCAAGCGCCGACAACCCATGCGTGGTGGCGCACGCTGCCCATGGGGACCTCCTGCTGCCGCTGTCCATCGCCATATTTGGAGAAGGAGACGCCGGATCTCAGCCCGGGGGCACGGATCCGATCATCTCGTAGGCCATCAGCATGGCGGCGGCCACCATGCTCGAGCTCGAGAAGAGGAGGGGAGAAAGGAGAGAGGGAAGTGGGGTTGCTGCAGATGCCTTTTTGAGCACTGCTAGCAGGCCGCCGCCACCGCTAGCCAGAGAGCAGCGACGACGACCGGAGGAGCTGGCCGGCGGGGAGGGCTGGGGAGGCAGCGGCGGGGGTCGTCCCCGATTCTCCCTGTACGGGCGACGCGGTAGGGGGCTCAATAGTGCTCACCTTGGAGGCGCGGAGAAAGAAGTGGAGGAGATGGCGGCACCTGGATGAACCCGGCCACGTGCTCGCCACCGCCGTCGCATTGTCGTCATCCTCGATTTCCATTGTGCCACGCGAGTGGGGTAGGCGAGCAGTAGGAAGCTAGCAGAGTGGTAGGCGCAAGAGAAGCCATGTTGTGGCCTTTCATCCTTCAAATGATTCTGTGGCGGCTCTGGATGCTAGAAATGGCGAGATCTTCAGGCAGAAGAACCCAACACCTCGCTCAATCATCACCAAAATCTGTGACGATCTTGTAACTTGGCTTAGACGCCTTAAAAAGGATCAACTAGTCAAGCTTGATGTATGGCGCGAGTACTTCATGTCATGTAACACAGTGAACTAGCCTTGCGTTTTGCAATGAGCTATGAATGAAATTTAGGTGGGGAAGCTCTTCCCCCCGTTTGCTTTGAAAAAATAACGCATGGCAAATCTCTGAGCTCCCAAATAAGATCGCTTGCAGAACAACACTTGAATTTCTAAACTATCTAAACTCTTAAATCCTAAACCCAAAATTTAACATAGGATCATTGGTTACTTTATTTTGTTTTTAAATAATAGTATGAGTGGGTAATTATTTTAAAATAGAACAGATTCAATAACTTTTATTATCAACTATGATTAGCTTATAGTTGGAATCACGTTTTACACACTTACCAAAAATTGAAAAATCAAATACAAATGGAAAGTTTGAACCACTGCCCGAACATCGAACATAACTGTTGGTTACCGGTGCACGCATACATGTTGTTCAATCGATTGGATTAATTGGTTGGCTGATTTATTGGTCGAGGTGAAAGTAGCCTATTCATGGTTGTTATTCCAACTTTCAAGTCTACACATGTTTGATCCTCTCTTAAATCCATTTATGTTTTACACTTGGAGTAGTGAAGCTCATGTTAAGAAGAGACTTTTTAGACCAAAGATCAATGGTCTAGCTTTATAGAAAGCAAAAGGTTCTGCTGGGGTTACCATCGATACAAAGTTCGCGCAAAACATAACAGGCATGTAAACATATACCTACTCCATACACAGAGTTCACCATGATCAGAGATCAATGCCTAGCAAAACACCAGATTTTCTAAAGACCGTTGCACCACCTCCCCCTTCATCTTCTATGCCGCTAGCTTTGGACGCTTGACAGCAAATGCTCTGAGAGTCTTGCCATCGTCTTCTGGACCCATTCTCTTTCCTTGTCCTTGGGGAGTACACTCCATTTTTGTATAAACACCATCGATCGATGGACGACTACGTTAGGGCTTGAAACCACTCTATTCTGGAAAACAAACTCATTACGAATGAGCCAGAGGCTCCAGCATATTGCAACCAAAACATAAATCATCATGGGTTTTGGAACACTATTTTTGCCTCTGCTAAAGTTAAGGAAGTGATCAAGATTAGTTGGGGTTGTATTCCAGTGTAGGGCATCTCTGAAAGTCCATCGGCAAAAATTAGCTAGGTAACACTCAAAGAAGATGTGTTGGCTGGTTTCAAGGTATCCACAAAGTTTACATTCTTGCTCTCCAGGTCAATTTCTCTTTAGTAGTTGTTCAGCAGATGGAACACAGTCAGAATATATAGACCACACAAAAAATTTTATTTTCATTGGAATTTTAGCTCTCCAGATGGTCATGATCTCTTTGTTTATGAAACCTGAGAATTTGAGTTCCTTATATAGAGATGCTGTTGTGAAGACTCCCTTTTTATTCAGACCCCAAATCACAGTATCATGTTCTTCTTGGTTCATTTGCACATTTTGAACTTGTTCCACTAGAGCTAGCCACTCATTTAATTCATCATTCCCAAAGGACCTCTTGAATGTAAGCGTGATCCCACTACCCTGTAACACTTCACGGACAGTGCGCTACCCTGTAACACTCTTGTTTATTATCTCTCTTAGTTCAAATTGCTGACTACCATATACAATTTTGGATTCGAACCACTCTATTCTCAAAAGTCATAACTAGTTTTTCCCTCAAAAAACGAAGCTATAAACATTTATTGGATTGACAATATATTCCATGATTGATTCTCCAAGCAAAGGTATATTTAGTGTGCATATTATATATAATAAATAGTACCTCATTTTTTAGCTGCCAGGCATCTAGACACATGTATTAGGATAACTTTTCTTTTTGCTATTTTATCATCCGGTTTTATTATCCGATCAATGTTAAATTGTAGCAATAGTAATTCAATTTTGTGGACTGTGTGAGTAATTAAGGATTAGAGTAGTAGTTGAGTAGTATATAAATACATACACATATGGAAACAATGATCAGGGATGACCATATGTAGTTTGGGTTTGCATATATGGCATAGTAGTACGTGTTATGCGAATGTCCACATCAACAAATTGTTCGATCTTGGTAAGTGTTGAAAAAAAGTACGACCGGGATTACTGATTTATTTGACGCAAAAAATTATTGAAGCTTGATGCCATACTCAAGCTCCAATGTTATGTGGGGCCATCGCAACGACTTGCACTGAGCCGCGCATCCCGCCACGGTCCCACCGCGTCATGGAGACGCAACTCGTCATCTGGAGCGCGCCACATGCATACTCCGTACGTAGGACACGCGGCAGATGTGGGGCGCAGGCTGCACGGATGGGCGCCAGCGCCAGCAATCAGATTCGTATATTCGCACGGTGGCGTTTCCTAATACTCCTGCCTAATCCCGAAATTATGCGATCTAGAGTTTTCTAAGTACCTCCAGCTCACACGGTTGGCAAGGTGAAAGCGAAGTCACTTCCTTCCAAAAAAGAAAAAAAAGCGAAAGCGAAATCGTCCAAAACACTGGCACTAGCTCGCCGCCCCGTGCTCGCCTCCGACGGAACTCGCCGCCGCCGCCTGCCCCGTGCTCCACTCCCCGGTGCCGCTGCTCATCCTCTCCGCTCGGCCTCCCCACACCGAGCCGTGACTTTCTCGCCTGTGCATCGCTGAGCCGCCGCTAGCGCACACCTTCCCGAGCCGCATCCATGGAGGCCCTGCCCCTCTGACTCGCATCCAAACAACTTGGTTGTTTCTGGAATCGACGAATCCTATCCCCTTCCATCCCCATCGGTGTTCCCCCGCCCCCACCGTTCCGTTCCCACTCACCCACAGTCACGCACTGTTTCCGATCCCTTCCAACTGTGAATCGGGCCTGCCCACCTCCCGCTGGTCCACGCATACCAATCGAATCGCCGAAGGAGGGACTCAGAGGGGCGATCGCGGGGGCGCCGAGCTCCGTGGGGCGCCATGGCGGGGAACGACTGGATCAACAGCTACCTGGAGGCCATCCTGGACGCCGGCGGGGCCACGGGAGAAATCTCAGCAGCAGCCGCAGGCACCGGGGGCGGCGGGACGGCCGGGGAGAAGCGGGATAAGTCGTCGCTGATGCTCCGGGAACGCGGCCGCTTCAGCCCCGCGCGGTACTTCGTTGAGGAGGTCATCTCCGGCTTCGACGAGACCGACCTCTACAAGACCTGGGTCCGCGTAAGTCCTTCAACTGGCGTTGCCGTCTTCAGCTGATGTCTATTCTAGTGTTATCGGCGTAAGACCTGGTTGATGTTTTTTCTGTTTTTTTTTTTCGTTATTTATATGATGATGAATTTTGGTTACAGACTTCGGCTATGAGGAGTCCCCAGGAGCGGAACACGCGGCTGGAGAACATGTCGTGGAGGATCTGGAACCTTGCCAGGAAGAAGAAGCAGGTATACACGTGTACGGCTGAATAAAAGTTGAAAGTAGCATTACTTGTTTCTTCAAAATCTTATTTACTGGCCAAGTTTGTGAGCAACTCCAACAGAACAGCCAAAATCATATTGTAAATTTCATCGCTAGAGAGGGATATTTCTGGGTTGGAGAGCCACTGAATTTAGAGAGGCACTTACAGAGCCTGTTGGAGACATTTTTTTTTACTAATAATAGCCATACTTAGCTTTACAAAAACCATTTAGTAGACACTTGGAGATGACCTTAACAACCAACTATTTTTATAAAAAAACTAACCAACTACCCTTTTGGAGATCGTGCTCCTGACTAGTATTGGGACAACAGATTTTAGTACTAAAAGTATACTAGTGGTAGTGTTTTTAAGTGAAAACAGTAGGGGAAAGCCCCTGCTGTGATAGAGAGCTGCCTGAGCACCCAATGGTAGCTGTCAACATTGTATGGTTGATTGGGTAGCCAGGCTTCGGATAACTTTTGTTGCACCTGGGGAATAGTTAAATCCTACTCGTGCTGTGCATGTGCTTTAACTGGCTCCTCTGATGGATACTGACATAGTGTCTTATGTGCTGTCTCCTGCTGAGATAAATTTCTTGTATTGTGCTCTGATGCTGGAAAGCACAAGTGTTACATTACGGTTTGGATGCAAATCTGTTGAAGTCTGATTTGTACTTAGGTCTTTGGCCGAAAGGAAGTTACATAGGTTGTTCTTTGTTTTTAGAAGGATAAATCAGATAAATTATAAATGGTGTATGAGGCTATGAGCTAGCTGTTTTTTTTTTTTTAATTTTGTCATGGAACAGAGTTGCTTGCTTGTTTTGGCTATGTCAGCAGATATGGTAACCTTTTTTTGTTGTTGCAGGTAGTAGATATGGTAACTTTCTGGGGCTTAAATAAATAAGATCTTTTCTTTTCATTTTTTAGTGGATAGCACAAACAGTATATTTAATCATAATATTTTCCATGAACTTTCCAACATACATGATAATTATCTGATGCAAACATTTAAGCATAATATTTATCATGAATTTGCCAACATACATGATATGATAAACATCTGATGCAAATATGTGAAAGTAGCTCGTATCGTTATACTGGTATTTTTGCCTGTAGTACAATCTTGGCATTGAACTTTAACCACAGAAAATGCATTTATACTGCCATAGTAGTATTCTTCATGCTCACAGTACATATATTTGTTATATTTTTTTCCATGAGTTGGCTTCAGAATTTATTTTCCCTTTATTGAGATTTTTTGACTACAGATAGAAGGAGAGGAAGCCTCTCGTTTGTCTAAACGGCGCATGGAACTTGAGAAAGCTCGTCAATATGCTGCTACTGATTTGTCTGAAGACCTATCTGAAGGCGAAAAAGGAGAAACAAATAATGAACCATCTATTCATGATGAGAGCATGAGGACGCGGATGCCAAGGATTGGTTCAACTGATGCTATTGAGACATGGGCAAACCAGCACAAAGATAAAAAGTTATACATAGTATTGATAAGGTATGTGACATTGGAGCTAATGGCTACAGTTGATCTAGATCTACATGCTCTTCTTTTTTTGTTCGAAGTGAATGGTGCATAGAGTCTAAAGTCTAAACACCATAGACTGGCCCTATATCTAACTTGTTTCAGTAGAGGCCTATAGTTTGTTATTTGCTATACAGTCCATAGACAAATTTAACTGATTGTACTTTCATACTCAATATTGGACATCATGTCGAAGGAAGTGTTCCTCATAGTTTGGTCCTCTTGCAATGGCATGCATTATTATGTTGTCATTGAATGTTGGCCCATAGTGTTCCTCGTAGGGGTCTGGCTCATGCCATGTTCAGCAACCAAGGAAACATCATCCCAATTTGTGGGTATTTAACCTCAG
>CM041641.1:4011720-4059666 GCA_023333625.1 Bothriochloa decipiens
AAGTGTAACTTCAGGGAGTGGCTGTGGGGTCCAAAGAACAAATGGCCGGATCCGAAGGTGGACAAGAAGAGAAAAGTGGTTACCCCTAAGCCTCCTGTGTTGTGCAAATGTGGTGTCGAAGCGCAGTATGGCCTACTACCATCGGAGCTTGGAATAGGCTATTGGTGCGGCCATATGGTTGATTACGATGAGGTCCTTTTGTTGCACTTGTTGCTCACTTGATATCCAAGCTTTTTGTATTTGCTGACTTTAAATTGTTCCGTTTGATCACAGAGCCTTAGAAAATGCAAGTGGGAGGTTTTTGCCCATGTTGAAGACCGCAGGGAATACATGGATACACGGAAGCAAAAGCAAGTAATGGACCTGAAGTTCAGGTCTGGTACTCAGCTTGTGGACAACTACATTAAGATGCGGAAGCGAGCGTAGGTTGACTATGCCCGACGATTGCGTGTCCAAACCCCAAGTGCTGCTCGGTGGAAGAAAGACTGTGATGCATGGAAAAAGAAGAGAGAAGAGGAAGCATCCTTGCATGCGAGGGAGAAGATGAAGGAGGCCGAAAAGAGGAGTGCTGATGCGAAGATGAAGCAGAAGATGGCGGAGGCGGAGATGCCGATGAACGACGAGGACGAGGAGTATGATGAAGCGTTCACCCAAGCCCTCGATGACTTGGAGGCCGCTTACTATAAAAAAAAGGAAGAAGAGGAGTATGATGAAGCGTTCACCCAAGCCGTTGATGACTTGGAGGCCGCTTACTATAAAAAAAAGGAAGAAGAGGCCAACGCAGCTGAGCGTAGCCGTACCAATGAGTTTGTGGGAGAGGATAGTGGTTCTGAAGATGAAGACTTGCTTCCCGGTTATGTTTCGGATTATTAGGGTCGTTTTGTTAGATGAATTCGGATTAGTAGCTCATCGCCCTAGCGGACCTATAATTTTATTGTAATAAACTGTTTCTGTGACTTTTAACTGTGCTGTAATGGACTATTATAACGGATGTAATGCAAGCATGTAAGGGTTTAGGTTTTAGGGTAAATTTTTTAGGGTTTAGGGTTTTTAGGGTTTAGGGTTTAAGGTTTTTTGGGTTTAGGGTTTTTAGGGTTTAGGGTTTACGGTTTAGGGTAAATTTTGACAAAAGAATAGTGTGTATCATACATGAAAACAGTAATTACATCGTACAGGGTACTACTGTCCCGGAGCCTGTCCCTGCCCCTGCCCCCTACCCCTCTTTGGCCTCCTCGGTCGCACGTGCCCCGACGAGTAGGTGTAGCGATCCGGTGGAACACCTCGAGTCGCGCGGACGTCCTGCATTGGAGTCATCTGTGATAACTCCTGCGTGTAGGGCGGAGGTGCTCCTGCAAGCTGTGAGGGGCCGATCGATCTCGACCTCCTCGTCGCTGATCGATGCGTCAGTGGGGGGGTCATTAGGTAGTCGGTAGGTCCGCGACGAGGTGCCGGCTCCCTGGCCCGACGTCGAAGCTGCTCCCTGCGCGGAGGTACCCAGGACTCCCCAGGCTGCTCCCTGAGCGGAGGTACCCACTCCATGGGGCGAAGGCTAGGCTCCCCACCCTGCTCCCTGAGCGGAGGAACCCTCATCATGGGCTGACGAGCTGGGCGGAGCATGAGTGAAGTGCCTGGATGCCTCTGCTCCGTGCACCGAGGACTCCCCTCCGGAGGAACGAAGGTACGGCGTAGTGAACGCTGTGAAAGGTGTCGTCGTAAGTCACACAGTCATCCATATTAGAAAAACATAGGTAGACGAGGTGGGGTACACGGAGTTACCTCTGTTCTGGGGTGCAGGAGGACGTGCTGCGGGTGCCGGTGCAGGAATTTGAGGCGCTGCGTCGTTGGTCCAACAAGTGAGAGCCCTCATCACGGATCTAAGCGTCGTACGCATCCGCGTGTACGAGGTGCGCTGCTCGTCGACTGTCAACGCCAAGCCACCCTCCAAGCGGCGACACACGGAGTCCATCTCCGTGTAAAGTAGTTGCGTACCATCGACCTAATTTCAGTTTTAAGTTACATGAAAGATATACGTAATGAAGTACTGATATATATGAGAGATTCAAGTACTCACCGCACGGAAGTAATCCTGATCACGGTGCACAGGGTAAGTGTCACGCACGGCGGCGACGTGTGGCTGCTGCTCTGGAGGAACGAAGGTGACACGTGTGCGGGTACGAGGCTGGTACCACCGGAGGTACATCATGTACGAGTCCTCGGTGTGGGGGCGGTACTCATCAACGACGTCCTCTGTGGCAAGCAACCAATCGTCCATGTATGGCTGCAGACATGGAACCCATAAGTTGCCGCCGACCTGTCCCCTCCGAGTCAGCCTGAACACAAATTTGAGTAAGACATGTCTACTGCGATTAATTTTTCAAAGTCAGTTGTTAGTAGTACTTACCTATGAGCATTTGCAGGGACGGTACGGATGATAGGGACGGAGGACGGCTGCATGAGACCGAACTGACGCAAAACACGCCCTGGGCAGTGCGGTTCGACGAAGATGTCGAACACCATCGGTCGGAGCGTCAGCCAGAAGGCCTGGTCACGTGTGCACAACGTGGACGGCCCAAGGGGAGCTCGTGCGTGGATAGCCTCCTGGCTGTAAGGCTCCCAGATCACGTCGGTCGGCTGTATCCTGTCGAACTCCAGCATAAACTCGTTGTACGACCGCGTGACCTGCATATGTGCCCGTCGTCGCTGAAATATAACAATAAATGGGTTAGAAGGTACGATACGAATTAACTATATACGTCAGCTAGGAACACGAACCTGACGACAGCACCAGACTGTACCCATGGTGGGGAAGTCCTCGGGCAGAAGCTGCAAGTACAGGTCCTCCTCGTAGGCGGTGTGATCCACCATAGGTCGACCAATCGCGAACCGTTCAGCTGCCCATAGCTGTAGAAGGAGGGGGCAACCAGTGAGCACAGAACCTGCTTCTATCTTGGTACACGCTTCGCAAAGCCCCCTGTACATCGCCGCCAGTACGGCAGATCCCCAGCTCCACTGTGGCACTGCTCCCTCGTCAGCATCAGCGATCGCGCGCGCGTAGGGGATCATGACCTTGTCGACGGCATGTCCCGCGCTGCTGGTGAACATGACCTAGCCAAAAAGCCACAACAAGTAGGCCTCCAAGCTCCGTTGCACAGAGTACACGTCAGCCTCTGGGTGTAGCTGATCGGACTGAAAAAGATATAGTTAATAAAGTTGAGTAGAACTGTAAATTGATAAAATTCTTTTAAATTAGGCCTTACGGTAAACTGCATGAGCCACTGCTGCGACGGGCCCATGGTCGTATACGGAGGGAAGCTGCTCAAAGCTGGAAGTGCAGGGTGACGCTGTACGTGGCCGAAGCGGGCCATCATGTCGTCTCGCCAATCATGAAGTCCGTCGACTGGCCCAACGGCATCGCCAGCGAGGGGAAGGCCAAGCAAGAACGCAACGTCCTGAAGCGTCGGTGCGACCTCCCCGCACGGCAGGTGGAACGTGTGTGTCTCCGGCCTCCATCGGTCGACCAGGGCTGCTAGAAGAGACCTATCCAAACTCCACCTCCTCATCTCATCGGCCTCACCAGCTCGAGCCTCTATAAGACGACACAACGGGAGGAGGCCTGCCTCACGTAACCTACACATAAAAATTTTATGTTATTAAGAAGCCATGTGTACTTAATTGGGAGAATTGAAAGAGTCAACGGATACCTGGAATAGAACCGAGGGTCCACTGAAAGTAGACGTCTGGACGGTCGCGGTCGAAGTACGGGCAGATTGGCGTTCTGCATCGCAATACGGTACGAGCGGTGGTGCAGATCGATCCCTCGATCTAGCAGCTCCGGTGTGTCGTCGGCCATCCCTGCATGACAATATCACAGTTAACACATATGACACATGCAAATAGAAAGTGAAAAAGTATACAACAATAAATTTAAGGTACAACAACAAATGATCGAATTTGAAACATAAAGACTGCATATACAATATGTAACAGAAATATATTCAAAAACAAGACTGAGATTATGAACATTACATCCGAAATATAGGTTAAAACAATAAGTTTGTTCACTCCAATTACAACAAAGCAAAAACCGTACATTACATAATCTTAACCAAGCTCTCTACACATCACTACACGACCCAACCACGAGGCACGCGTGCACGCCTTGGCCCGGTGGGCCTAGAAGTTGTCCCTTCTCCTGTTGGCGGGGTACCATCCAATCCGGATCCTGATGGCGGGGCTTCTGCTGTTGTGGCCATGTCTGAGTCCTTGGGGCACTTCTTGTAAGTATGTCCTTCCTTGTCGCATTTGCTGCAACGTGTGTACCTTCCACCTGCTTCGGACTCATCCATGGCGTTTCGAATACGTCTTGTCTGCCGACGCCCAGCCTTGTCTCTGATCTTACTTGGGTCTGGAATATAGGTAGGTTGCGGTACTGTAACTGTAAAATTCCCCGCTATGCCAAAACCATAAATTTCATGTGACCACGTATGCAATATGGCTTCCTTGGTGAAATAGGGAGATACAAAAGTGCGATCAAGTATTCCACACTCCGAGCTCGCTGCAATAACATGGGAACATGGTTTGTGGTAGAGTCTTGGCTTGTGGCACGTGCATGCGCAATACCCATCCTCTCTAAGTATGCATTCTTGCACAACTCTTCTTCTATATATTCCACGCTTGGCCTTATCAGCACATAAGATTTCAAATCGGTGCTCTCTAGTACCTTGAGTTATAACTCTATGCTCCTTTGTCTTCTTACGTTTTTCCTCCAGATAATTTGTCAGCATTTGTCCGAAGAAAACACCTCGCACTTGCATTGATAGGGCAGCGACTTGGTATCGGTCTTTGAAATATCTGCATGTTCCATGCAGGATGAACTCAACAATGGCAACCAAGGGAAGGTCTCTAACACCACGCATCACCCAGTTGTAAACTTCAGCCAAATTAGTTGTCATAATACCAAACCGCGCTCCGCCGACATCATGCAGCAAAGACCACTTCTCCTTAGGCTCATTCTCTATCCAGTGCGAAAAATTTCTCACAGCAGATGCCGATCTCCTTCTGATGTTTGGACCATCTGTGGGCAGCGGTCCTAAGGACTCTGGACCATCCTCACCAACAGGTGCTGATCGGCTTGAGTGTTCTTCCATATGCTTCGTTGTGAGCTCGTCCAACCTCCTCCAAAGCTCGTTGAATTTTTTCTGTTGATTCTGTCCGCACAGCCTCTTGAATAGATCCATCAAGCTCTTGCGCTTAAACTGCTTGTAAAAATTAGCACCCATGTGACGCATACACCACCGACTTTGAACATCTGGCCAATCTTTACCATATCCCATCTCTGCATCACCGTGCTTCAGATATTCAATTGCCCGAAGAAGGCCAGCGTGACGGTCATGAATTAGGCATACACCAGGCCTCATACCAACAATGCTAACCTTCACCTGCTTGAGAAACCAGTACCAACTATTGGTATTCTCGCTCTTCACAAAAGCGAATGCCAGTGGTAGAACTTGATTGTTCCCATCAACGGCAATTGCTGTTAGTATCTGACCTCTGTATTTACCTGTCAGAAATGTCCCGTCAATACAGAGTACTGGACGACAATGCACAAATGCCCTGATGCAAGCACCTAGTGCAAAAAAAGCTCGTTGCAAGACCAATACTGCACGATCATTCTCCATGGTTGGGTATGTTATAAGATCTGTACATGTCCCTGGATTTCTGGCGGCTATGCATTGAAGAAGAGATGGTAAATTATCATATGAGGCTTTGAATGTGCCAAACCTCATCTCGATAATCTTCTGTTTTGCCCTCCACGCCTTAGCATATGAAATGGTGTATTTGAATTTATCTTCGATATGCCTTATTATTGACCTTGGCTCGTATCTCAGATTATGCACAACATCTGAATACATCTCTGCAGCAATAAATGCAGATGTCATGTTTCTGTGGTACTTCTGTACACCTTCCAAGTGACAGTTGTGCTGAGTGACTATTGACACTTTCCAATAATCCTTCCACTTTCCCTTGAATGCATGCACCCTCCACGGACAACCATCGCTGGATCTCATGCACTTAACTTCGTATACACACTTTGTGGACTTTGCTACCCAGAACTCCCTCTGCAGTGATACAGCCCAAAGCTTGACTGCCTCCATCAATTCTTCCTTCTCTGCGTATATCGCTCCCTCGATTACCTCATTCTCCTTATACTCCCATGGAACATGGTATCCCTCTAAAATAGCAAGTCCAGAGAAGTCTTCATTAGACCACTGCCACGGATTCACATTGCATCCTTCCTCATCAGAAGATTCATAACCCTCCACTTCCTCATTCGCCGCATCTTCGTTTTCCATTTCCTGAACAATGGAGTTGATCCTCTCGCCCTCATCTGCCAAGCCTCTCGGCTCACTGGTTTCTTCTTCTCTTTCTGGTTGCTGCACATCATGTCCCTGTTCTTCTCCTTGTTCAGCACGGTCATTTCCCTCTTCTATTTTAGCATCAGTCCTAACCATGCTTGTACCCTCCACATCTTGCAGGGTTGTATTGTCTTTATCGTGCACCTCCATAAAAATGCTGGGTTCCCTGCCCCGCTGCAATGCATTTTCTACGTACCATTTCTATGTTTCGGTGCAATCTACCGACATCAATTCCCAGAAGCATTCTTCGTTGCCACGGTTGACTACTACATTTACTTTTATTGTGTTCACCTCTGGGTTGATATGAAATACCCTCATTAACCAGTTACACACTGACCGAAAATTTCTTTCCGCTGGCCTATCTATCCCCTTTAGTGTTGACCCAAATTCAGACAGATCTATACCATACGGCCCATATCTGACAGTGCCACTACCATGGAACAACCGAAACATCACTTTGGTTGACATATCTATTCAGAGAAAATACGATATTCGTCACATTTCAAATCATGCAATCCATTGTTTAAATCATAAAAGAAACATCATTATTTATAGATCTAATATACATACTACTCACAGATCTACCCAGAGTCAACTAAAAACTAAACAACTCTAGTTCACATTATATTTTACTAATGCATAGCAACAGACCTGTAATGTATAAGAAACTTACCTAAAAGCCGAGGTCTCAAACTGGCAGGGCTTCGCCGTTACTTCCTTCTCCTCCCTCCTCTCTTCTCCCTTTTTTTCTAAAAATTTTAGTGAATATAATGAAAATCTGAAGGGGGGCTGGATATATATAGCTGGGGCCAAAAAACGCCCACTGTGTGGGCGTTTTTTGGTGGCCAAGGGGCCGCCTGCAAAAGTGCACGGCCGGCCTCGCCTGTTTTGCAGGCGGCCCCCAGGTGGCCAAAAAACGCCCACTGTGTGGGCGTTTTTTTGCTGCTCGGGGCCCGCCCGCAAAACAGGCCGGCCCTTTTGCAGGCGGCCCCCTGGCCGCCAAAAAACGCCCACACAGTGGGCGTTTTTTGGCCGCCAGGTGGCCGCCCGCAAACGCCGGCACCGGCGCCGGCCGGCCGTTTGCCACGTCACAAAAAACGCCCAGACAGTGGGCGTTTTTTAAAAAACGCCCACTGTAGGCGACTAGTTCTGTCATTTTTTGAAACGGCCGATTATTTTTGTAAATTTTTTTTTAAAAAAAATTAAAAATAAAAAAAATTCGGTTTTGTTGGGCCCGCACACTAAACGAGCCCATGCATGGATTTACCAGGCCGGGCCGTTTGTAGGTAGGAGGATCTTCATGAATCGGTTGTGCTCTCTCCTCTCTCTAGTAGTCTAGTGCATCATGACAACTCGTACTAGTTGCAGTGTAGCCTGTAGCGTAGCATACGATGCACATCAACGGCCAAATGAAAAAGCCGTTGCGTGCACACCTCAATTGAAGAAAGAGAAGCCGTTGCGTTGCGTGCATTGCTTAAACATCACCGTTAAAAGATCGGCGAGGTCAAAACCGTGCTGCTGCCTGCTGAGCTGTGCTGCGCGCCGCCTGCGCTCTGGCACTGTCGACGACAAACAAACACCTTTGCACTCCTGAAATCAGAATTCAGAATCCAGACCAGACCGGAGGCTGCAGACCATACCATCGTTTCTGTTTCTGCTGCCTCTTTCTCATCGATCAACACACGTTACGCTGCGCGTGATAACGGGGTTGAACCCGTCTCAAACCCGTCCCTACATAGATCTCAAGAGCCTTAATTATCACCCGACCCGACCCACCTCATTGGCCCAAAGGCTCTAACCTGCTCTAACCCGTAGTCACCACATAAGTTGATATGTGACGTACGCGCCGATCTACGACCACAGCGCCCTAACCCATCCCAAACCGTTTGTGTCGTCAACCCAACTCGTCCCGACCCGTTTCACGGTCTCACCCGTTTTCACCCATCCAATAATACCTGATTTCAAACACGCCTAAAAAACCCGTCAAGTCCCGCCCCATTAGCAAGAGTAACACACACAATGCCAGCCTCCCTTCGACCAGAAAACAAAATCCACCTCAAAGATTTCAGTGCTGCTATTCCTGAATTTGCATTGGGATGGCTTATTTCGTTTCCTCAGATGAAAATAAAAGCAAAACACAGATGAAAATAAAGCAAAACACAGTGTTGTTTGGTCCTCACTTAACATACATGCATGCATGGCAAAATATACCCAGTTTTGGTTCGTGCTTAAGGAAAACGATACAGATCAGATGAGAGCAGCTAGCTAGCCAAGCTAGACTGAAATATGTAGGCATGCTGCGTGGCGTGGATCAGTAGTGCTGTCGCTCTCCGCGGTCCCTTTGACATTTCTTTGACTCATAAGACTTCGAGCTTATATTCAGTTAGTCGCCTGTGAGTGCAAAGAAAAAAGGAACAGTAATGTTAGCAGTACTACAGAAATGCAGGAATGCAGGATTCAGATAGCTTGCTATAGGGTCAGTACCATGAGCACGTAGTAGAGAGTGTCCTGCTGGAGCGGCTCCACGGTGACGCCGGACTCGTCGACGGGGACCGCCTCGCCGGTGTGGCGCGCCAGCACGGCGGCCTCGCCGAACGCCAGCTTCACGTCCAGGCGCATCGCCGGCACGCTGAACTGCGCCGTGGCGGTGACCGCGCACGTCACGGCGTCCCGGGCCACGGCCACCACCGTCGCCGTCGGCGGCGGCGGCGTCTCCCCGATCGGCAGCCCAGCATCCAACAGCCCTGCTGATATGACAGATATATTAGCTAGCAATCGAGTGAAATAATTGCCAATTTTGCAGCCTTTCCAGGCTTGGTAGAAACTATAGGGATGCCCTAGCCCCTAGCTATAGCTAACTGCCGTGTGAAATCAAGAGCGAGATTTCCAAGTTCAGGAGAGATCGACTGATCGAGCAGAAAACGATTTGGCAGCCATCACGCTCAATCTATTCAGCAGTTCGTACACATGCAAGAGCGAGCAGACGTTGAGAGCGAAAATGACGTAAGCAGTAGGGTACGCGGAGCTTACTCTAAAATGCCTATATGTCATACTTAAAAGTGTCTAAAAATTTTAAAACTTTATATATTAATAGTAATATACCAAATGAGCATTGTACTAAAATTTGAGATTCAAACATATTTTATAAAAATTCATATGAAAAAAATAAATTTTATCCACTAGATGATAAAAGGTCATGATGGCTGAATTTTGTTAATTTCCTACACATTTTTATAAAATATGTTTGAATCTTAAAATTTGACACAATGCTCATTCAGTATATTACTATTGATGTATAAAGTTTTAAAATTTTTATACACTTCTAAGTATGATATATAAGTATTTTAAAATAAGCTCCGCATATACTCTCACGTACGTGGATGCATTTTACGTAGATGTTTGGAGAAGAAAGCACTCCGACAAGACTATACAAGCTAGGGCGCCATTTATGACCGACTGAAGGTTGTCGATCTGCATTTGGATCTCCTCGCGACCTTAGGATCAGGACATCCAAGTCTTTTCACATGCTAAATCAGGTACGGAATAGCATTGTACCATGTTCATTCATTCATATAGCAATCAAACAATCAACATGCATGTTTGCAGTTATTAGCAATGCCATAAAGTTTTCTCTTGGAATCATATGCTTAAATCTTCCTACTGTATATATACGAGTATAATAACAATGCTATTGCTAACAATGTTCTTCTGCCTGCTCAACGTGCATATATATATTCCCCACCACTCCTATGTCCTCGTGTTTATTAGTGACTTTCGTCTATATGTGTAGTACTGCGTGTAATGTACCTCTAGTACTGTATGACATTGCACACGGCCGGTGCTTTCCCAAGCGTGAAAGGGGAAACAGCTCACAACTTTTGGTTCTTTCTCTACCTCTACACCTATCAGAGATGATGTAGGTATGTGCATATGCTTACGAGCTGGCAAGTTCCCCTGTGCAAGTGTAACCTTGTCATGGAAACGTCGATCTCTAGATAGCTATGCATCAACAGGGTGCAATACAGCGTGACAAGATCGGTGCATGGACCAGTAGATCGATTTTACATGCTTGCATGCCTAACCTTGTCTCATTGCCTGCGACACACCAACACTCCATCCATGCGTACATTGGCATCAGAATCCGATGTGATCGCAAGAAATTGGATCCATGCGTTCCTATCATCGAAGTGGCATGTCCTCCCCTTTTGCCAAGCTCGCTACATCCAAGCTTGCAAGTAGATCGAGACAGGGCATGCAGGCGGCCAGTGCACGAGGACGATGCGTGCAGTGCAGGACGAGGAGACAAGCTTTTGCACGAACAAGAACATATGCTTGCCTTGTGAAAGCCGGACAGAAAATTAAAGAGGGGCCGGGAAAGAAAAGAGAATGAAACATTGAAACGAACGAACTTGCATATGATTATGATCTAAGATTCCAAGTTACCACTACTACCACGCACCTTGCAACTGATCGGTGAGTACGGCGGCGCTCGTGGCCGCGGCGGCGTTGCTCGGCGGTGCAGAGCTTGAAAGCACCATGGCCGCCGTACTGGCATCTGCAGCAGCGGCGGCATGCGCAGCCGCGGCAGCGTTCGTTGTCGCGCCCAAGTCGTAGTAGTGGAGTAACCCCAGCCTGGCCTTCTCGTCGTCCCTGATCACGGCGCTCACGGCGTCAGTCTTGCCATTGCTCAGATCAGGGCCGCCGCAGGTGTTGTTCCAGAACTGATGGTGGCCATGGCCGAGTCCCTTGGGGACGATGCTGATGTCGGCGCAGTCTTGCCCTAGAGCTTCGTTGCACAGGCCAAAGAGCACGCTGGGTGAGAGTGAGACGGCGGCCCGGTGCATGGCCGGCGGCGGCTCGTGCGTCGTGTGGGTGTGGCCGCCGAGGACGCCGCCGAGCTCGGTGGCCGGCAGGTAATGCTGTCCGCCTTGCTGCCACTGCGGAAGGAGTGGCTCGGGGGATGTGGTCATCAGGTCGGGCATCGACGACGGCGCGGTAGCCGCAGACGCCATGATCTGGCTGTGGTACTGGTAGTAGAGTTGGCGTGCGGCCACAGCCGCCGCCGACGGCGGCAGCGGCGTGAGCAGGTCCATGGCCGTCGTCGGCATCGAGCCGCCCTGGACGACGACCGGTGACGACGCGAGCGCGACGGTGGCGGTCGTCGGCGTCATCACCGACTGGCTCGACGACACCGAGGACCGGTCGGAGGACGACGACGACGAGGACATGGGCGCCACCGCCACGGGGGGAGCAGCCGCCGCCGCGAGCTGCTGCAGGTGGTGCTGGTGCCTGCTCGGAGGCGTCACGGGCGGCGGCGGCCGGCACGCGCGCGCCAGGGCGGCGCGGGCGGAGGCAGCGGACGGCTGCGGCAGCTGCCCCGCGGCGCGGAGCTTGTGCTTGGTGCGGGACTTGCGGTTCTGGAACCAGTAGAAGACGTTGGCGTCGCCGACGGGGCCGTACTCCTGCAGCTGGAGGCGGATGCGGCGGATCTCGTCGCGCGCCGGGTTCACCATGCCGGAGTTGAAGATCCCTTCCAGGATCCTGATCTGCTCCGGCCGCGGGTTCCACCGCGGCCGCGGCTCCGGGTTCCTTCCGCCGTTCTCCTCGCACCCTGGGAAGCAAGAACACACACATCGATCTCAACGGATTTTAAGCACAGCCCCGCCCGGGCGCCGGCGGGTTCAGGGCTCGATCACCAGGCTTCACGAAACCAAACCCTAAGCTAGCAACGTATGCAGCAGCTGCTGATCTGATCATTCAGCAAGAAACAGTAACATGCAGTGCAACATGCTTGTAGATAAGACTAAACTAAAGAGAGAGACATGCATACATACTTGAGGACATGAGTGAGGACTTGGCGCCGTTGTTCATGTCAGGCTGCGGCTGCTGGAAGTTGCAGGCGAGGCTGGACCTGTACATGCTCGGCCAGTGCCTGTTCGACGACGCCATTTGCTGCTCCGACGTGCGCTTTTATCGACGGATTGCTGGCCGGTGGTGGTGGTCCTTCTTCTCTCTTGTTGCCTTCGGCAAGACAGCTGTGGTTTTGGTCGTCTGTGGTACCTCTGCTCGATCGATGATCGGTAGGGGCAGGATGATCGATCGATCGGCTTGTGTGTGTTGTGTCTCCACTCTTGAGCTGTTGCTACTCCTGTGTAGCCTGTAGAGGAATAGTGTGGGGATCGGAGGGAGGACGAAGAACCCTGTGGATTTGGCTATGGCTTTTCTCCTGTTCTTCAATTCCCCCCGCTGCATGCTTATATAAATGGCGGCTAGCTTTCTCACCTACTACCGTAGTAGGAGCAGTATTGTACAGTGCAGCTGAGTTACAACACAGTTAATGCCACCTCTCTATCTCCTCATCCTCCTTCCTTTTGTTTTGCTAATCCCTTGGAACTGTACGAGCCTAAAATTGGAGGTGTGATGACTGGTGACTGGTGGGGGGAGCCCGGAAGCAGGGCTGAATCTTGCATGGTAAAGGGGAGAAATTGAAGAGGGGCTACTGATGGATGGGGACATCCCGGACATGGACATGGCGAGCTACAGTGCTGTCCTAGTAGCTAGCTGCAGTAGATGAAAAGTACTCTGTGATTTGATCCTTCTTCCAGTTTGTCAAGCAAGGATGACATGGGCTGGCAGGGTGTGGCAGGTGCCATTCTGCTGGCCTTCGATCTGTTACATACTATACTGCCTCCCTAGCACAACGGGGAATAGATGGGAGGAATTTGGAGTTCCCAACTCATCAAATCATCTTTTAAGTTTAATTAAATTTACAAAGAAGAACATTGACAACTATTATACCATAGAAGTAACCTCCAAACACATATTTCATAATAATGGGTCTAATTATGGTTTTCCTCCACTTTGAGGCAAAAACAGACCTGCACAATTACTCTCTTCGTCTCCTACTGTAGAGCTATGATTCGTGGAGGATTTGAGGTGTGTGGGTTTGAAAGGGACTTGCTTGGCTTGAGAGATTATTTGAGTGCTCGAAGTTCAATTTTCCATCCTTTGAGCATTTGGAGTCTCCCTTCAAAGCATGAATATAAGTGTGCTACCCTAGGATTCATTAGGCGAATCATAGCCGACAATGAGTTGACCATTGAAGCACCCATTGTATAAGCTCGGTGAAATCTCCTCGAGCTTGATCTCGGTGATTCGCTTGGACAAGAGGATAGGGCTGAAAGAGATCCAAAGCCTTGGTGGCTTTCCCAGACAACATGGGCGTGTGTATTCCTTTAATTTGTTGATTGGTAGGACATCGAATTAAATCTTGCGTCCACTGTGGTTGTGTGTTCTCGTGTTCTCTTTTTGTGACTTGAGTTTTTGAGCTAGCTAGTTCTTGTTGTCTTTATGGAGAATTGTTCCATGATTAATTTGATAAAATATTTGGTGCGCCGAAGATGTGGTTTGCATCGAATATTTTGTCAATCAACTTGCTTGAGCGGCTTTAAGCACAGAGAACTAGTGAGGACATCTTCACACATCTACTATGGCTCTTGCTGAAATGTAGATTCGAACTTGGTAAGTCAAATTTGTACTTCTTTAGCTAATTCGTTTGCCAGGAGATCGATCTGGGGGCAAAATATGCAGATTCCAGTTTACAAGGGGCAGCAAGTGGTTTATTAGTTTGTTTTTCTCCATTTTACTGAGAAGGACCTCGGTAACCGGAGGAGAGCTAGCGGCTGCAGTCGACCAATTCAGCGTCGCGACAGGGAGATACACCGACGTCCTTCTCCAACTACGTACTACTCACCTAGTACTTCCTGATCGATCTCACGCGTGCGCACGGGTCAGTCACAGCACGTACGTAATGCACGCACGCTTGCTCGGTTTGTTCCTGGGGCATTCAATCGCGAATGGCGACGGAGATGGAGCGGGAGAAGTGCCGGGCTCCAAGCAGAACTCGTAGCGTCGTGTCCTCGTCAAACGCAGTCGGTGTGCGCCGAGTAAGTAAATGACGCAGAGCTTGACCCGCTTGCGCATGGATGCGTGTCGTTTGCTCGTGGAGTCAAGGCGAAGGAGGGATCGGGAAGAGAGAGGGCAAGCGGACGGACGACCGGCCTTGGATTGGAGAAAAACGGCAGCCGCGTTTGGGGGCAGGGCGGGCGGCAGGGCATGCAGGCACCGACGGCCGGCGTACGTGCGCGTGGATCGTTCGCCGGAAGGATGTGGTGGCGAGGCGAGATCATGGCCGGAATAAAAGAACCCAGCCTGCCGGCCTCGCCCGGTATTTCTGCGGACCCATGCATGTTTGTGGGCGCCCTGTTCTCATCTCGCTCTCACTAGTCACTGTGAAGACGCGCGCGCGCGTACGCGGCGGACGCCCGGTCGGTCCCGTGTCTCGATCGGCCGCACGGGCAAACACATGTGACCGCGTGACGATGACGCGCGCTACGTTGGCAATTGGCACGGCGCACGGGCACTTCTTTGGCCGTGTGCCCACCACCCGTGTGCTGGTACGTTGGGCTCCACCCGTCTGCCGGTCTCGACGACCACGCAGTAATTGCAGAGACACAGAGGAGCGTGTGGGACTAGGACGCGAGAGGAGCGTACGGCCGGCGCCGCAACTGGAATTGCGCGGTCGTCGACGCCACCGACGATCCCATCGCCTGGCTCCTCCGCTCGTGCGGCGGTCCTGCTCCTGCCATGGTCCGCGAACCCAGACCGTCTCTTCCCCTCCCCGTCATCACGGTCATCAGGGAACTGAAGAATGGTTCAGGAATCACGGAGCACGCACGGATTATGCGAAGGCATCACCTGTGTGACCGTGGCGCAGTGTCCGTACAAACGAGTCAAACGACACAATAAAGTCAGTACCCACGCCATTGCCAGGCTTCCCAGCTGCCGCCTGCCGCTGAAGCACGAAATCGGGATAGCTTCTTCTCCTGGGCTTCTGGGGAACCAGACCAGGACCACAGCACAGGCAAATTAAGCCATGGGGCCATGGACGGTGCGTCGTCCTTGGATGCATGCATGGGGATTAGGCCGGCCGGAGACGTCGGAACGAATGACCGGCGCGGGCCACCCTGCCATTGAAGCCATCCATTCCGCTTCGGGAATTTTTTTTTTTGACAATAATTACCAAATACAAACGAAAATGCTACTTTTAGTTTAAACAAGGCCTCAATGATTGCTCCAAACTTGCATGGATGGATTGAAGGATCGATGTGTATGCTATGCATTGGTCAATGTCTCTGTTAAGATTTAGGTGTTGTTGAGGATCCCTGATCCAAACTCCGTTCCCAATAGCAGATCAGGCGACTGTCTCCCTTCCCAGCCTCGTGAGTAGCACGAACGTAGAAACACACGTGAAACAGAAAACATGGAAGTACTACTGGATTCAGCCGCTTTGCCGGGTGCCAAAAGCACCCCCCGGCAAAGCCTTTGCCGGGTGCCGCACTCGGCAAAAAGTTAGCCGGCAAAAATTTCTTTGCTGGGTGCTTTTTATCGAGCACCCGGCAAACACTTTGCCGAGTGCAAACTCGGCACCCGGCAAAGAAAAGTGACCGAGACGGCGCTGGTCCGTCAGCCCTTGCTTTGCCGGGTGCCATGTTAGAGGCACCCGGCAAAGAATTTTTATTTTTTTTCATAAATTCTTTGCCGGGTGCCCTGTCAAGGAGGCACCCGGCAAAGAATTTTTTTAAAAAAAATCTTTGCCGGGTGCCTTGGCCCTAGCACCCGGCAAAGCTAGGAATTCTGAAAATAAGGAATTCCCAACTTTGCCGAGTGCCAGGGCCAGGGCACCCGGCAAAGCCTCTAAAATTAATTTTTTATTTTTTTATTCTATAATCACAAACACTGCGTATAAAAGATATATATATATATCACATCTATGACATCATAAACACAATATAGCACATATATATCACATTCATCTCATCTCAAACACCGCCTCGGACAGGGCAGAGCATGAAAACTAACCTCAACTACGCATCCGTGGGCTGTCCAAAAAACATGGACAATCCGAAATAGATACGGTCTCAGATATGTAAAGGTCCACATATCTCCGACCGTATCTCTTTCGAACGGGATACACTTAACTAGGTTACGCGACCAAAGACCACATACAAATAGAGGGGTTATACCTAGGGTGCCGGTGAGGTCCGAGTCGACGCGGTGCAGGAAGACTCGAAGCGCCGAAGAAGACGATCGGGGTCGCCAAGTCCCTCCCACAGGTCCTCCTCCTGCAAAAAAGGGGAAAATGGTTAGTGTCGACTCAAAATTTTGGCAGCACCTCCCCTGCATGGGGAGGATCCCAAAACCTGCAAAAAAATATGGCACAAAGGCCAACAACCACATATATACCAAACATGGCACGAAGGCCAACAACCACATATATACCAAACATGGCACGAAGGCCAACAACTACTAACACTACAACTAACTACTACTAACACTACTAACTACTACTACTAACACTACAAGGGTAGTTCTTACCTTGGCGGCAAGGACAGCAAGAGCGAGGGCCGACGATGACGGCGGGGATGACCGCAGCAGCACGAGGATCAACGGCCGGTGGGAACGGCGCGAGGATCGACGGACGGTCGGGTCGGCACCTTCCTCTTCTTCATCCTTCCCCTTCTCTTTCTTCCTCTTCTTCCTCCTCCCCCTTCTCTTTCTTCCTCTTCTTCCTCCTCCCCCTTTGAAATCTCGTGTTTGGTTTTGATAATTAATGACACCCAATGTTGCTAATGCTTTGCTCTAAGTGTGACTAGACACATAGCAACATGATGGTAACATAATGGTGAGGCTTTGGGCTCGGTGATGGACTTGGACATGGTGATGATCAAGCATCGAGGCTCAAGGCTGAGGTATCAAGAGATTGGTGTTTTCCCTTTCGGTGATCGAGACACTACAGAGAGTGTGATCACGTTTAGAATTGATAACCGACTATCAAGAGGGGAATTCATAGTTGAATTCACGGTCCAAGTGCCTCTAGGTTTGACTTTGCATGATGCATATGAGACTAACTAGAGAGCTAACATTTGCCCTTGCTCGTCATGATGTAATGCTAACTCATATGGTCAAGAGTGTCCTACATGTTGGAGTTGGCACCTAAGGCAAGGGGTTCGACTTGGATCGACGACGGTGCGACAAAACGACGAAGTCAACATCTTTTGTCACTGGCTGGACGCGCAGTGGACGCTGCGCCGGACGCTCGGCCAGAGGGCCGGACACGTCCGGTGCTCGATGGTGGGCTGCAGTGGCCTGGCACGCTGAACGCGTGCGTCGGACGCGCTGCTGGGATTGTTCAGCGTCCGGTGCTGCTAGACGTGCCAGGTCTCGCGGTGCAATGGTGCCGGACGCCACCCAGAGAGGACCAGCAGCGGGCCGAGCCGCCGGACGCGGAGCGCCGGACGTGGCTCGGTGGCGCCGGACGCTGACGTGGCGGCTGTAGTTCAAACGTGAGGCTCCAACGGTCGACTGGCGCATAAGGCGCCGGACGCGTCCGGCGGTCCCGGCTGACGCGTCCGGCGCGTGTAACACCGGCCCGACGGACGCGTTCGGCGCTTAGAAAAAAACGCCCCTAAGCTGAGTAACGGTTGGATTTTGTGGGGAGGCTATAAATAGAGGTTTGGCCGGTTGGGGAGCCAACTCTTGTCCATTCTAACATCTTTGAGTATCCTTTGAGCTAAAGAGAACCTCCCCCACTCATCTCTTGACTTGATTGTTCATCTAGAGTGAGATTGAATGAGAATCAAGTGCTAAGCATTGAGAGTTGCATCTAGAGGCACTTGTTCTTCGAGTTCACTGCGGAGTTCTTGTTACTCTTGGGTGATTCTCGTCACCCTAGACGGTTTGGAGGCAGCGGGGTGTTGAGCTCGAGGTGAAGATTGTTCGAGGCCGCACTCGGTGATCTTGTGAGGGGTTCTTGGTCCTTCCCCGCGGGAGTTCATGAAAGGATACTCTAGTGGATTACGCGTGGCTTGGAGGATCCTTGTCTTGTGTTGAGAGTGCGGCTCCCCGCAGCGGTATTTGGCATTGAGAGCCAATTGAGCGAGCACCTCTCCAAGCAAGTGTATCGCCACAACGAGGACTAGCTTACCGAGAAGCAAGTGAACCTTGGTAAAAAATTATTGTGTCAATATTATGATTATCGAGGATTCTCTTGTGTGGTTATCTTGATTGGGTGATTGGCCGTCAACACTTCGCGTCGGTATAACAATCCAATCCTCCTCTCTTGTATCTAGCTTTATATATTTGTTCATACATTGCTTGTCTTGCTAGACATTGAGTAGAACTTGCTAGATTGTGTATCTTTTACTTTGTCTTATTGTGTTGCTCTAGCTAGCTTAGTGAAGTGCCTAGAGTAATCTTGTTTAGAATTGCTAGGCTTGTTGTTGATTGGGTGCTAGTAGTATAGCCTATATACTAGACTTGTTAGAAAGGCTTGCATAGAGTAATCGAAGCTTTAGCTTTGCATTTACGCCATTTCTTAGTCTAACAAGTTGCTTAAGTGTCTTTGTAAAAAATTTTATTAGGCTATTTACCCCCCTCTAGCCATTAGGACCTTACACCCTTCTCTTTCTTCCTCTTCCTCCTCTTCTTCTCCCTCTGCTGTCCAGCGGGGGACCTCGGGGCCGGGGTGGCGCGGGCTGAGGGGGGCGGCGGGGAGGCTTGGCCAGCCGCGGCCGCTGCCGGAGCGGGGACGGCGCGGGCGACGGCCGCCGGTGGTGGAGGAGGAGAGGACGGTCGGCCGCCGGTGGTGGAGGAGTGGAGGACGGGCGGCGGCTGGGGACAGGGCGGGTGGGGACGGGGCGGGGGGGGGGGAGCGGCGGTGCGCGGGCGGGTGGGCGGCCGGGGACGGGGTGGCGCGCGGGCCGGTTGGCGGCGGCCCGCGGGCGGGTGGGGTTGGGCCGGCCCGATCTGGGCCTTTAGGTTAGAACCTTTGCCAGGTGCCAGGCCCTGCGACACCCGGCAAAGGGATTTTTAATTTTTTTTTAAAAAAAATATTATTTGCCGGGTGCCCCTGACCTGGCACCCGGCAAAGAATATTTTTTTAAAAAAAATTACTCGCGGGCCTGTGCCGGGTGCCAGGTGACGACGGCACCCGGCAAAGAAATTTTTATTTTTTTAAAAAGATCTTTGTCGGGTGCCTCCTAAGCTGGCACCCGGCAAATTAATAATTTTTTATTATTTTTTTGGCCCCATTTTTTTTCTGGGGCCTTGCTACAGTAATTAAAGGTCCATATCAAATCTGGGAGCAATTTTGAGTTTTTATCCTATATTTCTTTAATTATTTTTTTTCACTTGAATTTTTTCGACTAAAGCACACACATCTCCACATACTCGAGGCCATCAGTGGCATGTGATCACATGTGGAGATGTCTGGGTTTTAGGCATCGAACGTCGTAACTTGGTCGAAACTTTCTCAATTTTTTATTAGGGCCTCCACATGTGATAACAACATACATCGTCAAGTTTCGTGATTTTCAGACTTCGTTTGGATTTTATATAATTTAAATACATTTTTCCCGTGATTACCTCGTCAGGTTACGACAACATGATGGTCGTAATTTAATGCCAGATCCTGGATACGGCTTCAACATACGCCAAACATTATGAATATTATTTTTTGAATGACCGAATTCTATTATTTCATGTACCTGCAGTTCAAATTTAGAGTAGTCGAAAAAATTCAAGTAAACAAAAATAATTAAATAAATATAGGATAAAAACTCAAAATTATCCCAAATTTTGATATGGAGTTTTGATTACTGTAACAAGGTCCTAGAAAAAAAGGGGCTAAAAAAATTATAATTTGTCGGGTGCCAGAGCAGGCGCCCAGCAAAGAAGCCTTTACCGGGTGCCGGCTCAGGAGACACCCGGCAAAGAATTTTTTTAAAAAAGAAAAAATTTCTTTACCGGGTGCCGTATCTGGCACCCGGCAAAGAAGCCTTTGCCGGGTGCCATCTCAGGAGCACCCGGCAAAGAAGTTTTTTAAAAAAATAAATTTTTTTGCCGGGTGCCTAACGGCGTGACACTAGGCAAAGGATGACGGCAGGTGGCCGCCGTCACGCCGGCCACCTTTGCCGGGTGCCATATTTTGCCGAGTGCCGGCTCCCGGCAAACACCAATTTTTGCCGACGGCTGGAATTTGCCGAGTGCCCGGCACCCGGCAAAGGCTGGTTTGCCAGGCCTTTCTTTGCGGGGTGCCGCCGGGCCTGGCACCCGGCAAAGAGTTCCTTTGCCGGGTGCCCGATAAAAAACCCCAGGCAAAGCATTTTACACCCGTCAAATCAGCCGTTTCCGGTAGTGAAGGATCTGATCTCTATATTTAGATTAGATGCATACATGTTCCTATATATAGTGCCTGCCCTTCAGAGGTATATTTGATATGGGACCATAATTAAGATATATCTTAGGGATATCTTAACAGTCTTAATGAGAGGGAGAGAGGGGCAAGTTAAACTGCACGGTTCATCAAAGCGTGAACCGATGGAGTCCAATCTCTCTTCACGGCAGATTTTGTGAACCCAAGCATCGACATGCAGTCATATACGACGTCCACACAACTACACAAGCAGCAACTGCTAACCAGTAACCACCATATGAAGTAGTAAATACTTCCGGGAAACATGGCCGTATATATAAGTTTTTCAGCTGGGAGCTGCAGCTCTCTAATTAGCACGAGACAAGCACAGGCTCGTGCCATCACTCAATGTGCATACCTTATGAAATCTTATTGTACGGACTCACATGGAGCCATACCGGAGACGGCAGGCAGGCAGGCAGCACTGCACACCGCCTCTAGTACGACACTACACGCAACAGCAGACAGTGCGAGTTTACTCGACGTCCATGTCACAGCCACCGTTTAATCTGTGGCACGGAAACCTTGATTTATTAGGTAGCCTTGGCGTACGTGGAGTTCCACTTGACCACCTGACGTGTACCAGCAAGCCGCCCGCCTCCAGACCAGGCTCAGCTGGTCGCCCAGCCAGAACCTGCGCCGGATCTGCCGAGAAAACAAGCCACGGTCCGCGGCCACCAGCCCAAAAAACGCCCCAAAACCGAGCCGAAACACGGCCCTTTTCGCTCGTTTTCTCGCTCGTTTGCCCCAACTTTCCATCCATCTCCCCGGCAAGCCGCCCGCTGGGGGCTCGGCGTGCGCCCGACTAGCCCAACCGACCACGACGCCCGCACGCGTCCGCACGGCACCGACCCCGCACGAATCCAAGGGAAACCGAGCAAAAAATCGGGCTGAGATCGGGAACTGAGAGAGAAAAAAACCCGCACCCGCGTCCGCGTGCCCTCTCCGCCCCGCAGCCGCACCCATCCGCCGCGCGAGCTCCCCTCCTCATCCACATCCACATCCACCGCCCGTCCCGCCGCCGCCGCCGCCGCCGCCGCCGGACCAAGGCGGCAAGGCCCGCCCGCTAGCCGGCCAGCCTTTGCCTTTCGCGCCGCGTGCCCGTGGTGGTGGCGATGGCGTACCGGGCGGACGACGACTACGACTACCTCTTCAAGGTGGTGCTCATCGGGGACTCGGGCGTCGGCAAGTCGAACCTGCTCTCGCGCTTCACGCGCAACGAGTTCAGCCTCGAGTCCAAGTCCACCATCGGCGTCGAGTTCGCCACCCGCAGCATCCACGTCGACGACAAGGTCGTCAAGGCCCAGATCTGGGACACCGCCGGCCAGGAAAGGTACGTACAAACCTCAGATCCAGCTGTGCTCCGCGAGCCGCGCCGACCCCTTTTCTCGTATCTGATCTCCGATTGTTCGTTAGCGATTGCTTTGCCTGCGTCGTAGTATGGATCTCTGTAGTTTTGTCTGGTCGGTGACAGCCTAATTGTTGTTGCACATGAACGTAAATGAACTGCTTCGACCATCATTGAAACTAAACGGAAAGAATATGTACTCATTCAATTCACATCTTCCGTGATTGCACTTGCATGTACCAGTTTCATTCTATCACATTTCGAGCTATCAGAATATGCAGTAAGATTCACATTTCGAGCTATCAGAACATGCAGTAAGATTGTGCAGGTGCAGGGCCAGGAGCTCATACAGGCAGCCCTGCTTTGCCAGATGTGAAGTTATAGACGTTGAAATTGTGGATAGAAATCATAACTCTAGCCCTGTACTGAACTGTTTCATTGATGCACAGCGTTAATTCATGTGTTTGATGTGTTTGAGATAAGAGTACCATTATTCATGTGGCTTTTGCCGTTCAACTACTTTCTGCACTGCAGATAACTTATATCATTTTGTCGATGCTTCTGCAGGTACCGTGCTATCACAAGCGCATATTACCGCGGAGCAGTGGGTGCACTCATTGTCTACGACGTCACACGGCATGTCACCTTCGAGAACGTGGAGAGGTGGATGAGGGAGCTCAAGGACCACACGGATGCCAACATCGTGATCATGCTCGTCGGCAACAAGGCGGATCTGCGCCACCTCAGGGCCGTCCCGACTGAGGACGCCAAGGCCTTTGCTGAGAGAGAGAACGCTTTCTTCATGGAGACATCAGCCCTGGAGGCGATGAATGTGGAGGATGCCTTCACCGAGGTGCTCACCCAGATCTACCGCGTCGTGAGCAAGAAGGCCCTTGACATCGGCGACGACCCCGCAGCGCCTCCCAAGGGCCAGACCATCAATGTTGGTGGCAAGGATGATGTGTCCGCGGTGAAGAAATCTGCCTGCTGTTCGTCTTAGGCTTGGAAGGATACAACATGTACGTGGGTTGGTTCATACTTCCACAGTAGAGGGCACAGGACGTTATTGCAGTCATGGTCCTTGACCCGTATTCATGTGTTATCAGGTGTCTCGTTGAATTTTTGCCATTTGATACATTTAATTCATTCAGGACTTCAGCCTGCTGGTATAGTTTAGGCAAATGGAAGTGTGCGGCTATCATATTTTTTCATATAGGCCTTTTCTACCTTATTGCATTCATTTTTTGTATCTGTATACTGTCGCTGTCGCTTCTCTTATCAACCTAGTTGCATTGCTTCATCAGGCTATTTGTTTTGCTAGATTGCTGTCATGTTGCAAATTGCAATGGTCACTAGGGTAACTCATTGGATTGTATCAATGCTTGGCAATCATGGTAAAGTGTGAAGTAATTAAATGGTCTTGTCTGCCGTTAACAGTAGTACGTGCCCTGTACGAACAGGGCAAACGGCATCATGTCCATAATGGCTTGACGCTGTTCCGACTTCTACGTGTACTGCAACCGAGCATGCCTGTGTGTGTGTGGTAGATAGCGAAAACCATAACCAAATCCTACTTCAGCAGCAAATTTCATACAACTCTGGCCTTGTTTGAATGTTGCCGAATTCACCTCGATCTACATATGTTGTTTGGGGTGGATTGGAGGGGTAGAGGGATGTGGATTGAGGTGAATTCAACTACATCCAACCAAGATCCACCACTAAATCTCATGCCGCTCTAGCAAAAAAGCTCCAGAAGTGCAGGACATTTTCGGTTCTTTCAATTCCAAAGACAAAAATGTACAGAACTTACAGGGTTTCTTTTTTTTAAGATTAAGAGTAAAGATAAATACAATGTACAATGTAAAGGGAGGGAGCATCTACCAGGGCAGTCATGGGAGCTTAACACACCATGGTGCCATTTAACGACTAAAATATCCTACAAAATATCTGTACAGTTTTTCGAAGCTCAGTTTATGTCCACAGCAAAGGGACGGCAAATAAAGGCAACGGTGTCTATATACAAAATGGCGCTAATTTTCCACGCGCTAAATAACCAATAATGTTATTGGCCACAGTCATCCATTCCTTCTATGTGATGACAAAGCTGTTGTCTTGCAGATGGGGCACAGGTTTTTCATCATCAACCATTGCTTTATGCAATTCACATGGTACTTGTGGCCGCATTCAAGGGTTCCTATAAGTTCTTTAGCTTCATACTCCTCCTGCAAGGCATGGACCAAATCATCCTTAAGGACAAGAAGCACATATTTGGATATCTCAAGCAAATATTGAAGGCGGTGGTTTCACTGTTTTCAGTAAGCTAGTGCTTCTAATACCAGTGGGGTACAAAGTATCTTTACTATGGTAATGTGCAACACAAGAATCTATCATATAACTGGTACAGGTTAATGATGTCCAAATAACATATCATAATTCAGTAGTGAACATCTAGCATGGCAAGAGGTTGACCTGACATATTATGCAAGCATCATTCTCCAAATAAAGCTCAGCAAACTGATCAGACATGCTAGCTGCTCCTGGAACATGAAAAGTGGACCTCAAGTTTTCTTGGATATAGCTTTCTGTCAAACCAGTATTGACATCGCCTATCTGCTCTTGCAATGCTACAAGCTCCTGCAGAATGTGGAAAGAAAACAAATTTAATAAGATACACATTCAAAAGGTGCACAAAGAATTCAGAAGCATTCAAATGAGATACATACCTCATAAGTCATGTTATCCACATCTAAACGCATATCTCTATGTTCATCAATAATATGTCCTGCTTCATAAATCCTTGAATGATCCATCACTGTAGCATCCTGCACAGATACATCAATTACTTGAGGGTAGCTGCATTAAATTGGAAATGTTCACAGAGAGCAGATTCAGTTATGTAGACACTGTTGACAGGCTGTACTACTGAGTCAGTAATAATGTTTGTCTCGCATGCTTCTTTGCAGCTTAAAGCCAGCAGGTAGTTGGGCTATGAAATTCACATATCATGACATTAAAAAAAAGGGCTCGTACATCTTGGCAAGATGAAAGAGATATTTAGACATTAATGGATGCAGACCATGAATACAGTGAAAAGTTACATATTATAAGACAGCTGCTACATGTCAGATATTTTTCCAGATTTAAAAGTCAGGGTACATGAATTTCTAGAACTTGATGATGAACGAATATTATAAAGTATTTCAATGAAGGGCTATAAGGCGTCCATGACTCTGAAGTCTGAATATTTGCATCTAAATTCTAACATAACTGGGAGTATATATGTAGCGCAACCAGTTTATTATATCTATATAACATATGAGTTTTGCTTCAGGAATGAGTATGAAACACTGACATCTCTGCACAATCAATGATGCACCCAAATTTGGTAAATTCAAACTCCACATAAGTTGTACGTGATTACTAATGAAGACGGCAGTGGACACATAGAAAATATACAAGGAGACATTTTTCAACATCCAGTATTGTTATTAGTAGTAGATACATATGGGTAAAAATTTGGAAATATGAAGCCACCTGATATGGCAGGTTTCTTAAAGCCCCATTGTTAACTTGGTTTATCAGAGGTGGATGCATTGGATGGCCAAAAGTGTGCTCAGCATTGAATGGGAGAGCCAGCATTCTTGGATCTAAAGGAAGGCCTGCTGCAGAAGGATTTAAACCATGCACCACATTGTTACCGATGAACTGTTGATGGGGTACTTGTATTTGAGGTGCTTGCATAGTGTGCAAAGAATTCTGGCAGAAATGAGGTAGTGGCCCATGAATAGAAGAATGACCAGCTTGATAATCTTGAATATTTCCATTCAGCATGTCTGCGGTTCCTGATGAACAACAAGACAAGTTAATAAAACTTTAAAAGCAAGAGTTACCAAGTACATCACTAAATCTCACACTTTTCATTCAATGGTCAGTCAATTCATTATAGCAGAAATTTACTAAAATACTAATCTATTTTGCCAATCCAAATAAACTGTAAAGAACAGTGAGATGATTCCTTAATTCATCATTCAGCAAAACATCAGATGTATATATCTTTTCAGAAGGTCTACTAACCTGGAGAATTGACCGTTGTATTACTATATCCCCACTGTGGCACTCCATGACTTGCAGCCTGTGGAACCCATGTATTGCACTGATTTATGTGACAAGCTGGATATAAATAGTTACCATGAGGTACCAACTCTGGGCAAGCAGCCAGCGAACTGAAACTGTTTGAAGCATATGCAGAAGATCCTTCTAAGAATGGCCACCCATTACTATTGAGATATTCTGGTAGGTTTGAAGCTGCAGAACTGGGTAAAAAGTTTGGTTGAGATGAAGCATTCCATGGTCCACACACAGGATTCTGAGGAACATGAACAGATGAACTTGAGCCAGCAAATCCATGAAGAAACTGATGGTTTCCAGCAACTACTGCATTTTTCCTTTTCATGAATCCAATAGCACTACCATCAAAATTGACACTGCTGCTACTCTCATCAATAGTTCCTGTTGAAACTTGATTATGTAAAGATGGTTGTAGCACATTGCCCAGTCCAAAGCTTTGAGTCTGAGGAATATATATGTTGACAGCTGCTGCTGACATGCTAGGGTTGTACATAGTAGTTGGGAAGACAAATCTTGATGCAACACTGGCATGTGGGTATGAATTATGAACATGTGGGCGCTCATGATTCCGCAGATCACATATACCAACATTAGCATTTCCTGGAACTCCGACAGCAACTTGCATGCCTAGGTTGGATGAATCACTTGCAGTGCCTGCATAATAGGAACTTCCTGGTTGAACTTGGACATGTCCTTGATCCCATTCAGGATTAATGGACTGGTGTGTCCAGAGCATATTTCTATGTGACATGACGCCAATTTCTATTTCCTTGAGGAGAACTACTGCAAGTTTGGTCAGCAAATATCCTTTATCATCACCTCTCCCTGCATACGAGATTAACCAAACATGGTCAGCATTCAATCTAATATGGATAACTAGAAATGAATGCATAGCATGTCTTGTTTAAGTAAATGATGATAGCAGACAAGATAGTTCCCAGTACATGCTGAAACTTGCAAGTGGGAGCAAAATATTGACAAAAGAAACTTGCACGTGACTGGGCATAGGTAGGTAGCAGAAGATATGGAATAGTCCATATATAAGAAAAATGTAAAATAATTCTTGCTGATATGCAGAGGCCTTGATAAGTTGATCCACAACCTTGGTAACAAAAATGTTCATCATTTATATGAAGAGGACTGTGTTTACTAAAGGTACAAACACTTTCTGTCATACAACAATTTGCAAAATATATAATCTGCGATTCAAGTTTCAGTAGCATTGCCCTCCACTATGGGCCATTATATCTTGCACCACAAAAATGACTGATCTTTTATTGTTTGTTTGTCAGAACAGGGTTGTCTCTTAAATTTACCATTTATCTGCACATTGATTTGTCCATATATTTATGCAAGATAAATCCTTTAAAGCATCATATCATCAATAACAAAATTGCAACTAAAATTCCAATAACAGTCATGCGCGCCAGACTGATCAGCAGCAGCCAGACAGTAATTACTATAGCACGATACGGGTGTAGTAGCTACAAGGGGTTTCCATGCAAGGCACCTGCTTATCAGATTAGCACATATGCATTATTCCATATCGAATTTCAATTCTTTGGATCTCCATTTCTCCACAGTATAGCTAGTTCAAGTTGGAATGCTGCAGATGGACTTTGCATCTTAAGTGACATGTCAAATCAGCCCTACAACAGGCTACGCGAGTATGGACAATTTCTCGTCAAATAGGTAAATAAAATTGAATATTGAATGAATTGTTTAAATGTCAACCAGGAAGGCAGGAGACTCAGCAAAACAAGCTGCAAGGTTTATGTCACATGAAAAATTTGCATTAATCTAGGCCTCTGCACTGAGCAAGGGTGGATCTACCAGGGGTGCAGATAGGGTGCCTTAGCATTATTCCCACTGCCTCAATTTGGAATAACATTGGAGTCAAGAGCAGCAGAGGCTGTGCGAACTTATGCTGGGCAAAGATGCATCATAGTCTAAGCCTAAATGGAGTTTGGGCCATGTTCTTCCTAATGACCATATGTACGCAAGTGACAACCATGTGGTTCAGATTGAGCCATACTATAGCAGTGCACCAGTTTGTCCACTTCTCTTACTCATCATAATCCTAGAGAGCCTCACAGTGGTTGTTGAGCTCTCGTGTTCCATATATCCGTACAATTACACACATTTTCTTTTTAAAATATTTTTTTAATCCAACTCTGTGGCATCGATGTGATTTGCATTTAAATACCAATACTAATTTGACATGAATGGAGGATTCCAAATCCCTCCAGTGCTACTATGGTTAAATAAGGCAAGATATAATAACAATATAGAGCTTCATCCAAACCCGACCAGCAAGCCGCAAATCTGAAATTCTAGATTGGTAGAATGGTAACTACAGTGTACAACTAGTTGATAAATAAGTGCCGACTAGTCACAACCTTGCGGCATGCAATTGGAGTGATTTTCTAAAGCCTACTCCACAGTCACCTGGTGAACTAGTTTCTATTGTTTTAAAATTTTCCTGTAGTCAATTACTAAGCTTCCACATAGTTAAAGTCCTCTCCAGTGATGTTAATTACTAAGCTGGCTATGATGCAATGTATCTAGTTTGTGACGTGTAAATCCTACAATTACAATATGGACCACTGGATGTGAAATGCTTAATTTGAATAAAATCCCAAGCTTCAAACACATATTAAGAGAGTATGCACTCAAGCACATAAGAACTTAAAATGTTGCTAAACAGAAATTCATGCAGTTAGTTAAGGTAGCATGTGAAGAATAAAAATAAATCTGACAGAGAGACTCAAGCTTGCGCTAAATTGCAGGGGTAGAATGGGAAAAAGGAAAAAACACTTAGCAATCAGAGTTTCGAGTAAGCAGGGTGTATTCACTCGTTGCTTTATGCACCTACAAACAAACGGCACGACATGACACAAATTGACACACCTAAGTTTTTCCCATCGTGGATGAAATTGCCAAAGGAGAGGGAGGTAGTGGAAACAGGGAGAAAGAGTACTATAAAAGCAACAAATAAATTATTTTGTGGTTTCCCTCATGATTGTTGTGAGGACATAATAACCTCACATCAACCACGTTCATCGCAAACTCAAGGATGAGTTGTTTGACTCAGGAGAGGACTAATTATGGGCATAGGTCCAAACACTGAAACGGCAAAATGTAATTTGCAGAAAAAGTTATGACAACTCATAAACAATTCCGACCATTGAGATCACATGGTTGGGAATAAAATGATTGGTAACCCATTTTGTAATAACTTGTCTTATCTAAAAGACTTGGCTGTCGCTTTCCTTGTTTAAGAAGATTAGAGGCTTTTATGAGAGATGGACTCGGACAAATTTAGCAATGCAGCACATTTACTTACTCGTCCGTTACCGTGCCCTTGTTACAGAGCTTACATTGCAAAGTTAAGTTGTCGAGCGTTATAAATATAAAGCAACGACAAAAGGATATATTAATTAATGACATTAACTTCAACAAGACGCTATGTCGATTGTCGATATATGATTGCAAGCACAACAACCCTACCAAAAACTCTGGAGGCCAGCGTTGTAAGCTCAGCTGCACTTGTGCAGCAATTTGCATTGTCCTCCAGTGCAAATATAGCAGGTAGGAAAACCCTTTCCCCTCTGTTGACCATAAAAAGACCCAAACGGAAAACTACCAAGATCCACAACGCTAGCAACTGAAACACGCCATGCCTAAGTAGCAAATAACTGAAAACACTTAGTTACCAAAGCAAAGAACGTACTCTAACTAATTTCTGAAACCAAACCAAAGTTCAGATATAACAGTTTCAAAGTCAAAATTATTCCCTGATAGTTAAGTTAGAACCAAGTTTCATTGCTAATCAGAAATGAGCATGACAACGAACCATCACAGCTATCTCCTGTCCACATTCAATTAAGCATGTCTCATTCCCAAGCAAAATTCTCCCCAGCTACCTAAAGGTTATGCTGACCGTGGTTAGTGTAGTCTCAACCTGTACAGCCACCCCAAATGAAAAAGAGCCATACTACGCCGCGCAAATTTCAAACCGTATACGTCCACGATCCACCGCAAGTCCAAGTCCGCTGCTCCATCACTGGCAATGTTGACTCCAAGCTCCACAGTCCACATTCCGAATTCAGAGATGAGCTTCGCTGCACCAAAATCGAGCGAAGCAAGCCGCAACGGCACAGAATCCTTCGTCCCCCGAGAAAAAATAAAATAAAAAAACCCACGCGCGAACGGGACAGCCAAAATCTCGTCATCCAGTAGCTCCCCGCGACCCCCAACCACACGCGCTGGAGGGCGTTCGAAAAGGACCCTCGCAGCTCCTCACAGCTGGTCGAACGGCCAATCGCGGCCCGAATCGCGGCGCTCGGGGACCCGATTCCTTCCCGGGCCACCGCGCGCGCGCAGACAACAGTCGCACGGCGCGGGAGCACAGCGAGCTGACCCGCCGCCCAGACAATTCGACGAGGAAGTGGGGAACCGAGGATTCAGGAAGCATCACCTCAGCAGGACGGGTCCGCGATCGGCACGGGAGCTGTCGGAGCGATCCGCGCGGAGGGGAGGAGGGGGAGAGAGGCCTCGCGCTCGAGCGAGGCCGGGGCCGGGTCCGGTGGTGACGAACGAGACGAGGTGCGGGGGTTGGACGGAATCGGTTGGTGGAGGCGGTGGTGGAAGTTGGGGGATCGATCGATCGATGGGCGGAAGGGAGCGACGGTACGGGTGGGTCGCGTATTTATAAGCACGAGGAGCTTTTCGGGGACGGGACGGAACGGAACGGAACGGGGGTAGAGAAAAATAGACCGAGGACAGAAAGGATGCGATGATTCAAATCGCGTGCGTGTGCTCTCACGTTTTTCGTCTGGGACGGGACGCTTTTGATTCAGGGCTCGGACAGCGCGGCGGCCATCTTGTTTTAGGCGCGCTGGCTGTGCTTATCTATCTGTTCGTCTCTGCGATTTCTGCGTCAAAACTCTCAAAACATCTCCATCCTCCAGCTATTCTCTGCGTGGTCTGCCATGTGTGCTCATCGTGTCATGCCACGTTGGTCCCTAATCCGAGCTACGGTGACACTTTTTGGCCAAGAGTATAGTACGTCTCATTCTCGTGTGCTTGCAGTGCAAGATCCAAACGAGGCGGTAAATCGTTTTTGCTTGCTTGCACCAGATGCAATTCTTCTTGGCGTAAGAAAGGACCCGGTGATATGCAGGATTATTGGTCGAAACAACAAAGCTAGCATGTTTATGTCGCATCCACCTCACAGAAAAAGGCATTCCCTGATGGCGACGACCTCTGTATATGGACGCCCGTTCGCTCCGCTACCAGAAACTGCCTGCCCTCTGCAAGTGGCTCCGGTGCAAATACGCTTTACCACGCTAGCCGGTCGTTTCTTCTGTTCTGTCCAAGTCCCAGGCGCGCACACCGCTTTGGATTGTCCGTCGCCAGCAGCCAGTGCCCAGATTATGAGGGGAAGTTTTCACAAAAAAAAAAAAAAAGGAAAAGATTATGTGGAAGATGAACATGAGATGGTTGCATCATTGCGTATGGGTAGGCCAGGCACGCCGGGCCACACATATCTAGTACGTCATGTCACTTTAGACCGTAGCGCGCCGCTCCGGCGATTCGGCGAATGACGACGAGAGAAGGGTGACGCCTGACACCTCTCTCTCTCTCTCTCTCTCCTGATCTCTTCCGGATAAGCGTGGCCACGCTACGCAACGGCTCGGGGCCACGGACGGATGCGCAGTCGTGCGGCACATGGCCCTGCGGCTTTCTTTGGTCACGCGGCTTCACCCGCCCCGCAGCCGCCCGTCAAAGGGCGATCGGCCGCGAAACCGCAGCGCTGTGTGCCCTCGGCGCCGTCGCCTGGTTTCGCGGCGTGCGAGGAGACGAGCACCGAGGATCAGGCGGTGGAACACGGGACCGAGCGCAATACCGCGTCGCGCGCCGTTCACGTGCTCTCGGCTTGTTTTTAGTTAGGTTTATTTATGTTAATGTATACGTTCTGTCTGTTATGTCCTCCTATCTCCGTCCTGGCGCGGGGCCGAGTGGCCCATTGTTTACCTGATGATGATACGTGATGGATTTGCTGACACGGTAGAGCCGTAGAGCA
Source organism: Bothriochloa decipiens (assembly GCA_023333625.1). Classification (NCBI taxonomy): domain Eukaryota; kingdom Viridiplantae; phylum Streptophyta; class Magnoliopsida; order Poales; family Poaceae; genus Bothriochloa; species Bothriochloa decipiens. The sequence continues at coordinate 4,044,015 of CM041641.1, forward strand.
AAATGGGACAAGAGAGTTTCAGAGTAATAGGATATGCCTGGATGGTGGACCTGGAGTACCCCGATCGAGTTCCCGGAAAAAACAAAAGAATAAACAAAATAAAAAGGACTATTCTCCCGAAGTCCGAAAGAGGATCTCAAGCAGGATATTCCCGAGGGAGATGCCATGTGACGGAATCTTCTTTCTGTAGAGCTCAAGCGCTTCTTTCTGTACGAGCTCAAAAGGATTTATACAGTAATAAAAATAATATTACTTTCCTCCACCGTGGTTAGATCCTTTGAAGTCGAAAATCGGTAATTTTAACTCGTCAGGGTACTTTAAAAAAAAATTACCACAAATGAAATTTTTGTACTTCAAAAAATTACTCTTGCTACTCCATAGATGAAAATTTCAGCGGGTCAGACTACACAGTCCAAAGTCAACTGTCCGTGAGATTGTTTTCAACTTGGGCTCCAAAGTCAACTGTCCGTTCCGTTAGTTTCGGTTTTCAACTCGGGCTACACACGTTCAGAGATTAGTCAAATGAAGTTTGTTTAAAGCGCATTGTCATTCCTTCCATGTCATGGCGGAGAATGACAGCGACAACGTGCCATTATCACAGCCATTCGAGTCGAATTGCTACAGCATTGTCATTCCTTCCATGTCACGGCCGAGACTGCCATAGCTCAGGTTACAGCAGAATTGCCATTCCTTCCAAGTCATGGCTGAGACTCGCATTGCCATAGCTCAGGTCTACAGCAGAATTACTGCAATTGTCATTCCAAATGGCAGGAATCGCATTCGCATTGCTGTAGTCCTAACAGGTATGCGACAGAATTACTGAAGAGGTCAACTCTAAACCAGGAGCTCTCACGAGCCCATGACGAAAGAGTACAGATGAAATCGAAACAAAACTGCTGCAAATATCAGAAGAGAAAAGACAGAAATCCACCAAGGAACATCATAACAAACGACTGAGCCAGATAGATGACAAATCTAATGACAAACCACAACTGAAATCATCATCATATGCTAATAGCACAACACAAAAGATATGATACCAATTGTCAGCATAACATAATGGCAAATGATCCAACACAATACAGATGAAAATAAATGGAGTTTACATGTCTGATTTAACCATAAAACAAACTGATCAATCCTGCACTTAAACGGTTTACTTAGCCAGGCGGAATATCAGCCACACAAGCATACTTAGAATATAGCGGTGAAAGACAAGCTAAGCAACAACTCCAGCGAACAACGCTCGTCTCATAACATTTGCCACAGAGAGCTCACTGTTTTGCCTCCCGTTCACGGTTCCACTGCTCAATCTTGGCCCTTCGCTCCTCGCTGCTTTCCCTGACTGGGCTCCTTGCGCGCCTCGGTGGGCTACCATGCCTGCGCCTATCATCATACCTGTCATGCCTGCCGACTCTGCCCGCTCCATCATCATACCTGTCATGCCTGCCGCCTCTGCCTGCTCCATCATCATACCTGTCATACCTGCTGCCTCTTCCCCGTCCACCGCCGCCGCCTCCACCACGGTAATCATCACGGTCACGGTGGTGGAAGTCATCACGGTCACGATGGCCCCTCCTTTGTGGTGGGGGGCTCCGGCTTCGGCTTCTCCCATGGTACCTCCTGGAAGCAGAACGCCCATACAGCTTCCTCCTGAGATCCCTGCCAATCTGCTTCACATGCATGAAATTACAGTAGCCACCACGGTTGCAGCTGTTCTCCTCAAACTGCCTACAGGTTGCTTCACGGAAGTCGGTCACAGGAGAATACTCAACAATTATAGGGCGGCCAGAGTAAAAGCGCCCCTGAAGAGCATTATATGCTGCAGCTGCCTGTTCTTCCTCCCTGAACTGGACATAGACATTCCCAATCATGTGATCAGCAAGGTTATCACACACATTCAGATTCTCAATCTCGCCAAACTTGCCCAACTCCTCATAGATGTCCTCATAGAAGTCCTCAAAATGCTCCTGCATCTTCTCAGGATCAATGGGTTGGCCTTGAGCATCAACTCCAGGGGTTATCATATCAGGGCGCTGATACATGTTAGCAAGCACAAGAGTTGGTGATATAGTTGGCCTGTTGTGCAGACGAGAGCAGCGATCCCCATGACGACAAGCCCCAATCTTGAAGTAAAAAGGGCAGTTGACCCTGTCCTTCTCAGTGCCAAAGATCGAAGCCAAGTGCTCCGCCATGCTTCAACTCGCAGAATGACAACCTTCAAACATAAGAAAGAATAGTATCAGAAACCATCTTCAATACAAGGTGAACTTGAGGGGGTATAAACTCATTATCTGTTATCTAGAACCATGGGGATCAAGGAATACCTCAATAAAGGTCCTCAGTGTGCAAGACTAAGCAGACAAAAACGAACACAAGCAGCTAAAACAAACCAGAGTTCACAGCATGTGTATATTTGTCTTATAGGATCACCAAGTAATATTCCTGTGAATTTACCCCCTGTACAGCCCAGTGTGTAAATGGATAATTATACAGCTCAAGCTCTGGCAATAAAATCTTAATCCCAATCCCTTTTTAAGACCTAATCTGCACACTTACTCAAAAAAGTTAAATATCAGGAGAAGTGAACAGAAAGACCAAAATAACTGTGTCGCCTGGCAAGTTCTTGTCCCTGGTAATAACTGATAAATTTTGGACCTATAATATATCTGCAGGTTAATGCCTAAAGATCAACTAAATATAAACAACACGAAAATCTCTCTCCATTATAATGTTTAGGAGTGTTCGCTGCAGCTGCATGCAAATTCTAAACTGCAAATACTGTAGAAGAAGCCTGCTGCAGCTGTGGCAGCTGCGGCTTCTAGCTGCAGTGAACAGGCCCTTTAGTTTTCTCCCCTGCAACTGCATATAGTAAACCAAATAACACTGCAGAGAGAGATAGAGACGGCTGTTCGCCTGCCGCACAAGGGTAATTCCTTCTGGTGTAGGCCTTGTATTATCCGCCCGACAAATATTATTTGATTTTAACCTAAGCTGCACACCATTTTAGATTATTATTAATATCTGATGGGAACGAAACAAACAACCGAAATCGAAAGTTAAAGCTACCACCGAGAAAAACAAAATCCATTAGCAGACTACTAAATATGTTAACATATATCTAGCCGCCGACCCAGTGCCAAGAGGCTTCCCACACGAGTGGGGTATGGGGAAGGAGATTAACGGGCAAGCCTTATCCCCGCAGAAATTCTGCAGAGAGGCCGCTCGAACCCGCGACCTGGCGATTCGGTGAGCAACGCTCTACCAACTGCACCAGGACTACTAAATCTGTTAACATATATCTAGCAATCTGGCAAAATATGTCACCAAATCACACGATTCCAGATGCTACCAACCTAGGAGTAAATATCAACAATATAAACCTATATACTGGTTCTAAAAGCGGATTCCTGCATATGCCAGGCGGGGCCAGCAGGGGAGATGAGCGTACACATGTTCGCCCGATGGTTTTTTGCAAGAAAATCGAAGTTAGAAGGCGTAATACTACATGTATACGCCTGAAATTAGATCAGATCCGAACGCAAATAGCCAAAACAGCTTAGTTAGGGTTTGGGTGCTCGGCTTCGCACAGCGGTAAGGGAAGGGGGTGCGCATACCTGCTGGCTGCTCTTCGGCGAAGAGACCGACAAAGACCTGGGCAGCTGGCGTAGGGCGGCGGCGACGGTGGTCGCCCAGTCGTCGCCACGAGAGAGCTTACGCCGGGGAGACGGCAAGGAACGGGAGGGGTGAACCGCCCGGCAGTCTAGCTACGGACCCCTAGAAACTTGCCCCAGCCGGACATATATACAGATGTCGCGTGGGCTTCCAATTCGTAACTGGGCCGCAAGGTTATTTTGGGCCAATACGCTTGAGGAGAGCTAAGTCCTCCCAAAATCTGCTAAAAAAAAATACCCAAAGTCCTCCCAAAAAAAATTGTACACACCAAACCGTCTACACAATCTCTTCGTGTTCGGTTTTCGTGCATGGACATACCGAATTTTTGGTAAAATTATGTGGTGTGGTTGCTTGTATCGTGGCGCATGCCATCAACTCCGTATTTCAATATGAATAATTCATTTTTGTGTACCATTTGTGCAATTTTTTGTCGTTTAATATGACTAAGGGTATGTTTGGTTTGCACCTTCTAAAATTTAGTCATTTTTTAGGGACTAAAGTATCAAATAAATTGACTATAGAAGGTGACTAAAATACTTTAGTCTCACTAATCAGTCAAGAGGTACTAAAAGGTGACTAAAATATTTTAGTCCACTTTAGTTTAGAAGGTGAGAACCAAATAAGCCCTAAATATATTACACTTGATAATATTGCATTAGGTCTACTTTAGGCACTATGCAAATCTATAGAGCCTTCGGGGGCAACCAAACACAAACAAAACTGCAATCTATCAAACCTTTTGGAACAAAGGATTTAGTTCCTACTAATCCTATGATTTTTTATGAAATGGCTTGTTTCATAGGAATATTGGAGGAATTTTACAAAAATATTGAACTTCATCAAAAATTTCCTTTGTGTCACTCTCTCTCTCTCATCTAATCCTCATTTTTTTACTTGTGCTCCATCCAATGTGGATTTTTTAAAATTTTAATCCTTTTTAATCAATATTTTAAAAATAACCCTACTCATATCATTTTTAGTCGCGCCAAGTCTTTTGGCGCGACCAAACCACATTATCGCGTCATATGCATTGATGCGTAGATACAACTTTATGGTCGTCGTTTCCGACATGGAAGTCTAAAATCTCATTTGAATCCATGTAAAAAAGATTGTATATCTCACTTAGAGCTATAATCTTGATATAAAAAGTATTTTCATTTGAATCCATATAAAAAAGATATTATTTTTATGATGTGACAAGCGCTAATACACGATCATTTGGTATTAAAACTTTAAATAATTTTTTGGATCTTTTAACTTCTTCAAATGAAAAAACTCAAAACTAAGGAGTTGTAGATCTAGTCGAGAGCTATAATCTTATAGAAACCATCTTCATCCGACATAGTATTGAGGAGTTATAATTTTTTTAAAATTCAGTCCTGTCGCGCTAAATAACTTGGTGCGACCAAACTCTTTCCACGTCGAAAACGGCGACCAAAAAGTCGTATCTAGTCGCGCCATTGCTTGTGGCGCGACAATGTGGTTTGGTCACGTCAAAGGACTTGGCGTGACCAAAAGAGATATGAGATGCAAATATTTTTTGAGTGCGGTTATTTTTGAAATATTGATTAGAAAAGGATTAATTTTTTTAAAAAAACCCTCCAAATGTTCAACCTTGAAATTTGGTGTGTTTTCTCGGTCCATAGGATTTAGGATGTCAAGCCATTCAATTCCTACTTTTTTCTTATTCCCACGTTTCAAGAATCATGCATTTCAAAGATGCCTTGAGTAGCCTCAATCGGTGTTAGCCTGTTAGGGAATATGGGTCTATGACTAAGCCTCGAGCATTTTTTAGAACATGTATATTCTTTCCACACCTTTTTCCCACCATGATAAGGAAAATGTGCATGGAGAATATGTTAGTTTCTCAATCCTTTGGCTTTTTCCTTTTAATAGGTTATTAGGACTGGATATTTATATGACATCCCTCCCTTGACTTTGATGGGATGATACCTTTTATCTCCATGATTCCGTTGTATATGGATGTATCATTCTTGTGTATGGATGTATCATTCTTGTCACACTTCCTAGATTATTAAGCCACTTCCTCTAAAAAGAAGATTATTAAGCCACTTCGCTAGAGTCCCACCATGCTTGTGTGGTAGGCTTATAAATTCATCCTTGGCCAATGTCTTCTCAACATGTTCTTGGTACCAATGAGGCTTTGGACATCACCTCCATTTTTTTGGGACATCCCTAACTACTTTTATTGTATTCTCTTGCAACCGAGCACTTGCTATTAGGGTAGAGCAAGAGTTACTAGAATTTCTATTTTTTTTCTTTTGGTTTGCCTTGTTCTCCACATTGGAGGGTCTTGTGACCGGCTAGATAGCTCATGAGGGGTTTCTCTTATAGCCCTATGGTCGCCTTGAAGGTACCTAGGGGTTATTTCCACCTATTATAAACATGAAGGGTTAGACAAATTGAATCACCCATAGCTGATTAAAAACAAACATACATTCTTATTTTTCATGTATTTTTTATTTTATTCTTCCAAATCCTACATGTTGGTCGTCTCTTAGTCTCGATGACTGTCACCCTTTTACTTTTCATATTTTTTCTTATTCCAATCCTACATGTTGACCATCTCTAGTCTAGATGACCAAAAGTCTTGTCTTAGGCTTCCCGCCCAACTAAGGACAAAACCGTGATGCACATGCTCTAATTGGATCGTTTTTGGCTCAGAACTTCCATGATCTTTGCTAGTTTGCTTGGAAGCTAGTAGCTCTAAAAGCGCGATAGCTACATTCGCTAACTTGAAGTCTAGCTACACATTGCCGAAAAAATCATGAGCCTTAGCCCATGACTCATGTTTGGAGTGCATGACTTTCGTAGGACTCAAGCAAGAGAATCAATTCAATTTCACATGAAAAACACACGAATTCTATATAGGCCCCTAATTTTGTAGGTTGCTAGCTTAGCCCGTCTGTAACCGTCCGTGTGTGACGCGATGTGTTTGTTGCACATAACATGCCGGTGTTTAGCACATCTAGATCGGACGCATCCAGCAGCGCAGGTCACTTAGCTCCCCTTTCAAAGGAAAAAAAAGGTCGCTAGCTCACTATCTGCAATTCTGTAGTCACGGAGCTCGGTACAAAAGAACGGCATCGCTAAGGGTCGTCGAGCAAGGATACAATACTTAACGAGTGGGCATCAAATGATAATGATAAATACCATGTTGCGATCAAAATCACACAGGGCACATAATACATGCTAAATTTTTAATGACCAATCACAACGGCAAGATACAACACCGAAGAAAAAGATACCTGTACACACAACATCAGGACAGCACGGTGTCATGATCACAAACACTTCAATTGCTGATTTGCTGAACTAGAACATGACTAGGCCAGATATAAGCATGAGCGTAACACTGATAAAAACACCCACCTTTGGAGCTGGACATATATCATCATAAGACATAAGACACGATGTTAAAATACCATGCTTTCCCATGAATCTGAGAGCGAAGTATGACATGCATGCTAAGCATAATTCCTCAGAAGCAAATGTGTCCAGCATTATGCAGCAATTCAAGTCCCTAAGAGATACACAAAGACTGCACAGGGTGCGAATTAAATATGAATATGAACAAGTCCAATGTGCGCTTGATTCAAAGATTCAATTACCTACCAGAAATATGGGTGGATATATCAGTTGTATTACAAATTCAGTTGGATTCAATCAGTCCAGGTCTCATCCAAGGACTACCTTCCACATCGTTTTAAGTTATCAGAGATGAGATTCAGGGTATGTGGAACTAAAACTTTGCATGTTATAAGCATTGCTGCATCCAGAACTCATGGTCATTTATTGCTAATCTTACAAGGCTACAATGAGACAGGTTTAATAATTGCCTGCAAGACTCTAGCCCATCAAACAACCAGAAAAGCATAAAACTACACAAGGATAGTGGTTACTCACAAAAAATGCTCAATTTTGCCACAAGGTTGATTATTAAGATGACTTGGGACCTTAAGTGTACAAGTTAATTGGTCCTTACTCATCCACAGTGTATAATGCATAGAAGTTGATCACAAATATGAGAAGCTGAGAATGCTAGCAAATAAACATCCTTAAACTCTTATAATCACTTATAATGACAGACTGGCGGTAAACTCCCACTTCTAAAAAAACACTCTAATCACTTAACTCTTATGTGCACAAAACAAACAATAAAAGCATGAACTTCAGTAATAGTAGTATGCTGATACAGCAACCCCACACATAAATCCTTATAATTACTGAACTCTTCATAACTTATTATACTGGCAAGCCGATCGACCTTTTGTTGAGGAAAAAGGCTGATCGACTTGATCTGATAATCTCATTGCTAAAGTTGTCTACTAACCACACAATGCATCGACTCATCAAGAAACAACTATGGAATTTCTATTACATATATCCTCACTAGTCACCATGACTAGAAGCTCATAACTTTGAGCTGAATAAACACAACTTTGGCGAGTAAATTGTCAGCAATTGATCACCACCTGAACTTACTGACGCGGGCTCCTTCGAAGTATGTATACATCGGATTCCTCGTAGGCGTATTCAGGGTCGAGGTGCTCCCGTGCCACCTTCTCGATCACCGGGAAGACAGCCGGAACAGCCTCCCAGAACGCCTGGTGCGCCTCGGGCGACCGGATCTGGTAGCCGAGCAGCACCACGCCGCGCTCGGCGTCGGCGAGCGCATCCATGGCCGCGACGAGGTGCGGCACGGATTCCTGGACGTAGACCACGTCTGCGGCGACGACGAGGTCGAAGCGGAGCGGGGTGGCTAGCGTGGCGAAATGCGCGGGGCAGTTCCAGTGGAGCTGGGCGAGGCGCGGCGCGCGGGGGAGGTGGACGCGGTTGCGCCGCAGGTTGCGGCGGAGCGCCGGGAGCACGGCGGCGATGTCGGTGAGGACGAGGTCGGTGAGGCCGAGGCGGGAGAGGCCGAGTCCTGCCGGGCCGCACCCGGCGCCGAGCTCCACGGCCCGGGTTCCGGGGAAGCGGAGCACGTCGGCGAACGGGAGGGCCAGGTCGCCGAGGCAGCGCTCGACGAACTTGACGAGGACCAGGGACGAGGGCCACACAGAGGTGCCCACCTCGAAGGAGTCGTTGTCCTGCTCGAACGTCAGCACCGCCCCGTCCACCGGAAGCTCCACCACCGGAGACGCAGTGAACCGCATCTTCTCCTATCCGCCGCCGCCGCCGGCCCGTCAAGCCACTGAAGCGATGCGAAGGGTTTTGGACGGCTGCGGTTCTGTTCTGTGCGCGGCCGATTACCCCCTCCCGGTGGAGGCGACCGTGGAGAGAATCTTAGGCGTGAGACCCTCATGAAATTTTATATTTAAAAAAAATCCCCTTCAACTTCATGGAGCAAATTACCTTAGGGGCAAAAATGTAGTAAGGAAAACATTACAGGGCAGAAGTGCAAAAAAAGAAGCAACGGCGCACCGCCGAGACCTTCCCGTCCGTCTTGTCTCTCCGCACACGTTCGCCCCTCTTCCGTTTCTCCCTGATGGATCCCAAGGCGGCGGCGAAGTCGAAGCGCTCGCACACGGTGCACGGCCGCCGTGTCCACCAGACCCCCGCCGCCGCGGCAGCGCACAGGCAGAAGCGTGCCGCCGCCGCCACCTCGTCCGGCCCCCGCAGCCGCAACCTCCCCTCGAACTGGGACCGCTACGACGACGAGGGCGACGCGGAGGACTCCGCAGCCGTCGGCGAATGGACAGGCGAGGTGGCTCCGCGCAGCAAGGGTGCCGACTTCGGATTCCTGTTAGAGCAGGCCCGAGCGCAGCCCCCCAGGGCCCGGGACCTCAGCGCGCCGTGTCTCCCCTCCCAGGACTTGCCATTTGGTGAGTGAGTGCCGCTGTCTTTGTTTCGGCTGCTACTTTCCTCCTGTTCTGCGACTGTCAATACATTGAGTAAGCTCATTGAGTTGTTGAGTAAGCTTATTGACATTCTCGTTTATAAGCAGAAGTTGCGATGCTATCATTCCTATAAATCTGCATTAGATACTGGTACCTAGGAAAATTCTAGTCATACTGATTCTGAACAAGTTTTAGTACTCCAAACACCCTGGATATTCCATGTAATTATTTGGTGCTGTCCTCATATGAACATTTTAGCTTAGCTCAAATCTCCTAGATTGGATGAATTGATATATTATTGGTAATTCGTAGCGAGCTGATTTAGCTCACTGTAACTGCATATGCCTTTGTTGAATAGTCCCACAAATGATATGCATAACCTGGAAACTTCATGATATGTTTGGGATGTGTTAATTGAGGATTGCCCTATATTTCTGTTGTTGCTTTTAAGACTGTTGATTTGTGGTTTTTCTAGATTTTATGCAGGCTTCTACCTCTATGCTCGAAGCTAAATGTGAAGGAATCTTGTCCTGATGTGCTGATGATAACTTTATATTAGAGGACGACCTAGCACCAGATTTTGAGGTAGAATATATCGACTTCATGAACTGTTTTGTGTTGTGCAACACAGACCTGCTATTAGGTTCATTCTTATCTTTAATTTTACCATATATAATGTACTAACTAGTAGCTGATAGATTGTTGGAAAAAATGAGTTGATCATGGTGGTGACCACACTTTGTGCTTCTTGCCGTACATTTTGTGGAATTTGTTTGTGTTAACTAGAGTACTAGACAATGGTAGCCTATTTGAATATCAGTAGGAAGAGGATATGTGAAGCAATTAAGACTTCTGTTTGATTGGTGTAGGCTTATTACTCTGCATTGTAGAAATTCTTCACTTCTATAGCTTCTTCTGGTTGTGGGCTTACAACGAATATTACGTAAACAGTTCTTCTCCCCAACTTTCAGGTGCCTTTTCTCTCCATGGATTTGAATGCATTGGCCAACCACCTTTCAAAGATTAAGCTTTCTCGGAGACTTTTATAGAAGAAGATCTATTTTCTGAGGATATGGTATGTTCTTCATTATACCTGTTCTGTTACATTTGTCGGGTTTCTAACATTTGTCTTAGAATTTTCTAGTAAAGCCGTAACCATAACCACCCATCCACATTTCCTTGGGAGCCTTATTTTGAAAATGTTATGAGCGCCTGAACGAGGGATTTCTGTCTCAATAAATCCTTAAACCCGTCACTACCTTCTTCACTATTCAGTAGTGACAGGGTGCTTTGATGCTCTGACTCTTATGCAGCTACAGATGCATTTCTTGCCATTTTATCCACGGCCCAATTCTTGCAGCAACAGTAGCCAACAGGGCAGTTCCCTTGCACACTCAGAAGCAAAGCTTATTCTAACTTCCAATCGGCATCTTTTTGCTGTTCTATCACAACAGCACTGCAGTATCTGGCCCATTCCATTTTTATTAAACATCTGTTTAGCTTGTTTTGTGCATGGTAAGTACCATGGTGGCACCTAAGGCAGCCAGCTGCTCAAAAATCCTGCAGCTGACGTTGTTGCCGTTTCCTCTTACTCCAGCGCCCATGGCCTGCACAGAACTTGTTCTGTTCAGCTGAGGTGCAATAGATCTGAAAGGGAGCAGCCGCACAGTCGATCTGGGAGGGTGCAGCTCAATGAGGAGCAGAGAAGCGGTAGGATGGAGGACTGGAGGAGTTTTTTTCCCTCGAAGAATGCAGGATCTGCGTTGTCATTTCCTTAAGTTAGGATAAAAAAGGAATACAATGGTCTGGGGGAAAGAAACCAAAATGCGACAAAATGACCAAACACCAAAGACCCCAGCGCCTAAGCTGCTAGAGTCAGCGACTAAGAGAGAAAAACTCCAAGCTTAGATACTCCTGCCATGGACTAGAAGGCTACACTCATCCTTAATGCCTTAATGGTATGTAGCTACCCATGGAGATTTGGCAGAGAACCTTCAAACACACAAGAATTCCGGTGCTTCCTAACCTCATTGGCGCAACTGCACAAACAGAGAGGTAGAGGGCAAATGAGAGGTGGTGTGGACTAAATCGGGATGATAGTTTGGGGAAACCCATTTGCAAGTCAGGGGTGGTTATACAGGCTGCTGATGGGCTGGGCCAGCCCCTTACGTCTCCTCCTCCATTCTCCTTTTTCTTTTTCTTCATCCTCTATGCTGCTGCCTTGCTGTTTCTCATATTGTTACGGTGTCACCTAGCCACCTAGGCGATTAAAAGGTGCCTTAAAAACATTTTCTATACAATTTCTAGGCAGGTAAAACTAATGCTTCTGCTGGCTATGGGTATCTAATTAGCTGCTTCGCCCTCCCATGGTTATCCTTTTATTAAGTTTCCCGTTGCAGTTTACAGGCTTAATTTTATGTTTGCTGACAGTAACATGATATTTATTTTATTTTGTTAACATGCTCAGCTTACTTGAAGCTTCTTTCATATCCATTCAGCTTACTTTGTATCCCTTGATCTGTGTTATTGTTTCTAGGTTGATGCATCAGAAGACAACGAAATAGCGATTGAACTTGACAGCTCTGTGGAAATTGATGCTAAAGGCAGTTCAGTTGGACATAACTTGAACTTGAACTTTGAACCCAGGAAACATACAAGTCATCATGAGTATGGCAGCAACATCTGTCCTAATGATCAGGCAAAAGCAGAACGTCAGTCGCAATGTTGTGCACGAGAAGCTACAGCATCTCCAAAGATTAGTACCCATTCAGTGAATCCAGATAATGAAGAAGATAAGAGCTACAAGCGAATCATGGATACTGATCCTGGTACAATCCATAGCAAAGGGTTGATGATTGAGGTGGGTGCTGCAGAAGAAGAACTTGACATGCTCCTCAATTCATTTAGTGGAACTCACCTTTCCAGCTCCAACTTGGACGAACCATTTGAACATGCTTCAGCTGTGCAAGGGATCAGTCGGTCTAATGAGAAGGTTGAACCTAGCTTGTCTTCCAGACCACCTTTGCTTGCACCTCTCGACAATGCTCTAGATGACTTGCTTTCAGAGGCTTCCCATACTGCACAGAATGAAGGTTTTGCTACGCAAAGTACAACTTCTCAACCAACTGCTGATTCTGGCCAGAACATTGATGTGACACCATCAATTGATGATTCGGTGGATGATTTGCTTGAAGACACTTCATCATGCTTAAATGAGCCAAAGCAAACTACAACTGCACATGCATCTGCACCGGATGATTTTGATTCATGGTTTGATTCTCTATAGGTTGGTGCCGTGAGATGGGACTGGCTTCAGGGAATCTCCAATGCCATGCATAGTATTATGTTTTGTATTTTTAGATGGTGAATGTTGACTAATACTACTGTGTCTTTATATTTTCATTATCCCTGTAGTTCTGAAATTAACTGATATTCTGTGCAAACTGAATGCTATGAAATGCTATGAAGGTTCATTATTGGCTTACTGACTTTTTGGTGTGTTTGGTGGCAATTTTGATTGCCATGATTATTAATCTAAGAATTGTTGGAAACTTTCGACCACAGCATCGAATCGTTCAGCTCCTGTCCATTCGCACCGTCAGTTTTGCTTCTTATTGTTCTGGCAGCTATTCTCACTGTTCAGCTCCTGATTTTTCATTAAAAGTGAAGATAATGCTTGCGTGAATGCGTGAGATATGTTATCACAATACATCGGGTGAATGATACCGTATCATTGATACGCTCCTGACTTTTCATTAAAAGTGAAGATACTCTTGCTTGAATACGTGCGATATGTTACCACAATACATCGGGGAGTAAATGGAAGACAATTGTTTTATTGTTTTCAACAGCCGCTCCACCACCACCTCGCTACTCTGTTGCTGCCGCTTGCGCCACCACCTCGCTGCTGCTCTAAGGCCACCGCTGCCGTCTCCGCTCTCTTTGCTAGCTGCCGCCTTCACCACCTCGCTGCCACTCCGGCACTGCTGCTGCCGCTTGAACCACCACCTCGCTGCACCTCCACTGCTTGCCGCCAGTGCTCGGCATTCAGCTTGCTCATCATCGTCATCTATCGCTAGCCTCAGTTTCAGTTTTCACTTGCTTTTGCAGGACATGCTAAAAAGAAGGATTGAATTTTCGCATTCACAGTGAAAAAAAAAAGTTCATCCATGTACTTGATCGCGGGCCTCGCGGCAGCCTTGATCTAGGAGTAGCACGTATTGTGGATCCGCCACTGCGATGAAGGCCGATCAAGTACATCGATGAACTTTTTTCACTGTGAATGCGAAAATTCAATCCTTCTTATTTAGCTCGTTTTCGGATCTTTAGGAATTATTAGGAGTGACAAATATACAAGCTTCAAGCTAATGGATGCTCTTTTTTTTTCGAGACCAGGGATATAGCTCGTTTTTATTAAGCAGAAGAGAATGATCAATAGACCTATACATAGTTGGTACAAAAGGATTCGTAGGTAATTCATGGATTACCAACGAGATCCTCAACACAAACGAAAGCAAGAAATATGAGGGGTGGGGATCCTCCACCAGACAACCCCAACTACCACGCCTAATACAACAGAAAACTCAACACCTAAGGTAGCCAGCAGTGACCGGAGCCATAGATGATAACAGCGGCAAAGCATCCGCTAGAACTCTAGACGGCAAAGGATCCGTCCAAACCAACATCCGCGACCTCGGTGGCAAAGCGCCCGCCGGAAACGCGACCTCAGAAACCAATAGTTCCTCCGAGTCACTGAGGCCAAAGCCCTCAGGACCACGGGCGAGGAGGACTTACCTGTACATACACCAGCGGCCAAGCATCCGCCCAAGCAACGAAGAACCCCTCGGCGGCAAAGCATCCGCCAGAAACACCACGGTGGCGAAGCATCCACCGGAAACAACCGCGACTACGGCTACAACAAACACTAGCTGGACATGCCTAGGTGACGAGAAACGTGAAGCACTATTAGGTGTAGCAAGACGACCAAACGGACCATGAAGGAGGAGCGGCGCACAGCAGGAGATTCTTCAACGACACCTTCACAAAGGAGATGATGCTGAGGACACCATCGTCGCTGGCCTTAGAGAACTAAGGCGGAGCTTTCACCCAGAATATGGTAATAGGAGCATGAGACTCGAAAAACGACGCCTCCAAGAAGGAAGTGGCGCCCCAAGGCGTCACCATCGTCCGCCCGACCACTGTCAGGCTGGGCTTTCGCCCGGAGCTCCATGCATCCAAATCACGGGGCGCTAAGGGTCACCGTCGACGAACCGTGAGGGGCAAGCGTGCTCGCTCGACCGACATCAGCCTCGCCTCCATGACGCAGGAGATGCGCAAACGAGCGATACAATGCCATCTGAGTAGCCGCCCACACCACCGAAGTGCAAAACAGGTACCCGACCAGCCGCACCACCCATACCACAGTTCACCCGCACAGGCAGCCCCCACGAACTGGCGGAGCCAAAGGAGAGACACCGGATGCCCTCGTTGGAGCACGGTCACCGGCCGACCCCTAGCGCCACCAGCCGCCAACAACCATGGCCGCTGGCAGTCCACCTTGGAAGAGTGGGGGGGCACCGCTGCATGCTAGATCCGGCCAAGGGGGCACGGATCCGGCCGGCCACCGCCACCCCTGGCACCCCGGAACCCGGGCGCACAGCCCCCACCCGCCATGGACGGGCGCCGTCACGAAAGAGGGTTGGGGCGTCACCACCGACCAGATCCAGCCTCAGGGCGCGCGGATCCGACCGGCCCCCGCCATCCACCGCTAGCAGCCGCGCCCCTAGGTCCGGCCGGCCACTGCAGAACCGCCGCCGCCGACATGCAAGGAAGGGAGGAGTGGGTAGACGACCGAGCACCCACGAGGCACCGGATCTGGCCCATAGGAGGCCGGATCCGGCAGGCCACGAGCTGCCGCCGCCGTCTGGTCGGAGAAGAATGGGGTGGTGGAAAGAGGAGAAGAGCGCGGGGGGGTGGGGAGGAGGGACGCGCCGGGCACCCAACTGGGAGCCGCCGCCGCGAGCAAGGGCGGCGACGACGGCCAGAGGAGAGGCCGGGGAGAGGGGCGGGCGCGGTGGTGAGTGGCGGCGCCACCCGTGTCGCCCTCAACGAGAGGG
>CM041641.1:4060890-4080516 GCA_023333625.1 Bothriochloa decipiens
CCCCCATCCTGATTTTGCTGCACCCACAGCCCAGCCTGAAGAGCCCACGGCTGCTTCGTCATTGCAAATTGGCAGCCCACACAGCCCAGCAGCTCGTGTAAGTATGTAACCTCAGATGCACGCAGCCGCCGGGCGCCTGCCGCGTAGACGCTTCGACTCCTTCGCCCGTCTGCCCTTCTGTTCGTCCCTCCGTCTTCTCTGATCTGAATCTCCGTTGAGGCCAGCAGTGACGATCGTGGTTGCCGCTGGCCGTCGCAAGCAGGCAAGCAGCAACAGTCAACAGATTGCAACTCGCAAGCAGGCAAACAGCAGTACGCCTCTATGACTCTTCATGTCCCTCCGTAAGCAATCTTCAAGTGATTTTAATTTTTAATTTCTTGTCTTTTTTCTTTTGGATGCTAGGAAGATCATGGATAGGATTTTGAAAAGAAAAGTACCGGATATTAATTTTGAAGAGAAGATCGAATATGACCTAGGCTTAAGAAAGAAAATTGATTCTTATCATCTAAATCATAGAAAAACCGTGAGAAGGAAATATTTGGAGAATGGACCATGCCAACCTCGTGAGCACATTTTTCCCTCTACACAGATTGGGAAAAAAGACAATCCAAGAAGGTTTCAACCAGAATGGTTCGATGAATTTGGAGGTTAGCTTGAATATAGTAAATCAAAAGACAGAGCATATTGTTATTGTTTTTATTGTTTCTTGTTCAAGAAAAAAGAAGGATGCAGGATATAAAGCATTTGTTGTTGAAGGTTGGAACGGTTTTCACAGAAAAGAGAGGCTAAAGACTCATGTTGGTGGAGCACATTATATTGCGATGAAGAAGTGTGATGATTTGTTACACAAAAATCAACACATAAATGTTGTTTTGCATAGACAAAGTGAAGCATCTAAGAGGGCTTATTTTACTAGATTGAATGGACCAATTGATACTGCTAGGCTTCTATTGAAGCAAAGCTTGTCTTTTCGTGGTCATGATGAGTCAAAGGAGTCATTGAATAAAGAGAATTTTTTGGAGGTTTTTGATTGCTTAGCTGATCATGATCCAGAATTGGGGAAGGCAGTGGGTCTTGCAGGTAATAGTTGTATGGTGGCTCATAAAATTCAGACATACATTGTTGAGTGTTTTGCAAATTGAATTCTACATTCTATTCTTCATTGAATTCTACATTCTATTCTTCAAGAACTTGGTGATGATGTGTTTTGCTTGCTAGTTGATGAGTCAAGGGATGTTTCTTGTAAAGAACAAATGGCTGTGGTCTTGAGGTATGTTGACAAATGTGGAATTGTGAAAGAGAGGTTTGTTGATCTTGTCCATGTCACTGAAACTTTTTCTTCCTGTCTCAAGTCATCTATTGATTCTCTACTTGCAAAATTTAAGCTCAGCTTAACGAAAGTTAGGGGCCAAGGATATGATGGTGCTAGCAACATGTGAGGTGAGTTCAATGGGCTACAATCATTAATTTTGAGAGAGAGTAGGTCAGCATGCTATGTCCATTGTTTTGCTTACCAACTTCAGTTAGTTATTGTGGCTGTCGTGGAGAGTTTGGTAAACTTAGCAAAGTTATATCCTGATGACTTTAGCTCTATGGAATTGAGGGATCTTAGGGAACATCTTGGCCTCTATATTTCTGATGTGAGAGAAGATAATCGATTCTCCAACATAAATATTATCAGTGAGGTTTCACAAAGAATGGTGGCGACAAAGAAAAATATTTGTTATCCATTGGTTTATCGATTTTTGAAACTTGTGCTGGTATTGCCAATTGCTACTGCTACAGTGGAGAGAATATTTTCGGGGATGAAGATCGTAAAAACTACTCTTAGTAACCATATGGGTGATGCACACTTGAGTAATAGACTTATTTGCTATGTGGAGAAAGAAGAATTGAAGAATGTTACAAATGATGTTGTGGTTCGTCGCTTCATGAACATGGAAGGAAAAAAGCGTAGATTTGATCTATTAGAGGTAGTACACCTATTTTTATTTTTCAAATGACACATTATTGCTACTTTATTGCTGATGTGCATCAATATTGCTTGTTTTAAACTATTTATGCTAAAATTATGACTATAGTGCCATGAACTCTCTAGGTCCGCCGCTGGCAGATCATTTGAACGCACTCCTTGAAATGCTTGTTTGAATGGGTGTATCTGCATTGCATCAGTGAGAAACTGTCCTGAACCCTCCGCCCCGTCGCCTCGCCCCTGGTGCAGTGGTGCGCGACGTGCGACGCCGACGTCGTGTGAGGCCGAGCTCACCGCCACGCGGACCCGGGCACCTCGGCGAGACGGACCGGCCTCACCTCCTCCCTGCGTCGCGCGAACGACGACCTTCACGCAACCCGGTGAGCCTCCACAGCCCGAAGATCCCTCCTTTGCCAGCTTGTGACCAACCTGACCCTCCGCCTGGCAGCCGGAGCCGCTCCCTCGGGGAGAGCCGAGCAGGACGCGTCTGCGACGGCAACGCACAGCACCGCCATCCCGGGACCATCCGCGCCGCCAAGCTCTGCCCCGCGGAACCACGGTAAGAGCCCTCCCTCGCCAACAGACGCCTCCTTTCTCCTGTTCGCGTCGCTATCCCGCGCCTAACCAGTCCCGGCTACCAATGCCGGCAAGTATCCCTCGCAGTCCTCCAACAGGCTGCGCCGAGGACATCGAGCATTCCAAGGACGCCTCCTCCAGCCCGCCGGAACGTACGCCTTCATCCATCCCGCAGTCGCGGCCACGTCTGGACGCCACGCCGGCGCGCACGCGTTCTGCCGGCCTCGACCCCTACCTGCACCACGCGTCCTGCCCTCGGCGAGCCCTCCGGTGAGTCAACCGACCCGAAGCTGTCGCTTCTGTGCTCCGCCTTATCCGTGTCTGTCCCGCCCTTCGTGCCGGCATGCTATCCGTGCACCACACATGAGCCCCAGCACGCCACCGATGGCCACTCACGGCAGCCACACCGCCGGAACGCCAACGCGCGCACACATACACCGGTACCAAGAAGGGCTGTGCCTTTCATGGCCGCCGACGTCGTGACGACTTGCAAGCACGCCACCACGCTCACGCACGAGCATCCAAGAGGGAATGCCGAGCCCCTTTGGCCTTCCACCAAGCACCTACTACACAAGCCACAGCACGTCTTGTTGCACGTACCTTTGGCATGGCACCACATGGTGACATGGACACTTGCACACACTGACACACATGGCACGGCATCCGCGTGGCCGCGCTACTTGCTTCGGCCGCCGCCTTGCTGGACCACCACCACAGCCAGCCGCGGAGTCTCGACGCCGCGACCATAGGCTCCGCTTGCTCTCCTCGGCCCTTCGCCCCGCCGCGCCGCGAGTCGCGACCTCGCACACGGTCACGGCTGACATGGGCGCGACGCCACTAGAGTCCGGATCGCTCACGCCACGAGTAAACGCGGACACCGCGGCCTTGCCTCTACCGAGATCACGGATGCCAAGGCGACGTCTTTCAAGGCCGGCCGCTCGCCGCTCTCTAGCACACGGTCGCACTTTTGCACGCGCGGTGCCGCTCGGCCGCCGAGCACACTGTTGCGTTTGCACCGGCAACGTCATATGGACCCGCACGCCCATCACCTTGGCCACGTAAACGCAATTTGGGCGGCTTCACCCGCACTGCGTGTGCACGCGCACGCACCGTCACCTCACTGTTCTTGCCAGCCTCGTCATGAACCGTACTAGGACAAAGCCAAGGGCCCGGGCACTGGGGGGAAGCTCACCATGACCCCATACCCGCATGCACAGCCCAGCTCTTCGAAACCATAAACCTCAGGATTTTTTCAATAGCTTTGATCTGAAAAATTCATCTAACACATAGTATCCCCTGATTTTAACAGCCAATAGAAGAGTGGATTGAAGATTTGGAGCAACTCATATACCAGCAACCTAACACACAAGCATATCCAGAGCTAGCACCGGCGGCAAGCCAGCCAGCCATGGATGTCTCGTCACCGGAGCATGACTCCACCTCCTCCGACGCCATGGAGGTCACGGTGGAGCATCACTCCGCCTTCTCCGACGACGGAGCTGGCCCGGACTCGCCACCTTGGGCGAAGGAGGTGGAGGGCACCGAGTCCGAGTTCACCTGCGAGAAGACGCTGCGGATGATGTGCCGCAGCTTCGGCATCGGCGAGGAGGATTACAAGCCGCTGTGCGCCCAGCAGGGCGGGCAGGGGCCCTGCAAGACGCCGCCGGAATCCTCCAACGCCCTCTGCGTCTTCGAGGCCATGCTCCACGCCGGCGTGCGGTTTCCCCTCCACAAGTTCTACAACAAGGTGCTCACACACTTTGGCCTGGCACCTGGTCAGCTAACCCCAAAACGCATGGCGTTTTTTGGCTGGCTTCTTACTGCTGTGCGAGGACATCAGCGTGCGGCCGATGGCGGCCGTGTTCCGGCACTACTTCAAACTGCGTGCCCATGGAGGCAACCTGCAGGGGTTTTACCACTTCGAGCCCAACCATGACCGTCGCCTGTTCAAGAACAAGAACAATGGAAGACTTCCCTTCAATGATGGGTCGAGGAAGAGATTTTTCTTTCTCGAGTCCAGCAAGCCTTGGGGATGCCCCAGAGAGTGGGGAATGCCTACAGCCGAAGCCTACGCCAAGCCCGAGCTTACAGATGTCGCGATGATGTTCATCAGCAAGTTGGATGCGGAGAAAGCTAAGAGGGACATACATCTTCTGGATCTCCTTGACAAATTCAAGTACCAGAACGGATTCCCCATTCTCTCTCCGCTGCCGGCGCTGATGCAAGTGAAAGCAGAAGACAGCCATGAGGATGCTGCAACAACAAGTACACATCCATACCCACTTAAGAGGAAGTGTCTGTCTCTGCCTCCACATCAGCTGGCTGCTGTTGCCATGGCGCCATCGCCACCAGGTTTTCCTCCTATTCCTGCCGGATCGTCGAGGACCGTCGACGACGGCGGCGGCGAGCTCTCTAGATCACAGATAATGTGCAAGCTGACACAAGATGGCGAGACGGAGCTACGCCATACCAAACTTCTGCTGCGGGTGGAGAGAGCCGAGCGCGCCGATGAAGTCTCTCGACTGCAGAACGATGTCACCCTGCTCGCGGCGAAGCTCGAGACGGAGAAAGACAAGAACATGGCCGAGGCCCAGCGGTTGACGGAGGAACTTCAGGCAGCGAAAGCTGCGCACGCCAAGATGCTCGGGGTTGCTGCGGAGATGAGGGAGGAGTTGAAGTTGCTCCAGACGTCGCATGCTCAACTCGCGACCAAGGTTGAGCAGCTCGCCAAGGAGCGTGAGGTGGCAGAATCTGAGCACAGACTCAAGGTCCGCAAATCTGATGGAGGACCTCCAGGCGGAGAACGATAAGCATATGGCCATGGCTCATCGGTTCAAAGAGGAGCTCGAAGCCGCGCGAGGTCAGCACGCGGCACAGGTCGGCCAACTGCAAGAGGCGCAAGCGGCCGAGAGGCAACAGTGGCAGCTCAAGGTCATCAACGCTGAGCACATGAGCGGCCCCATGATCGGTGAGTTGATTAGCCTGAGGTACGCCCAGGGGTTGAGGGACATGCGAGACCTCGCGCTTATGGTGTGCCCGGACGCTGACCCCGCACGGCTGACGCCCGAGGCGCTTACTACAGCAGCTACCTCCGTCCATGCAACATCTCCTCTTCAGGGGCGTGTGGATGTGGATCACCAGTGATCCTCTGATCGACATGCATCAATTAATTTGTGTACGCTGATTTCCTATATATATATATATATATATATATATAATCACTACTATAATATCTAATAATGCTTTGCTCACTGCCCTGATGCATTCTCATCTATCAATCTGCAGTGGAAGAAGCGCACGAGGAGGCTGCGCTGAAACATGAATGGGATTGATGGAGATGGACGCTGGTGGTGATGGCATGCTTGAGTTCATGGAGAGATGTTAACCTGGTGCGTCATCACCGTTCGCCATCCGTCGAATGTCGTGTCATTTAACTGCACTTGAGTAGTAGGCCAGTTATCGTTGTTCTAGTTTATATCCATAGTTTGCACTAAGACAAATCAGTCAGTCTTGTGAACCTATTATGTCATTTAACTGCACTTGTAGTAGGCCAGTTATCGTTGTTCTAGTTATATCCATAGTTTGCAGTAGGACAAATCAATCAGTCTTGTGAACCTATTATGACTACGATGATGGAGCTTTATCTACTGCTAATGTCTGCCTGCCTATTAAGTAATTCATGTCTTTGTGTGTGCTGTGCCTGGTTGGGCTTGTCTGCTTATTGGTCCTGGTTGTGTTTGTTGACGCTAGGTCCTAGCGTTGTTGAGGCGAGACGAGCAGCTCCTGCTCGACCCTCCCCTCGACCCCCTCTCTGAACCAAAGAGGAAGACGAGCTTGAGCTCGAGAACACACGCACACACAGCACCCGCTCTGCCTTTTCCATTGCATTGCATAGCAATTATATATAAGCCTCCACCTACTACCTGGTACAGCAAGGTATGGCTGTCTACAGCCCTCAACTACTCCTAGTACTATGTTTATATCAGCCCAAGACATAGCTAATGGAGCTGCTACTGTTGCAAGGCCTAATGCCATGCTGCTACAGGGCCAAAGACATGGCCAGCCATGACCAGCTGACCTCTCCCGTCCTTGACCATGCTAGAAAAGATGATGGGATGATAGTAGATTATGTCTAACAGTGTTTTCATGTCCTAGTAGTATAGCAGAGCACCATCGATTCGTATTGGTCTGCTTCGGTGCTGAGTACAGTAGACCAAATTCTGTTATATGGTTCTTTTGCATTCCTTAGATTGTTTAGTGCTTCGTGATCTGTAATCTTGCTATGTTGCCTTCGTCGGAAGTTAGGTGTCAAATTTACATGTCTTATCCCTGTTTCCCTATTCAAGTTTAGTTCTAGAATCCAAATTCTTGTGTCACTAAATTCTTGAGAATTCCAACGTACTGGGGAATGGCTATCTATTCATCACTTCTGCAAATGCCACTAACAGAAGGGGGGGAAAAGACACCGACACACACAATATGTAAATGAGAGTGGCAAATAAGACCCAGATAAACCAATCATATTATTTTGAGCAAGACCAATAGGCTGAAACTTTCTAGTTAGCACCTCTGTCAAATTACAGGAGTCTATAACAGAAATTTTACAGAGTGGTTTTTAGTGGTTTGTATATGTGCTTCCTTTTCATTGTCCCCCATCTCTGTTGTTGCAAACACATACCACATCCTTATTTGGACCAGCCTCGTCACTTTGAACAAATTAAAGCTCTTCAGCCCTGTACAGAGGTTTTCAACTTCTGATGACATTGCCTGATGTTGATTACTTCAGTTAACTGCCCTAGAAACTCATAAAAGCATGGATCACCCATACAAAAGTGGTGCCATCACACCCAGAATGCTGGCTATGAGGTCACATAAGGTTATAAATATGTTGCTTCAGAGGAATGGCTGTACAACCTGAAATTGCCTGCAGATGATGGACTTGTGCAGATGATGATCAGCTGCACTGCTGGGCTGAGGGGGTGGTTTAGTTCAGTTTCGCTGAACTTTTTTTCTTCTTCCTAGTTTGTGTGGAGGTGCTGTTAGGGCCTGGTGGTTTCGGTTTAGATCCGGTTGTTTGATCTCTGTTCGTAAAGCGCATCCACAGTAATGTTATCTTCTGCTTTCAGTATAAGCAGGACATGTAGCCTTTGATCTAAAAAAATGATCAGATGCACTGGTGTCTTTACACAAGAACATATTCCATATGTGTAGGCGGTATGAAATATCCATGATGAAACAGCCTCCCACCTTATTGTAAATTGCAGCTATGCAAATAAGATTCAGAGGAGATGCAAACTGCTTTTGCCTTCAAAACATTGCAGCAGGCAAATTGGCCCCTAGATTGTAAAAATTAGCGGGAATGCTCCTACAAAAGCCAGTGCAGTAGTTGTCAGTCTTGGTGATTATGGTGAACATGGTTATCTCGAGCGAATTCCACATGGTCTGAAAGTTTCAGATTAGGAACACAACCTTCAGACCGAACAAAATGGCAGGCTTCGATAGGCTAATGTCCTAGTTTGTTCAGTATATAAGTTAACTAAATTCATCTGATGAATAATAATCATCTGACAAAAGCTGTGGCACTGGTACCGCAGCAGTCCTGGAGCAGCTTGTTCAAGAACTTCAGGTTTTGGATTCGAATAGGAGAAAACGCGGCGACAATAGAATAGAATAGAATGGCAACAGACCTGATAGCTACTAGCCACGCGGAGTGAGGCGAGGACTGAGGAGCCGATGAAAGATACGGTTCTAGACAAATGCCGAGTTGACGGTTGAGGCATGCGAAGCAGCGCCAGCCGGCGACGTGACAACGGCGGCCAGCTAGCTGCACGGCCTCCTTCGCTGTCTGTGCCTCGTCCGGCCACAGTGCGTGGCTGGCGCGCGGCATGACGCTCCGGCCGGCGAGCCAAAGGTCGGTCTACCCTCGGCAACGGAGCGTCCCGCTCAGAGCGGATGCGACGCCGGCAGGTACGCGCCATCTGCGGCCGTGGGGCGGCTGAGCCGCGGTGCCGCGTCGACCCCCCCTTGGCCCCCTCCTACGCTTGGATGATGACCCGAACAACACGGATGCCAAGCTTTCAAGTGGGCCGAGCAAGCTGCGAGCCAGCAGGCCCAAGAAACAACTCCTGTGTATTTGGGCTTGGGCTTGGGCTTGGTTTCCCAGTTTGGGCGCTAGCGTGCGTGCGCGCGCGCGCGCCGCGCGGCTTGGGAGCCCCTGACTATTTACATAACGCTTCTAGATTTCCAATTAATCATTAAGAAATATTAAAATAAATCATGTCCATCAACGTCATTTATCTGTGACCAGGTAAGGTCTTCCTCTGCATAGAGAAAAATAGATATAATCAAATCATGGGACACTCTTAGTTTCAGTTCATGAGAACTTGCATACCAAACTCTGTTTCTGCTTAAAAGGATCCGGAATCTACCCTGTTTTCTCTGTCTCATGCTTATAATCGATATGTACAGCGAAACGCCTGTTTCTTGCATTCTTATCATTTTGACAGTTGCATTTTTTTCATGCTTATTGTGCTGGAGATTATGCTCATTTGGTAACCATAGAAGTATTAAACTGATCCAGTTGTTTCTTGCAACACATTTTGTTTACTTGATCACTCTGTTTGGCTAGCACCTATGAATGTTTATCTATTTAGTACTAGTCTGTCTCAAATTATATTTCGTTTGACTTTTTTTTATCCCAAGTTTGACCATCTCGTCTTATTCAAAATTTATTTAAAATATTATTTATTTTATTGTGGCTTGTTTTATTAACAAAAGATCTTCGAGAATAACCTAAATTTAACTAGTTTTGCTCAAATTTTTTTGAATAAGACGAGTGGTCAAACTTGAAGTAAAAAAAAATCAAACGAACTATAATTTGAAAAGGATGGAGTACTTGTTTTACCGTAGTATTCAGTCATGTGTTGCGATATAAGATGAGAGAGAGAGAGAGGAGTAATGGGTGGATTAGCCAATATATGACGTTCAATGGTCTCCTGTAATCATTTTTAATTAATTAGTTTTAGCAAACAAATGATTACACTAGTTATAGCTGTACTATGTAACCTCTGAAATACCCGGTCAAAGCAATATGGCCAAGCCTGTTGATATATCGTTTTAAATTGCAATATGTAGATTTATTTAGTGGGTTTAATGTCAATACTTTTTTCATGCTACTATTGCTTCCATTTTAACTACAACTAGCCCCTAAACCTTGTCCCGAACTGGAATGGAATCTTTTTTTTTTCGAAAATGTGTCTTAGCACTTGTTTCGTTAAGTAGAATAGTTATATGTTGTACGATGTTCATAATCAAGTCTGTTGTAAGCAGAAACAAACAAGACGACGATGACGCATGTTCCGTGGGTCTAAATTATTTCATGATTCTTACTACTAACCCGGCTCTCTGATTCAGATGTTTAAGCTGATGTGTGCTGCTGCTTTCGTTCTTTGGTAGGTAGCCACTGGTTTTGTCGAACACCACTTCAGACGCGTCACTCATGCTAAATCTTTGTGGACCTCATGCATCTGGAAAAAGGAGAAATAACTAAATCTTGGTGGAAAAGCTTCGTACGACACCTGAACCACACCTGATTACCTGAACCGTGATCTATTGTGTTTTTTTTATATGAAATGATCTATTGTGCTTCACACGGTTGTCACTGCGAAAGTGTGATCATCATGAAAAGGAATTCGATGGAAGGTTTTTTTTTATAATATGTTCATTTGTTTTGGAAATACCAAATTGTAGTTTGTTTTAATTTTTTTGATGCATGTATTTTGCTATGTACCTAGATAAAGAAATGCAATTATAAGATTCGATTAGACCGGCTTAATGGCTTTTATCGTTTCCGGTGTGCGTTTAGTTTCTGCTCAAGCTCATTGTTTTCCACTGGTACGCTGGGTTCAGACACGTGAGCGCATATATTGATGCTCTGTCCACGTCGAAATAAACCTGTTGTTCAGTATTAGTGTTGTCGTAATAATATACTGCTGTTTTATTATCAAGAGGCTGGGAACGATGTGCTGTGGCTCTTGCATCATCTCAGGGGCCGCGCTTCGACCGCTATATCTGCAAGTTTTTTTTCTGGGGCCGTGGCCAACAGTTGCTGACAATAGCAACGCAGCTGGGTGAACAAAAAGACTCGGTCGTAATCGCACCACTAGTACTAGTAGCACCCAAAGTCCACCATCATCATGCATCGCGTTGCAAATACGTACCTACGTATAAACCTCAGGCGCGCGCGGCGGCGGCGGCGGTTAATTAGTTCGTTGGTCGCGCACTCCAGATGAACTTGACGTACGTGACGTCAGGCAGGAGATCAGCTTTGAGTGAGAAATACTACCAGCGGCAGCGTGATCGCCCATGCATAGCAACGAGTACCGGCAGGAGTACTTGTCAAAGCTGTTGACGTCAGGGCGCGATCTCTCCGGATCTCTACGACGTCGGACCGTGGCCCGGTGGCCGTGGCCGCGCCACGCCAAACGCCGCCGACGTCGTCGTCACGTCTCACCGGATTATTTTCATGGCCGGCCATGGGCGTACGTTTTCTTTTCAATCCTTGCTACGTAAGCTGCTCGTCTCATCTTGACGCTCTCCGCCTCCTTGGCCCTGCCACCGGCCCGATCGAGTTCTCTTCCCCGGACGTGAACTGCCACAAAGTCTGGTTGGACTTATTACCGCTCATTCACAATTTTGTACTTCCTCCGTTTCAATTCTAGGTATAGTTCAGACAGATGTTTCCGCAAATTCCCGGTTCGCCATCTCTGCTGGCATTCCATCTTCTAGAAATCTGGACTATGGACTGGTCCGGTACGGTGCTTCATTGATACTCCGATTGGTTGTTTGTAAAAATTCCTCACTTTGCAGCCTCGAGTCGTTTTCTCGGTTTTTCCGTGCCACGTGCTTCTCGCCTCTCGGGTTGTTGGGAGTTTCTTTGCTCCGCCGATGTGTCGACGTGGGATGTGTTCGTGCTGACCTCACTGCGGTGAGCCTGACGTCTTAACTCTTAACCCTTTACTGAATTTCCTACTGGTTCGAAGCGACGTCCATGTCAACAGGCTTAGCATTTGATTTCTGCAATCCTGTCCCCGGCGAGTTCATTTCTCAACTTTTTTTTTTTCTTCTTCTTCCTGCAGCTACACCTGATCCTTCAGTAGTTCAGTTCCTTTCACTACACTAGGTTTATAATTGTACCAAAGAAACAACACACACTGGTTTATCACCACCTACGGGAAAAATGATCGAGTAAGGGACACTGCACACACTAGGTACGTAGTAGTTGGCGTGTAGCATTCAGGAATCAGGACGGTGTGACGCACGATCTGTCTGTTACGAGCTGTACGTGCACGCATCTCAGATTGGATCATGCCACGGCCCTTTGGAACGCGCCAACCTGGTGATCATTTCGTGCAAGTTTTGTCCCGTGACAACTCATCGTCCGCGCGGTGCTATTTTCGCACCAGCAGAGAGAAAATACAAGCATGCCCGTTTCCAATTCCGGGTAACACCAAATTATTCCTGGTTCGTAGCAGCTAGAGGATCCAAACATCCCTGATAAAATTTAGCTTTAAGTTTTAGCTAGCTAAAGTTCAATAGGGTGGATCCAAACAAGATAGATAGTATAGAATTAGAGCCTGATCTGAACCGTGATTACGAAAACTTAGGGATAGTTGAAATTTTATCAGTCGTTTGGTTTGGTAGCAATTCACCAACATCTCACAATTAACATGTCAAATCTTTGGCCAAATATTCTGTCCTTGTTTCGATAACCTTTTCTTATCGAATCTCTGGCATGACTACTTTTGGTAGGCAACCATCAACCAAGCTGCCATTAGTGTTACGGGTTATTAACTGAAGAAAATTATATGTGATTTTTTACGTTTACGGACAATATATATAGCCTTGCTTGCATTGTACCGTGTGCGTGAACACTAGCCTTTGTTCTCTAGTGATGCATGATTACATAGTAGGGGCCGTTGGTGCTTCTTGTCCGGTTAGTTTTGGAAAGGTTCGTGTAGTATTCTCCCTGTCGCCGGTGCACATCCTGCTGTTGTGCGCTAACGTGCCAAGGATTACTTGTCCTCCGCCAGTTACTGAATTTTGGACTGCATGCCAGCTGATAATACCATATATATTATTCCCTGTACTATGTGGCTAGAGTTTAGACTCAATGTGGAATTTAGAACAAGCGACGACAACACACTGACAGTGAGATCGACCAGTACGTATATGGTTTCGATCAGGTGCTGTGTCGGCAAATCATGTCTGGATTAAGAAATTCAGGCGAAATTCATCATGTTGAGCTGCCGCGTACTGCACCCGAAAATGATGATCACACATTCACAAGCACGTCTTTGTCGAACAATTGTGCTATTTCTTTTTTTTTTAAAAAAAAATTAGTTTGTATGGAGGAAAATCTCAATCCAGCCGGCTGCTGACGACCTGTATACCTCATGAACTGTACTGACTACTGTGCATACATGACACGTCAGAATAGAAGCTCAGGTAATTTCAGCACTCTTTCATATTCACATGATGCGAAATACAAGAATAATAAATACTATAAATCGCTTAAAACATACGCACTCCATTTCTCCTAGTAGTAAATATTCTCCTTTTTCATACCAAAAGAATTAAAGTCCTATGTG
Organism: Bothriochloa decipiens; assembly: GCA_023333625.1. Taxonomy (NCBI): domain Eukaryota; kingdom Viridiplantae; phylum Streptophyta; class Magnoliopsida; order Poales; family Poaceae; genus Bothriochloa; species Bothriochloa decipiens. The sequence continues at coordinate 4,074,088 of CM041641.1, forward strand.
CATGCCTATCTAAACTAGGAGTAAATAAGTTAACAACACCATCTTCGTTTAATTCCAAGCAAGGACATGGAAACCAAAAAAGAAGAAAAAGAGCGCTGACGATGGAGAGGCAAGGACGAACGGCCTCGTACGGTCGCTTCTCGCTTCTCATCAGAGCCACAGCGCGCCGGCATCCTTGAGTATGGGCACGAGGTCGCCGGAGATGTGCACGGCCATGAGCCTGTCGAGGCCCCCGAGGAGCCTGCCCCCGACGAACACCGCCGGCAGCGCGACGTCGCCGCCGTCGACGACCCCGGCGAGCTCCGCCTCGGCGTCGGCGACCTCGTGCACGGCCGGGTTGACCCCGAGCCCCTGCAGCAGCCGCTTCACCACGTGGCTGAGGCAGCACCCGCGCCTGCCCACCACGAGCACCGGGCACTCCGCCACCGCACGCCGCACCTCCTCCTCCCTCGCCTCCGCCGCCGGCTGCTGCTGCGCCGCAGCCGCCCGCGGCATCTCCTCCTCCGCCACGTCCACGTCCATCGCCGGCGCCGGCTGCAGCCAGGGCCGGCCGGCGCTGTACGGGATGGCCTGGTACATTATTCCTCTCCTTCCTTGAGCTCGCCGGCGTCCTTTTTTTCCTCGGTTCGGCTCTGGGAGCTGGTAGCTGCGACCTGTGGGCGGCGTCGTCGTGTGACGGATGGGCAGGGCGGGTAGGAGTAGCCTGATATATAAAGGCCCATGAGGTCAGCGAGGGGCGGGGATGGCGTCATCCGGTGGTGTGGGAGGACGACGGCGACCGCGCGGTTCGCGCCAACCGCGGCGCGCGGGCCGTGGGTGGCGTGGCGGAAGAAAATTCGGTGTGCCCGGGGTCCATTCCACCGGCGTGCACCCCTACGCTGGATTTATGACGCGTGGCAGAGGAATACATCAATACCGTCGGTACAAACGCAGCTGCTACGACTATGACTCGTCCCTCGTTTTCTCATCTACTGCATCACGACGTGTGCGTTTTCTCATCTGTGTACAACATCGCATCCATTGAGACTTGAGTATGAACGGCGGCGTACAGAACATCCGATCCGTATATAGGCTATAGGTGCTCGATCGGATGCCCAAAAAATTATCGTACAGAACAGCGACCTACATAACGCATTGACCCATACTCTACTGCCATGGTTGGCTATTGCAAAGATAAACTAATTTCATTAGATCAACGGAAAATGTTGCAAATGTTATTGTTCCAAAATAAATATGGTTATTCTTCAAACTATGAAAATCTTTAAAAAATTTTAGAGCTGATTTCTTAGTTATATATTTTTATGATCTGACACTCCGTCAAAATATAACTTTTTAACAGTAGATTGCATCGTGGCATCTTGATCAACTCCAATTAAGAGATCTGTATATCCTCCGGATATATACGGAGCAGGTATTATAGAAGAACCCGGAATATAATTAAAGTATGGCATTGTGGGAGCAGCATGTCCGCCTTGCATGAATAGAGCAGCCATGGTTGAAAAAATGTCTTGCATTATTATGATCCTGTGTCATAGAATCACGAAGTGTTCATAAAACACTGTAGGTGAATAAGTTATGCATGAAAATAACTATTATCTTACAATCATTTGATTTGGATCAGAACGTTCGTCCCTGGTTTCTACACTTGCTAGAAGTTTAAAAGTAGAATGTAGTAGGCAGCATATAATAAGCTATAAAAGGTAAGATCACTACCTTTTTTCTTAGCACTATTCTTTTTCCTCTTCCCTGATTTCTTTTCAACCGCATTTTTACACGGTGTAGTCTTTGGACCTTTTATCACTTTAGGAACTTTAAACGATACTGCACCATTTAAGTTGTTGCGGTCACAGACATCTTGCACTTGAGTAACTTCATTGCTTTTTTCTTCCATCGTGCTTAGATAAATATCTGCTTCCAAGTTCAGCTTACGTATGGCTTTTTGCAGTTCATCAAGAAGTTCTTTTGATGGTGTACACTTCAATGCAAGACATGTGGCCTCTCGAGATATAAGTGCAGCATGTGTTGTCAAATCTTCATTCTCACTTTGTTGTTTGCTAATATAGAATCCTCTTTTTGCATATTTTGTCCACCTATGAAGTATATATTGTGATGGCAAACTGTACACTCCATTCATGTTCAAGACTCTAAGAGCATGCTTGCACAATATACCTATTATAGAAATAGATTTGATAGCTTCATTAAATTGTATCGAAAACTAAACTTCAAATTGAAACATTTTGGTACACATACCTATGGATTCAAACATTCTGCATGAACATTTAACGGTGTAATCTTCAGTGTTGAATGCTACCGTTGCTCCATGAACAGATTCTATATATGTAACAAAGAATGTCATGCTTTTTCCCTCGACTTGCATCAATTTAACAGACAATACAAATTGTTTTTTAAATTCTTTCTCAAACTCTGAATACATTCTCCTTGTATATGACTCAGTTGCAGTCTTCAACATAGGTAAATTTTGAACGCAAGGAGCTGGATTCTTTTGTCGAGACTTAAAATCTTTATCCAACTCATTTTCACGGAGACTAATTAACACCTTCTCACATTCTAGGAGAAGTTCTGAAAGACCCAATCTCCTACAAAATCTTTTCTTAAAGACATTATTCATACCTTCGCTTCTTTGAGTAGAATTCATGTCTGTTGTAAAAGAGTCAAGTATACTGCAGCCCACTTTGCCCTCAAAGCATATAGATTTGACATCCATGAGTTATCTTCAAGGTTGTATGTAGCCAACAATTTATTCCATTTTTCAATGAAGTAAGTCTCCGATCTATCTTCATAGACACAACTTTTAAAATCTTTTAGAAACTTGTTATCCGAGTCGTCTGAGTCATGAATTACATGACTAAGATGCTTAGCAGCATTTAGGCAAATGTGCCACAAACAAAGGCGGTGGCTTGTATTAGGGAATACATAACCAATTGCTCCTGCCATAGCTGCATCTTGATCCGTAAAAATTGTGCTTGGGTGCTTGCCTGACATTGCTGCTAAGAAGGTTTCAAAAAGCCAAACAAATGATTCAATAGTTTCATTACATATCAACGCAGCCCCAAAAATTATTGTCTGCTTGTGATGGTTGGTTCCAAGAATAGGAGCAAAAGGCATTTCAAACTTATTAGTCTGAAACGTAGTGTCAAATGAGACAGCATCACCAAAGCATTTATAGTCCATGATAGACTGACCATCCGCCCAAAAGAAATTTGCTATGCGACCATCTTCCTTGTCTACTTGGATTGCATAAAAAAATGTAGGATCTTGTAACTGCTTATTTCTCAAGTATTCAAATAGTGTTTGTGCATCATTAGCTTCGAGATACTACCTATGCTCATGACCAATCTCATTATTACTATCCATCTTAGCAAATGGTACTTTATCTAGTCCTCCATAAAATTCTTTCATGAACTCATACACTTGGGCTAGTTTCATACCGGCTTCTCGTATCTGGCCAATTAGCTTCTTGTCTGCCTCTATAAGACGTCGTTGGGACTTCAGCTTGTGTGACTTATTTGGACTAGCAAGATAATGATTGTGATCTGCTACAACCTTTTGCACTGTCTATACCCCCTCTCTGCTGACACTAAACTGAACACGAGCATTGCAACCCATTCTTGTAGTGTCGTTCTGTGACGCCTCATTTTCTCAAAATCCTTGACTACTGCAAACTATATATTTTTGATATATAGTATCATCTTTGCGGCGCTTTGTCTTGCTCTTTCTGATACTAAACCCAACCTTACCAGCATAGGTATTATAGAACTTATAAGCTTTGTCTTCTGATTCAAAAGTCATTCCAACTTCAGAAGCGATCACCTTTTCCCCAGCTTTATGTGGCATCTCCTGTAAAAATCATTTGTAAGTTGAAGAGCCTATGATAATACATTACTATATTATTTTATATTATTTTTGCTACCTTATCTAGTGCATCCTCCACTGGTTCACGTGTTGTGTCATCGCCATGAATGTTGGCAATAATGCTAATGGTGTCTGCTCTCATGGTAACTGATACGTTGTCCTATATATGCAATATGCATATTTATATATGCATGATAGAACCACATATAATAGGAAAAAACGCTATATGGTCTAGGAAAATACCCTACCTGTGTCATTTGAAGTTTATCAGCCCCATGAGTACCACCGACGACATCATCTTTTCGAGTACACGAAGTCTGCATCATAGAAGCAGCAGCGACCACCACGACATCTTCCGGTTGGGCAGGTAGTCTCCTTGCATCGGCTTCGCCATGGCCGGCCATGGTATCACTGTCCCCTCCATGGTGCTCCACTGCCATTGGATCGCCAGTGGTGCAGTCGCCGTGTCGCTGTTCATACCCTCGTCCACGTACGCTGCCGTCCTTGACCATACACAACTCGGGTAGACTAGGGTTTGATAGCAGATTGAAAAACACATACGATATACACATACGTAGCCCGGCCAGCCTCCTGGCGTGGATCATTGACTCAACATGGCGCTGCACATGGAGCCGAGCCGCTGAGCGAGCCGAGCGTTGATACGCGAGCAAGCTGAGTTGCATGCGGATGAGGCGCCGGTACCTGCCACGCGTCGCCAATATACCGTAGGGGTGCACGCCGGTCGACTGCACCCCGGGATCATGTAATTTTTTTCCGACGTTGTGGGGCGTTAGCCGCGGTTGAGGTGGTTCGGTGGGCCCGTCGTGCCCCACGGGTCCTCTGGTCGGGACAGCCGGTCCGTGACGGCAGCACGTGGGTGAGGCCGGGGGAGGCTGACAGTGCCGCGACAAACGTGTAGCGCATGGGAGGTGACGTGGTTGGTGACGATACGGCGGCCAAGATGTGGCCCCACCGTGACGGCGGCCGCTGGCAAACTGGCAAGTGGCAACATGGGAGTCGTGGAAGGTTTGGAGTTGTTTTTTTAAAGGTCCGGTTACCCGGCATGATATTAATAAGCAAGAGATAGAAATTTCTTACAAGCGCGAGATGCACGACCTCATTTTAGCAGACTGCTAAAAGAGTATGAAAGGTTCTAATGGTTATTACTCATTACATTTGCAGCAATCCTATGATCGTTTGCCCCCCTCCTCCTTACTAATCTCCATTCAAAGAATTCATCTTGTATCCTGGTCACCACTGCCTCTTCGGGGCTTGTAATGCGCCTAAAAATCCTCGCATTACGCTCTTTCCAAATGTGTCAAGCTGTGAGCAATGCAGTAGAGTGTGCTTCCTTGTTGCCACTATCCACAATGCTTAGCAGCCAGTCTTCCAGATCAGCATGATTGTTCTAGCTCCTAGGATCTAGACACACAGTCTTGCTCTAAACCGCAATCAAAAGCCAGATCTTTCTTGAGAACATGCACTCAACCATGAGATGATCAACCGTTTCCAAATTCCGCATGCACAACACTCAAAAGTATTCATTTTCCCATTCTCGTTGTAAAAGTCTCGCTGCCGTCCATAAGCAATCCTGAAGCATTAGCCACACGAAGAATTTGCAACTTGGGGTTGCCCATGCCTTCCATATCAACTTCGGATAGTTTGATAGAACTTGCCCACTGAACTGAATCTCATATGCAGATCGTGCTGAATATTTTCCTGAGCTTTCTAAAGTCCAGACGATTTGGTCCTCATCCTTAGTTGATAGGTCAAGGTGAAGCTGGGCAATGTTGCGGCTCAATGCATATATGTCCCATAAAATGTCCGCGGTCAGATCATGCGCCAGGTCCTTGATCCACTTCCCATTCCTCGTTGCCTCCTTTACTGTTCTCTTTTTCCTGCTACTATGCCGATACAACAGCGGGTAAAGCGACGCCACCGAGCGGCCATGTATCCAGGTAGAGAGCTAGAAGGAGGCCTTTTGTAACATCCCGCCTCCTCGAGGCTGGGCCCACTTACATTTGACCGCTTATCTAGGACATAGACTACCCTCACAGACCAACACTAGTCTTTTCTGTGCACTTTGTCCTCACTCGTGCGCACCCGGGAAGACTTCCCGGTCGGTCATCCATCCCTAAATTTCTCCAAGCTAAGCACGCTTAACCTCGGAGTTCTTTAGTGATGAGCTTCCGGAAAAGAAGTTGTAACTTATTGGTATGAGTATCATATTAATCCTATTAAGCCCTGGGCCGGAGTGTTACATACTCACCCCCTTAGGAGACCGACGTCCTCGTCAGTCAATACCAGGCCAGGAATGTCCCCTCTTGGCCACGTCCATGTGTCCAATGCCAGTGCATGTGTCATGCTGTGCGACCCCTCCAGATCCACACCAGCCATGCACACCATGCCTGCGCAACTAACACACGCGCCTGTGAAACCGCAAGGGTCGGCTCCGATACCATTTGTAACGTCCCGCCTCCTCCTCGAGGCTAGGTCCGCTTACATCCGGCCGCTTATCTAGGACATAGACTACCCTCACAGACCAACACTAGTCTT
>CM041641.1:4080526-4112686 GCA_023333625.1 Bothriochloa decipiens
ATCTAGGACATAGACTACCCTCACAGACCAACACTAGTCTTTTCTGTACACTTTGTCCTCACTCGTGCGCACCCGGGAAGACTTCCCTGTCGGTCACCCATCCCTAAATTTCTCCAAGCTAAGCACGCTTAACCTCAGAGTTCTTTAGTGACGAGCTTCCGAAAAAGAAGTTGCTACTTGTTGGTATGAGTATCATATTAATCCTATTAAGCCCTGGGCTGGGGTGTTACACCTTTGCTCCATTTCGTACTGTTACAACAGTGGCCGCTGAGAAAAGTGTGAGATCTGTCTCATCAATTGGTATTTTCATTTCCCTCCATGGTCTGCTTTTGGAGCTCCATTCAAACCACAGCCATCTGAGCCGTAGAGCCCTGCTGAACCTCTCAAGCTCTAGGATGCTGAGGCCACCCACTTGCATAGGTCTTGCAACGAAAATCCAATCAACCTTGCACTTCCCTCCTGAAAGTTCTTCGTTTCCAGCCCAAAGAAATTTTCTTCGAATTTTGTCCAGGTCATACAGTATCTGTTTGGGTGGTATGATCACCGTCAGCAGGTATATTGGGATAGAACTTAGGACTGATCTAACCAATTCCTGTCTCCCCGCTTGATTTAAGAGTCTCCCTTGCCATCCCGCCAAGCGCGATCGTGCTTTGTCCAGTATACTTTGTAGGTGTACTATCTTCAGACGTCCTAAGGTCAGTGGTAAGCCCAGGTACTTGAGTGGAAAGCTGACTTTCTGTCCAGTAAAAGGTTGTAGGATTTGCTCAATGTCAAGTCCACTGCATCTTATCGTAGCAACTGAACATTTGGACCAGTTAAGCTTTAGTCTCGTCGCCTCACCGAAGAAATTCAAAATGCCAATGAGTGAAGCAACCTCTTCCTGTATCGGGTTGAGAAAGATGACCGCGTCGTCCACATACAGGGACAGTCTAATGGATGCATGTCTTCCTCTTAAAGGTGATAGAATTCCTCTTTGGGTGGCCAGATCAAGCACTTTTTGTAGCGCATCAATTGCTAGGATGAACAAATATGGCGAAAGAGGGTCTCCTTGCCGCAGTACACGCTCATGCTGGATGCTCTTTCCTTCTGTCCCATTGAGCAGGACAGTTGTGTTGGGAATATGCCCTAGAGGTAATCATAGAGATGATGATATTCCAGTTGTATCTATGACATGCATTAAGTGTTCATTGAATATCCATTATAGACAACTTGTGTTGATTGGCAATTATGTGAATTATTTGTGAAACTCAATTACTTGAATGATTATTCTAAAGTTGTCCCTGGTCGATGTTATTATGAGAACACACTTGAATATTAGACCAGCACATGTATTAGTTGATGGCTATGTTTCACAAGTCATGGACATGGAGATGTCAAACTAATAATGTGGGCACATGTGAGACATGTAGGCTGGACTGACCCGACATGAGAAAGTCTCTATTCACGTCATATACGTTATGTCCTTAGACCTGAGATTGTGGTATGTACTCAAGATGTGAAACGGCCTACTTAGGGACTATCAAACGCTGCTCCGTAACTAGATAGTTATAAAGGTGGTCTTCGGGTGGTCAGGAAGCATGCTATGAGACATAGACAATCAAGATGGAATTTACCTCTCTCTTCACGAGAGAGATATCACTGTATCACTCAAGTGATTGGATCAATAAATGCATAGCCGTGCTTGGGTTAAGTGTTAACCCACAGTTAAACCATATATCGAGTGGCAAAGGAAATAACTTATATGTGATCATAGTGGTTCGTCTGATATGATCTTTGTGTGCACATAGGAGTTGTCATGTCTTGCTAGAGGCCGCTGTCAACTATTGGGCGAGTAGGAGTACTCGGCCCATGTCAATGTGTGCGTGAACCCATAGGGTCGCACACTTAAGGGGCTGGAAGCCTAATTTGGGTTGGACCCGAATTAGACAAGGCTTAGGGTTACTAATGGGCATCCAACTCGTGAGCTCATTGGGGATGCCTATATAAGCGAAGGGGCAGGGGCGCGGTCAGGGTTACACATCTTTGACAGCCGTCGTCGCCCTCCCCACGCTCGCGCCTTCTGCTCTTCGCGGACCTAGTAGTCCGGAGGCGTATCGCTTCTTCCCTGCACGTGTGGGATTCCTCGGAGGTGCTGCATCTGGAGCACTGGGACGAACCGCGTGAGGGGGTTGACGTGATGGACGACCACACAACTGCACTGCCTGCTGCGACGCGTACGACTACATCGAGTCATCTTCCGCTGCACCTGCACGTCTAGTGGTAATCTTGTAACCTGTAACTAGCAGTAGATCCTGGTTTATGAGGTAGAAAAGTTTTATTTTCTAGCTAGTGTAGCACTCTCATAACCCAACAGGTTGAATGCGCAGTCCACAGCAGCAGGCTGATCCAGTTCCTCCATCGAGCACTGAATCCTCTGTGCTGAAGCATGTCCATGAGGTATTCCCAAGATACGGTGTCAAAAGCCTTCGTGATGTCCAGTTCGAAGAGCAATGCCGGTGTTTTGGTTCTTTGATACACCCTTGCCAAACATCTAACGTACATGAAATTGTCATGTATGCATCTGCCTTTAACAAAAGCACTCTGGTTTGGTGAGATTAGCTTGTCCATGTGTCTTGAGAGTATGAGGGCCAGAGTTTTAGTGATAAGCTTGGTAAATGACTGGATCAGACTGATCGGCCTAAAATCACTGGCATGTTTAGGTAGATCAAGCTTTGGGATCAGTACTATATTTGCTCCATTTAGGTGTTCCATAGGCCCCGCCTATAGGTGATAGAAACTGTTCATAGCTTGCATTATCGTCCCTTTTATGATGTTCCAGCATCGTTTATAAAAAGCGCCCTGAAGCCGTCAGGTCTCGGCGCCTTTTCTGTCGGAAGCTCTCTAACTGTCTTCTCTATTTCTGCTTCCAAGAATGGTGCATCAAGCTCATCATCTTCCACCGTGCACAGCTGCAACTGATCCCAGTCCAAACACTGTGTCCTCTTTTGCCTGACTCCAAGTAGATTGGAGAAGAAGTGATATAATTCTTCTTCCTTTTTCTCATGTTCCCAAATTGCCTCACCTCCTTCCACCTTGAGATAGGCAATGAGGTTTCGTTTTCTCCTTCCTCTGGCTTTCTAATGGAAATACTTTGTGCATACATCCCCTTCTTTGATGTTTATGATCCTTGAGCACTGACGTCTCCTGGAATGCTCAATTGCTGCCCACCTAGAACCTGCAACTTAAGATCTTTAAGCGGCTGTAACTCTATTGTCGATAGGATTCTGGTCTCCTGAGCCACCTCTAACCGCTGAATAGCTTCATTTGCAACGTTTAACTGTAGTCTTGCATTGCTGAAAAGTGAGTTGCTCCATTCTCACAGCTTCACCGCAGTTAGCCTTTGCTGGTTGTGTAGCTTCATCATAGGGTTATTTCCTATCACTTGTTGTCCCCATGCCTCAGCTACGACCTCATCAAAACCCATCACCTTTATCCAGAAAGCTTCGAACTTGAAAGTTGCGTGCCTCGGTCTCTGATGCTGATCACATAGGAACAATGGACAGTGGTCCGAGAGTGAGCTTGATAACGCCTGTAGGTTGATGCCAGGGAATACCGCTGCCCAGTTCTGATTACAGAACCTCAGTCAAGATACACCAAGGTTGGCACTACTCTCCCGTTACTCCAGGTATACAATTGATTCTGTAGCCTTAGTTCAAAGAGCTCACTGCTGTCGAGTGCTTGCTTGAACCTCCTCATCATTGATCAGTTTAGATTTGCATTGTTTTTGTCCCTTGCCTCATATATCAGATTAAAGTCTCCAAGACAGAGCCACGGCGTTGGATGAGCCAGCAGACAGATTGCTAACTCAATGAGGAAATTTGGTTTATTCCTGTCTTCAGTTGGCCCGTATACTGTTGTCAGAAAAAAAACTTGTTGCCGTCATCTTCACTGTCATCATCATAGATATGTTGTGCCTCTTTGTTACAGTTTGATTCGCTGTTATGAAGTCACTGTTCCATGCTAAAGTTATTCCTCCTCTAGTCTCATCTGCTGGTAGCTGCTCCACCATCCATAAGGGGTGTCCCAGGAACTCTGCACATGCCATAGGACTAACCATGCCTAACTTCGTCTCTTGAAGGCAAACAATATGTGGTTTGTTTTGTTGAATTATTATCTTCACTGCCTCCCTTCTAGCTGCAGAATTCAAACCCCTAACGTTCCAGTTTAAGATTTTGAGTTCGTTGTTATTCATTGACACAAGATGCACAAACTAATACGGTAACCATCATCAGACAGCAGGATTTGTCCAGCAAAAATTTTGTTACTACTGAAGATGAACTGCAATAAACACACAGCCCGCACACACAGCCCCGTGCTGCTCCACATGCCAGAACGACAAAATCTTCCCCCAACAGTACCGCACATCCCCAACAAGACATCACAACTGAATTCAAACCTAACTTGGCCGGTTGAAAGCCGGGTGTTGCTGACACTGACTGCAGGCTAGCTAACATAATGAAACATGAAAGCTGAACTGTTCTTCGTGATCAGGCTGAGCTCACGCCGCTCCGGTGTCTAGCATGCCTGCCTCCGCCGCCACCGCAGCAAGCACCATGGCCAGCTTCTTGTTGCCGAGGCGAGCAACCCTCCTGATCGACTCCACGGCTTCCACCTGTAGATCCTGTCCATACATGTCAATGTAATCGGTGACTGCCTTGTCCGCGGGCCCTGAGGGGTTGTCCACGAACTGCAGCTCCTGCATCAGCCTCCTCTGAGCACGCTCAGCCACCGGCACCGGGGATGGACGTGTAGCCTGCCTCAGACTGGCTCGAGTGGCCACCAGTGCCCGCTTCCCTGCCTTGCCGGCGCGACGGACCCGCGACAACGGCCTTGGAAGGAGTGGTGCGGCCGGCTCCTTGAAGATGCCCCTACAAAAGGCCGCACAGCCCGCCGGCGGCTCGACCACCTCCTGCTCCTCCTGCTCAGTGCCATGAAACTCCTCTCCCGCAAGGTCCTCCTCCTCCGGCCCATCCTCACTCCTCTGCGACTGCTCTCCTCCTGCATCAACATCAGTAGGCGGCCCAGATGTGGGAGCAATGTGCATCCGGGTCACCTGATCTGCAATCTCCTCCACCAGCTCACTCCCTGTTGCCTGGATTCATGGGCCAAAAATGATCTCCTCCTGCCCATTGCAGGCGCTCCCCACGTCCTGATGCGGCACAAACGAGCTAGAGACCGGGATGTACACCAGGGACTCCATCCTGTATCCATCATCATCAGGCGAGAAGCAACGGCGGGGTGGAGGCACCCCAGCGACTCATGCACCATCGGGTCGAAGAAACGATCATCATGCTCAGACACACGTCCCGTCATCTCGCGCACAAGGGGATCCTCGAAACTCCATCCCTGAGGAAATGTGATGTCGTGGAAGCCTGCTTGGTGGAGACATGGATCGGCGTTGCTGCCACTCCTCCATAGCATGCTCCAGGTAGTCCCGCTCTCCAGCCGATCGTGAAGGTGAGCGCTGCATCGACCGTCCCCGGTCCATGGGCTCCATCTCCCCCATCACCGCCTGACGATAGGTGGGGGGTGAGCGAGTGCGCACGCGGACTGAGCGGTCCGAGGAGCAGCCTTGGAAAAGCTGCCTGATAGCCGTTGTCCTCTGCCTGTCCTCCCACGGGCCTGGTCCTCTGCTGTTGTCGTCGTGGTCGTGTCGACGGACGAACGTCGAGGGCGGTGGCCAGCATCCACCCTGCCGGGGCTGGCACTCCGGTGGCTGCCTGCCATCGATCACACCCCGTGCCCAGTCGAATGGGATGAAGCCTGGTCCAGAGCTCCCATGCTCCGAAGACGTTCCGGAGCCTGAATCTGGCGATGCCGGGCTCTAGTCCTCGTAGCCGGTCAGGTGGATCAGGATGGTCTTGTCCCTGTCCCGGCCAACTGGAGGTCTGGCCGAAATGGTCGCCGGTGTCGGCTGCAGTCCGGTGATCGTCGTGGCCTGCCCTGCTCTGAACGCGAAGATGGTGTAGGTGAGAGCCTGGGGCAGCTCGTCCGGATCCTCCATCCAGACCCAGCACGTGAGGAGGTCGGAGTTGTCCCTCGGCCCCTGAGTGCGCTCGAGCCTGTCGACGATGCAAGGGTCTCCAAGGATGAGCTTGACCCCCTCAGCATTCCATGCCTCCCTAGGCACGTTCTCCATCACTACCTTGACATGGTAGTACCAGACAACCTCGTCCACACCTTCGGCTGCCCTCCATGGCCTGAAGGGGAAGGCAGCACCCCCGATCTCCACAAAGCCTCTGGTCATGGCACGGTCGCGCTGCATCGGGGTGGCGAACACCGCGAGGTACTGGCCGGACCCCTGGCGAGACACGGTGATGTCATGCCTTGGGATGCAGAGCTGCCCCCATAGAGCATAGCTCACCTCCAGCGCGTTCGCCCTATAGCCCTCCTGTGGTGCGCTGACTACAATGGCACACAAGCGCAGGCGATTGGCTTTAGCCCTGATGCCCTCCGTGGAAACGATGTTGACGTGGCCACGCCCTGGGCACTGTTCAGCCTGTCCCAGGACATATGCCATCGAGTCTGGTGCTGTCGTCGGCTACTGTGGCGGGGGAGGCTGAGGTGGCGGCTGCGATGGCGAAGAGCTGCGATGGTTTTGCTGTGGAGCTTTGTTTGTGGATGTGGATTGGTGGTTGGGCGGTGGCGGTGGCGGTGGCGGTGGCGGAGGGTGAAGCGACGGGAAGTGGATGCGGCTGTGGATGCTATTTGGTGGAAATTTGAGGCGTGCACGGAGTTCGTCGAAGACAAGACCCCGTCGAGCAGGGCAAACTCTAGAGAAATGACCCACCCCTTGGCAAGTCCAGCAACGAACTGGCTCTCTGCACTGGGCGAGTAAGTGATCCCGGCCAAAGCAGCGGAAGCAACGGCCGGCAAGCTTCTTCTTAAAGGCCTCGCGTGCTACCTCTCTCTTCATCGTCGGCTTCTCCAGACTCGCCGGAATCTGCAAGGGATCTTTACTCTTTCGACTTCTGGTCTTCGCTGGCTGCCATTTTGGTGAAAGTGGCTTAGTTTGCAGGTCGGTCTGCAGTCCATAGGCTTTGGAGCACTGTCCAGTCTCCCAGACCGGAGTAATGGTGGACTGGCAGCCCTTCCCAGCTTGGATGGACGGCCGAGTGCAACTCGTAGCCGGCAGGGATGAGGTACCGGCAGCGGCAATCTTCTTCAGATCCAGACGCCGCCAGGCCTTCTTACCAGACCGGTGAGCAGCCTCAGCATGCCGGACAGGCTGGACGATGATGGACTTGAGCTTGGGCGGTGGCCGCCTTTCGAGATCTGCATAGGAGCCAGCACTGGCCTGGGAGGCCGAAGCAAATGCTGACGCAGCCTCACCATCAGCGACGCAGGCGGCACGCTCTGGAGCAGCAGCTGGGACGCCTCCCACCTTCATCGCCGGAGTAGAGGATGCCATTACTGCTCCTACCCGGGGATGCGCCTCTGAGCTTGAGTCTTTGATCTGTGTTGGAGTACCAGCAGTGCGTGCTACCCCCTCTGCCGCTGGTGCATAGAGGGTAGTAACTTCCTCTCTCTGAGTCAGGTCTCCGGTCAGCAGCGGCGTGGGTGCGGTCTCCGAGGCATCATCGTCCAGCCTGAGCATGAGCATGATCAGGCTCCCTAGCCGGAATATTTCTTCGGCGACGGCGAGCGCATGAGCATGATCTACACATCCACGCGAATACGATCGGCAACAAAATGGGGTCATTCCTGACCCCTAGCCAAGATGGCCATGCGCGCGGCGGCGGGCAAGACGGAGCACCGGCAGCGAGCATATACGCCGGTAACTACAGTGCGGTAACGGTGAAATGGAGGGCGTGGATAGTCGCAGGAGCTCACTGCGGTGATGAGGCGCACTCTAGCGGGCTCGAAGGTGGACTGAGTCGAGTTGCAGACGGCGGCGCTGATGGCGGCGGCGGTGCTCCGCGGCAAGGTCCGCGTCAAGATGGCTCCTGTGCACCAGAGAGCGAACCAAGGTGCGCATGTGGGACAGGAGAAGACGGATAACACGATAGGAAGGTTAATGAAGATAAGTGATCAACCTCGACGGCGGTAGACGGTGGCGATTTCACGGCGGCTTTGCTGCCGGCCGCGAAGAAGAAGGCGATGGCCTGGGCGATTCGGGTGGCGAGAGCTGGCGCGAGCTAGGTCAAACTGAGCGCAAGGATGTGGTGGAGCTTTTGTCAAGAGCAAGTGGGCGACGATGGAGCGACGGCGATGAATTTTGCCGGTGGAGGACAATCGTCGGCGATGGCAGCAAGGAAGAAAAAGAAGACGACGACGGCCGGCCGCACCTATATATAGAGCAGAGTGGAGCTGGAGAGGCGGCTGGCTGCTTCGCGAAGTCATCCACGCCGTCGGCTGCATGCGCGGGCGCGAGAAGGTGCTCGACGGCCACGGCGGACGCCGACATGTGCGCGACGGCCACGGCGACGGTGAGGAACAGAGGGGGAATTAATGATGATGACGTCAGCATTACTGTAGCAGATGATGTCACTCGGTAAAATTTATAAATTACTCTAGATTTTACATAAGAACTTGAAAAACTTCAAAAATATCATTTGCATAACTTTTCAATAGCTATATTTTTCATTTAACAAGAATTTTCAAAATTTTTATAGTTTTTGAAATTTAAATTCAAATTAAAAAGGGAAACAAGACCCTAGAAACAAATATTTGAAATTACTTTTGATTTTTCAATAAAACTTGAAAATCTTAAAATCTATGAAATGCTCAAAATTTCAAACCAAATATTTTTCATATATAAAGTTTTCCTAAATTATGCACAAATTTTGAATTATGGTTTATAATCAAAAGGGGACAAATGCTGAAAAACTGTATTTTTAAATTTATTTGAAGTTCTTTTTTGAAACTTAAAAAACTTTGAATACCAAACTTGTAGCTATTGTAAAGATATACAAACTATGTTTTGAGAGTATCTCTAAATTCTTTATAGATTTTGAAATATAGAAAAGGGGATAAAACAAGATTTTGTAATAAAGGGTTTTTGAAACTGAACTCAAACTTGATTTGGTTTCTAAATTAATTGGTTGGTCATTAGTGATCACTAACATCATGCAAGGATATTTTTAGGTCAATGACCCAATGACACCCTTGGTTGACCAAGTTGACTTTTGAAAAACATTTTTATAGCTTTCCGATTTGAATTTAAATTTGAATCGCAAGACTTGAGAATAAGCTTTGAAATCCAAATTCAACTTCAAATATGGAAATCATTTTTAAGGGTTGGACTTAGATTTATACACTATGCTTGACACTAGTGTAAACACGGTTTACACCTCAAGTACATAGAGTATAAACTAAGTATTTGAGATGTCATTCGAAAGTAGGGTTTTATGATTTCATGTGACATAACATTTTAGAAACACAAACAACCTATGAAATGCAAACTTGTTTTAGTGGATTCATATCAAGGTTGAGCTAAACATGAATGTTTTGCAATGCATATGATGACATGGCAGGTTTTAGTTGATATTACACTGCGCCCGTCTGTGGATCCAATGGAGGTGGGGCCCCCTGCGGCGAGGACAGGCGTTTAGGGGTGGTGGTGGCCGCCGGGGACGGGCTGACCGCCGGCAGGGCTTGGTGGTGGTGGGTGGGCTCTCGGTCACTCATCCCCTTTCTCTGGGGCGCGCAAGTGATGAGCTTAAGGTTACTATTTTTAGAGGTTACTAAATTTTAGGTTCAAACTAATTTATGTATAAAATATCTGAAACACTCCAAATTAGTTTTCCATAAAACGTACTGCACTTATTTAGTCCAATAAATTTTGGTATTTTTGGTATAAGTTAAACTTTAGTTGGTTGGTTTTTTTTTCAGAAAATGAGATGTCTGTTTTTCTTAAAGGATGTAGGGAGTATGCACCGTATACTCCCTTCGTCCTAAAATAGATGTTATTTTTGTTTTCCGAGAAAACTACTGTCAGTAGTTTTATATTAAAATATATAAAGATTTATATTAAGTAATTAGTATCATTTGAAAGATTTTAAAGTCTAGTTTTTTAATATTTTTTAGATTTATAAATATTGCACGTATTTTATACAAATTAAGTCAAACTTGTAGCACGAAAACCTAAAACGACTTACTTTGTTGGACGGAGGGAGAAAGCGTTTCTAAAGTCCGATTTGAGCCAACTGTGGACTACGTACTCCTTGTCCGGAATACCATCGATGGAAATGGACCAGATCAATTAATTAATTAATTAAGTTTTAGATCGCTGACGCTATGTGTGCATGGCAGCATATCATGCATACGTGCGGCGATCACGCGTGACGTCGTCGCGCGCGTTGCGTGCGTTGGATCTGTTTGCCTGTTTCTCTCGTCCGGCGGATAAGACTGCGTGACTACTCGTACCCGGAAATTAATTCTTAACTTAGCAAAACCAAGCAAAACAAGGTGTTTGCATAACCTTCTCTCTAACTTGCTTACTGACAGCCTAACACCGTGATGTCATCGTCATCGATCCGTTTTTTTTTTTTTTTTGAGAACGTCATAAATCGATCGGCTAATTTGGTACACCGTACACCGGCATACACATGCAGTAGGTGCGGTGCGGTGGGCTCTGCCTTCTAGAAACAACGGGTTTCACGTTAGCACAGCTCCTAGCTTCAATATATATTTTTTTCCAATAAGTCATTAATTCGTGGCC
The DNA here is from genome assembly GCA_023333625.1 of Bothriochloa decipiens. Taxonomy (NCBI): domain Eukaryota; kingdom Viridiplantae; phylum Streptophyta; class Magnoliopsida; order Poales; family Poaceae; genus Bothriochloa; species Bothriochloa decipiens. The sequence goes on from CM041641.1 coordinate 4,091,229, forward strand.
TCCTGTGTAGTGTTCCCTTGAGAATCAGTGAACCTGCGCGGACGACGTACCGATACCAAACTGGACACGCGCACACCAAAGCGTCCATATTAACCTCACGTCACCGAAGCGTGCAGTGTGGAGTACGTGCATGCACGACGACGCACAACCGCCACACGTCACGATCCGGCAAATTGAGGTGTCGTGTCTCAACCGCCTGCATCAGACGGACGTGATGACGATGGAGACACGAGTACGTGTGTCATTATAAGAGAAAAAACAATAATGAAAGGGGAAATTAAATAAAAAAACTATTAAACACGAGTTTGTACCGCAGGGGTTTCATCGATTGCTTCAGAAGCAATTTGTTAATTAATAAAATAAAAGATACATGAAAACGTGAATTATTTATACAACTTTTATATTGTGGGCATGTAGTTAATTTATTAAGTAATTGTTGATCGAATCAAAATTTGCAGCTAGCTAGCGTGTAGTACTAGAGTACACACGTCTACATCCTCCGAATGCCAACTCATTAAGAAGGGATTATATACAGTGGAGTACTAGACTTCTAATATACGTATACGTATAGTGTAATAATTTTCCCGTATAGTCACTTTCGCAGCCGTGAGGACTGGCTCGGCGGAGGTAGCAACGACTCTGAGCCACGGCCCACAGCCAAAGCGAGTCACGTCACGTCCTTGCAATGGCCACTCGTGATCACGCCATGCTTGGCTGCTGGCTGCAAGCGAGAAAAAACATATCTGATTCGTTGCGGGCGCGAGGCGGCAGGTCGGCACGGCGGCTGGCTTGGGCACGGGCACGTCGGGCAGCTACGACGCGACGCCGGCAATTGCTCGGGAGTCGGTCACGTGCCCGCTCGGCCGCCACAGCCCACACAGGCGCGGCGGCGAGACCGAGGCAACTGGGCAACCCGGCCGTACGCGTGCGGGAGAAGCGCGTTCACCAAACCTGTCTGCCTTGTCAGGTCCGCGTCGGCCACGATTTTTTCGTTTGTGTGGACGTGTGGTCACGCCACGCATGCACGCCTCGCTTTTCTTCTGCTCGTTTATCTTCTCTTATGTAATATATATACTGCTATATGGGCAACGAAAAGGTGGAAACAAAAACGCTATCTCTTCTTATCTTATTATAAGAAAACGTTTTCTTCGCAAAAAAAAAAAGTTATCCCTATCTCTGCACCTCTTTTTTCAAAAAAGGAAAGTACATTTCTTCTGGTCCAATTACTAAAACATACACGGATATCAACATTCGAGCAGCTACCAGCCTGAATGCCTGATAGAACCGTGCCATGTGTACATGAACCCTGATAGAAGGTTGGTCCTGGGCCAATTTCCTACCCATCATTGCTATTGTCTCCATTTCAGCCCATTTTCTCGGGTGGTGTTGTGGCTGCTGTCTCAGTTTCAGCCCATCCACTGTTCATTGTTGTCTGATTACAAACCAACTCCCGTGGGCCGTGAGTCCGTGAGCCCGTGACTCGTCCTCCACTCCTCCTCCTCCCTCCCGTCCAGTCTCCAGCCGCAGGGGGCGCAGCCTCGCAGGCAGTTCCTCGCCCGGTCCTCCTCTCCCGTCCAGTTCCAGCGACCGTCCTCTCCTCCGCGCCAGGTAGGGTTATTTTCTGTTCGTTTCCGTCCGTTTTCATCCTTACTTATGCCAGGTGCGCAGGTCTCCATCAGGCCCTTCTCCAAGTCTTTGTTCGGGCCTTCGCCGGCGACTAGCACCACCAGGTCTTCTTTCCTGTGTGCGAAACCAAGCACCCAAACCCTAACTTTAACTCTCCTTTTTTTGGATCTGATCTACTAGTATCTAATAACAAATGTATGTACATGTATTATGCATAGTATATTTTTTTTGCAAAATTATCTGGTGCACAGTCATGTATTACTGGTTCCTCCACTTCTCATAGGCGCGCTTCTGAATCCGGAATTGCCAGCATTAGCTTGAGGTGCCGGAGCCAGAACACACCGTCATGCAGGTTGCTAGTCCCTGGATTATCTCTCTTGATTGGTCGGGCACGGCTGATGTAACATTTGGTTTATTCCGCAGTTAGGACACCTTAAAACAACGGATTGTAATAGCTGTGGTCCTAGAAATTTTCATATGTTTTTTTTGGCTAAAAGTGGAGAACTGTTCTTCCATGCTTTTCCTGTCCTATTTTGAAATTAGGAACTCTTAGATAGAGGCCTGAAATAGAATGAACTGAATTCCTTTTTTGTTTGATAATTTTAGCGTAGCCGCGTAGGGCAGATTGGATGTGTGGCTCAGTTTTTGGTGGTGGAAATGCTATTCCTTTTTATCATAACCACAGCATTAGCCACTAGGGCTTGTTCTACATGCTGTTTGTTATTTATTGAGCTTACATACTGTAACACTTTGGGATGTTAATTTTGTATATTATACTCTTATTGGGTGTGGAGGATTGTAGTGTATGTCTCATTTCACATAACCCTGGTCTAATAGGGACCTGATATACCTTCTGTAAGGGCATGAATTTTTTATTTATATTTGTTAAAGATTACACTTTGAATTTCAGATATTGTAGTTCATTTCTCTGCCTGTCAGATTTTAAGAAGTTTGGTGGTTGTTACCTGGTCTTGGGGGGCTTCTGATGTTTTCTACTCTTTGCTCTTTATATGCTCACTTTGGCTCAACTCGATTTTAGTCTTCAGTGTTCATTCAATAGCTAGGTTTTCTCACATTTTAAGTACAATATTTCTAACACAATTTACCATTTGATAGGCTAGCGATAGATTCAACATCAATTCTCAGCTTGAGCATCTTCAAGCCAAATATGTTGGTACAGGGCATGCTGATTTGTCCAGATTGTAAGTACCCTGTTCTCTATGTAGCAAAAGATGTTAATAAATTATAAGACATTACCGCTTAATGTTTTCCTCATTTACAGTGAATGGGCTGTAAACATCCAGAGAGACAGCTATGCCTCTTATATTGGGCACTATCCAATGCTAGCATATTTTGCCATTGCTGAGAATGAATCCATTGGAAGAGAACGCTACAATTTCATGCAGGTATGTAATACAACTTGCCTCCACTCTCCTAAGTTATAGCTGAAATTTATAGAGCAATTCTAGAGCATAAATATTGTAGTAAAATTATGGCTTAGTGCAAGATGAGGGCTTCTGTACTTAGCATCATTTCTGGTTATTTCATAGCCTGCCATGTGTGAGTATCTAAGTGCAGTCACTGTGTTCCATTAGAAATTCTTAAGTGCCACCAGTTATCTTCTGGCTTAACAGTTCTTCCGGTTAAGGATTCTATAAATCTATACAAAAAAAAATATGAGTCCGTCAGAAATAATATGATGCTACCCAAAAAATTGGGACCTTCCTTTCTGCCTGCAAGAAAGTGAGATGATTGGGTAGAAAGCAGAATTGATTGAATTGTGTACTGCTCTACTATTTTCTTTCCATCCTTAGTACTACACACAAGGTACTGCCTAGTAGACTATTATTATAAAGTTCTCTCCATCCAAAACATAAAATATGTAAACTGTATAAATAAAATCATCTACATATTGGACTTCATATGCACTATCTTTATAATATATATAGAATTAAATTACAGTTCAGTTGTCTTTCCGTATGCCAGCCATTTATAATTATGCAGCTGGTATATATTTAGTAAATTGACAAACTGGCTTATGTTTATGCAAATGATGTGTAGTTAGTTACAATCTTCTGTGCTGTGAAATAGACATTTTGAATTAACTTTTTAAAGGGGATCAGATGTGTACTTGACGTTCATCAAAGAACCCTCAGTGAATAGAACAGACATCTCGTGGTTAGATAGATCCTCTATTAGTTACATGGTACATACAGGATACAATTGACTATATTCACATAACTTGTTAATGAAGCACTCACATCAAATTATTTGGTTTTCGTAAATGTGCCTGTATCTAGGAGAGGTTCTAAATCAACTGCCCACGCCCTGCTAGATTGTAGCAGCTCCTATAGTTGATCTTAACCAATTAAACCAACTGCTGAAGCCAGCTCCATTAGTAGTGATTATAAGCAGTGTGTCCATTGAAGCAAATGAGTCCACAACACTTTTGTGCGATATATTGAGAAAATAAATGGAGGCACAGCTAACGTGGTTCAGCTTGAGTATGCACAATGATAATGAACCCCCATACGCATGTGACCTTGGCATCTAACTATCCATCAAATTCAGTGGATTGCTGTCCAATATTTTTCAAGCCAAAAGTTTTAGCAGGATTTGAATATTGTCATAGTTCATAGTTCATAGTTCATGGGCTTCATTGTTCATATCACCCATACTTTTGTAGTTGTGCACCGGAAGATTATTGATATTTATCCATAGTTCACGAGCTGCATTCGCATTTTGTATATTTGACCATTATTTTCTAGCATGACCTTATATTAATGAGGCAACACTGAATTTAGCGATTGACTGTTTCTTTAAACAGAAAATGCTGCTTCCCTGTGGCCTCCCTCCTGAGAGAGACGAAGACTGAGGAGCTGTTGCATAGTTTCAGTGTTTCCAATGGTGTTTGCTTTTGAAGGACCATATACTGAGATTAGCCCCCATGGTATTATGTGCAATTTGTGGGTCTCTGTTGTGATACAGAAATATTCCGAACTTGTATGCACTGTAAACGAAATGCTGGTTCTGCCCCTTTGTCATGTTTTTATGGTGCGTTCTATCGGCGTTAAAGAAAATCTAGTCGAATATTAGTGACTGCAGTGCCTACGGCAATTTGTTCAGCTGCAATCTGGCTACAGGGGTATTCAAAGAATTTGCAGTGCCGTCCTTACATAGGAAAGGCTGCCAATCTCAAATTTGCAATTTGCAAATCATGTAGAAGATAAATTGGCAGTCTCTAGCTTACTGTCTGTAAAAGGTATTTGTAGACGATGGATGTCCATCATGGCGGCAAGATAAGTTCTCTTGGCCATTTTATCAGCGCCATTACGTCTGACTTGATGGCAGAAACTCGTACAAGCATCTGTAAGGAGACGATGATTTCTTCCCAATTCGAAAGTGGAATGGAACTGAGGAGTCCCAGAGCACCTGACTCTCTTTGTTCATCCAGACAACTCAGGCTAATGTACAAAGCTAATGGTAAGCTGAACTAACGCAGATCGTAGGGAACCTACATCAGCAGCCAGCAGCTAGCAAATCAGTCATCTCTACTAGTATATGCTATACTAGGAGTCAGATTAAGCGTCGCCACTGCCGCTGTATATATGCAACAGGTAGATGTAGTACACAAGTATGTAGAGTCACTTCTAAGAAAATGCACAAGGAATCCGGAACACGACCTCGATCACACAATTTGGTCGCTCAGTACGGTGACTAACTGACAAAGCAATACAGGTCCACAAGTAAGAACAGTGGATGAACTAGCTACAGTTACTACTATATTTCTCAAAACACTGGACGAGATGCGCCGTCGTCTTAAAACTAGAGAATAATAATCTGCTCCATGACTAGGATCACATGCCTGGCCTTCGCATCACGGCCGGTTTGAATCCACCGCAAGAACAACGGGAGAGGCCATCAGATCCAGAGTAGGTAGGCCGCACGTGATTGTGATGAGGCAGCGGCAGCGAAAAAGGGGATCTGCCCCCTCCGTCCGTCCGCTCCCGGTGCGTACCCTAAAATCACTTTAAACCCAACGGCGCACCCACCAATAGTATAATGGATGGATGCGTCCCCCCTGATGCTGATGCTGATAGTGTGGGAAGTGAACACAAACACAATTGCCTCGCTGGCTATCAGACACAAGAGCCCTGATCGATCTGAAAGGAGGGAACTTTGCGTGTGTTTCAGGCAAAGACATGCAGGTTTGGGAATTTGACTCAGACTTGCTCTTCTGTCAAACAAGGGAACTAAACACAAACACAATTACCATGCATTTTCTGGTCAGGTCAGGAGACAGCAGTGCAGGATTGGAGTGGGCAACGCACTGCTACCACCACCCATGTATGATCTGATGCCTTCCTTTGATGTTTGCGAACCTCTTGCACTGTCTGCATATCCCTGTTTTCTTTTCACTCACTGCATGGAAATTGCTTAAAACACAAGCGACTGCGACGCAGCTACTACCGACAACCAGCTAGGTAATACTACGTACGTCGGTGCGTCCAAATCCAAACAAAAGCAGATCCAGATCACGGAGGCCAAGATCCAATTCCAATCCAATGAAATGAAAGAAGAAGCACTACTAGTGTATATCACATTAAGTTACAAATACAAATCACCAAGAAAAATCCCCCAGAGAAAATTAAGAGAAGAGAGGAGAAAGAATAAAGCCGATGATGGACAAACGCACGCAGACGTAGCAGCACAAATGCATGGATGGATGAGGTACAGGGATCAATAATGGACGGATGAATGGGGTTGTACGGCCGGGTACACCAACTCTATGATCGTATCGACCGTGCGTGCAGGATGCATGGCAATGCACGGCGCAGGAGCGATCTCCATGGATCACGCCACCACCGCAACCGCCACCGCCGTACCGCCGCCGTGTGATCTGATGATGATGCATTGATTCTATATCCTCCTCCTCTTCGCATCAGAAGAGGCCGCCGCCGAGGACAGCGGCGCCGAGCACGGAGAGCGCGGCGACCCACCTGGCGGGCGCCCCGGTGGGCGCGGCCGAGGCCTTCTGGTCGTCGGAGGTGGAGGTGTCGTCGTCGGCGGTGGGCGGCTCGGCGATGCCGGCCTTCTTCTTCTTCTTGGTCTTGGACTTGGCCGGCGCGGGGGCGGGGGCGGGCGCCGGCGTGGGCGGCTTGGGGCCGAACAGCTCGTACGGCAGCGGCACCTTGTCGACGGGGTAGATGGCGAGCGGGAACTCCTTGCTTACAGGACTCCCCAGCAGCATCCAGTTGACGCCCGTGGACATGTTGATGTTGTTGCCAGTCCGCTCGATGTCGTACTTGTAAGGACCCTCCTTGCCGGACCCCTGGGTGTTGACCTTGCCGTCGAGGGTGCCGAGCATGGACAGGCTGTAGAACCGGGGCAGCACGCAGTAGAGCACCATCTGGATCTGCTCCTGCGGCGACAGCCCGTTGAGCACCCCGGCCTTCATCTTGTCGAACGCCGCGTTGGTGGGCGCCATGATGGTGAGCCCGTTGTAGCTGTCCGTCAGCTGCGCGTTGATCTGCGTGTCCACCCGCGTGTCGTGCAGCAGCTGCTTGAACTCGCTGAACTGCCCGTCCTTGAGCGCCTTGTTGATGTCCGTCGGCGGCGCCGCGTCCGCCGGCGTGCTGCCGCCGGAGGCGGCAGGCCCAGGGGCAGCCTTCGCCGCCGGCGCCTTGGGCGACGCCTTCTGCGCTGCGGATAGCGCGGACGACGCCGCCAGGAGCACCACCAGGATGGCGAGGCGTGCCATGCTGCTGCTGCTTGCTGCTGGAGTGGTGGCGGTGGATCTGATGGAGCCGGATGCTGTGTTTAATAGACTTATTATAGCAGCGGTTGGTGGCGACGCTCTGCCACTGCCACTGGCAGCCAGCGCGCGTCCAGAGTGTGCGTGTTGGCGCGGGAGGAGGGGGGAGGCAGGGTGCACCAGCTCCGGCACCGGCACCGGCATGTTTGATCGAGCTGGACGGGCCGGGCCCTTATAGCCGGGCCTTTGCGACCGTGGCAAGTCAGGTGTCACGGCAACTCAACCAGCAGTGCGTCTTTTTTTCCTTTTTACGTGCGCCGCGATGTGATCCGCGAACCACCTGAGCTTCGTTGTTCAGCTCAACAAGCCACTACTTACAAGTACGTACTCGTCGTGTACACGCCATCTAGTTGCATGCCGTCGGTATACAATACAGCCGCGTGCATATATGCGTTTGAACCTTTATTTGAACATACAAATTTTGTGAGAAATCAAATTAAACATGGAAAGATCTATCTACCTGTGTATGGACTGAAACTTCAGGGGCATGCCGTGGATGACAGCGGATTTTGGAAGCTTGCAAACACGTATGCCAGACAGGTAGGTATGTTTGCAAACACGTATGCCAGACAGGTAGGCATGTAAGTACGTACTTCCAGGCTGCCGCATGTGGCGGCGAGTCAGGCTTGCCAGCTTGCCAGAGGGCGATGTTCTACCTGCCGCAATGCAATGCAAGGGAGCTCCAAATATCTCTTATTTTTTACTTTTTTTTCTTTCTATCTGTAGAAAGAAAAAAGGGAAAAAAAAAAACAAAGTATGGCCAGTTATGTGCTGCATTATGCAATCGTCGATAAGCTTTTCATACGCACGTATGCTAGCTGATTTGTCCCTTGATCACGCATCCGCTAAACAGAGAGAGAAAGAAAGGAATAATATGGTAATCATGCGTGCATTGATGCAACTGGGAAGAAAGCGAATCCCACCGACAGTCCATGCCCCCTGTAGTGTGTAGTGTTCTTTGTTCTTTCTACCACTCCAACTCTCCAAGCCGCGTGTCAACTTCAGACCCCAGCTGTAAATGCAATGACAGCGTCCGCGCAACGCCGCGAGACGACGTGCCTGGCCGCGTGCTGAAACCCGTCCAGCGGACACGATGGCACGATGCAATGCTTTTCCTGAATATACAGTGGTAGACTACGATGCAGCAGTGAAAACCAAGCAGCATTTTATTCTCCCCCTGAATTGCAGGGGAATCTTACTGAAGGTCGTAGTTGTATGTATTCAGTCAGTGAAATCTTCCTGAACGTGCAGGTGCTGCTGTGGAAATTCGTGGGCCGGGTGTGCGGTGGCTATGGAAGTGCAAATTTCTTTTCAGGAAAAAAAAAAAAGGCTATGGCGGTGCAACTGCAACGGTGTGAAAAATGTGAATGGCGTCCGGTTTGGTATGGACTTGCCTTGCCCGGCTGGATCCGCAGGAGCAGCCATAGAAATCGGCAGCGGCGGTGGGGTGGCAGTAGGCTGGCGAAGACGAGGAGATATCGGCGACGGCGACACGGCAGCGGCCGGGACACCGACCGCCGATCAGCAAGGGAGGCACGAACAGTCTCTTCGTCTTCACTCTTCAGGGATACACCACACACCACCTGCAGAGAAGTGCCGAGCCACCTACCCGCACGGCAACGCCTGATCCGACCGAAACTCTGAATGAAGTTCTGAACAGGATTCTGAAACTCTGAAGTTGCCAAGTTCTGAACTGATGACCCGGAACTTGTCTGAACCCTCAACTCTCAACTGGACATATATGAATGTGAGATGATCTCAGGCTTCAGACTTTCAGTAATGTGATGATTCTCACGTTATACAAAACAAGCTCGTTTCTTGGCGGTTAAGTCCTGCAGAGAATGCGATCGCCAAGTGATCGGATCGGGTCTTGGCCGCTGCAGATCTCATGTGATGTGGTGTTTACCCATGTGCGTATGACTGACTGTGTCTGTATCAGAGACCCTGGACGGACGGTGCGTGCCGAGAATAAAATAGCGTCGGCGACAGGTGAGCAGTTCAGAGCACCCGTCGCCACTTGAGTTTTTCCAGCTCGCAAGGCTGCGCCGCACAGCTGCCCTGCACAAGCTTCCTTGCTTCAGAGAGCTGAGCCGAGGCCGGGAGAAGATCAAAAGAGGAGAAACCGACGGCTCAACGATGGCAGGCAACCACACGCCGACAGACATGCCGTCGCTCTCACACCTCGCCCTCCATCCATCCATCCATCCATCACCTCTAGAATGCGCTACGCCGTGCCGTGCCCGTGCGTGCTCTACGGCGGCAGCAGACCAAACCCCTCGTCGCTTTGTCGCTCGCAAGTTAAACAAGGCTTCGGGCCTGGATATGGACCGGGCTTGGTTAGCTTCCCTCGCTACCTGGGCCTGTCTGGGGTTCTGGGTCCGGGCTCAGCATCCATTTTCAAGCACATGGCCTGCTATCGGCCAGCCTCCTCTGCATCACAAATTTTCAGCTGTGCGCAAGCAGAAAGAGCACTGAAATATATACATGCTACTGATTTTGCTAACAAGAAAAAACTAATTCTGATCATGCACAGCCAGATCCGAGATTCGATGAATCAATCAAGAGAAGAAAAGACGGAAAAATTAACAGCTCGCATTTCATCATTCAGACATCGGAAAAAGAATCACATGGCCCGGCCAGTTTCTCCAAACCAGGGACAACAGATGACAAGAGAACGGAAACTCAACAAGAACAAGAACTACTGATGCACATGCAAAGGCACGACACGAACCATGTTTACATTCTCACTACAACAGGGAGGAGCAGGCCGCGGCACCCAGGAGCAGAGCGGCCAGCAGCGAGCTCCAGCCGACGCGCGCGGCCGCCGCGCCGGATGACGCCTTGTCGGCCGAGTCGCTGCCGTCGGGCGCCTCGGCGACGGACCCTCCCTTGGCGGGCTTCTTCTTGGCGGCGGAGGGCGCGGGCGGCGCCGCGGCCGGTGGCTTGACGCCGAACAGCTCGTTGGGCAGCAGCACGACGTCGACGGAGTAGACGGCGATGGGCATCGTGGCGCGCAGCGGCGTCCCGAGGCGGGTGGCGACGACGCCCGTGGACACGTTCACCTGGTTGTTGCTGTCGGCGGTGATGTTGAGCGAGTAGGGCCCGTCGGAGCCCGACGCCTGCGTGCGCACCGGGTTGCTGGCGGTCTCGAAGGAGTCGAGCGAGTAGAACTGCGGCAGGATGTGGAACTGCACCAGGGAGACCTGCTCCTGCTGCGACAGCTTGTTCAGCGTCCCCGGCTTGAGGCTGTTGAAGGCGTTGTCCGTGGGCGCGAACACCGTGTACCCGCTCCCGAACGAGTTGTTCAGCTGGCTGTTGAGCTGCGTGTCCTGCTGCGTCGACTTCATGAGGCGGATGAAGGTCGTGTACTGCTGGCCTTTCTCCAGGATCGCCGTCACGTTCGGCGGGCCCTTGGGCGCCGCCGGCCCCGGCGCCTGGCACAGCGCCGCTGGCACCGCCGCTAGAGCCAGGAACGCCGCCAACGCCGCCACAAGGAAACTCCTTGCCGCCGCCATTGATGAGGTGGTGGGAGGTGGTGGCGGTGCTCACGGCTCACTTCCACTGCTGTTAGCTAATCAACGCAGGGATCCATCGGGATGATGGCTCTGATGGCGATATATACTAACGGCCGTGGATCGATCGGCTTTGGAGTTGTCAGCACGTGAGAGGGAGGGAACACTCTGGCATTGACCGGAGATCTCGTAGTGGAGGAGCAAATTGCGAGTACGAACTCAGATTGTTTAGTTGCCCCTCCTGCTCCAAGTTACAGCATTGTTCGAGATGCAGAATGGATTTGCTTGCGGTGCCGGCCAGATCGGTTTGCAACTTTCGCCCTGTTCGTTTGTTTGTTTCTGGCTGCTGCTGCTTTTTTGTGAGAGAAAAATACTATTGAATGGCTGGCTGGTTTAGCTGATAAGTTCAAACGAACAGGCTGTTTGCATTGATTCTAGTTTTTTACATACATACTACAGGTTTTTATATACTGAAATCAATGCGACCACATGGACGAACGAATGGCTCCCTGTCCTATGCAGAACACTGCATGGCAACCGCATGATCCGTCAGAAAGGCACAAAATTGCTGCGCAGTGCGATAATAAGCACATGAGATTATCGTAATACGAAAACTTTCTGCGAGCTCTGAACAACGGTCACCTGAACCAAAGGCATTCGTGTTTGCACGACTCCAAACTCTGCCATCAAAGAAAGAGCAAAACAAAGTTCAGCTGAGGTAGCTGTGGGACAGAGCCATTTCGTGCTTGACCAGCAACGGATGCCATGCCACTCGTTGTCGTTCCACCGACAAATATGTGCTCATCAGTATGCCGTTGGGGTGGGCCATGATTTGAGCACATACTTACCTGTATTCATAAACACTGGAGATAGAAATATAGACCACCAGCTCTTCCGCGAGAAGTTGTGCAAATAGGGAGAAAACACGATTTAGATAAGCTAATCTCACTCAGCCTCTGCATTTTAATAGAAATGGGACCGTGGAAAGAAGAGCAGCTAGAAAAAAAAAAATGCTCCGTTTGACTTTTAGCTTTAGCCTATTTTGTAGCCATACTAGGTAAATACCCGTGTGTTGCAACGGTAAACACAATATCATATCAGGAACAATATCATGCCCACTCGGCTTGTTAAGTTTCAGCATGGACATGTGTGCTTCCTTTTGTTAAATAGCTTGGGAGGTAACGTTTTGCTTACATTCATCAGCCTGAATTTTTACTTAGAAAAAATCAAAATTTCAGGTGCTATTATTTGTCCATGCCTTTTCTAATGTTTGTTCACCCCAGCAGCATTTGTACATACATGAAACCTAAAATCTAAGTGTTTTGGAGCCTCACATTTTCATATTACACAGCCAGGACACCGATAGCCAATAAACTTCAAGGAGGATTAAGAAAATGTTATCTAAACACACGTTCAAATCATAGAAATTTATTGCGTATAGGACACAGATATAACAAATGGCAAAAGGTTTCCATCCTGGCAACAGTAGATCACACAATAACCTATGAGCGCCGTTTCTTTGTATGATTGTGGCACTTCACCAGTTAAGAATACTAAGTCTGTCCCTTGGCACTCCTGGATGCGGCTCGTAGTTCTCAGCTTTTCTTCCACAATCTTTATGGGAAGAGAACCATCAACCACCTTCTTCAGAAACAAAATGAGTTTTCATTCAGATTCATTAACAGAAGCACATCGATGGTCTGGAGCACTATCAAAAACTCAAATATAAATAATCAGAAACAATTAGCTCCCTTCACCTTTAAAGTTTTATAAGACAATTGGGTGACATTTGTTTTTCTTAAAAGAAAAGGACAAAGGGCTGCAACTGAATATTCATATTTATAACAAACTGAGAGGGCAACAGTACATGACTAAACATAGCCATATCTTTGTGATTCGGCTGCACATGGCTTCAGCCTTTCATCTCAAAACAAATCAACTAAATTATACTGCAGCAATGCAACATTGTTTGCATATGTTATACCAGACCGAAAATCAATTACACAGCAAATCCGCCAACATAATGAGTTAGATTGACTCTGAGAAAAAGAGATTGTCTCCTGAAAGAGATGGTGTTCATCTATCTCATGAGGATCAAATTTCTAGTCCCAAGAAATGCTCATCACTAAAGAAGCACACAGAAGGCAAAAATGGGAAACATTGAAATAAATGCTTCATAGGATTGGAGATTATAGTTAACCATCAAGATTATTAACGGGATGCATATGTTCTACAAAAAAAGCTATAACATTCAGAGTAGAAAGGTAAGCTTACCAAAACTTGTTTAGGCTCATTAAATTAGTAGCAGCCAGACCTGCAAATAAAAATAGCAGAATATAGACAATCAGATAAGGAAATGTAGCTAGCTATATGTCAAAATCATGTTGAAGATACCTATTTCAGAATATAACTCCGAAAATTAATATGTATACTCAATCTTAAATTAGTACCAGCATTGGTAAAATAGCAGATTAGACTTTTTTTTTTCAAAGCAGGCGTAACAATTGGATTTATGAATTATGAGCAATATTTCCTAAATTACCAGTTTAGCATGGTAGGCTTATTTGATAACACGTACATAAATGTTAAGTGAACCGATCCTCTAGTCTGCCTGCGTGATCTTGGTTTGATGTAATATCAGAGTTTCATTTTGCTTGCAAATCAAATGACAAACAAAAATATGAAACTGACAATGAGAACGGCTAGCTTACTAACTCAGGCTGCTAGACACAAGATGAATTGACAGAGACAAACCTTGAGTGTACACAATCGACAATTCTGCATGTTGGAAGAAGAAACAATCAAGATTAGATTAGAGGTCAGTGCCGATGGCATAGGTAAAATTTGTGTCCTGTGTAGCCAAGGTAACACTTGTAATTCCCAGTCTAGCTCCAACCACAGGTTGCAATGGTTTAAGAGGCATTTCATCAAACACCCATGAGATCCTCACTCAGCAGTTGGAGCAAGAAATAAACTGAAACGTTCCGGAGACGGAGCCGGTCGTGGAGGCAGCAGTGTGTCCGGTGGCGTGAAGGTGGAGTCGCGGCGGCGGTGGAGGCCCAGCGGCCTCGAGGCAACCGCGCGAGGGAGGGGGGAGAGGAAGAGAACAGGTCGTCACACCTGCTGCTGGACGCGCCGCGGCCGCCCCTGGAGGTCTGCGCCTCGAGGTTGAACTGCCGGCGGCCGGCGACGTCCCGGGGCTGAACTGGCAGCAGCGGACGACGCCGAGGGAGACGACCGCGCGGGTGAGACGGCGAGGAGCGTTGGCTGAGGCGTGGGCGAGCAAGCACGAGTGGGGAACGCCGGGAGGCCTGCTATCGAACACCGCTCCGGGACGCCGCTGCGCGTCCGTCGCACCCTCCGCCTCCTGGGTACGCCGCCACTGCCGGGAGAGCTGGGGTCGTGCTTCTACGGTTGTGCGGGCGGGAGCGAAAGAGGCGGGCGTCGTGGCGGCGGTTCGACGCGCGAGGCAGGACGATTAGGAGGAAGCTGTCCCATGCGTCCGCTGTTGCTATTTTGGGGTGGCAGTTTTTCTTTTCGCGGTGCACGAGCGGGGCAGCGATTAGGAGCGGTCCCATTCTGTTTGGCGCTGACGATGTGATTTGGTTCCTTTTAGTGGTAGATAAGCAGCTGATATGATGTACGGAACAGGGATCCATATTATGGTTTACAGCTAACTCATCTGTTTTTTGAGTTCCTATTCCAATGCAGCTAACTACTAAACACCAGTGATCACGGAGTAGGAAGAGAGTTCGTTTGAGCTCGCTCCAAAGCCGGATAGCTGGTGCGAGAATCTCATCTCCCCAGCAAATGGAGCTGTTGGGCCATGCTCAGCTCAGTGCCCATAACAACAGGTTACAGGTGGCAGTTCCCCCTTGCTCACCGGCAAATATTTCTGTTTGGAGATCAATGTTGCCAAGAAAGCCGGTTCGTTCCGGATCCAAAGAAGCTCGATTTCACCCATCATCTGCGGCGTGGAATTCTAATTCTAATTTTACTGGGGCGATGGGAATCCGGGACCATGAACTGGACGCATTCTTTATTTAGTCAGGCACTCAGGTCTCTGATCGCGTCCACGGCTTATATAAGATGAGCAACATGTGGAATTGGCCGCCTCCTCTTGCAAGATCTCTCCTTGACTCGCGCAAACTACTATACTAATAATACTAGTACGTAGTAGTAGAGAGCGTAGATAAAGCACCAGTGATCTGTGTTCTGAATACGAGCATACGACAAGGGCAGAAAGTAGCCGTTGCCTTGGCAGTGCAGGAATGCAGGTAGCCGTTCCCAGCGATAGTTTGTTTATACATGGGTAATCGGCCCAAACATTGATTGTGTTTGTGCGGTTAGTCCTCCAACGTAACGATCACTAAACTTTTTTTTCGAAAGATCAACGATCACTAAACTGAACTGCATGGATAAACTACGAAGTAGATTAGTATTTGGATCACCGTTTGCATATATAGAACCTTACAACGGCCTGTATTTGATTATGTAGTTCTAGGGAGTATATTACTAGTCCTTACTTTTTTCAAAGCCGCTGCTTGAGGTACGTAGTAGCTAGAGCGGCATCATCAGTGTATGTAGCTGCATTTGCTCCGCCTGCAAGTTGCAAGCTAGTTGACCCCACGGCGAAGGCAGGGCCAGGGGCGCCTTGTTGGCCGGCATATATCCACATGCCAAGTTGCGCTAGACTAAACACTGTCATGATTCTGTCTTCGGAACAGCTTTGCTCATCACTCGTTAGTCGTTACTGAGGTGTATGCTGTATGCAGAAGAGCAGCTGTAGTACCAGGAGTGGAGAACTCCAGATTAGTGACCATTGTCTCTAGTCTCTGAAACTTTTAAAATGAGCAGGCATCTTGTACTGTTATATGGCCTTTACTTTGGAACCCCTGGTGAAAGGCTGAGTCAGGGGTGTTTGTCACTGGTGTGTGTGCCTTTCGTATGCGTGAAGCGGCAGCTAGTTCCTCTGTACTGTACGGCGATCGATCGGTGGCTGGTAGC
The DNA here is from genome assembly GCA_023333625.1 of Bothriochloa decipiens. NCBI lineage: Eukaryota > Viridiplantae > Streptophyta > Magnoliopsida > Poales > Poaceae > Bothriochloa > Bothriochloa decipiens. Next base: position 4,107,189 of record CM041641.1, read on the forward strand.
TTTGGATCGGTTTCACTAGGAGAATAAACAAATAGCGATGGCAAAATCCCCTCCTCTAGTTAGTGACGGCCGAGAATCAGGAGCTACTTTAGACCAAGCCAATGCCAATCTCGCTGAAACTAGAAACCAAGGAAAGATTACGAGCTGATTCAGCTTGAGCTATGAATTCTTGGCTAAACAAGAGAAATGAAATCTTTCCTGAGCAATGAAATGGCATCTTTCTAGTTTCTCTCAAACATCTGAAAAATGCACTATGCAAAAGAAGATTTTCCGTCACATTAAACTTGCCGTATATGCATATAGTACGAAATGTAGACAAACTTAAAAACTAATTGCATAGTTTGTTTTAATTTTACGAGATGAATCTTTTAAGTCTAAATAGTCAATATTTAGATAATAATTCATAAATACAAATAAAATACTACAATATGCTATAAGAATTGTGACGCCTCCCAGTTTTAAGAAGAAAGGCCGGTTTCAAATGCAAACATGCGGTAGACACGACGGCAGGCTGGATGGGAGTGAGCTTGTGCGATGTCACGAGGCATGGAGACCCCACGGCATGTTCCCCTGTACGGAGAAGACCCATTGTCCTAGCTGTGCAGTGCAGCTTGATCCATATGCCTTCAATTCAAGCCATGTTGCGGCGAGTAGGATCAGGTGGTCGGTCACATGAACGCCACGTCAGCTCTGGACGTTCAGATCCAGTGTTCAGCATTTCTTGGGACCGGCTGACAACACATATAGCCGTGTCTAACCCCAAGTTGTCCAACCACCCTTGTCCGGCTACAGATGAGGATTCCTAATACAAAATTGTATTGTATATTTGAAGAGCTCGGTTTCAGAAACACAACAAATGTGCTCCCAACTTTTAGCCGGTTGGAAAACTCACTGATTTCCCATTTGACTTTTAACTATCGGAGATGCTCTAACGTCGCGCAGCCCATGTTTTGCGGCTCCTTACCTTGGTTCACTCCAGTAAGTTGGACTAAGGTTAAAATTACCTAGATAATCAATCAACCCAAAAATAATTTAATGAAAACTCATTTAAATCAGTCATAGGGTCATTTAAAATTATGCTGCCCACGTCAGAGAAAATAAATACTAGCCTGTCTTAAATTATAGTTCGTTTGACTTTTTTATCTCAAGTTTGACCATCTCGTCTTATTTAAAAATTTATTTAAAATATTATTTCTTTTATAGTGGCTTGCTTTATTAATAAAAGATATTCGAGAATGACCAAAATTTGACTAGTTTTGCTTAAATTTTTTAAATAAGACGAGTGGTCAAACTTAAAGTCAAAAAAGTCAAACGAACTATAATTTAAGACGGAGGGAGTACCTTATAAATTCAGTTAAAGTCGTACTATTGTAAATTTAGTAGAAAAACATACCGATATTCATGATATCAAATCAATACAATTAAATTTACCGTGCAATATAGTTTCATGTATCTAGCTTGTGTAATAAACATCGACATTTTTCTCTACGAATTCATTCTTAATTTAACTCTGACTAAACTGGTAAACGTCGACATTTTTCAGGAAGTGGTCAACCGAATAGTAGAATTAGCCTACGCTCTGCTTCAGTCAGCAGCACTTCCATGTTCCTCAGCCTAGGCGCTTTTTAATCGAAAACCAAAAACCGACCTGACCCGAACCAAACCAAGCCGAAATCTCGGTTTAGCGGCGTGGTGGGGGCCGGCGTGCCAGTGCCACCGAGCGGCGTCACGGCGAGCGACGGGGTGCAGCAGTGTGTGCGACCTCCTGGCGGCGCGGCCAAGCCACGCTTGCGAGGAACATGGAAGTGCCGCCGATGAGACCGAAGGCAAGCCACCGATGAGACCGAAGCCAAAATCGTTTCTTCTCCCAACCGATCGGTTCCACCCCCTGTCCAAACCGAAATTTTCTGAAACCGAACGGCCCACACGTTGCGGTTCGGCCTGGCCCAAAGGGAAGCCCAAAGTTACGGCCCACCAAGAGAGCAACATTAAGCCTCGGTCTCCACCCCGTCGCCCAAACCCTAGCGGCCGCAGTCGGCCAGTCGCGCGTGCTCTCCGCCGCCCGCCAGCCGCCCCCACGCCCATCGCCGCTCGTCGGCCTCCCGCACGCCAGCAGTCACGCATCACCAAACCCGTTCTTTTTCTGCTGATTGGGGGCCGCGTAGGACGGTACCAAGGAAGGCGGCGCCATGAGGTTGGAGAAGTGCTGGTTCTGCTCCTCCACCATCTACCCCGGCCATGGAATCCAGTTCGTCCGCAACGATGCCAAGGTGCTTCTCTTCTTCCTTTTTCCTCGTAGGTTTCCTTGATTGATTGACACAATGAGCGAGCCCTGGGTTTCATTTAGTTCTTGGAATTCAGTTACTTTGTGCAACTAAATATAATTGTTTGATTTGTTTGGTGGTGTCATGGGACCATTACTGAATCCAAACTGTTAGCTGCTTGTGTTGAATCAATTTCTTGCCTGGGTTTTATCTGGGGCGCTTCTGTTGCCCAATCACATATTTTAGTTTCTAGCTCAGGAGTTGGATGGACCATGCCCCTGACTTTGTATCTGGTGTTGTCTGGAGGTACATCCGGCACTAAAAGTTAATGGAAACATGGTTCCTATAAAAATCTTAGGGTTTTTCTTTGACTGGTGAGTTTGTGTGAGCTATAAGTTGTTACTTGATAGTTTAAATATATAAATAATGGATGTTGTGTCTTCCTGTCAAGAACTGGCTCTTTAGCATTTCCTTGTCTGCTGTAGAACTGCTAAGCAACTTAGAGAACCGTTTGCCCTTTTCTTTTTGCAGTTCATTTTGTTATGAAGCTAACCTTATGTTAACTGATAATGGTGATCATCTTGTTTGCGCGGAAAATTAGGCAAATGTTACCTGTGTCCCTCTTCAGGGAATTGGCACTGTCACCTGCTTAGATGTTTTAGTAGAAAAAAACATTAACGTCGCTATTTATATGTAAATGTAAATCACATGGCATGCCATTGCTTAATGCAAAGAATTGCCCTGTTGTAAGGGATGAACATGGCATAAAAGATGTTAGAACCAAAATCTGGTCTTCACTTGAGGAACATGACCTAATTATTTGCCTTAGAAGCTGCAGCATGCATGCATGGTAACCACAGCTTTGATTGGTGGTTGTAGCTGCTCCCTCCACTTCATTTATAAAGGGACCTGCCATTAAGTTCAACAGATTGTAGCAGCAGCATATGTGCATTAAACTCAGGCTTGTGCCCATTAAGCTGAACTTTGTAATCTTCAACAAACAATTAGCCTCAACAGATTATCTTTTGTTAGTGTGAAAATGATATAAATTGATTCACGTTTGTACGTATTTTCTTATGGATATAATTTCGTTTCTGCAAGCACTGCAATATAAGAAATCATATCTAGTTTTCGAGACCTTGTCTCAAAGTCTATTAATGCCTTAAAGTTTAGCAATGTAGGAACTACCATAACTCCTTAGTTACCTGCTTTGTTTGTGAGACAGTTCAGCGTAAGAGATCTTTGCTCTTTGTCGAATGGGGTTTTCCCTACCTGTTGTTGTTTCTTGCTGAACAAAGTTAAGTCAGTGGATTTGAGACTGTATATTGATAAAAAGAGCACTAGACTGTATTTTTCTCTGTTTAATTTCAGATTTAGAATCTACTAGTAGATAAGGAATTATGTGATAATGTTACAATAACTCAATGTTCTGTGGACTAGGTAACTTAATTTTACTTTAAAGAAAGCAAACTATTCCAGCTTGTATAATTCTGTTTTCCATATCATTTCGCATATAATTTCTGTTTGTCATTTATGTGTTATCCTGGAGGTTATTCAATAATGCTTATTCATACTGCTTCTGAGTCCCATAAATATTATTTATTGTATTCTGTGAAAAGTGGCTTTCTTGATGACTTCAAACAAAATATTAAATACCGCATTAGTACTGCAAAAGAAGAACATGTAGGCTTGCTTGTTAGATCTTTGTAATGTATATTTCTTACGAGCGTCTGGTGTTTTCCAAGGAACGACATTGGTATTTTGGTAGTTGTAATTTTATGGGCCCAGAACGTAAAGTTGGATTTTTTATCTTCTGGCTGTATTTAAGTGAAATTGCATTGTTTATACTTATAATATTCTTCATTAGCTGTGTTCAAATTTGACGGGTTGGTGATGATTATCCTTATTAAGATCTTCAGGGGTTCTATTTTCCTTTTGGATTAAAATTAAAAGCTAGAATATGGTGTTGTAATTTTTTTGACTGATATGTTATGTCTGCCCCCCATGCATTATGATTTTAATTTTAATGTTGAAATTTATCTGTTTTTCTTCATATATTTCTAGACTGTTAAAGTGTTTATATGGTGAAAAGTTTTGCATGAATATTTAAGAACAAAATAAGGCAATGCATAACTGTTTCTTGCTTTAAAAGTAAATTTTGTAGTTTCTGTTTTGTATTTTGTTGGTACCTTGTAGGAGTAATGGGATGTTTCTTCTTGCTAGATCTTCCGCTTTTGCCGGTCAAAGTGTCATAAAAATTTTAAGATGAAGAGAAATCCTCGTAAGGTCAAGTGGACAAAAGCATATAGGCAATTGCATGGCAAGGACATGACCCAGGTTAGTAACCACTTTTGTTGTTTCTGATATTTTGTAATGATCGGAGTTCATATTTCTTTCTGTTCGAACCATAAATGATATTTTTTGAAATTTACCAGGATTCAACCTTTGAGTTTGAGAGGAAGAGGAACAGGCCTGAGCGCTATGACCGCAATTTGACGGAGCAAACTCTGAAGGCTATCCCAGTTATTATGAAGACTAGGCATGAGCGCCTGCGGAAGCACATTACAGACAGGTTCGTTCTTGTACTCAATTTGGTTTCTGTTTGATTTTGTAAAGATTCTCATGTCTAATAACATGGAGTACATCTTTTGATAGACAAAAACCTGGTAAGCGCAAGGAGAAGGAGAAAGATTCTAAGGAGATCGATCAGGACATCGACTTGCTTCCGAAGAAGGTTATTAGCAACGAGCCTGCAGCTGAGAAAACAAAGATCAAGGTCAAAGTTGTTCAGCAGAAGACAGAAGATTATGCTATGGAAGAGTAGTGCGTGGCATTGTGTCGCCTGTGTTCTTGTCCGATGCAGATCTTTTTGTATTTACCTACTATTATGAAGTTGATGAAAGATGTTTAGACAATGTTTGCATGGAGTGAGTATCAGCAAGTTTTCCGTGTGGTTCCTAAAACCCACACTGGAGTTGGTATGTGAGATAAATTTTGATAGCAGTCTTCTGTCTTCCAGCTCAGTCTAAACTCTGTAACTGTGCCTGCTTATGACGTTCCCTCCTACTTAACTGTCTTCTTGATCCCAAGCTTTTGCTCTTTGATAGCGACGCTTGATGTCGACTCTTTCCATGTAGCCGTGGACGCCTAGAGCAATGAGAACACCACTGAATGAATAACTGGCATATTGCCTAGAGCAATGAGAACACCACTGAATGAATAACTGGCATATTG
>CM041641.1:4112696-4157369 GCA_023333625.1 Bothriochloa decipiens
TTGCCTAGAGCAATGAGAACACCACTGAATGAATAACTGGCATATTGTAGCGGCACCTCCGCCAATCATACGTCTGTCCAGGTCAAGGGAGGGGTCAGTGCAAGGTTCAAAAAAGAAAGGAGTTATGATCCAATGCTGTTCTTCGGCTAGTCTGATCCATCTGCCCCTCTCTGCTCGTGTCGTCTTGCACTCGATTCTCCGCCTTGCGCCGCTGCTGACATGGTCCCTGATGGCATAGGGAAACTCTACGTATGCCCGTAAAAACTGCTTCCTGATGTTGTCTTGTCAGATACCAGACAACATGGAAGGCAATGAGCCTGAAGAAGACATCAACCTCATCTATGCTGAAAAAGTGTTACCCGTCGTTGAAGAATATCCAGCAAATGAACGCCAAAAAATACCCTGTCCTCTATAGGACTGAATGCCTGATGGGCAGGCAGGGTTCATCGCCCAAATCCAGCAATTTTTCATAATGCCTCAAAGGCAGATGTATCAGCATCTGAATTAGCTTGGCGTGTGACTTCGCTGTCTTGTTCTGATTCCTTCCTTTGCATGTACTCCGTATGTGCCTATATGTGGGCGTGCATCCTCTGTGGCAAGGACAGAAGATTTGACGTCCATTGTTTTCTGATGATGATGATTTTGGTGATTTTATTAACCCAAATCTTTGTCATGCTATCTGCGGCGAATCCTTAGAAAAAGCCATTCTCAGGCTGGGCCTGGCTAAGATTCCGACACCGCACAACGGGCCACAGCCCAACTTGAAGCCCACGCCTATGCGGCCCAACCGCGACGCACACTTGCCCTCTGTCTTCCAGCTCGGTCTAAACTCTGTTGCAGCTTCTTCCCACCCGCGCTCTGGTGTCTGGTTGAACGGAAGTTCGAAAGACATCGCCGAAGATGTCGTCGATGGCCACGAAGCTCGTCAACACCGCCGAGGTCGCCTCGTCGGACGCGCAAACCTTAGTCGCGGTAATCCCCTCCGCCACTCACCTCTCTTTCCGTTTTCCCCGCGCGGCCCGCAAAACCCTAACCCTCCGTCGATTCCCCGCAGGACATGCGGAAGGCAATCAACACCATGAAGTCGCTCGCCGTGGACTTCGAGAGGGATGGAAAGTCCGACAAGGCAAGCGAACGCGAGTGTTCAACCCCCGTCCGACCTCGCCTCTAAACCCCTGAACACCAACCCCCAATGGCACGGGCATTTTTTCATTTCAGGTGAAGAAGCTTGAGGAGATGGTTCTGGAGATGGTGGCTTCGTACGAGGACTGCGCGGCCATGGCCCAGGCGATTAAGGCCGTGCCTGGAGTGTATCAGCCGTCTGACCAGGTGGGGGTTGCTGCCTGCCGTCCGGATTGAAGCAATTTAGGGCGTTTGATTTGGAGTAATTATTATGTCTGAGTTTTCTTGGCCTTGTTGTTTTTGGTTCGCTCTCCACTCGAAGCCAACGGATTTCAAAACACTGATCGAGGAGGAGGTTAGCAAGATTAAGGGAGGGTCATCAGCATCACACCAGAACCACCCACTCTTTCGGCAGTTCAGGGAGTCTGTCTGGGTATGTGTTACAGAGTAGCATGCTCATGGTCATGTGATGATCTTTCAGGATTATGCATTGTACATGTGCTCCCTGCATTAGCTAGTTGCTCACATATGATTACAATAGATAGAATGTTAACTTGGGAACAGAAATGATATGTTTGTGTAATTCTGCAATATTTCTTATCTTTTGATGTCTTGTGTTTTTTTTCCCCCTGCAGAATGTTCACCATGCTGGTCAGCCTATGCCTGGTGAGGAAGAGGAGGACATTGTCATGACTAGCACTCAGATCAGCATCTTAAATGTCTCATGCCCATTAACTGGAAGGCCTGTGGTTGAATTGATAGATCCAGTTCGCTGGTATGAGTATAATTCCGTTCTGTACTTCTGTATCTCTTTGAATATTCTTAGTGGGCTTTTCTAACTCAATAACGACAATAAGTGAATGTTGAGTGGAACACCATTCACCCTGGTAAAATTGACGGAACTTTTTAAGCCCTGTCGTGCTAAAAGAGAATGATCATTCACAAAATCATTTTCAATTGAGAAAGACGGAGTAAAAATTGTAGGCACAAGCAACATGTTTCAACAGCACTTTGAATTATCGAGTACTATATTTGGTCCTGTATCCTTTCAGTGACTTGCTGAAATCGGATTTTCCTTGCCTCATTTGATATGGCATTCATGTCAATAGAATGATTTGTTCTCAGCTCCCTGTCTCCCGGATGGAGCTACTAGTTTGCCATTGTCAATAGTGTAACAGTTCTACACCAGATATCTGGTGCTACTTGTACAACCCTTTCTGGCAATCTAACTTTACTTTGAGACAGCCCAAAACTAATAATTTTCTTCTGTCACCATAGTTTACTTTGATACAACCCTGTGCCATTTTGGCTGATAAATCCCCAGTTTGTTATCCTCCATGTACTTTGTTTCTTTAGTACAGATCTGACTGACAATTAATCCAATGTTTTTTTCTTTTATGTCATACAAGATCATATAAGTTTTTATATGAATATAATAGGGCAATTTTCTGTCACAAAAGCTACGCATAATGTAATTTTTTGATAAGCGCTTGCCATAATGAAATGAAATATGGCTTGGAGAGATAGGCAGATAGAATAACATTTATTGTAGTACTGAATAGAGGGGATTGCTAGTTACTACTTGTCTATCCCCAAATTATTCTTCACTTTAGCTTTTTCCTAAATAATTCAAAAGTATCTAACTTTGACCAAGTTTTAAAAAACATTAACATCTGCAACATCAAATAGTTTCATTAAATCCTCTATTTAATATGTCTTGATAATGCATTTTGAATTTGTAAATGGCATACTATATTTTTCTAAAATTTGAATCAAAGTTATAGAAGTATAATTTGAAACGGGGGTAGTACTTAGGCTTTTAAAATGTTATATGTTCAGTATACATGTAGATATAATTCATTTCGCTGACTAACTGATGATAATTTCCTATGCAGTGTGGATTGCAAGCACATATATGAAAAGGGCGCAATAATGCAATATATAAGCACCCGAAAACCACCAGTGTGCCCTATTGCAGGTATATCATTGCTCCTTGTCCTTTCCTTGGTTCTTCATTTTCATGAGGTGCTCACTTTGTTTTTTTGTTCATCAATCAGGCTGTCCTAGAGTCCTAGAAAGAGGGAAGGTTATCTGCGATCCCCTCCTTCGTATTGAAATTGAAGAGCTGCGTTCATCAGAGACCGGTGCTCCAAATGCTACAAATATAGACGACTTGACTGATCTACTAGACGATGACGAGGAGTGAGGAAGGCCTGCTAAAAGGATGGTGGCAGCTGTTATTGTTTAGGAGGATATGGTTTAGTATGTTCTGGATGTTGGACTCTGTAGGAGGATGGGTTTTAGGGAATCAGGATGGGCTCGTCTTGTTGGGTTATGCATCTGATGACTTTGATACGTTCCATGGAAAATGTGACTTTTTTAGGTGAAGTAACCTAACATTGGAGTAATGGAGTAGTACAATGTGGTTGCTTCTATCACATGATTATGTTATGTAGTGTGTAGTGACACATCTCGCTCGAAATTTCAGGTATTTAGAGGAAAAAAGAAACAGAAACACCACGGAGGTCAAGGTTCGCTGCAACTCGCCTGGACTGGACGTACTGGGTCAAGGAACGTAAAGAGGCGGTGTCGCGACGGCAACTCTCGTGAGAGAAGTGGTGTGGCGGGGAAGTACGGCGTGCTTTCAGAGCGGCGGTGGACCTCGGGCGCACGGTCGGGGGCGGACGACCAAAGTCCAAGAAGTTGACACGGACGCAGACATCTAAGCGGATATGCAAGTAGTGCAGAATCAGCACAATCTGTCGAGAACGACGACCCGATCTGCGAGGAACTTCACAGCTTGCAAGTGCAATAACGCGCTCGCTGCGGACAGATCACCGACCTGAACTGAACGTCTATCTCACGGGGATGGGAACTTGAGGTTCACCCTGGACGACATATTCCAATTTTTACAACCATATTTTATCTCCTTGCATTTTTTACGCTATTTTATTGTCTCTACTTTTTTTTTAGCATTCTTATCGGCAAAGCCGTGGTTTTGCTACCGCTCTCGCTATATAGGAGAATAATAACTCAAAGAGAGGTGGCAGACAAGCTTAACTGCAATATGGGAGAATTTCCTCTGAAATATTTGGGTGTGATGTTGGACAGATATTACATGAGTTCTACAGATTTTGATTATGTCTACCTATTTGGCAAAGTTGCCTACTGTCATATGGGGGTAAGATAATACTGACTGAGTCTTGTCTTAACTCTATACCGAATTATGTCATGAGAATTTTCTATTTGAGAGGTGAAGCCCACCAAAAAATAGAGACAGCAAGTCTAACTTCTTTTGACATGAGCCAGGGCAGAAAAAAAAATATCATATGATGAGATGAGAGGTGCTAGCCACCTCCAAGAAGTATGGAGGGCTAGGATTTACTGATACCAAATGGATTTATAAATTGGAGAGAGGAGATAGCAACCCATGCTGTAACCTGCTCAGAAAGAAGTATATGGGAGAAAAAGGATTTTACAACTCTAAACAAAGGGGATCATAATTTTGGAGTGGTTTACATGAAATAAAACAGTGGTGCGAGAGAGGTTTAATCTACATTGTGAAGAATGGGAAAAAAGCAAGGTTCTGAAAAGATGTGTGGCTGGAACAGTGCCCACTAAAGCATATTTTCAGTAATCTCTTTGAGATTTGTAATGAACAAAACAAGACTGTCTTATGAGATTTGTAAAAATAAGGAAATAAACCTATCTTTCAGGAGATCTTTTGAAAACTCAGAAATGAGAGAATGACAAGCTTTGAGCGAAAAACTACAGGATGAGCAGCTAACTTCAGAATCAGACACAGTCATTTGGGGATTGGACAAGAAAGGAGAGTTCACAACTGCATCACTTTACCAAGAGCTTAAATTACCAGGAATGATAAATACAGAGATTATGGCAATCTGGCAAGCCAAAATGCCTAAAAGATGTACCCAGTGCCATAGGCTCCCGCACTGCGGGGTCTGGAGAAGGAAAAATAGCCAGTAGCCATCCCTGCACAAATATGCAGAGACTGGGGTTTGAACCCTGGACCTCTTGGTCATAGACGGTAAACCTCTACCGCTTGCACCAGGGCCGCCCTTCAGACTGCTTATGAAAATTCCTATGAAAATCCATATACTCAGACTGCTTACCAACAGCAGAACAACTGGTAAAGAGAGCATGGCTAGAGGAAGAGAAGTGTAAAGTATGTGATATGACAGAATCGGCTCATCACATCTTCTTTGAGTGCTATTTGGTAAATTTTTGCTGGTGGTCATTTAGAGAAGCACTACAATGGCCTATCACACCAACTAGTCTAGAACAATTCCTAATTTTCAGTCAAGGTAAAAGCCTGGCACCAAAACCTTTGATGATATACATCTTAGCCTGCATCCGTTGGAGCCTATGGCTCATTAGGAATGAGTATATGTTTCAGAACAGTGATTTCAGGACCTAACAATGTTCTACATCGATCATTGGTTTTTATACAGAAATAGAGTGTCCTGCTAAAAGAAAAGGAAAGAGAATGGATGCTGAAGAAGATGGAGCAAAGTTTCAAGACTTTTGACGCCAAACATCCAAGGCTAATGGTGTAGCCCATAGCGAGTCGAGTGCATCTCCGACAAAACGTTCATATATAGTGCTGTTAAACAGTAGTGTTATGTTTGCTGCCCAGTAGCTTATATCGTTCTTATCGGTGGGAGGAGAAACCTGTATCTTTTGCTTTTCGTATATGAAGACACTTTGCTTGTAAAGCTGGTATCCCCGGCAACCAATTTATGGTTTCTATAAAGCAGGATCAATCGGTCTTTGGTCCCAAAAAAATAGGAGAATAATAACTCCAAAGTGCAACCTATGAACTGCACTTCTTCTAACAAGATAGCAAAGTGCTGACACGTAAATGACAAACGCACAGGCAGAACGCTAACAGGCAGCACAACTATCCTCTCAGTTTCAGGTCATTCCCACCGCTGTTAATCCGTTGGCAGCATATAGCCTACTCTGATCGACATGCCAACTTGACTGCAAAAAAGATATGGGGGGCAGAGGCGTCAAGTAGCCCCGGGCAAATTTGTTCTCATAATACTTTATAGTCTAGAACTACGCCAATGAAAACAAACCCTCTATAAATGGGTTTGTCATAGCATACGGCTTATAAACATAAGAGGCGAGTTGTAAGCAGCAACAAATGCTGATAACATGGAGCACTCACAGTTGTCATACAAAGTGCTCTAACAACTACAAGATACAAGTTTGATCAGCATCCTCCATCCATCCCATCTTCATGACACCAAATCATCAACCACCTGAGACTGTCGACACTACGCAACACAGCCTGCAAAAATACAACACAACAATAAGTGCATGTGCACAAGAATAGTCAACTTATATGCTTTGAATGTCACTAACATGAAGACAAAAGTGGCATTCACATATAAATATTCACCTCCAGCACAGTTCACTAACAGATCAGATCATCATATCCACCGTTGAAACATCAATCACCCTACCAACAACAGGCCTCTGCTCATGAACCTGCAGGGTTTTATAGTTAAAGGAAGTTTACTCTAGAATGACATCAAGGTTGCTGGGTGTAGAACACTCACAGTGGCACAACTATTACCCAGCGATTTCGGCACTTGTTGCTTCAAAGACGGGAATTGGGATGGATAGTTGGTATCACCAGAGTCCTTTTCTTTGATTGCCGGAACCTTCTCGGTCAAAGATATGCCAAATATTTTGCAACTATTTTTGCTAACTTCCCTGTTGCCTGATCCATCCTTTCCAGTAGCAACAGTGGGGTGAAATTTTTCAATGGTCACATCTCTATTTCCTGTTCCTCCAGAAAGATGATAATCCTGGAGCCTCATCGTTTGCTCAGTTCTTCCAATACCTCCAGCATGGCCAAACATTGCACGTCTATCCTCGTTCTTATCCATGTGACAATGCCCAAATTCAAATGGGGACATCTTCGGATTACCTTGTTGGAACATTAGGACAGATGATGGAGATGAGGATTGAGATGGAATAGCAGGTGCTTGTGGCCCAAGAAAAGCACATCCATGAAGCTGTGCATGCCACTTATTTGCTTGAGTAGGCACATGAGAACCATCTTGCTGATGAAAGCCACTATTTCTCAAACTTGCATCAACTAGAGTTCCTCGGTAGGGATGAAATACTTCTTGACCTTGCAAGACCTTTTGGAATCTTGCAGACTCCCCAAAGCCTGAGCGATGGTAGGAAAACCTTGGGTTTCCTAGTGGTGTTCTCACACCAATTCTCGGAACCCCTGGGATACTGTTGCTCATATCATTGGAGCAACTTCGCTCATCAATGTACTGCATGTTCCTTGCTTCACATGGTTGAGAAGTTGGAACAGCAGCATTGTCATGAGTTCTATAACCCAATAATTCTTGACCTTGCAAGACCTTGTGGAATTGGGCAGATTCCGCAAAATCAGGACGACCACTTCCATCTAACAAAATGAAAATATTGTTACCCATGAAGATAACAACACAATCATTAAGTGAACAGTTATTTTGTGGTGTTGTTGGGGGGGGGGGGGGGGGGGGTGGGGGCAGACATACTTGGAACTAGGTAGTCAGGGTTAACATGGGGAAGACATGATTTCAGTCTCTTTGCATTTGGTGCAGACATATGGGAACCTGAAACTGAACTAGTCAGCTCAATCTCCCAAGGAGAAATCCTGTTTTGTCGATGAAAATCTACATCATCATCCCATCGGACCTGCAAAAATGAATCACTGTTTAATATAAAAATTATATAACCACCAAGAGCATTAAGATTGCAACAATTTAGACCTGGCTAACTAAGTCAAGAGAGAGTATTATGTGCCCACACAATGTGCACTCAGGGTAACAAGAAACCAAAATGAAATAAATGTATTTATGTCATGAAATAGTTGCCCGTCCAAATAGACACCTCTTCAAGATGCCTCTACAAATAGACAACTCTTCATGAGTGATCTCATAAAGTTTAGAGTAGGCACTAGTAATTGTATAATATGGTTACCATAGCCACCAAAGGGTATGTCCTTTGGCACAGAAAGTGGAAATGGTTGACTTATCCTATCGGGACAAGACACCCTTTTTCACCAAACTGCTTCACCATGTATTTATTTTCATGATCATACAATGCAAAATACAAGTTCTAATATTTTTGTATTCCATTTACATTTCATACTTTAATGATTTACTTAGTAGTGCCCAGATCAAGGAAACCAGGCTGGCACAAGGCAGGCCTCTTTTTAGATAAAGACACAACATGCCTCAAAACTGATGCTCCTCATCAAAGAATGTGGTCTGGAGAACAACTTGCATAACAAAATAGTGTCATTACGATCAACCATCTACATGAAACAGAGAGCACAGGATGCATAGCGGGCTGTCAATTGCAATCCCCAACATTCGTTGTGCATGGTATTACTGGATAGATGTGCCAGATTGCTTATTGGCTTCTTAGTTATTAGCAAGCAAATACTGCCACTAGGTGGCAAAGGAAACCACACAACGCAAATGCCTAGTGTCATGTATAAAGATACAGGTTATATTCTATATGTATCTGTAAGAGAGAAGAACTGGAGAGAATAGCTCAACTTCCATTACTTTCAGACAGAGGTACATATACATGAACCGGAGCTTAGCCAACCAGTGTGACTAACAGCCGATCCAATAATCTAGGCATCATGGGAACATTGAGGCCGTTGGCCCATTCAGTTGCAACAAATAGAAACGAACTCTGAAGAATCTATCCCAGGCTATGTTGCTGACAGTATGTAACACAGTTATTTTCATATGTAACTAAAATTTGCCACCTGAAACGTTATACAGAAAACAAAGCATAAAACTGAAAAGGCAACATACCATCAAACATTTCCACTTCGAACCACGCCACATGGGGTCAGCATCACCAATTCCTGCTATGATCCCTGTGCATCTGCATAATACTCTCATGTGTCAACCATAATAAATCCATGTAAGATTAGAAGAACTTTTAGAGAACACCAACCTTCTTTCAGAAGCATCATCACTCTCATATCTCATTTTGAACCTCAAACCAGCAGAAAATTGGTGACTGAAGCTCTTCATAAACTTCGAATATGGTATAATGAATTCAGATTGGCTTAATCTGTAAGGTTTCTTGGAAAGCAGTAATTGCCATCAGGGTCATAATTGTTTTAGTAGATAAAGAGGTAATGCTTGCAGCAAAGGTCATGTATATTTCTATTTTTTAGAGAATATTCACACTTCCTAATTTACCACATCGCAGTCCAAGAAGGTAAAAATGCAAACCGAGATACACAAGAACCAAAGGTCACTCACTACTTGTGTACTTGTCAGAATATCTAAAAAAAGATTTGTGGAGAGTAGATTTTTTATTGAAAGGGTCAAATGCAAGTGGCAATATCAATTCAAAGAGTAATAATATCACTAGATGTTGAATTCCAGTTGGAGTCCTAAATTACTAGGTAAATTATGTCATGGTAAATGTGTAGCAGATGCAATGATACTTGCTGTGCTACATGAAACAGCTCAGGAAATGCTATGACACATGATTACAAATCCTCGTCAACCAGCAATGAATAGTTATGGCATTGTAGCTAAAAAGCAAATTTTAGTTCATATCTTCTCAAAGATCATCAACATGAACATGAAAAGCATTAAAGAGAAACAGCTATATTCATCATCACCTGGGGTTGTAGAAGATGTGGAACACACTTTTTGTGGCCACAGCATGCGCAACGTTAGCTAGTGAACCAAGATTTGAACACTGATTATAAAGAGCTGGAAAAGCAGATCCATTTTTAAGCTGAGCTGCACGGCGCACTCCAAGCCTTAGCTCCCCATCATCACCCCTGAAAATTATGAGGAATCCTCAGAAAGGACCAACACCAACATGTGATAATTATCTCCATGTTCGCTGTGGCCTACCTCAAAAATAGTACTGCATCCCCAGAGACAAGCTTCTTCTTGTTGATAAATGCACTCCATCCAGTGGTTAAAAGGTGCCTGCGGGGCTGGCCTGCATCACATTCAGATGCAGATTCATCAGAGGTCAAGGACCACACACATGACATAACTTCTCATGTTTGTCCTTCACATTCCTTAAAACGGGACCATAACTTCCGAACAAAAATCAGATGATTTTCATGAGCATGGTAAATTTTAAGTACAACTGCAATAACTAACCAATGGCATCAGAAATACTGAGCATGAAGTAGCAATGCAGAGTGCACGAAACATTGGCATAGTTTTGTACACCTCTCTCAATATATAATCATTATCAGTTGTGATCGTATAATGGTAACATATATAGCAAAAGAATGACTGAACAATGACTTCAAATGCTGGTCTTAAGTAAGCAGAGATGAACACTGGTGCTCAATCCAAACAATAAATGCAAGTCCTGTAGAAAACGCTAATAAATACCGACTGAAGTGCAACCTTTGAACATCAATCACTGATACTGAATGATTCAGGGTCAACAAGGACAGAAGCCTGCTGAAGAATACTGTAGGTATATGTGCACGGCTCATATCTCAGTATGTGTTCATGTACCTCGATAAATGTGGCGGAACCGCCACTCTGTTCCGTGCAAATCCTTGGCGACAAGCTCCTGCGACGGCCGCTGCTGGCTGTAGTCCTGCACGCCCCAAGAAGATGATAATTCAGAATCGCAGCTGAGAGCACAAAACCGGGCACCCAAAAGATCGAAGCTTTCCAAGCCAGCGCAAGCGAACCAGAGGCGGGAAGCAGTCCTCGGCGGCGCGGCGCGGCACGGAGAAGCCGCCGTGCGTGCTGGTGTCGGAGGCCGTGAGCGTCTTGCAGAACATGTGCGGCATCCGCGAGAACCGCTGCTTCACGGTCTCTCCGTCGTCGCCGTCCCCGGCGATCCCGTCCTCCGACCCTCCGCGCAGCCGCCTCGCGACATCCTGCACGACGCGCCGGAAGCAAGCGCCGCCCAAGAAACACAAATCAGCGAAAAAAAATCCCGTCCTAATAGAAGAAACCAAACCGAATCCAATGCCGCTGGAGCTCTGTAACTTGCCGTACCTCGTTCTCGGCGACGAGCGCGAGCTGGGCGTACACCTCGTCCGTGGACGCGTCCGCCTGCAACAACGACCACAAGAGCACAAGTCAATGGAAGCCGCACACCGGCACGGGCAACGCACACACGCAGACACACACATTGAGGAGGTTGCGGGAGCAGGAACCGGCGCACGCACATGGAGAGTGAGGTCGACGACGCGGCAGAAGACGTGGGGCGGCAAGGAGCCGGGCGCCGGCGCGGTTCCGCCGGCGGCGTCGCCGAGGTGCTCCAGGTGTCCCTGCGGGAGGTACACGACGACGCTCCCTTTCCGCGGCAGCGGCGCGACGGGGCCGGCGCAGGCGTGCCAGAGCTCGAGGCACACCGCGGCGCCCGGCGGCCTCGGCTGGGTCGGCGGCGGGGGTGGGGGCGTGGCCGTGGCGGCGGAGCTGGTCCGGCTCTGCTGGGAGCAGGCGGCGTTGCCGGAGCTGGGCTCCGCCTCCTCCTCGTCCTCCTCCACGGTGTCGTTGAGGTCGATCCCCGCCATGGCTGCTGCTGCAGGCGGGCGCGGAGCACGAGAAGGGGAGCGAGCGGGAAGGCGCGCGGAGGCAGGGGAGCTAGCAAGTGATTAATGAGGAGGGTGGAGGGCGAAGAAAGAACAGGAACCACCAGGGAGAAGGAGAGGGGGAGGGGGTTAGCAGGGAGGCAGCATCGGAGAGGCGGGCGGTGTGGTGGGGTGACACATCGTGGTAATGGCCATGAATGTGGGGGTTATGGAGGCCGAGGCTATAGGCAGCTACTACCTAGCTACCTCTCCTACTCCTCCCCATGGCACACCTATCCAGCTACTGGCGGTAGAGGAGGAGAGGGAGACGAGGACAGAGCGGGCGGGCGTTCCGTGGCTGTCGCTGTAGCTGGGAGCCAGCCACCCGGCAGCGGCAGCGGCAGCGGCAGCGGCAGCGGCAGCGGCAGCCCGAAAGGACGCAGGGTGCGTGAAGTGGACGCCCGTGCCCGTGCCCGTGCCCGTGCCAGTACGACGAGTAGAAATCAACACTTGTTCGAGTACCCTTCTCCACTGCCGCGCTGCGTTATGGCTTGGTGGCGACCGTGGAGGAGAGTGGTGGTGGTCACTGGTCAGCTGCCGGGCCTGCCGCTGGGCACTGCATGCAGCTGTTAAAATAAAAGAGACGGGGCCGGGAAGGGTGGGTGAAAAAAGAGAGCGGACGATGGCTGGCGCAGCGCAGGCGGGGTGGCAGAGCAGAGAGACGGATAGGATAGATAGAATAGAATAGATGCGGACAGAGAGTGGAGTGTAGCATCACCATACGTATACGCAGCAGGTAGAGTATGGTATCGTAGACTGAAGCAGGAGCAGTAGTCTTATTGGGTACGGTAACTGACTGCCCATGGCGTTTCTTCGAGCGTGGTACTGCACTGATTGTAGACGCGTGCAACTGGTAATAGCGTGACCGATTGTAGACGCACCTGTCCTTGTACACGCAGGTGGAATGGTGGTACGTAGGGCACTGCGGTGACACGTGTACTGTGCTCAAGTTTAATACTGTAGCTCTCTCCAATCATTCATTCGTAAACGTCTTATACGGTAGTAGCAGACCATGTACAATTAATTATACACGAACAAGCATTGTCCTCCGTACTCTGTTGCTATACTTGTGCTGCGCGCTGGGTGTTTAATATTAATATTTCCGGCCAGCACACTTTGTGTCAATGCGCCCTCCGTACCTCCTGCGGCCCCGGTTGTCCATTACTATCAACTCCCCTGTAGCCATTTGCGCGTGTCGATCTCCCTTCCCTTCTCCTCCCATGGCTACACCCGTTGCCGGCTCAACGACCGTAGTACTCATCAGTATGTAATCTACATCAAATATTTGTTCGTAGTAGATCCTGGATTGTGGGTTAAAGGCTGCCCAAGTACTCTACGTGCTTGCATTCAGCAAATTTTTGCGTTTTAGTTTAGGGCCACTTTTTTCCTCAAACAAAACCAGCCTGCCAGCCTCTAGACGCTCGTAGTCTAGTCGCGGTCGCGGTTGAGATTGAGCTTAATGTCCGTCCGTTGGCACGACACCTCGCCATTATTGATCGTGTCGCCTCACCGAGGTGGTCCACACGCCGCTGCGCACCGCATCTGGTGTAAAATCGTTGTTGAGGCGACGATCCGATCTGTCGCTTTTAGTACGTACGTACGACCACGCCACCGATCTGTCGCTGCCGCGTGCCACCGCTCGGCTCCGGCCAGTGTAGAAACAAGAAAGAAACAACGGGCGTCGGGCGGAAACCACCAAAAGCAGAGCAGTCACCGCGCCAGACCGCAGTTTACAGGCATGCGTACACGGACACGGCCACGCCATGGCCCAGTCCCCGTAGAGATGCGATGCTGCTGCCAGGG
Organism: Bothriochloa decipiens; assembly: GCA_023333625.1. Lineage (NCBI taxonomy): Eukaryota > Viridiplantae > Streptophyta > Magnoliopsida > Poales > Poaceae > Bothriochloa > Bothriochloa decipiens. The sequence goes on from CM041641.1 coordinate 4,126,255, forward strand.
CGGTCAGACGCGTAGGAGTAGGAGAAAAAAACCGTGCGCCAGGCCGTAGGCTGAGCAGTGAGGTGCGAGGAGAGAGGCTACAATACGTAGGCCTGGCAACACGGCAGTGAGACCGAAACGTCCCGTCCCAACTTTCCCTCGCTTTTATCGGGCGTGTGTGGGTCAGAGTCAGAGCTGCTGCCTCGGCGTGCAGTAGTGCAGGTCTGGGCGGCTGCCTCCGCTCGTCCACCGCGCATGGCGACCTGCTGCCGACCTGGGTTTGTTTCCCCCGCGTATCGCGTATCCACCCGCATTGCTCCATGCGCCGTCGTCGTCACCCCGGTTCGACCTGCCTCCCTCACGAGCTAGCAATGCGCGCCCGGGACCAGTGGCCCAACCGGCCGGCCGCGGTGAAAACTCAAAACACGATGATATCAGGCATGTGATTGTGATCTCAGCAGCTCCACGTGCTCAGGTTAGCGAAGAATCCCAGCTGCTGTAACTGTAAGCACTACTCTAGGCATTGGATGGCATCCGGCCGGACCACACGGGCAGCGCGCCAAGCGAGCGAGAGCGCTGTCCATGTTCCCCCGTGCCGCGGCCGCACCGGACTGGGATTCAGTGACTTTGCTTAAGAAAGTCACGACGCAACTTTCGTTTAACCGTGTGCGTCCAATACAGATCCAAGGGCTCTTATACATTAAAGCAAAGACAGCATCACGTGAGGCAAGCGGGAGGCTAATCCGCGGATAAAGCTGAATCGGGATGCTGCAGATCGCCGCTGCCGCCCGTCTGCTGCGGATGCGTCCTTGCTGCTGCCGTAGTCACTCATCCAACCAAATTAGGGATGGGATTGCTGTCCTGAAATCTTCAATTCCGCTTCTCCCTTCTCTTATTTGCACACTTGCCATCGTGTCTTCCATTCGCATTGGAGTTCTGGTGCGGTGCTGAAAGAATGACGTGAATTGGAGGTCTTGGAAACTCCGCGCGAACACTCCCGCCGCCAGCAATCTTCGGTGTAAAGAAGGAGCAGATGGTTTTGAATCGTTGGATCTTGAATGGAGGGATGAGATGGATGGAAAGTTGCAACGTGACTTTACGAAGCGAAGTTACTGGATCCTGATCCGGGTCAGGACGCCCCTGGGAGGGCCAAGGATCGACCGGGCCCCGTCGGGTAGCCCATCAAAGACGTTGTAGGACTACCACTGCGCGAACAGTGAAGAGTCTTCGTTGGGTAGCGACGAGAGGCTTGCCACTACAGTGCCCCCCGCTGCAAGTTTTAATGGCGAGACAGACGCCTCCAAAGGGTGACAAGACGTGGACGGGGTCTCGTTCCCGGGCCGCGGCCGAGCAACCGAGCAAGGAGCTGTCTGACCGCTGTGGCTTGCGTTGCCGGTGCGCCGGTCTGGTGTGGTCGTTTGCGTGCGTGACTGGGTGGTGACTGCGCGCGTCGGGGCGCTGTTGGCTTCCGCTTGTTGGGGACCCGCCCGTGCACGAGCAGGAGCAGGCAGAGAGGGCCAGGTGTTGTCGGCTGGCTCGGCTTTCCTGTCCGGCCTGGCCTGGCCTGCTGCAAAACCGTCCTGGTTGACTGGAGCTTTGTGCCGGTACCGGCGGGTGCACGAAAACAAAACTACGGACTGGCGCGTTCGCTGGTCACGAAGACCGACGACATGGACACTCCGTCTCTCACGTCGGCCTCTCTCGTACTGTACCAGTACCGCTCTGTCTACGTACTGTACTCCCACTACTAGTTCGTGGTGACTCAAATGATGATACCACGATAATTTGTGGGACAAGTTCACCTACATACTCTACGGCTCGACAGCTTGTGTAGTAGCTACAGTAGTGCTACTCCGTATCTCTGATGAGACTAGCTAATGAACAGAAAGGCAGCGCTGCAGTAGAACAAGCTGCGGTAGCACGTGGTTATCAGTGCAGGTCAAGACTCAAACACTAATTAACGAACGACAGTAACCTGGCAGACAATTGGTCCCCCTCATCTCTGCTGTTACTCCATTCGGTCCATTATAAACGTCACGCGAATCGCCCGTAACGTATACCCTCTCCGTCACTAGATAACAGTAGCGCCGTTTTTGCCCCGGTGTGCTGTCGGACGCGGAACCTTGGAGACTACGACGTCTCGTTCGGTCCGGCGCAGTATTCGCCTCGTACCGTACTACCACGGGGCGCGTCAGCCGTCGACGTCGCGAGTGGGCGGGCGGGCAGCAAAACAGTCGCGGCGGCGGCGGTGCACGTGGCCACGCAAAGCAGGACGTACGTAATGGATGGATATTCGGATTCGCCCTGGTCTGTTGGTCTGGTCGCCGCACGTCCACGTACGCGTCGCGCCGAGGTCAGGGCCGGGACCGGGAGGGAGAGGCAGCAAAAGAAACGCGACGGCAAGCAGCCCCGCGCGCCCGCTTGGGACGGGAGGCCGACCTGATGCGACCAGGCGAACGCGACGCCCGGGGGGCAGCCGGGGTGGGGAGGGCACCATGATTCGCCGTATGATTGCGCGACCGCTGCGTGTCCCGTGTCTCGTGGTCGGCCCGTGCCCGCCGTGAGGTGGGGTCTAGGGAGCCGCCTGCCCGAGAGAGAGCCGCGCTGGGGAAAACCATTCACGGCCACGCCTGCGCCTGTCATAGTGTCATACAGTACGCGCGTCCCAACCGTGGGGCGACGTGTACGCACCGGCGTTCATGTTCATCGTGCACACCGAGGCCTGGGCGACTGGCTAGCTGGCTGGCGACACCTTTGTACAGTGTTCGTATATGGGCTCGCAGCCTCGCTTTGCCATGGTTCCGTTGCTGCCATTTCTTGACGCATTTGCCGAAGCCTCGACGGGCAACAAAAGCGTACGGGGGATGGCCACGGACATTTTGAGAATATTTTCGACGAGAAAAGCGCCCCTACGTCCGCACGCTCACTGGAGTGCCGATTACAATTACCCGGCACGAGCACGAGCGGAGAATCATACCGAAAACTCTAAAGTGTAGCCTGGCTTTGCGTTCAAGCGGAGAAGCCCGAGCGGCTAGCGCACCCCCTAGCTGCTGCTGCCCGTGAGATGGAGACAAAGCACTTTTACGCGCAAGAAAAGACAGACGTTCTTTATGTCGCGAGAATCCAGGCCTGCCTTTCTCGCTCTCCGCTTGTCACCGCACAACGCCGCTGATGAAGGCTGAAGCAAAAGCGTGGGCGGGGAGGGAATTTCTGGGCGGCAGAATCTTGGCCACAAACGTGAAAACAGTCGGGTCGGGCAGACGCGGACGACGGACGGCGACACGCACAGCGACGGCCACCCAACACCAAGCAAGGTGAAAAATCAAATTCGCCAGCCGGATCCCGTGATGCCGTGATCCGACATGGACCCGGCATTAGTAAATGATCATTATTAAGTAGGGACAAGAGTAATCACTCCTAGGAACGGGATTACTACTACTCCAGTACTCCGTACTTTCAGGTAACGGGTGCACACGACACGCTGTTCCGGTTTTTATGTACAGATCCCCATGTCATGTCCCCGGCGCGGGCAAACAACGGAGGGAGCAAAGCACAAGCAAACCACCCCACTAGACAGCACGTTGTTGTTTAGGCTCCCGTAGAGATGCTAGCTAGTCTGGGCAGGGGGGGCACACCGCGACCACGTCCACGGCGGGCGTGGCCGGGCGGATCAGCTGTACGTACGTGTCCACCGTCGCGTCACTCTCGTACACGGCTCCGTCCGGGTGGGTCGTCCGGGGTGCAGATCGATGCAGCGTACTGTAACGCAATGCATCATGGTCGCCATGAATACACCTCGCCATAAATCACACTGCGGACTGCCGGGAGAGTCGTCGTCGTCGCTCGTCGGCGAAAGATCTCGCTCTCAGGCAGACCTGGCTGCGCCTGCGGGCGGCATTAAGGCGCTTAATGGCACGCCAAGGACCGCTGCCTGCCTGCCCGAAAGGCTCCCGAGTAAACGTCGTCACCGCTTGGCATTTTCGCGGACGACGTGACGAGCTAGATCGGTACGGTCGGCTGCGCTCGGGGCTGGAGTACGTACTTGCGACCTGCAGCCGTGCACTGCTGCGCAATCGAGTCGGCCGTGCACGGGCTGGAGTTGAATACGGGACTGTAGCGGGTTGAAGGCGGTGCAGGATCGCAACAGCAGCACTATATACTTGTATTGATGATTTTGGTCGAATGTGTAAATATAAATTAAGAAGACCAGTATGGTTTAACAGACAGAAGATCTGGCACTGTCAGTGCGCGTCGGTATTTGCCGTTGCGGTGATTTACTGCTGCCTGATATATAAGCAGACACATCAAAGGAGAGTATGGAGATCCATGCATGGTACCACTGGCTGATTGCTCTAGTACAGAAAAAGACACTACGTACAGCTAGCTGCTGCTGATGCAGTGCACATGTGTACGTGTTGCACGCACAGATTTGGCTGGCCCGGCATGTCTCGCTTCTTTGGAGAGCGGGCGTCCGAAAGCCCGAAAGATACGGCAACCTAGGACGACCATCAATAGACGAGAGGATATGGAACAGGAGGCTGTCAAGTGTCTAGACTGCCATGGTTCCATGCTGGTGCATGCGCCAAGCACGCTGCACCGTCAGTAGTGCTCGCTTTTCGGCAGTGATTTGTGATGATTACGCAACTGTGGGAAACGTCGCCACGCCCGTAATGAATTTCCACGGCGGACATTTTTGATTTACCATGGCGGGCAACGGCGTCCGCTGCCGCTGCCACGCCACGGTAAATCGTGGCTTGCCGCAGCGGACGCCTGTCCGCTGTGGTTAATCGGCCATCCCGCAGCGGGCAGGTAAGGAAGCCCGCTGCGGCTAAGAAATTCCGAAAACAACAAAAAGGAAAAAAGCCCAAACGGGCTTGGATCTGGGCCGCCGCAGCTCCAGCTCGCCACGCCGACCGCTCCAGGGTTGCCGCCGCAGGGAGCACACCAGGTCCGCCGCCGGAGCCGCTCCTCGTCGTAGCCCCTCCCACCAGATCCGTCGAACTCCGTCGTCGGCGAGGGATGGGGAGGCCGCCTTGCACGCCCGCACCTGGATCCGCGTTGGAGGAAGCTCGATCCAGATCTGGAGAGAGGATGATGGAGGAGTGAGGGAGATGGAGAGAGTAAGAGGGAGATGGAGAAGATGGAAGTGAAGAAGTGATGGGAGGAGCACCGAGCACCTGGATTTGAACACATAGCACCTGGATCTGACCGCCGACCGCTGCGCACCTGGATCTCGTGCCGGAGAGGGGAGGCGTGCCGAGCGCCACCACACCGAGCACCGGCGCGCGCCGAGGGCCGCCGCCACGTGCCACCGTGTAGAGGGACTCCGCCGACGTGGCTCCTTCCCCGCGCTGCCGTGGGACTCCAGCGTCATTGTAGATCTGGTGTCGAGGTGAGGAAGGCCCGCGGTGGATCCGACGTCGCTGTGGCTCCTTCCTCGTGCGTGCCGCCGTGGCTCCTTCCCCGTGCGTGCCGCCGTGGGTCCTTCCCCGCGCGTGCCGCCGGCAAGGAGGGGAGGGTTCGCCGTCACAACGCCTCCAGGAGCGCGGTCTGCCGCCGCCGTGGGCGCTGCCCCCTACACTGCTGGCCAGGAGAGGAGAGACGAGGGGAGGGAGGTTCGCCATGCTCGCCGGCAAGGAGGAGAAGAGAGTGAGGAGCAGTCGCCGTGGGGTAGAGAGAGCTGAGGCAGGTGCGACGCTAAGGGGAGGTCTGGCTGCGGCTGGCTGCAGGTGCAGGGAGTGTGGGTGCGGCTGAGTGCGGGGAGTGTGGGTGCGGCTGAGTGCGGTAAATCGTTGATATTTACCGCAGCGGACTATTTTTTTGAGACGCTACAGAAGTTCATTTTTTACGTAGTGCATGTCGACTAAGCTACATTAACTTTGACCAAGTTTATAGTAAAAAAATATTAATATTTATATCTCAAAATAAATTATTAAAAAAACTAGACTTCAAGATCTTTCCAATGATACTAATTATTTAGCATAAATATTTATATATTTTAATATATAATTGCTGGAAGTTTGAAAACGTTGATTCCTCGGGAAGCGAGAATTGCATATTCATTGGGAGGGAGTAATCCCAAATTCTTAAAAAATACACTATATAAAAAAATATTCCTCATCACATATGACTTGTGGTACATGCATGGAGTACTAAATATAGACGAAATTAAAAATTAATTATACAGTTTGCTTTAACTTTGCGTGATGATTCTTTTAAATCTATTAGTCAATATTTAGACAATAATTTATAAATTCATAAATACAAACAAAATATTACAATGCGCTACGTGAATTCTATTACCTCCCAGATTTGGAAACTAAAGGCATAGATGTGAGCTGATCGATGGATGCATATTGTATAAACTAGTTTACGCAAAAGGAGCATCTTTCTACTACCTGTCAAAGTTACCAAAGTGGCAAAGCTGCTTCGTGGAAAGAAGCTATATATACGACCAGCAGGTCGATCTTGCAGTTCTCCGCAGGAGATCCATCCATGAGACCACGAAATGCAACGCCTCTTTTTTGGTGCCGCTTATTGATGCATGTTAGAGTAAAAATGTTTTGTGCCGATCCGCTTATTTAGTTTGAGCGCACGTACGTGCAGGAGGCATGTGATCGCAAGTCACAGATGTCATGCGTGAGCGCGTGCTCAGGAACTTTTGGCGATTAAGCTCGCAATCGTGTTTGCAATCGTGTTCGGACCCCACACACATATAGTTAGGCACGCAGGTATGTTATGTGTGTGTGCCCACTGGCCACTGTAAAGCTTTGGTAACCAACCACCCCAGCCGCAGCCGGCTTCATGATTCCGGACCGAGCCGAACCCCGGCGTAGCAAAAGGCTTGATGGCTAATACACGCACTTTTAGCTTTAGCAGATGCTGGAGCCGGGTTAAAAAGCCGTCCATTCATCATTGTTTCATTTGTATCCCCACTCTGCCTCCGCTCTGCGCGCCCAGCTTATAATGAAAGCCAAAAGGAACAAAGGAACCAGGGCTATATGCAGCATCAAAACAATGGTGAGCGCGGTGACCACCGTAGTGTGATGGCCGGCAGTGAGCCCTGCCAATGATGATGAATCGTTATAAATACTCGCTCCGTACGTTCGCTTCCCGAGAAACAAATACCGTCAATTTTTATAAATAATAAGTATCATCGATTAATATCATAATTAATATTATTGAAAAGATCTTTAAATCTAGTTTTCTAATAAATTTATTTAAAGATATAAATATTACATATATTTTCTATAAATTGAGTTAAATTTATAACACGTATCCCACGACACTTAAAAAGTTACGGGGAATATATTGATCTGTTTCCCTAGTCTGTCTACCTACTCGTACTATACCAGGACACACATATCCTTTGTCATGCCTAGGCGGCTAGACCGGACGTCCAGACAGACCCTACACACTTCACTTTCCCGGCTTATAAGGATCAACTAGTAATCAAATACTCTCCTACTCTAGTGTCTTCTTGTAATCCAATTCGGCGCTGTCGCCGTTTGTCTCCAATCACTACTGCAAACTTACTAGTACAATGTTTTCTTGCTGTTTCACTTGCTCCAGTGCTTGCCAGCAGAACTCAATATTTATGCTGAAACTGTTGGGTTCAGACAGATCGAAACAGTTCTTTAATCTTCAGAATCTTTGGCAGCAGATAAAAATAAAAGCAAGACTGGTTGAGTTGAAAGTTCTACAGCAGCCGCTGCTGCAATTTGTCATCTTTTTTCAGGAAGAAGAACGGGGGATGGTCGACATCCGTCCGACCAAGCGGCGCCTGTAAGATTCTGTCGCGAACGGCGTTGCACAAAAGAGGTAAGGGCAGTGCAATTGTGGCACGGCCACGTGAGCCATCAGAGACCAGCTTTTGCTAATCTGGTATGGATGGGACGTGCCTGTGATTCAGGCAGGTTTGCTTTGCAGATACGGCGAAACCAATAATGGACGTGCCGGCCGGAACAAATCGTGCTCGTCAACAGGTGCGCTGTCAGCAGAAATGCTACTAATAGTACTCCTACACCTGGAAGACCTTATATTTTAGACGCAGCATTGCTTGCTACTAGTAGGATCTGTTTATGTTTAGAGATAATCTGATATGTGCAACGCTGGAGTGCTGGATTGTGGAGCTGAACAGAAATGGTTCCTGAATGAAATTTCGCGTTTCTGGTTCCTCAAGAGACAGACAGCAGAGGCCGACAAATTATTCGTGATGGAAGGCTAAAGCAGCCCATGAATCAAAATGTGCAGGGCAGAGAGGCCCATGAAGAAAAATGATTAGCACTTCTCGCACCCTTTTCAAGGCCCATCGTGATCGTATTCACGCTGCCCCCTTCTCCGGAATTTTTTTTATTAATAAATTTATTTTTAAAAAAAATAACAAAACTAGTCTCCGTTTTCAAAAAATTACAGGAATAGGCCACCAGTCGCCTGTTGGAAGGACGAAGAAGGGCCTTGTCGCCCCACTGGCGGGCTATCTGGGCCATGTCGCCCGACCAGTGGGCGACTTGGCTGGGCACGTGGCATGGCGGGTCCCACGTCGCCCGGCCGATGGGCGACGTGGCCATGTCGCCCGACCAGTGGGCGACTTGGCTGGGCACGTGGCATGGCGGGTCCCACGTCGCCCGGCCGATGGGCGACGTGGCCATGTCGCCCGACCAGTGGGCGACTTGACCGTGCACGTGGCATGGCGGGCCCCACGTCGCCCGGCCGATGGGCGACGTGGCCCATGTCGCCCGGCCAGTGGGCGACTGGGCCCATGTCGCCCGTCCAGTGGGCGACTTGGCCACCGCTATAAATAACGCGGCCGGCCGCTGCCGGCTGGAAGAACAGAACAGAAGGAGAGGAGAGGAGAGGAGAGGAGAGGAGAGGAGAAGAGAAGAGAAGAAGAGAAGAGAAGAGAAGAGAAGAGAAGAAGAAGAAGAAGAGGAGGAGGAGGAGGAAGAAGGAGAAGAGAGGAAGAGGAAAATTTTTGGTAAGTAAAAAATAATTTTATATTAATTATTTAAGCGATTAATATTATATTTCGATAGTATTACTTATATTTTTATTTTATATATATTGTTAAATTAAATAGTTATAGTTGAAATAATATTAGTAATATATTAGTGAAAAGCTATTTTAGCTGAAATTTTTAGATTACACAGATGTCGGAGAAGTTAGGATTTCAAATTTATTATGGAGAAGGAGAAATTATTCAAGGTGTATACGGGGTTGATCTGTCAGGATTTGCCTCAGTAACTAGATGGGTGTCTAGGGCAAATGAGAGAACAATTAGTGGTGTGCAGAATTGGTTGATGCGAATATTTGGGCTTGACAGCAACCAACATGACGTTAAGGTCATGGGTATGGTTAGTCGTGCTCGGGAGGGCACTTTTTGGGAGTTAGTACCGCTTAATGCAACATCAACATGGAGAAAATACGTCAACAAAGCTGTAGAACGTGGGTGGCCTCTAGTCCTTCTTGCTCAGGCATATACGAAGGAGGTTCATGAGGTACACGTTGTAGAAGAAGAAGGAGGTCCGAGCCATGACAATCACAATGATAATGAGGAAGATAATGAAGAGAGTGATCATCACCTGTCATCTATGGTACCGACGGGTGAAGCGGACAAAGGAGAGCGCATAGAGCATATAGTTGAAGAGATGGCGATGGAAGATATGGAGAATGAGAATATATCTGAAACTGAGTCATCTGAAGATGAGAATGAAATTCCTGTCCCACTGGAATGGAAGAGTAACAGTTCGAAGAATTTGATGATCAACGAAGGAAATTCTGTGCCGTGGGAATATCATGAGAATGAAGTAGTAGAGGGAGGTATGTACAAAGGCAAAGATGAAGTGATGAGTGCCGTGAAGTACTGGTCTCTGTCAATGAAGCGGTCTTTTGTAGTTGTTAAGTCTAACAAGAAAGTATATGATGTTAAATGTGTGTTTTCGGACTGTCTATTTAGGGTACATGCTTATGAGCAAAAATAGAGTATAATTTGGAAGTGCTCTATAGTAACAGAACATACATGTGAGTTACAAGAATTAGAGAAGTCCAATACTGATCTTACATCGAGCTTCATTGCAGAGTACATGTATAATCGAATTGTTGATAATTTAAGGTATGAGCCAAAATCTATAGTGACTACTATAGAGGAAGATTTTAAATACACCATCAGCTATTCGAAGGCGTGACGAGCGAAACAGAAGGTCATTGAGAAGAGATTCGGTTCGTACGAAGCATCTTATGAGAACCTACCAAGATTGTTAGAAACCATCAGACAAAGAAATATTGGTACATATTATGATATCATGGATGTGTCTGATCCAAAAGAGGCCGGAAAGTTAATACTTCGTCGAGCCTTTTTTGCACTAGGTCAATGTATAATGGCATTTCATCATTGCAGACCTGTTTTATGCATGGATGGTACATTTCTAACAGGAAAGTATAAAGGTCAGATTCTAACTGCTATTGGTGTTGATGGGAATAATCAAGTACTACCAGTTGCTTTTGCTTTTGTGGAAAGTGAGAACACAGATAGTTGGTATTGGTTTCTGGAGCGTGTGAAGTTAGCAGTGGTGCAAGGGCGACCTAATGTTTGTGTCATACATGACCGACATGCCGGTTTGTTGAAGGCGATAATGGATATGCAATATGGTTCAGTGGAGCGTGATCTTCCTCCTCGATGGTCGGACATACAATCAAGATGGTGCATGAGGCACTTGGGTGCAAATTTTTTCAGCCATTTCAAAAATAAACACCTTATGAATATGTTTAAGAGGTTGTGCAATCAGAACCAACAAAGAAAATTCAATGCAATGTGGGCACGTCTTGATGAATTAACAACAAAGCAAACAACAGAGTTAGCGACTCGTACGAATCAAGACCCGAATGATATGTCTATTCCTCTTTCAGGCCTTCCAACGGATGCCTTGAGGAACGTGGTTCGGAGGTCGGGGTCATCAATCAGGTGCTTCTCAGATTGGATTGAGTACGAGCCAAAGGAGAAGTGGTCATTATTATATGACACAGATGGGGCCAGGTTTGGAAGCCATTTCAAAAATAAACACCTTATGAATATGTTTAAGAGGTTGTGCAATCAGAACCAACAAAAAAAATTCAATGCAATGTGGGCACGTCTTGATGAATTAACAACAAAACAAACAGCAGAGTTAGCGACTCGTACGAATCAAGACCCGAATGATATGTCTGTTCCTCTTTCAGGCCTTCCAACGGATGCCTTGAGGAACGTGGTTCGGAGGTCGGGGTCATCAATCAGGTGCTTCTCAGATTGGATTGAGTACGAGCCAAAGGAGAAGTGGTCATTATTATATGACACAGATGGGGTCAGGTTTGGAATAATGACAACAAATTTGGCGGAGGTGTACAATTAGGTCATTCGAGGCATGAGAGGATTACCTCTTGTAGCAATCGTAGAGGGTATTTTGCATGGAACATGCAAGTACTTTCGTGAAAGATATATGGTTGCTTTTAATGCGATGTCAGATAATACATTGATTTTTTCAACATTCATGACAAATTATATGAAAAAAAGGTGGAGAAGGTAAGCTTGCATCGTGCACGTCCTATGGGCACAACAGAGAATCGCTTTGAAGTTCTGTGTAGGGATCGGGGCCGTCGTGGTGGCAATCGAGAGAGAATTGCACAAGAGTGTGTTATTCGTTATAACTCATGCAGCTGTTCGTGCATGAAACCGAAACTTCTACACAGGCCGTGCTCACATGTTATAGCAGCTTGTTCACTTACTAATTTGTCCCCGAAGCCGTATGTCTCACATTATTTTACGAAGGAGGTAGTCATGACAACCTGGAATGCAGAGATTTATGGTTTCGTCATATTTGGTAGTTTTACAAACAATCCTGGAAGTAACTACCTGCGGGGGCCCGATAAGGACAAATTAAGACAGAAGCCTGGTCGTCGTAAGACACGGCGCATTAGAAATGATATGGATGACTCAGAAGTGGGAAGACTGGAGCATCGGTGCACCAAGTGCAATGGCACAGGACATACTTACAAAAAGTGCACGCGTGCAACCACCACAGATGGAGCTGCAGAAGCAGGACCTTCAGGGAATCCGCAAGACGGCCGGCGCCCTCGTGCACGTCGTGGATTCCGAAATCAAGGCGAAAATGCTCTTTAAAAATAATAGTATGTCTGCTTTTTTTCTACAGGTACGATATAGTGGTGAAATTTAATTATATTATCTAATACTGCTTTATTCGTAACATTACATTCACTCTGCATGGTCAGGTATGCACTTTGACGGTTCGCGGCATCAGTTCGATTTCGGAGGTTCCTCTTCACACGCTGTACCCATGGTTCCAGGTATGACCTACTTTTAAGAGTTCGACACGTTATATATTAGTTTTACCATCAGCGTTATCATAACGTTGGTCTTATATATTTAGGGACGACCCGTTACGACTACGAGGGATCAGACATCTCTGAGCACGCTGACACTTTTCGTCAGCGATCCCCGACACCCTTCGACCTTGAGAGTTACCTGCAGCAGGAGCCGGCGGACGTACTTGCGTCATCGCAGTTACGTGAAGCACCACCACAGACACAGCCCTCACAGGACGAGTACGCGACACCACCTGCTGCTGGAGGCCGTCCTGCACGTATTACAGTTCCTTCTTCGCCGCTTACTTACTCAGCCAGCCATGTGCGAGCGGGCCGCAGAGCACCAAAGCCTGGCACGATTAGGGGTGTTGCACCTAAGCGTGGACGATATTAGTTTTGTATGATTTGCCGCCGATGTTGTTTTCTATGATATTGTACTGATACTATTTTAGTTTTTACAACTTAATTAATGTTTCACTGTTGTATTTTTTCATCTATTAAGTTTGGGCAAGCACACGACAACGGCGCTTTCGCACGCCCATTGCATGACTGCGTATTATTTTTGCTATTTCTCCGACTTCCATATTTTTTCTGAAATTTTTGAATAAATAATTATTATTTAAAAAACCGAAATTTTTTCTGAAATTTCTAAATAAATAAATATTATTTTAAAAAAACCCAAAAAACCAGGTCGCCCCTCGGCTGGGCGACGTGGCCTGGTCGCCCATTGGCTGGGCAAACTGGGCCCATTGGCTGGCCTGGTCGCCCTTTGGCTGGGCGACCTGGGCCTGGTCGCCCTTTGAACGGACGATTATCTCACGTCGCCCTTCCAACGGGCGACTGGTAGCTCATTCCTGCAATTTTTTGAAAACGGAGACTAGTTTTGTTATTTTTTTAAAAAATAAATTTATTAATAAAAAAAATTCCCCTTCTCCGAGGTTTTGTGATTTTTGCGTCCAGGTTTCCCCTCCTTCTAACTTTAAAATCAGGATAGCTGTCTCAGTTTTAACCCTTCAAACCGTTTAAATTGTCTCTTTGCTTTTCGACCTGATTTTATTGCTTCTATAAGAAAAATTATGGTACACATCTAATAATTTTTGGCCTGATTGAAAAGATGTGTTCTTCAAGCCGCTCAATGAAAAGGTTTCATAGGAGCGTATGTGCGTGGATGGAAAATAGTTACCTGTTGAGGGGAAGGAAACATTAATTAAGTCTATTGTACAAGCTACATCTAAGATTTGTTGTTTCATTGCAGGAGCACTAAAGAAGCGAAAATGGCCGCATGCCGTGAAGGAAGTCAAATGGCATGACACTAGCCTAGTACCCAATGGTGCTTGGTACCAACCATGCTCAGAGAAGATGAAAAAACATGTGCAAGACCAATATATGGTTGGGAATGTGATCCGGTGATCCATAAAGCACAAGATATAACTAGCATGAGTCTACTCAACCATTAATGCTCGTTGCATGTATGTTGGATGCATCTTTTTTTTTTTGTTTTGGAAAGTTTAAAAAATGTGTTTAGACATTATTAAAATTTTCTGGGAATTTCCATGTCTTTAGGATGCTATTTCATTTTCCAAGTGCTAAATCAATTTGCTGAAACTTTATAGATGTATCTTCTTAATTTTTAATATTTTGCTTAGGTTTCTCGTATCCAATGTATTTTTACCATTTTTCCTGCAATATATAGAGAACCTTGAAGATATTTTTCATTTTTTAATACCCTTATTATGTATTTGCCGTAATTTTTTAAAATAGAAAACGACAAGACTACCTTGAAACCCACTTATCTAGAGGGAGGTCATATTCTGTTTAATTATTTATAAGAAACTTGGGTTATGACAAGTTTTAGGAAGACAAAAGGTATCTTTTCCAATCCAATATAGTACTTGGACAGTACAGTCATTTGTTTATAATACTATGTTTCCTCAAGGTGACGAGTCATTTTGAGAAAAGGACAGTACAATCATTTATTTATACTATATTTGATTTGATATACATTGCTCAGGCCACAGGGTGATGAGTCATTTCGATAAAGGACAGTACAATCATCATTTACTAACGCCTCTAAAATTGACTTGCAATACTTTACATGCAAAAATCTTGCGGCAAGAAACCAAATCTTGATTAACGACTTGTTATTAAAGACAAAAGACTGAATAGAAAAACAAGTCCAGCTCACAGCTTAGCACCGACCTGCTGATTTTTTTTTTTTTTGAGTGGATCACCTGCTGAATGCACAGGGAGAAAGAAAAGTAAAAAGAAAGGCTTATGCACCGACTGTGGCCCAACAATCCAGCTCAGCACAGGGACGCAGGGCGTGAAGCCCTCTACGGCAGCCGCGTGGCCCGCGTCGGATTGGCCGCCAAGCAACCGCGTCCCTTCGACGCTTTTGCTAACCCTTCGAGGGACGGCATTTGCGATCCCCCTGATTGGCCGACCTCTCCCCCTTTCCCTCTCCCCATTTTTGAAAGCAGAAACCACAGACAGCCTCACGGGACCCTTGCCGTCGTTGGCGGCGACTTCGCGATGCTGCAGATGCTGGGCCTCCGCGGGGGGAGCCCCAGCCCCAGCGCCGGCGACGCGGCGGCCCCCGCCACGAGCGGGGACGGCGGCGCGGCCGCGGACGCTGGCCCCGCGCGGCCGCTGCGCCTGGCGTACTGCGACGAGAAGGGCAAGTTCGTGATGGACCCCGAGGCGGTGGCGGCGCTGCAGCTCGTCAAGGGCCCCGTCGGGGTCGTCTCCGTCTGCGGCCGCGCGCGCCAGGGCAAGAGCTTCATCCTCAACCAGGTACGGCGCGTGCTTAGGGTTTCTGAGTAACGCCGCCTGCGGTTAGGGTTTCGGCGTTGCCTTTTTTTTCTGAGATATATGGCCGGCTGATTTATTTTGGGGCTTCGTGCGGCCTTTGAGAGTCGATGTGATAATTTTTGCAACTTGACTTTTAGGATTTTTAGGTAACCTCTTGGATTCTAGGGTTTATTTACTGGTGGAATTGTAGCGTTTGCCTGTAGTTTGGGAATATGTTGCGTGTTGACAATGTGTTTGTCAGAAGCAACATTCGTACAACTTTCAGAGAGAGAAAAGGAATTGAAATTTAGTTAGTTAAGGATTAAGCAATGTGGCTGGCTTAATTCTTCATGAAGTTGATGCACTTTAACTGCAGTTTGGCTACCTTATAGGATTGTGATATATCCTGGTATTATATTAGAATAATTTTGCTTTGCCTTGATTGTAGAATTTGGGTTTTGGTTGTAGTTGTGTTCTCACCTTTGTGAGGATTAGTATGTTTGTCATCGTGCAACTAATCCGAGGAACCTTTTATATGTTTTGGAATCATATGAACGTTACATTTGCATGCATGGTTGGTGCTTTAAGCATAGGATTCTGCAAAATCTACTGAGAATTGCTTGAGATTGTGAGACAGTAATATAATTGACAAAAGCTCCACAAGTCATTGGTAAGCAGTTCTTGGGTGCCTATCTTCAAGAACCACACTATGTAGAATGTGGAAAAATGTAGGAGATAGGAGCACATAAGTTTGGTTAAACATCACTCTGGGCCTCAACTCGTTGTTGAGCCATTATTTGATTTAAGCTTGTATAAAAGTGAGGCGGGGAAGGTGTGATACAAATTGACAAGGAGCGAAGATTACTTTTAATTCTAAATTGCATATAGTGTTATTAATTACTGCTCATATTTGTATGCTTCATTAGCATCTTCATTTGTTAGGATCATACTGGCATGAAGTCTTTAAATGTCTTCAGAAATTTTGTAGTTTTAATTAAAAGTATGGGAAAATTGCTGTTGCTTCTTGATATTCTACGTTCTAGATTATAGACTTTCCCATTTCCTATTTTTGTGTTTCTAGATGGTTTTAAGTGTGTTAACGAATGCTTTTCAGCTTCTGTAAGTGCATTTTGGACCTGTGAAATTAAAATTTAGAAAGTATTAGTAATTCTAGATCAGGTGGCACTCTTATGAGTCACTATAAACCCCATCCCATACACAGCTTTGATATAAGTTGATTTTCTTTTATTGTGCATTATTTTCGTTTAATCCTCTGCATCACTTGATAAAATCTGCCATCTATATGTAGCTTCTTGGGCGAAGCAGCGGTTTTCAAGTGGCTTCAACACATCGTCCTTGCACCAAGGGACTTTGGATGTGGAGTACGCCTTTGAAGAGAACTGGTCTGGATGGAACTGAATACAGTCTTGTGTTGTTGGATACTGAAGGAATTGATGCTTATGACCAAACGGTATGTATTAGTGGCTTACCATTGAATTAATGGCCTGTCATTCAGACATTGACAATGATATGTGTTGTAATTGGATCTACACTTTTTTCTTGCTGAGCTGCACTTTTGGGTTGGTCATAGCAAGTAGTAGTGTTGACTATCGTTTACTTTTCTGGTGATTTTATTTGTTTGTTTCTGTGGAGTACTATGTATATTTGTAATTTCTGCATGTCGTCTCATGCATACACTTCCCTTTTGGCAGGGGACTTATAGCATCCAAATATTTTCCTTGGCTGTTCTGTTGTCGAGCATGTTCATCTACAATCAGGTACATATTTCTGAATGAGTGAATGAATTACTCATCTTTGGAACACGGAAGGAGCCTTAGACTGATTACTTAAGTGCTTCAGTTGTGATGTTTTCATATTGAAGGACGCTAACCTCTGAGCCTTCTGCTACTTCTTCTAGATGGGAGGTATAGATGAAGCTGCGTTGGATCGTCTCTCACTTGTCACAGAGATGACGAAGCACATACGTGTTAGGGCCTCAGGTGGAAGGTCCACTGCATCTGAACTTGGGCAGTTCTCCCCTGTCTTTGTTTGGTTGTTGCGAGTAAGACATTCATTCCTTTTATCCTGATATATTAATTATGTCTGTTGAATGCTGAATGCTTTGACTGCTCCCTAGCTGTGTCATCATTTTATAGTTTGTCAAACATAACCTCAGGCCCTGTAGTGCATCAGACACCATTGGTATGCAATGACACTGCTTCCTTTCCTACAGGACTTCTACCTGGATTTGACAGAAGACAACAGAAAAATTACTCCACGTGATTACCTAGAACTGGCACTGAGGCCTGTTCAAGGTGGAGCAAGGGACGTATCTGCAAAGAATGCGGTATGGTAGACTTTTATAGATGAAATGTAGTTATCTACTTCTGCATAGGTAACTTGACATGTGGACTGTCCTTATACCTTTTTTTGCTGTTCTGGAAGATACGGGAGTCCATCCGTGCACTTTTTCCAGATAGGGAATGCTTTACACTTGTGCGACCTGTGAATGATGAGAAAGATCTCCAACGTCTTGATCAACTCCCTGTAAGTTTTGTTCTTTGGACACTTTTCCTAACCTCTCCATTCACACAAGTAGCAAAGTACCCACATGACATATTGTTATATATAGTGAATCTTTATTATCCTGTGCATTTTCCCAGTAACTACACATTTTTGTTATGGTAATAATATACACTTGCATGGTACCAGTGCAAGAAGGCAGTCTTTGACGCAACTTCAATCCCTGTCCACTGATATGCATTGGGATAATTTTGTTAAACCTGTAAATTTAACTCTATGAAAGGGCACTCTTGAAATATATATACATATACATACTTATTCTGTTATATGTTCGATCTCAATATTCACATGGATAAGATACCAACAGCCAAAGTTCAAACAATTTGACTGCATGTACAAAGTATGTTTGTCCCTTCAGGAGTTAGAATCATAATCCACGTTGTGACATAGTCTGATATTGTTTTTAACAGATTGTTGTTAATGTTAATGAAAAAAAACACAGATTGATCTTGATGCATTTTTTCCTAATTTCTATGCTGCAGCTGAGTAATTTCCGGCGAGAGTTTAGATCTGGTCTGGATGCTTTCACGAAATTTGTTCTTGACCGAACAAGACCAAAGCAACTTGGAGCTAGTACAATGACAGGCCCCATCCTTGCTGGATTGACACAGTCATTTCTGGATGCCATTAATAGTGGTGCAGTCCCTACAATATCTTCATCATGGCAGGTATATCAAAATTAATTACAGTAATGTGGCCTACGTTGGTTCTTTCTTTTGTTTTGGCTTACATTTTAATTGATGCAATACCATATGTAATAACATGGATGATGCACAAGTATGTTTTGAAAAATACAGATTGCATTAACATGAATTTGTAACTGAGAGAATGTTGGAGGGCTTAAGTTATCTGAATTTTTTTTTAATTTATTATGCAGAGTGTGGAGGAGGCAGAATGTCGGAGGGCATTTGATTCTGCTGTGGGCACTTACAATTCTTCTTTTGACCCTAAAAAGAATATAGAAGAGGTTGGGTTTCTAATAAGTGAGTTGCTGAATGCTCTCATTTAAACTTTCTATAATTTCTTTTGACTGGTTTTCATTTGCAGGATTCTTTGAGGGAAGCACATGAAGATGCCGTGAGGAAGGCTATCAGTGCTTTTAATGCTTCTGCTGTTGGTGCCGGGTCAGCTCGTACAAAATTCGAAAAGCTTCTTCACAGTTCTCTCAAAAAGACATTTGAGGTGACGTTATTATTACCATCAGCTGCTTTTGAGTCAGCATGCCCACTAACTATTTTCTTCCACATGAACCATTGATTAATACCTGTCAATTGCTGAAGTAAATTACTTGTCAATTACTATCTTTAGGTGTGGGTAGGCTAACTCTGAAGCACATGAATGCAGGGCTACAAAAGGAATGCTTTTCTGGAAGCAGACTTGCAATGCTCAAATAAAGTACAGAAAATGGAATCAAAGTTGCGAGCAGCATGTAACCGTCCAGATGCAAAGTTAGATGACGTAGTCACGGTAAGACAGCATAAAATTCTTTGCTGCTGTAATTAATCGCCAATAACCGGTTACTTGATTAACTGCAGCTCCTTGATGGCCTGCTCACAGAGTATGAGTCAACGGCCTACGGTCCTGTAAAATGGAAAAGGCTAGCTACATTCTTACAGCAGTGGTATTCACCTCTTCAATTATCCTGTTGTTGGTTGATGTGAAATGGTTATCTCATTATCTCACATAATCATTTTATTCTTTTGTTGGAATCATCACTGCAGTTTGGCTGGCCCCGTTCTAGACCTTTTCAGAAGACAGTTGGAGCATATAGATGCTGAAAGGATTGCCCTTAGATCGAAATGCAATTCAAGCGATGATAAATTAGCATTGCTTAGGAAGCAGCTTGAAGCAAGTGAGGCTCACAGAGCTGAGTACGTGAGGCGCTATGAGGAAGTTCTGAATGATAAACAGAAAATTTCGAAGGATTACTCTATTCGTATGACTGAACTTCAGACCAAGTGTAACAAGTGGGAAGAAAAGTACTTGAGCTTGTCTTCTTCTCTTGAAACTGCAAAACGGGAATGCAATGATTGGAAGAGCAAATATGATCATGGTATTTTGCAGCAAAAGGCAGATGAGAGTAAATTAAAATCCCAAATTGCTTCTCTGGAGTCTAGGGTGAGTATTAGTGAGGGCAGATTGTCAGCAACACGTGAACAGGCTGATTCTGCTCAAGAGGAGGCATCAGAGTGGAAACGCAAATATGAAGTTGCTGTTAGTGAGGCCAAAACAGCTCTGCAGAGAGCGGCTGTTGCACAGGAACGTACAAATAAGAAAGTGCAAGAGAGGGAAGATGCTTTGAGGGCAGAGCTTGCTAACCAACTATCTGAGAAGGTAATCATTTCTCTCAATGTTTGGCACACACGCTTTCTCTAAATGCTCAGGAAAGGAAAATTATGGTATATTTAATGTTATTTTTCTTCCATGTCTTGTTATGTGCTTCTTGGTCACTTTGTATTTGCTTGTTATGTGTAAACAGGAAGAGGAAATTTCAAGATTACATGCAAAACTAAGTCAAACGGAAATCCATGCTACAAGTTTGATCTCGAGGCTTGAGGTATGCCTCTCTCCAATCTCCTCCCTCTCCCTTCCTCTGAACATAATCTCATATTGCAATGATCATTATCAGGCCACTGAAGCAAAGTTGAAGAGCCACGAGTCGGATTCGTTGGCTTTGAAGGGCGAGATCAGATCACTGACTGATAACCTGGAGTCTATTAGAAGTGAAGCTCTGTCACGTGAGAAGGAAGTCAGGATCCTGGAACAGGAAAAGAACCATCTTGAGGAGAAGTATCTGTCACAGTGCAAAAAGTTTGATGAGACAGACATTAGGTGCAAGGAAGCTGAAAGGGAAGCAAGACGAGCAACGGAATTGGCTGATGTAGCTCGTGCAGAAGCTTCTGCTTCTCAAAAGGACAAGGGGGAAGCTCAACGGCTCGCAATGGAGAGGCTTGCACAGATAGAAAGAATGGAGCGACATGTTGAAGCTCTAGAAAGGGATAAGGCTAAGATGGTCGAAGAGATTGAGAGACTTCATCAGTCAGAGAAGGATGCTGTGTCCAAGGTTGCATTGCTCGAAAGAAGTGTTGATGAGCGGGAAAAAGAAATTGATGAGATGTTGAAGCGGAATAACCAGCAAAGGTCCAGCACCGTTCAAGTGCTTGAGGGTCTGCTGGCAACAGAACGTGAAGCATGCGCTGAAGCCAATAAGAGGGCAGAGGACCTGTCGTTGATGTTGCAAGCAACTCAAGGCAAACTGGACATGCTTCAACAAGAAACCACACTTGATAGCAAGTTCAAGACCTCTGCAAGGCGCTTAAGGGGCGAAGCTACAGAGTCTGTACATGATATGGATATTGATGACGACAATGGGAGGCGTCGGAAACGAGCAAAAAGCACAACAAGCCCTTTCAAGATAAATCACACAGAGGATGGTGGATCCGTATTTATTGGCGAAGATAGCTACAACGGGAGTCAGCAAGGGACAGAAACCGAAGACTACACCAAATTCACTGTGGTGAAACTGAAGCAGGAGCTCACCAAGCACGGGTTTGGTGCTCAACTCCTCCAGCTGAAAAATCCGAACAAGAAGGATATTGTTGCCTTGTATGAAAAGCATGTCGTCGGCAAGCAGTAGTTCCTCGGCAATACTAGTATGCTTAGTCTTTATGCCTTCTAGACTTCCCTATAGCGTTGAAACTTGAAATGACACGATCGAGATTGAAGCGAAACAATGCATGTGTAACTTAGTTTAAAACTCTGGTTTGTGTATGTCCAATGGCGCAGTTTATTTTGGCATGCATCATTGGCAAGTACTTGTATCGGTTTGCTGTAGAAAACAGAAGCCTGGTGACTGAACCAGCCGATGAACTGATTGAATCTCCGGGGAAGCATTGAGCCTTTTCTTTGTCGTATATGTGGGTGATTTGAGTAATCGAGTAACAAAAAAAGCAACGACTCCATTCCAATATATAGGGCATGTTACTAAGCGTTTTTATCTTCTTTTCACAAGTTAATATAAATTGGTATGCGTATTTCACTTAGTTGGATTTGGATAATACTTTGACCAGCAGTTAATCAATGCGTAACTGATAAATCATTACAGCGAAAATTAGTACACAAAATACAGCTTGAAGATTTGCTCAAAACCTTGCACGGCTTAAAAGGGAGTTAATAAATGAAATTAAAAGGGAGGAGGTTGTAAATGAACGTAGTTAGAGGGCAAGAACATGATATTTTTATACAGTCCGAGCACAGCTTGGGAATTATGATGTAGTTAGAGGGTGAGAACATGATATTTTTATACGGTCCGAGCACAACTTGGGAATTGTGATGTAGTTTCAGGTCCTGGGGGTTTTGCCCTGATGACATGGTGACCTGCTCCTATTTACCAGGTAAACTTTGATAGGTGTGTATAAATCTCTTGTCCTCAACTCTTGACATGATTCAAGGGCCAAAACTAGCCCTTGCTGCATGCACAGCAAAGTTAGGCATGAAGTGTGGAGGAGCTGCAGGGACAGGCGGAGGTGCCCTGTTACCTGCTTGGATCCCCTGGCCATACCCCATCATTGCCCCTGGTCCTGGGCTGTAGAACTGATCAACTCCGCCGTTTGCTTCCCTGAAGAAGCCACCACCACCAACCTGGTGGTGACCGGCGGCAATAAGTGCGTCGCTGCCACGGGCGACGGCAGGGACGACGGCGGCGGCGGACTCCTTGGCCACGGTGGAGCCGCACTGCCTGGGCTGCGTCTGGAAGAAGACCTTGGAGACGACGAGCTCGCCGTCGCGCTCCTCCTCGTCGGAGCCGAGGTGGTACTGGTGCATCACCCAGTTGGTCTTCTCGGGCTTGCGCTGCTTGCCGTAGTTTGTGTAGAGCACCAGGATCTTCTTGTACCCGCGCGGCCTGCCGTTGCACAGCACGGGCCTCGTCTTGCCCGTCTTGTGCCACCGCGTCTCCCCTCCGCCGGCGCCGTCGTCGCCGTCGCCGCTGTGCACCTTCCGCCGCTTCCTCGTACCCGTCGTGTACGCCCGTGACGGCCGGTGGAAGAAGTGCCGGACAAGCCCGTCCTCGCTCACACCTGAAATGATGGAAAGAGAGTAGCTCGCTCGAGTGATCACGTACTGATTATTGCAATCTCACGCAGGCACAGCACATCCATCGATCGATCATCATGGATATGCACGCAGATCCAAAACAAACATGCGGTGTACCGGGGAGCCTCTCCGGGTGCGTGTAGCAGATGCCGTTCTCGCCGTGGATGGTGGGGATGAACTCGTCGACGAGGGGGTGGAGCTTCCGGGTGTCGGGCCTCGCCTTCCCCTCCAAGTGCTCCAGCAGCTCCTGGTCCGTCGGGTCGAACTTCACGCCGGCCGGCAGCCCCGGCAAGTCCTGGATCGTCGTGTTCTCCTGACCACCACACATTGTTCATCGATCAAAGGCCTCCATCAGCGACTTAACAAGGCAGCATGACATGGTACAGTGATGCGCACGCATGCCTTCATTCACCGACGCACAGTGTTATTACAACCAGAGTCGACTACTTTACTTGGACACGCACTCGCGTAAGCGTACCTGCTCATACTGCGCGCGGTGGCCGCACGAGGGGCACATCTTGACGAGGACGGCGAGCGACGCCGCCGCCTTCTTGCCCACCGCGGCGGCGGCCGGGGACAGGCTGCTCTCCATGGCGGCGCGCACGTCGTTGAAACCATTGCACCACGTCATAATAACCAAGCCTTAGCTGCTGCTTCCTTCTCGATCGACAAAACGAACCCTAAGCGCGCGCGCGACGACTACCAATAACTCTAAAACGACATCATCTCCATGAGGAAAGCAGGCAATAATTAAACAAAGCTAACAAGGCCGGAGAGAGGAGGAGTGCAGCAGGGTTAAAAGACGACGACGACGACGACGACGAAGTGTGGGAGAAATAAAGAGAGAGGGAGACGGCGACGACAGGGATCGGAGAGGCAACAACAAACAAAGGGGGTTGGTCAAGGAAAGAGAGCGCTGCTGAGGGCGAGAAAAAAGAAGGAAGCTATTAGCTGCTAGATAGATAGCTTGTCCCTGTTAAAAGCTACCTGCGATCTCACACACCACCGTACACCACTGAGTACCTAGTCTCGCTCGCAGTGATCTCTCCATTGATCTCGGTCCAGCCCAGACTGTAGTAGACACGAACAGCGTACCATCGATCACCTCACATCGCGCATGCAAACGCGGCAACTACTTTTCGATCCACGATCACGGTGGTTTCGATCGATCCCAAGACGGCGATCGATCAAGAGTTGCTAGAGGCACTGTTTTTTCTCCTCGCTCTTTTATTACGTTGTTTGGGCCGGCCGGGACAAGTACGTACTAGCTAGCTAGCTAGCTATAGTGTGTGTAGAACAATGATTCAACGAAGGTAAGAAACACATTTGCAAGCAAGCAGCAAGAAAGGTACTGTAGCTAGCTAGGATCCATACACAGTAGGTAGATGATGGCATGTTGCTTAGTCCTCACGTATAGGCACCGCAAATTCTTCCGTATACGTGACAAGGAAACCGGGGCCGGCCGGCCGGATTCTCTGCGCCGGGCAAGTACATGAAACATGCGTGCATGCACCGGAATCCAACTTATATATCCAATGTTTCCATGCGTGCATTTGGCAAATATAAGAAACATGCGTGTGTGCGTGAACGAGATCGATCGAGGCTGTTGAGCCCTTCCCGTGTGTACTTTCGCCCCAAGTTAAGAGCAGCGGCGGCACGCATGATGATTGATGAACCACTCCTGTCACCTTCTTATGTACTCTTATATGGTTGTAAGTTGTGACTTTCCATCGAGGCCGTGCATTCGGGTTAGTGTAAATTTCTAGAAAAAAAAATAATATAAATAATATCAATAGCTATGGTTTTGAGTCGGTTTACATTAACGTGTGTGTTCCATATCTCTATCGGAAATGGAATTTTTTTGTCGGTTTTGCCTTCGCCGATAGGGATAGAGTTCCTCGACCTAGGGCTAGGATATTGATGTATCGACATGGAAATTAGTATACACCGACAGGTAATGTCTATTTCTATCGCATTTTTCATGTTGGTGTACTGATAGAGAGATCAGTTTTGATTTCTTGTAGTGTATGATGAATCTAATGACACTTATTATTTGATATATCATCTAGTGCATCTGTGTTGTGGTATAGTTTACCTGAATGTGGTTTGTGACTTACCATATGGCAAATACATGAGCTTCGCTCAAAATTATAAGTCGCTCTAACTTATTTTTTTTCGCGATCAAGTCGTACCCAAAGTCGCACTAACTTTTGGTACATACCTTTTAATTTGTTATTCTACTAGATATATGTATATAGCAAATTCTATGTATAAAAAAAAAGTCAAAGTAACTTAGAAATTCCAACAGCGGAGGGAGTAGTACAATTAAAATGACAACTTGTAATGCGATCAAGGTTAGCTGTTGGACCGTACCGGGCCTGGTACTTCCGCCCGTGTTATTGGGTGACCACACGCAAGCAGCGACGCCGTGCATGGCATGTAGGTGCAGGTGCAGGTGCAGATGCACAGGTCCTGTAGAGATCATCAGATGAGATGAAAATAAATATCTAAATCTAGAACCTGGTTGGCTGGCTAGATCAGCAATACTCTCCGATCCCTTCACGCATCGACCACATATGGAGCGAGAGTATACGTACATATTGACAATTGACATCATATCGAATTATTGACTGATGATAATCTCGATTAATTAGGTGCATACATAACTACGGTGCGGACTAGCAAATGTTTGGATTCTCGTTCGGGACAGATTCATATGAAGGTACAGTTGTGTGGAATGTTTTTGCAACATTTCTAAGAATGGCAAGTGAACACGTACACTCCTCATACAAGATTACCATTTCTGAACGGATCGAGGGATCGAGTATATATGAAAGCTATTGGAGAAGGTGAGATAAATTGAAGTTGCTATTTGTTTTGTTGGCTTGCTGAAATTATCGGTTCAGTATACAAAAAAGTTTCTGGCGACACCTCTGGTACGTGTGCTATTTGGACGGTCCAGGCTGTATCTGCAATGACGCAAACCGCCTACACTCATCGTTAATAATAACCGCCTTTTCTAAAAAAAAATCGTTAATAATAACCATACAATGTCTGTCATGCATGATTTTAGATGGACCGAGCGAGCTTTGTGCCCACCAGCAGCAGCACGTTGCTAGGCCGATCGTGACATCGTGCGTTTCGCGAGCGAGAGCTCGAGATGGAGCTACGGTGGAGTGGAGGCGGGGCAACCCCATGGATTCGCGGTCGAGGAAGGGAGGGTGCTGCATGCTTTTTGTCTTGGCAACCTGTAAAACTCAACATGCACGTCTTGGCAGGCTTTTTGTGCCAAGCGTCGCTGCTCACTCAAACGGCTGGCGTTAGGAGATTTCGTAGTTAAAAAGTCACAGTTTCAAGGATTTTGGTAAATAAATTAGCACTTGTTTGCCATTATAGATTTAAGACTCTTATATAATTGTTTGATTATTCTCTTTTCTCAAGAGCCACACCTTTGGACGGCGTACGTGTGTGCTATGTACATCGACGATCGTCATTACATGATGTCGATCAGGTACTTGTTGGGATTGGAAATACGACATGCATGTTAGGATTGGAGTTTGGTAGGGTGTGTCGTCGTTGAGGTACGGTGAAGTGGCAGGAACTGGTTGGTTTTGACGACCCGGGATCTAATTCGATTGGCCCTTAAGCTAGCTATATAGGTTTCAGCCACGAGCCCCTAGCTTTCAGGTGAGGCGAACCACTGCAAAGCGCTGGGGCCCCGTGGTCGCTGTTGTGCGCTTTGTCGCTTACAGCCTGATCAGTCGTCGTACGTACGTACATGGCTCAATCGAGACCGAATGATCGGGTCAGATCAGAATGATAATGCATGTGTCATGTATGTCTCGATATTGGTGAAAACCATCGTCGTAGATATAAGTCTATTTTTTTTTTGACGTGATTGATTGGCTTGTGTACCGAAGATTTCATTGTTGTAACTTTTTATAGTCTTTTGTACTATATGTGGTTCCAGCACAGATCTCAAGAAAAGCTGGACCATTCAAATAGGCTCCAGGGCCGCTTGATACTTACGGTATTTTCGATCTGCTTGATGTTGTCGTGTGCTCATATAACTAAAATCGGCAAACACGGTCCTAGTAGCTAGCTAGGGTTTATATATTAGTATGGTTTCGATCGATGAGGATGCTGCACCACCTCAATCAGAAAATGACATCGTGAGCTATCTACTAGCCACATACAGCGCGCGCGTGTTTGTAAGTTTGTTACTACTGTCAGAGTTTCAGTATATATGTAGCTAGGAAATGACAGTAACATGTCTAAGTTGCATTGTCAACGACTTAGCCTCTATATATATGGATGGGCGAACTTGATTGCGAAACATGAACTCTCACTGCGTGCATGGTGAAGTCACGGTAGTCGGTAGTATGGTGTGTTTGAGTTGTAACATTTGACACAGATATGGATACGTACAATAGCGGGCCTATATATGTTGACTCATGGGTATTCAATTGAATACCCAATTTTTTTGTCAAACAAATCCATATATATAGTGTATATACATATATGTATATTAGAAAAAAAAAACAAAAATACAGCCAAAACGAACATATGTACAACAAATTAGCCCAAAATCGCAGATAATTCAATTTGTAATGGATAGCATAGCAATTTGTGAATCAACTTTCCTGATTTTTTCCCAAATTACTAGTCTACTAATTAATTTTAGGTCTCAGATACGAAGAGGAAAAAAGAGTAGTACTACAGATTTAAGGACATAATAAAGAGCTGTGATTTGCTATATAATATGTAATTAAAAGGCGTTATATATAGTGTTAAAAATTAGGATTTGAGAGTTCATGTTGTAAAAATAAATACACTCCTACATGTTTTGAATACCCAAGAGGAAAATCCTGGGCCCGCCACTGGATACGTATATATATGCAGGTATATATCTTTGCACGGTACGGTCATAATTGAACGGATGAGGCATGATGCATGGAATCTATTGAGGCCACATGCAGATTTCAGAGCAAGGTTGTTCAGAAAACAAGTATGTCTAGCTAGCTCGTGTTTTAGCGTGAAACGTACGTATGAGTTGGTGCTGATAGTGCTATTTGCAGTTTTGCAGATTAAATGTGCAGTAGTTTGCTATACAGATTAATTAAATGTGCACGTTTATGCTTATTAATCAGAAAACAAGTGTGTGTAGGTAGCTCGTCCGTGCGCGAAATGAACGCGAGCTGATTATTAATAAGCACGAGCGTGCCTGCGATTAATATTAATCTTAATCAAGTAGTGCTTCATATAGCAGCTCAGTGCCTTGCAGGGGAAACTTAATTAAGCATCCTCTCTTTCGTACCTGTAGAAAATGGTGAAATCGTACTTCCTAGAAATTGGAATTGATTTCGGTGGCGTTGTAGTATCAACTGTCAAGACGCGTGACTTGATAGGAGAATTGATGCAATTACTTTCTTGTGTTCTTGAGTTCAAGAAAAGAAAAAAATTATTCTCTGTATTTTTTCCTTTTCACAATGAGTGTTTAGTTTGCACCATAGTGTTCGAGAATTTGAATTTCTCTATAAGGAACATTAAAAGAGCAAATGGTTTTGCACCATTTTGCTAGTGCATATATACCAGCTATTCATCAATACATATATATGGAGGCGTCTATAATTTGTCTTAATCAAGTGATTAATTAGCTTAGATGACTTGCAGGAAAAGCTTACCCTTCATCCTTCATTGTTGAAAATGTTGACACCGTACTTACTAATTGGAATTAATTGCAAGTTTGTTGGTGACGTGTCAATCATGCATGGCTCCCTCAAAATAGCAAGACTTTGTGGATGAAGTCACTTGTTCTATCCGTGCTGTATCTTGTAATCCTAGCCGAAAAGGAAAGTAAACGATTTAAGTAGAAGCATTATTGTGGTATTTGGCGCACCAATCCATTTCCATGGTGGCATTATAATCAAGGAGGAGAGAGAAGAGAATGGTTCTTAGCAAAATGGCTTGGTCAAAAAAAAATATTTGTAGAAATTAAACCATCCACCGAGAATATTGCAATTCTAGAGTTTTGAACTCAAAGTAATCAAGTCTGAATAAATCTATAGAAAAAATATCAACGCTTAGCACTCTATGTAAACAGGTTTTGAGGAAATCCTATTCTATGATTAATAATAATACTTACTCTGTTCATTTAAAGTTATAAAACCTTTTGGCTTCTATAGATATACACCGGTGTGTTTGGTTTGTGGAGTCATCCCATCCTTCGTGTAATGCATCCTGAGTTGATTCCATGAATTTTGGGATGGAAACCTATTTCTCATGCATATACTAATTATTAGCTCATGAGGAATGAGGGTGGTGATGGATCAACTTATTTCCTTTCACAAACCAAATACAAAGAAATAAAGAATGAGAAGATGATGGACCGCATCATTCCTCAAACCAAACACACGTCCATCTATTTATGCACTAAAAGTAATTCATCTAAAAAGTCAAAGCATCTTATAGTTTAAAACTAAGAGACTATTTGGTACCAGAAATGTCATCAATTCTTTTTTATATAAATAAATTTGGTTAAATTTGAAATTGTGTGACTGCTAAAAAATATGAATTGTGTTCATTTTTTAAGATGGAAGACGAAGTAGTAGTTTCTATATATGTTTACTGTCTTCATGATGACATTGATGTACAAGTATGGAAATATCCAGTGCGGCTGCACCAAAAAATAGTATTTTGAGATAATTGTCTATAATTAATTATTAAGCCACCACAACTCGAAACTTCACTAGTCCTGATGGTCTATCTGAGCTCGTGAAACGAATTGAAAGGTGGGTCGTCGATATTGTGTGAGTGCCGGCCCAAGAAACCTTGTCACACTATCACATAATGCACACTATTAGCGTGGCAGTGGTCCCCTTATCCGAACAGAAGAAATGCTGGAGTATATGCTGATTGCTGACCGACTAACTAGGGGTCTACTACTAGCCTCTAGCCTAGGCACTAGCTACCCTAAGAGCTAAAGCTTAGTCTCACTGCTGATCACGTTACTATGGATTCATCCATGCATGTCAGGAAAAGGAACCACGTGATCAAAGGATTTTGCTGTGGTCTTGCGCAGCTAGCTTTACAAAGTTCTCCCGGTCGGGCCTGACGATCCCGTGGTTCGATCACACTAATGCCGAAATAAATAAAGTCATTGTGGGCTGGCACACTGTCAGCTGGTAAAGAGTGCTAGCAGAACGCTTGTCTTGGCAAAAGCTTCTTGCTTGTCGTAGCCTAAAGTGTTTTATTCCGTCACTGATCACGATCCTTTCTCATCGCACATCAGCATATACAGGCATGCAAATGTCTGTCTGTCTCTGTGTGTCTATTGTTCGGAATGTCGGAGAACACGTGCAGGGAGAGAGGACATTTATGATAGCCAAATGTGCATAACATTTATGATAGCCAAATGTGCATTGGGTTGGATTTGGTTTGTACTAGTATTGATCCAATTTCTTTGAGGGTCTTTTTAGTCTAGTATTAATCCAAGTTCTTTTGATAAACTAGTATCATCCAAGTATAAGTTTGACAATTTTCTACCTTTCAAAAGCACCTTTGACAATTTCTTCTTTTTTTTTCTAACACAGAAGAGAAAAAAAAAGGAATAACTTGACCAGGCCCACGGCTGTTGGGCCAGTTACTTCGTGGGCTTGGGGGGCATTGAGGCCTTGGTGCTGGTGGTGGTGGTGGACTAGAATCACCGTGCCGACCAAAAACGCATGGAGGCGTCTCCCTCGCCGCAAAATAAACACACTGGAATGTCCGACGGCGGCTGAACAGTGACATCACCGGCCACCACGTACGCGGCCCCCTTCCGTCACTCAACCTGGCGGCGCAAGCTTGACGATGGCCAGAACGGGCTGGAGTGCAGTGCATCCGGAAGCAAAGCCATGGCCGAATTGCGCCACAAAAACACCAGCCCGTTCGGCCGTTTCTCGTGCAAGCAACCGCAAGCTCCCTCGATTTGTTTATGGGCCGCCCGAGTCCCTGTAACTTGCAAGTCAAGCGCGCTGATCAGAAATGGCCCCGACACGTCGGCCACGTCCGCGAAGGCGAGCACGTCATGCACGCGTTCCGGTTCCCGCGGGCGCCTTTAAATCCCCCGCAAAGGCCATTCATTGATCGCGCCGTCGGTTACATTCCTTGCAAGCGCCATTACCGCCGGTCAACGAGTAGGCGAACACGATCGATCAGGTGCGTGAGGAGGGGTCGATGGCGGGGGGTGGTGTGTGGGGGGTGTGGTACGACGACGCGGCGGCGCGTCGACGTGGAGTCGCAGCGGCTGGAGCACGGCGACGATGGTAGTAACC
>CM041641.1:4167600-4255852 GCA_023333625.1 Bothriochloa decipiens
CTTACAACAAGTAAGACACCAGAGGCATCTATATCTGCGGCATTGTCGAGAGACACTAAGCTTTTTGAAAGAACGGCACCTTCAACATATTGTGTTAAAACTCCTTACAGAAAGGACCCGGATGACTCTGAGGCTGTTTTGTCAGCAGCACGTGAAAAAATCAGGGTGTTTCAGAATGCGCTTTTGGAGTCTGAAGAAGTGGAGAAGGACGCGGATGAGGCTGAGAGGGAAGAGGATTCTGAATGTGATGATGCTGATGATGACGCTGATGGTGATGACGTGAATATTGAGGACAAGGATGCCAAGTCTCCCCTAGTTGGAGCCCAATATGGTGCACAAATTACAGTAGTTGGTGACATAAAGAAAGAATCAAACAGTGTGATGAACACATCAGTGCCACCAAGCATTCAGAGTAAATCTAGTGCAAGTGTACCATTGCATACTTTAGACAGTAAAGCAAGTAGTTCAACTGATCCAGAAGTTGGAGATGATGCTAAAGAGATAGACGAAAGTAACCAAGGGGAGTCTTGGGTACAGGGGCTAGCTGAGGGTGACTACTGTGATCTTAGTGTGGACGAACGCCTCAGTGCTTTTGTTGCGCTTATTGGTGTTGCCACTGAAGGAAATTTTATCCGTGCAATTCTGGAGGTAATGTTTCGATTGTGATTTGTTATCTTGCCATTTTCTCATTGAACATTATCTGAACAAGAGACTTTACAGGAACGCCTAGAAGCAGCAAGTGTTTTGAAAAAACAAATGTGGGCTGAGGCACAACTTGATAAGAGGCGTACAAGGGATGACTTCACTTGTAAGACGCAGTATGATTCTTGTGTGGGTATGAAGGTTGATACAGATCAAGAAAATAATGCTGGTGAAAGTACCCTTACTCCAGTGCATAACCCTATTAAAAACAACAACGGAAATGCCAGTTTGATGAACAATGATTTGCTTGTTACTGGTGATGTATTTCATCAGCGGAATGGTGCAAGCCGAGAATTGAGTTCTAACCCTGAAAGCTTGTCTGTTCAGCAATATGCTTCATCTGAGAAAACTAGATCTCAGTTGAAATCCTTCATAGGTCACAAGGCAGAACAGCTTTACGTGTACAGATCACTACCGCTTGGACAAGATCGGAGACGGAATCGGTACTGGCAGTTTTCTGCATCTTCATCATCCTATGACCCTGGTTCGGGAAGAATCTTTTTTGAATCTAAAGATGGATACTGGAGGGTCATTGATTCATCTGAGGTAGTTGTTTCCTCAAAACAATTTTAGTAGCAATTTCATCAGCTAATATTCTGAGGTCTCTAAAATAGAGTAGTTCAACTGGTAATTCTTGTTCTTTCAATGTGTTCTAATTGGTTTATGTTTTATGTAATCTCTGGGAGGTATTTAGTTTTAGTTTGAATGGTGGGAACTGCAATCTTAGACAGTAAGATCAACTTTGAATGGTGGGGAATATGGATTTATGGAGCTTGTTTTCTTCTAGAAGGTTGAAGGATAACATTGAAGTTGGATCAATCAGTGGTTATGGTATTTGATAGCTGACAACAGCCATCTATATTTTGTTGAAATGCGTAGAGTAGTTGTCAACTCGTCATTCTCTTATTTAAGTTCGCTTCTTATATTGTAAAATGCTTTGCTTTTAGGATTTGGTACTTGTTTGTCCATGTCGTATTAGGCACAACGTTTGGGTCACTCACCAGTTACTACCGGCATTTAGCACTATCTCATTGGGAAATCAGTGTCTCCGCTGGTTATGAAATTATATGTGCCTAGTTTTGCTGGTTCCAGATAGTTATGGTTCATTTGAGATTCTGTATGCCTTTTAATATCGGATTTCTTGTTGGTTGTGTCCTTGAAGATTACTGTTCATAGGGTTTTAAATTGTTGGCAGTAACTTCATATATCTCATTCAGTTTCTATAAAAAACTATTAGTAAGTAGACACACATAGCGAGCGTTTATTAAGTTGCTAGCTTGACTGACTACATGATATACAGATCCTGTTGTACTGGTCCTTTAATGTGATTTCTTTTGATTTAAAATGCAGGCGTTTGATGCTTTGGTAGCTTCCCTTGATACTCGTGGCATCCGTGAGTCACATCTGCACTCAATGTTGCAAAGTATCGAGCCAACTTTTAAGGAAGCTGTTGAGAGGAAAAAGTGTGCTAGTTTAGAGAACACAACTGGACGGACTTTGAAAAATGGAAGTAATGAAAGTCCAAACTGCAACAATGAGTTTGGAAGTCCATGCAGTACCCTTTCTGGTGTTGCTTCTGATAATCTTATGGCATATTCAGATACTTTCAAGATAGAGATTGGGCGCAATGAAGCCGAGAAGAATTCTATCTCGAAAAGGTCTTCTGTGTTTCTGAAATGGATGTGGAGAGAGTGCTATGGTCCCCAATCCACATACGCCATGAAATATGGAAAGAAGCGGTGCCCTGAGTTGATTCATTCTTGTAACCATTGCTACCAGATATACTTAGCTGAAGGAAGGCACTGTTCTTCTTGCCACAAGACATTCAAACCCATTCACAATTTCTTGGAGCACTCATCACAATGTGAAGAAAAACAGAGAACAGATCCTAATTGGAGGACGCAAATTGTGGACCTTTCTGTACCTGTAGGATTGAGATTGCTGAGGCTGCTCTTAGCTACCATTGAGGTAAAATGACAATTTTGTGATCATTCATTAGTGACATCAATTTTGTTTGTTACAAAAATTGCTGTTTGTGTGACTTGTTAGATTGCGTGTTACAGGCTTCAGTACCGGCAGAAGCTCTCCTTCCTTCTTGGACGGATACGTATCGAAAATCTTGGGGGGTGAAGTTATATTCTGCATCATCTGCCGAAGAAGTCTTGCAGGTTGCATTTCATGTTTTTTCCCCTATCTCTGTTTGCTGTATAATTCCAGTGGCTTAGTCTGGAAAGGATTAGAGGAGACCATTATATAACAAGGCCAAAGAAAAGAGGGACCCAATTTTGTATTTCTTGGCAATTGAATGGTGAAATTGAGTACTAGTAGTACTTTAAAAAAAAAAAGTTTTGACGAGGGTGGCCCATGGTCCACCTTGGCCCTTTTGAACCTCCACCACTGTATACAACTATTACTAAGTTGTTAATGTATTGACCATAGCAAAAATCTCAGGCTAAGCAGAGTTCTGTACCACTTTAATTTAGCAGTTCATTATTGGAGACACTTATGAACCGACTTGGATAGCTATCTTATAAGAGAATTAGCATGGTTTAAGAAGCCTGATTTTAATTTATCATCAAAGTTTATAGCATGGTTTAAGAAGCCTGATTTTAATTTATCATCAAAGTTTATGTATAAATTTTTTGTATGTTCTAAATCCTACCATGTCATATTTCTGCAGATGCTTAGTGTGCTGGAAGGTGCAATAAAGCGAGATTACTTATCATCTAACTTTGAAACAACAACTGAGCTGCTTAATTCAAACACACAAGATACTACCCAGAATGGAGGTTCTGGATCTGCCACTGTACTTCCATGGATTCCTGGCACTATCGCTGCTGTCGCTTTAAGATTGCTAGAGTTGGATACTTCCATCTCATACCCACTTCATCCAAAGTTGGGTCCAAATAAGGAGCAAGAAGCTGGAGATTTCATGGTGAGCCCTATGTCTTATTATTATTGCATCAAAAGACTTACTACACGTGGTAATTAATCCTCTTGGTCTGCTATGTCTGGATCAGTAATGTGATTTTTTTCACTGTGCAGAAGCTTCCACCGAGATATCCTTCTATTAATAAGAACAAACAAGAAATCGAACAGTTCAGACCTATTGGTTTTGATCAACAGGATGGAGCATTGCTAACTAACAGCAATGGTCGTAGAGGTCGTGGACGGGGAGGTAGAGGAGGTAGTAGGGGAGGTAGATCTCGTGGTCGTGGTGGTAGGGTTCCCAGGGGCATTGGCAGCTCTTCCAGGGTTCAGTTCAGGGATGACAATAGTGTTGTGCCCTATGGGAGAGCCCCTCGAAAGAATGCACGCGGTGGGCGTAGTAACCGTGGCCGTGGCCGTGGACTTCGAACTGTTAGACCTCGGCAACCATCTGAGCTCAGTGCCAGATCAATTCCAAAGGCAAACCTATTGGGCAGCTTTAGCATGTTAAGTAAGGCAAATCACACTGGCACTATACATTCTCCTGAGAGCTCTGGTGCAGAAGAGTGGGCCTTGGAGAGAAGGGAGTATGCCAAGGATGATGATAACAATTTGGTCTCTCAATCGGATGAGTCAGAGGAGGAAAATGGTGAGCCTATGAATGAGGAATATGATGAAGAGATTTCAGGCTATCCAAGGGACAATTCTGAGTCGAGCCCTGCACAAATGATGGATGATGTGAGTGATGATAACGATGAGGATGCTGAAGGAGATGAGGGTGAGGATGATGGAGAGGACTATGAAGCTGAAGATCCTGCTGGTGATGAGGATGACGACGTTGAGATGGATGGGGATGATGACATCCGGGACGACGACGATGACGACGATGATGGTGGAGATGGAGCAGCCAACGCAGATGAGGATGAAGCTGGTACATCATCATATTCTTCAGAGTTTAGTGAATAATGAGAGTGGATCGAAGAAGTTGTGCAGGCTTGTGGTAAATGATGTCAAGGAGGCGTTGGTGGGCTCACCAGCACTAATGCCGAGTTGACCTCACCAGCGCTGATGCTGAGTTGATAAACTATTTAAGAGGCTGTCAGTTCTAAACTGTGCTCTGGCTCGGTATTTAGATAGAAGCCAGTCAACATTAGAAGATCGGCTTTGTACATGGATGTTCGAATCAGGTCATTTGTGGTGTATACATACATTACCAATTACCAAAAGTTGAAAAGATGGGTTCAATCAGCTGTCTGTTTCTTTTTGTTCTTCGGCTACTGTTTTCATTGTTATATATTGGGAGCGTTCTCTTTAACAGGGTCGTCACAAGCTTTGATTATAACAGTATATACTACGGTTTTTTTCCTGGAGCAGAATAACAGTACAACACAAGCTTGATTATATATCTATACCCTTATTTAGTACTAAATCTCAAAATTTCAGTCTGCCGTTGTGTTCACAATTTTCTGTCCGCCAGGCGCTCGTGTCCGTGTTGACCACGGTGGGTTTATTCACGTTAGAAGCTAGGGGACAGAAAGATAATAAAAATGTAATACAGGGTTTCAGATGTAAAGATATAAGAGAGAGAAAAAGTGAGGCTTTAAATATTTTTAAAATACATTGGGGTTCCTGATGCAAAACGTTTAAATTTGATAAAATACATTTATAACTCAATAACTATGCATTTTGCAACCGAAGTAAAAATACACCAAGGTGCTACTTTAGTCTTGCAAAATATACCAAAAATTATAGAAAATCATATAAATGCTAGACCATTTTTGTTAGTTTCATAAAAATGTGATCTATCCATAATTATTTTAAATCGTGTCACTTTTTTCTTTTGACTCGACATCCACTTACGACCGCAACGAGACCATGCTCCATTTGTTGGTCCTGTGACGGTCACTTTCTGAGAGGCTGGACGTGCGTCAACACGCATCGCTAATCGAGCCCCTCGCTGCCACCAAAGAGTCTATCTCGGTCTCTATCCTCATCCTTGTCCAGGGACACGTTGGCCAAGGGAAGTGAGCGAGAAGTCCGTACTCTGTACAGGTCCACAACCGTCCTTGTTCCTTGTCCACGGTTACCACCCGGCGATCGAGCGCCAAACGGCGACAATGAAAAGGTTTAAAGAGAAGCTGCACCACCACAACTTGAGAAGGTTACCAAAAATAGCAGCAGCTCCTTGGCAGTAAAGCCAAGGAGCTCTTTTGAAAAAGTTGAGAGTACGCAGGTTTTTAAGACACGATAATTATGATCGAAAAAAATATTTTACCTTATTTATAATACTAATCATGACCAATAAATCATTGGTTATGGGCTTTTGAAAAGCACTAGCAAGAAATTTGCGGTGCATGCATTCTACTCTATCAATACATTCTTATTGGTGCTTTTAATAAAACATGACCAATAAATTATTTTGTCATCAATAATAAAATAAGAAATCTTATTTTGCTGCATCATATAAGTTTAAAACGGGCTATACTATATTCAATTCATATATACGGTTTATACTACGAAAAAGACTAATAATTTAAGATAGTGCTAGGTCGCTCTGCACCCAATAGCTACACATTAGAGCGATTTCAAGACGTATTGGAACAAATATTGTGACTATTATATTTACGCTATCCATTCAACCACTCAACGAGTTGTCTGACTCGGTGTAATGTACGAACATGTTGCTACTAATAGTATAAAATACTACGTTTTTATAAACATACACAACCCTAATTCGCGAGGAAAATCATTATAGGCCCACAATAGGCCGCCATGGGCAATTTTAGACCAAAATGCTGGCCCGTCCCAGCTCTGGGCCAAAATTTGCCCTACTAAGAATTTGGCAAAAAGTTAGACAAAAAAATTAATAATAAATTAGCAAGCCAAATGTGATAAGTTGATAAGTTTTATTAGCCAATAAGATGCTTGTCAAATTCATGACTTGCTAATTTCTTAATATTGTAAATTTTGGGGCCAAACAAAGCCAGAGGCGCCCCGTGTCCTCCCTCCCCAAATCCGATCGCCAATTCGCTATCCACCGCCGCTCGCAGCTGAGCTCTCTTCTCCTCTTCACCATCGTCACGGCCGCAGCTGAGCTCTCTTCTCTCCACCATCGTCACGGTCACGCCTCACGCGCGTGCTCTCCTCTCCCACGAGTTCGTCAGCCTGCTAAGGTAAGACCGTAGGAGGAATCGCCTCGACTTATCATTGCTATCAATCGACTCATCAATCCATGCCGTTTTCCCCCGTCCGGGTTAGAGTCGGCGAGTCCACGCACCGGTGCGGCGCGGCTAACGTGGGCTGGAGCCGCGGTAGCGCAATGCCTTGCTGCGTGGGCGCACGCTAGCTGTTCGTCAAAACTCCTGTGGAGTGAATAGTGGGCGGATCCTTCTGGGAATTGGATTTCCTTCTGTTTTGATTGGAAATTGGAATTGGGTCAGACGCCCAAATAGCTTGTGTCTATCATATTGGGTTGTACTCCGTACATATTAATAGCTTGTTCCTATTGGAATGGTAAATAAAAAGCAAACTAGCTTGTCATCCTACTCATCTGTGTGATGAGCCGTGAGGGCAAATGCCTGGAACAGGATGGGCATGTGTTAGTATTAGTTTATAAATACTCCTTACAGCCCGTTCGCTTGGTCGTTTCTGGCTGCTGCTGATTTTTTTAAGAGAAAAATACTGTTAAATGGCTGGCTGGTTTGGCTGATAAGTTCAAACGAACAGGCTGTTGTTTCATGTACGGAGTACTTCGCTACTTCGAGATTTCAGAATTGCCCCTTGTATATATATGCTGCTACTGTTTCTAGTTTGATCTGGACATTCTGTGCTCACTGCGCATGTTCATACATGATCAAGCATAAGCTCAACCTTGTTCGTTTACTTTTAGTCAGTGTAATGCTAGTATTGCTGTTCATATTTCTTGAGGAAGCAAAGGGGCGACGAGTCTATGTCTATCTGATTGCTGTGTATCTTTTACACAAGACTGAAACGCGGTCGCGTTCTCGGCAGGAGGATGCGGCCACGTCATCCTAGAAAATATGAACCGTTTGATCGCGATCGGACGGATGATATCAACCGAAAAGTCGCTTTCATGTATACTGTTCATCTGACACTATTACTGTCACGTGGGAATTGCTACACGTACCCGAGTGGCAGCCACCAGCAAGGGGACGCAACATCGTGAAGCTTCGCGGCCGTTCGTCTGGCCGGTTGGCTTGACCTTTAAGTCCAGCACCCGGCCCCGCACCCGCACCCCGCCGCCGGCCGGTCCAGTCGCGAACACCCGGCACGGGCGAGGTGACCAGCGGCCTTAGCGCGGCCATGCGCCATCCTCGCTCCGCCGCTCCGGGAGGCCGTTGGCCCTGCGCCACTGAGCTGCCGCGCTGTGAGCTGGGCAGGGCCGTGGGCGCCCTCGCACCGCCGCGCCGCCAAGCTGCCGCGCGGCGAGCTAGGCGGGGCCGTGGCTGCCCTCGCACCACCGCATCGCGGGCGAGTCTCTCCGCTGCCGCAGTGAGAGGAAGGAGACAGGGCGCCAGGCCCCCCGCGCCGCTGCACCGCGCCCGCTCACCGGCAAGGCGATGCGACGAGTCGAGTGCACAGAGGCACTCTGCGAGGTTGGCTCCCTCGCCGGTCCGTCTGGATGGATGCCACGCCGAACCTCCACCGTGGCGGGGTCGCCCTCGCCCAGCACGAGGCCAGGGACGCCGCGACCTGTCCTCGTCGTCGGCAGCCACGCCCCGGCGCCACCCGCTGACCGCCGCCTTGGCCGCCGGTGCCGCGCAGCCTGCCCTCGTCGGCAGGCGCGCCCCGTCGTCAGCCGCTGTAACACCTCTGGTGTTATGTTAACTAAAAGATGCCATGTCATCATATGCACTGCAAAGCATTTATGTTTAAGTCAACCTTAATGTGCATTAACTAAAACAAGTTTACATTTCATAGGTTGATTGAGTTTCTGTAATATTTGGTCACATGAAATGATAAAACCCTATTTTCGAATGTCATCGCAAATGCTTAGTTTATGCTCTATGTACTTGAGGTATAAACTGTGTTTACACTAGTGCCAAGCATAGAGTATAAGTCTAAGTCTAACCCTAAAAATGATTTCCATATTTGAAATTAAATTTGGATTCCAAAGCTTATTCTTGAGTCTGGCTATTCAAGTTTAATTTCAAATTGGAAATGCTATAAAAGGTTTTTCAAAAGTCAACTTGGTCAACCAAGGGTGTCATTGGGTCAATGACCTAAAAATGTCCTTGGATGATGTTTGTGATCACTAATAACCAACCAATTAAGTTAGAAACCAAATTGAGTTTAAAGTCTATTTCAAAAACCCTTTATTTCCAACCCTAGTTTTATCCCCTTTTCCCTAATTCAAAATATATAAGGAATTTGGAGATACTCTAAAAAGACAGTTTGTAGATCTTGACAAGAGCTACAAAGTTGGTATATAAAGTTTTTCAAGTTTCCAAAAATAATTTCAAATTTATTTGAAAATACAGTTTCCAGCATTTATCCCCTTTTGATTTTAAAAACCATAATTCAAAAATTATGTATAATTTGAGAAAACTTTGTACATGAAAAATTTTTGGTTTGACAAACTCAACATTTCATAGTTTTGAAGATTTTCAAGTTTTATTGAAAAATCAAAAGTAATTTCAAATGTTTGTTTCTAGGGTTTTATCCCCTTTTCAAATCTAAATTCAAATTTTAAAATCTAGACAGAATTTGAGGATGCCAGTTAAAGGAAAAGTGTAGCTCTTGAAAAGTTATGCAAATGATATTTTTGGAGATTTTCAAGTTCTTATACAAATTTTGGAGTAATTTGTATTTTAAACCGAATGGCAATTCTGTAAATAATTCGAACAGCACCTAACCCTATCGGCGCCCGCCATGGCCGGCTTCTCATCGCGCGCCGCCGTCCACCGCCGCACCTTCTCGGCCGCCCGCGCGCTCACGGACGCGCGAAGGTTCACCGTCGTCGTGTCGCTCGCTCAAGTATCGACTCCATGCTATAAATAGCAGTCGCCCGCCGTCATTCTTCTTCTTTCTTCCTCCCGCCGCCGTCGCCGACGACCTCGCTCCGCCGCCGCAATTCACCGCCGACACTTCACCTCTGTCCAATTGCTCTCGCCCAAAGCTCCGCCATTTCCTCACGGTCAGTTTGAACCAGTTCAAGCCTGCTCTCCTCGCCCGAGCCACCCGCACGCCACCTTCTTCTCCGCGGCCGGCCAGACGAGCCGCCGCGCCATCGCCGCCGTTTGCCGCCGCCTGAAGTGAATATATTTTACCTTCGACCTCATAATCGTGTTCTCCGTGTCATCTTGCACCTGATGCGCACCTTGGCTTGAGCAGCGCATCGCCGGAGTCTGCCGTGACGCCGTCGTGCCATCGGAGCGCCGCCGCCGCCATCACCGCCGTCGACTGCAGCTCGACTCAACCACTCCGGACCTCCATTAACGTGCGCATTAGCGCCTTGGTGAGCTCCTGCATCTATCCGTGCCATCAATTTCACTCATCTTGCACCGTAGCCGCCGGCCACCGTGGCTCGCCGCCGGCGCAGTGCTGTCGCTCCGCCGCGCGCGTTGCTGCTTCGGCCAGAGACCCGAAGATGGTGTCATGTAGTTACCGGATCTGTCCATTTAGGTGCCCTGCGTAGGTTCGTGTGGTTGCCGTCGCCGGAAATCACTCCGGTGAGCGACGCCGCCGCGCCCGAGCTCCGCCGCGCCGCCATTGCCGCCGGCGTGGGTGCCGCCGCCGCTCCCCAGCCCCGTTAACCACCTCAATCGATGCGCTGTGTCAAGAGGAGCAAGTAGGAGAAAACCCCATCGCCGGAGACCTCACCGACGGCGAGGAATCGGCGGTCAACCGCCGCGCCGCCGTCGGTCAGCGCGGAGTTACTGTGCCGAATTTTCTTTTTCCATTTTCAGAAAATGATTTAAATGCTATTTTTTTTGTAAATTCATAATAATTTATTTATAGCTCCAAAAATTCTAAAAATTTTTGTGAGTGTTTCTTATGATGTCATCTACCTAGGAAAAATATGAAATGCCAAATTTGAATACTTTTTTGCATATGTTAAAATTAGCCCTTTTAATTAAAAAATGGACCTTCAATGATTTTTAATAATTAAAAAATATGGCTTTTAATTCTGAAATTTGTTTTGCCATCTAATGAGGCTAAGAGCTTTCTAAAATAAAATTTTGGACTTAATTTGATAACTTTCATTTTTATGCCTTTATTTAATGCTTTTAAATAATTAATTAACCCCTTTTATTTAACTTAATCATTATAGGATTTGATTGACTTTGGGATTGATTGATGACTGTAACAACCCAAAAATTCGAACTACAAAATTTTTCGACAAAACCCTGAGTGATGTGGTGCGACATGTCATCATCTACCCCTTATATATGCATCAACCCTAGCATGTCATGCATGGCATTCACATGTTGCAAATTAATTAACATCTCATAACAATGCACTATGATCACATGTTACAATTTAATGTTTCAATAGTTCAATCATCATGTTGCATTAAAAGAGTGAGTTAAATTTTTATTTGGTTTATGT
Organism: Bothriochloa decipiens; assembly: GCA_023333625.1. NCBI lineage: Eukaryota > Viridiplantae > Streptophyta > Magnoliopsida > Poales > Poaceae > Bothriochloa > Bothriochloa decipiens. The sequence continues at coordinate 4,178,803 of CM041641.1, forward strand.
GTTGATTATTAAAAATGACAACATAATATTTATTTTCACAAATAAATATTAAGGGAATAATACCCTAGAAGTATTTGAGCCATGTATGCTCACTATTCTGTTGCACAAAATAAGCACACCATATATATATAAGTATATATAAAAATATATTTGAAAATGAAAAAGGAAAAGAAAAGGAGGAGACCGGCCCGAGCAGCCCCGTCGACCCGGCCTGCGCGCGCTCGCCTGCGCACGCCGCTCGACCCTGCGCTCGCCGCTCGACCTCGCACTGCGTGGCCCACCCAGGCCGACGGCCCAGCAAGAGCCGCGCATGTCCGCGCGCCGCACCGAGCCTCTGTTGCCGATGAGTCGCTGACGATGGGGCCCCGATGTGGGACCCACGTGTCATCGCGCCCGCTGAGGTCACCCGACCGGCCGCGCGTGCTCGCGTCAGCACTGTTCCCCGGCGTCGCTCCTAAGCAACCTCCCTCGACCGCTCGATCCAGTGTCGCCCCGCATCGACGCGCGCCCGCAAGCCACCTGGACCGACCAGCCCGCGTAAAGTTCCCACGGCCGCAGGCAACATTCTCCGCGCGCGCGCGCACCTGCGCTGTCGCCGCAGAGGAACGCTGCCGCCGTAAAGAACTTCGACACCCAGCGTTACCTAGCCCCCTCTCGCTATTCTCTGGACCCAGATCGAGCCTCAGCTGCTGACTTGGACACCCCTTGACCGCTCGATCAAGCAGAGCCGTGATCGACCGTCCGTCGGCTACCTACCACCGCGTCTGCCCTATAAAGCAAGCACCCCGGCACCCTAGGGTTCCCAGGCCACCGCCGCCGCTCTGGTGGAACCGCATTCCTCCTTGGCAGCCTCGATTGGAGAAGAGCTGAAGGGGAAGAAAGGAGTCGGGGAAGAAGAAGAAGCCGCCGCCGGAGTTGGGGAGGAAGACCGTCGACTCGAAGCCGCCGCTGCTGCTTCGAGAGCAGGAAGGAGGAGCAGTACCGCGAGCCGGAGCCGCTTGGACTTGTACCGCACCTCCATCCTCTTCGACCGTCGGTGAGCACCGCCATCGCCGCTCTCTCGAACCCTCCGCCGTGCTGTTGGCCATGATGCTCCGCCGTGAGCGCGTAGGCCCAGGTCACTACCGACCTCACTGGACACACCCGCACACACACACGAGACTAGCCGAGCCCCTCGGACCACGGCATCAGAAGGATGCCGGAATGGAAGCCGCCCAGTTCATCGCCGCGCGCCAAGCTCCGCCGTGGCGAGATCACCCAGTCGCCCTTCTGTTGAGCCTCGACCTCCGTTGTTTCTGGATCCGCGCTCGCCTTGATGAGACGGACCCCGTGCACACCCTAGCTCCGCGTTTGCCTCGCCAGAGCACCGACCCGAACCACCTTGTCGTCGACGTGTCAGTACGTTGCCGCTCCAGAACGCCGCCGTTCACCGTCGTTTCCTGCCACCATCGACCACCCTCGAGGAGCAGGAAGAAGTCGAGAAGCTCCGCCGTGATGAGCTGCATCGAGTGGGCAAGATGGAGACCGTGGACCCTCTCAGAGTGCCGTTGCCATGCACCGAGGACCTGTCGAAGCTCCGCCGTGGGAGTTGCTGCCCGCGCGGACTCCGCCGTGTGTTTTGGTCACCGCCGGCACCTCGAGCAGGCGTTGCGTGACTCCAACCGTCCATCGACGCCACCAATTGGAGCTGTAGTGACTCGGTGTGAAGTGTACATCGAGCACCGTCGCCATCGAGCCACCGTCTGCCGTCGAGCTTGACACGGAAGTGAAGCTGTCGCCCTGAAGCCCATCGACGTGACCGTCGTGAAGTTCCGAAACCGATGGGCGGGTTAATAGCACCGGAGATCCTTTGTGGCACCAGGAATCGAGGGTTCTTCCGTCGTCGATCGCCGAGGAGGAACTCCGCGTTCGAGCCGATCTCATCCGAGACGGATCACGTGCTCGAACCGACCCTCGATGTTCGACCTCTCGACACATCGACCCTCGAGTTTCGACACGCCAACCTCGATCGAGTCAGACTATGTCCCTCGAGACCGTGTCCTCGCGACCGTGTCACCGAGACCGTGCCCTCGAGACCGTGCCCTCGAGACCGTGCCCTCGGGACCAGACCCCCTCGAGAGCCAACCCTCGAGACCGTGGCCTCGAGACCAGACCCCTCGAGAGCCTACCCTCGAGAGCATACCCCTCGAGAACGTGACCTTGAGACCGTAACCCCTCGAGCCCTTTCTCTTTTCAGAAAATGGTTAAATCTTTGAAAATTCATATCTAATTCATTTGAGCTCAGAAAATTATGATCCACATATCCAAATTTTCTATAAATCGAGCCCTATCTATCTAGGCTATGTTTGAGTGTATTTGGATCTTCTATTTTGCATTCGTTCTTTGTGCTAATCTATAGGGGTCGCTTCCGCGACCGTTAAATCTCGTTACAGGCTCGAGCGAGGACAAGTCTGACGACAGTGACTACCAGGAGAAGTCCGACAGCTACGTCAGTGAAGGTGCCACACACCATCCAACCTCGTAGATCCCATTACGCATGACAATTATAGTATGGCTAGTGCTTTAAATTCATGTTGCTATAATGCTATGCCTGTGCTAGGACTGCATGATAGAGTATTTATTTGATGTGCCCTACCTTGTTGTAAACTATCACCTGCTTACCGCTGTTATGATAGCCACCTGCTTATCTGCTATACTTATAATTTCTATACTTCACTCGCTTACATTTTGATGCGACGTGATGAACCCGGGGAAGGCCTGGAGGGTGCCAGGCTGGATGTGTGAGTTGATGTTTCAGATGAGCATGTGAGCTGATGATGTTATATTCGGGTTTGGGGTGGAGCTTACGGCAGGGAGTAGGGTGAGGGTTGAGTCGATCGAGCCGGGATCTACGACGAGCTTTTGGAGCAAGTCTTGCCAGGGAATGGTTCTGGACATCCCCATGAGAGGAGCCTGTGGCGGGCTAACTGAGATGTGATGGTGGTCCTTGGGTGTGATCCTCGGAAAGGTGGAGCCCGGGATGAAGGTGCCGTGGTAGCACGTTAAAGATATACCCTGATGAAGATATCCCGGTTTGGTCAAATCTAGGAACTGTTGCGCTGGTATCCGGACCTAGGAATCTCTTGCTTTCCACTCGCTCTCCATGGGGGGGAGACGGCCGAACCGCTGGATAGGTCGATGCCACTGCTGCTAGGCGAGAAGTGATAGGAAGGTATATGCATGGGATGGAGCTAACACCCTACCGAGACGATCATGGCACCCCCTTCGGGAGTGGGTACATGGCATGACATCCTCTTCGGGAGCGGATACATGCTCTCTTCACAGTTCCAGTGATCCAGTGCTGGATGGTAGAGTGGCATCGCCTATGGCAGTAGGCGCCCGGAATCTGCCTAGGTGCGCGCGTGCATCGATGATGGTTATCTGGTGGATTAGTGAAACCTCTGCAGAGTGTATGGTTGATCGATCGATACATATGCCGAATCTTCGGCTATGGACCTTTCCTATGTTTCGCATGCACCGGACTAGTGAGTGGAGTGTTCTACCTTCCTCTGAGTGTGTTTTCTGGTCGTGAGCCAGTTTGAGGGCTGCGGGCCGCTGAGGCAAGCCAAGAGGGAGTTGGCTTGTCGACCAGAGTCTGAGAGGGTGTTGGAGATGAGATGAGATGATGCTACAGATATGGATGGAGATAGATGAAGGGAATGGGTTTGTGTTTAAAACTTGTTTATTATACTTTTGTTTTATATACTTGAACATTGCATAGGAAAACCCAGCCTTTATAGGTTCCTTTTGAGATACCCTTATTTTTGCACCCACTTCCACAAAGCAATGCATAGGGTGGGAGTGTGGCCAGTACAAATCGTACTGAAAATTTGGTTTTAGGTTCAAGGAGTGAGTACTCATCTGGGGAGTACAGCGATTGAGGGTTTCGTGCCTACGCTCAAGTTGGAGAGAAGAAGATAGCTTCCGCACCTCAAGCTTTTATTGTTATGCTGCATGAACTCTGATTCCGCCCTATGGCGATGTAATAAGTTATTGTAACTCCCTCTATTTGCACTCTTTTGTTCGATGTATGGTTTATGGATTCAACTTTTATCGGGTAATGTGATTTAAATGGTCATATTACACTCCGACACTGTGGATTTTCCCTTCGCGGAAATCAAGGTCGTTTCAGTTGGTATCAGAGCCATACTTGACCTTAGGACGAAACCCTAGAAATGGACGTTGGTACAGGACAAACCAGTTTTTCTTTCGGTTATATACCGACCCTGCATTTCTTCTTATGCAAGGCTTCTCTGTTGTTACTGACTTGCTGACCCTTTTTCCCTTTGAAACGTGCAGATGACAAGCTTTGGACCCCCGCTTGGACCGTTGAGCAGCATGCCCAAGGCTGAGTTCACCTACGAGGGACAGGAGTTCCCAGGCTTTCCGTACACTCTGCGTCGTGTTTTGGGAGTGCTCGGAGTTCCTGTCGAGGAGTTCAAGTACACCTGCACTGGAGCACCGGACTCAGAAGGAGGAATCAAGGGTTACGTGGTCACTCACCTAGAGATCCCTGCAAGTCAGACTCTGCCCTCAGTACCGGCTCTCCTGGAGATGACAATTGAGGACTCAATCGAAGAAGGAATCCAGTCTGTGTCACTCAAGGCTCTGCGTGAAGTGATGAAGATCGCTTATGAGCACCTTCGCAACACAGAGTTTCGCCTTCTTCCTCAGGCCCTGAACTCTCTCCTCACACCAGAGCAGTAGGATGATCTGGTCAGGCCAATCATCCTAGCAGAGACCAGTCTTTGCAACCGTGCCTCCGCCGCTCACCTCTTCGAGCAGAACCGCTACATAGAGCACCTGGAGAAGAAGAGACGCCTCGACCGCAACACACTGATGGAGTACCAGGAGTTCTGCAAGCAGGAAGCTAAGGAGAAAGAAGAACTCGAGGCTACAGTTGCCCAGCTGAAGGACAAGCTCGCACGTCAGGCAAGGGCTCACAGAGCCGAGGTCGCTGACCTGCGAGACAAGGTTGAGGACATTGGGCCCCGAAACTACTACCTTGATGCAAGAGTTCTCCAGTTGGAGGGAGAGAAGATGGACAAGGATATGGAGATCAAAGAACTACAGAAGAAAAGACGGGAAGATGGCAAGAGCAACTTCATCGTGCAGTGTGAGAAGTCAATGCTCGTAAAAGCTCTAAAGAAAGAAGAAGCGAAAGCACAGTGCAACCAAGGCCATCTGATGGCCCTGATGATTCAGAATGAGACCTTGGTGGATAGGTACAAGAGACTCAAGACAGCTTGGAAGAATGCCGACGAGAGACGCTGCCAGGAGTACGTTGAGTTGCGTGACAGACTTCCTTTGTCAGCCAGACGCAAGGACCCCTTTAAGGAAACTTTCCAGATTGGCTACTCCCTCTTGAGGTACGACCACTGTCCAGCTCCCACCAACCTGCCACTTACCAAGGAGTTCGGAGAAGCTCAGGCTTATGTGAAGCGCCTTCACATGTCACAGGAAGAGTTGACAATTCTTGGCAACCGTTTTCACCCAGGAGTATACAACACGCCGATGTATGAGTCAGAGTAGTGTGGACCCTGCGTGGCCACGTCATGAGTTAGAGTTGAGTTATCTTGTATCCATGAGTTACCTTCGCGTAGTGCGAGTCTCGCACGTCATCTAGCGTAGCTGCTAGAGATGATGCCATGTAATGCAACCATGTAATGAATGATCAATCTTATCGCATTTTATGGCTCTTATTGCTTCTTTGTATGAGTGTTGGATAGATTAAATATTTTTCCTTAAATCGTTGAAATCATTTAATTATATTTAACCAATAAGTACTAAACAGTTGTCGATCCGTGTCGCAGATGTCTGCACGTCGCTCCGCACGTCTGGGCAATCGTCCGCCTCCACCCGAACCCGAGCTTGGGCGTGGAAGACGCTATGGACGAAGAGGAGGTCGTGTTCCACCCATCGACCTCAACCAGGGTGGGAACGATCGCGAGCGGACCCCGCCAGCTGGAAGTGCCGCTGGAGGAGGTGATGCCCCTGGCAATGTGCCTCTGCCGCAGCCGATTCCGCCACCGCCACCACCGCCAAGCCTGGCAGAAGTGATGGCGCAACAGACACAACTGCTTGCCGCTTTGGTCAATGGAGCCAATCACCGCTTTGGAGGAAATCCGAATGACTTCCAGAGGAAACTTGAGGGTTTTCTAAAGCTCAGGCCACCCACTTTCGATGGCACCTACAAGGAACCGCTGGAAGCTGATGACTGGCTTCACGAGATTGAGAAGAAGCTGGAGCTTACCACTTGTACCCCAGAGGAGCGAGTCGGTATCGCTACTCACCACCTCACTGGAGCTGCGCGTTCCTAATGGGACAGCTACCGCCAAGCTCATGAGGACCCCGATCACATCACCTGGGATGAGTTCGCAGATGAGTTCATCGAGTACCATGTTCCTGAGGGAGTCATGGAGCAGAAAGAGGAGGAATTCCGTAACCTCACCCAGAAGGGATGTGACATCTGCGAGTACACCAACACCTTCACCAGTTTGTGGCGCTATGCACCTCTGCATGTCATGACTTCTGAGAAGGAAAAGATCACGCAGTACAGAAAGGGTCTGAACCCCAAGATCAAGGTAGCCCTGGGGGGCACCAAGAGTCACACACTTCGTGACATGATCGATCGTTGCATCCAGATCGAGAAAGACCAGAAGGAGGCAGGAGAAATGTCCAGAAGGGAGAAGAAGAAGTCCGAGGGCTTCTACCGTGACCATGAGCGTAAGAGGTTCCGTCGGGACAAGACGTCTAGCCGTCCTCATTACGGCAAGGACTCTACCTATGGCTCGGGTAGGAGTGGTGGTACCTACTTGGCTGACCACTCACGCTTATCCCGCGACCGTTACTCTCGTGACCACCGCTCTCGTGACCGTGCTGGGAAGGATCGCTACCCCCGTGAGCACTCATCACAGCCACGTCACAGGACTGATCACTCTGCGCCTGTTCGTGCTATGCCAAACTCAGGCAGCTGGAAGGCCGCTGCACCAACCCCCACAGGCAGTGTGCCGTTCACTTGCTTTGGTTGTGGCAAACCAGGCCACAAGGTGTTTGACTGTCCTGAGAAGACACCCGCACCTGCTGCACCCAAGTCTCAGTACCGTGGATCTGCAAGCCGTGGTCGTCTCACGCACATGAACGCAGAAGAAGCTCAAGCTGCCCCAGATGTTGTGTACGGTATGTTTCTTGTTAATGACATTAAAGCATTCGTTCTGTTTGATTCTGGAGCTTTCATACATCCCATCTAAATTTGCACGAGAGAGTAAGATACCTATCACTCCACGTTTGGAGCCTATAGTCACCAGTTCTCCTCTTGGTGAGATGAGAAGCACCCATATCTGCAAGGGAGTGAAGCTTTCTATCGAGGGTCTAACCTTTCGAGCTAACCTTACCCTTCTACCATCAAATGGTTTGGATGTCATCCTAGGCATGGATTGGCTTACCGAGCACAAGGGTTTGATTTCTTGTTCACCCAGATATGTTCAGATAACTCATCCTTCTGGCCAAGCAGTCAGATGTGCACCTCAGAAGGATAAATCAGTATCTGTTCTATGTGCCCTGAATGCACTCAAGTCGCAGGAAGAATCTCAGAAAAGAGAGAAGACTCTCGCGGATGTCCCCGTTGTCAGGGAATATGAGGATGTGTTTCCAGAAGAGTTGCCCGGCATGCCACCAGATCATGATGTTGAGTTCATCATTGATCTTGTGCCCGGAACCGGTCCCATCTCTAAGCGACCGTACCGCATGTCAGTGGATGAGCTAGAGGAGCTCAAGAAGCAGTTGAAGGAACTTTCTGACAAGGGCCTTATTAGGCCTAGTGCTTCACCCTGGGGATCACCTGTTCTGTTTGTGAGAAAGAAAGATGGTTCGATGAGGATGTGTGTTGATTACCGCAACCTCAATGCCGTCACCATCAAGAACAAGTATCCTCTGCCCAGGATCGATGACTTGCTTGATCAGCTTCGTGGTGCTAAGTACTTCTCGAAGATTGATCTCAGATCTGGTTATCATCAAATGAAGATTCGGGAAGAAGACATTCCCAAGACAGCTTTCGTCACACGCTATGGGCAGTATGAATTCACCATTGTATCCTTCGGTCTCACGAATGCCCCGGCCTATTTCATAAACATGATGAACAAAGTGTTTATGGAGGATCTTGATCAGTTTGTTGTGGTTTTCATTGACGACATTCTGATTTATTCACCTTCTGCCGAAGAACATGAAGCACATTTGAGGATAGTGCTCGAGAAGTTGTCCCAACACCAACTCTATGCTAAGTTCAGCAAATGTGAGTTTTGGCTTGAAGAAGTTGCTTTTCTTGGTCATGTACTCTCAGCAGATGGAGTTGCTGTAGACCCTGCAAAGATAGAGGCTGTAAAAGAATGGGAACAACCTCGCAATGTGTCCGAAATCAGGAGTTTCTTGGGATTGGCAGGTTACTATCGCCGATTCATTGAGAACTTCTCAAAGATAGCTCGTCCTATGACAAATCTCTTGAAGAAGAGTAATGAGTTCGAATGGACACCGGAGTGTGAACACAGTTTCCAGACTCTAAAGGAGAAGCTAACCACCACACCTATCCTAGCCTTACCTGATATCACTAGCGACTTTGTCGTCTACTACGACGCCTCTCGCCAAGGACTAGGTTGTGTGCTGATGCAGAATGGGAAGGTTATTGCTTATGCTTCCCGATAGTTAAAGGAGCACGAGCAATGATACCCCACGCATGATCTAGAGCTAGCAGCTGTTGTGCATGCTCTGAAGATCTGGAGACATTATCTTATTGGCAACAAGTGTGATATATACACCGATCACAAGAGCATGAAGTACTTCTTTACTCAAGAAGATCTGAATATGAGACAGCGCAGATGGCTAGAGCTAATCAAGGACTATGACATGGAGATTCACTACCATCCTGGAAAAGCGAATGTAGTCGCTGATGCTCTTAGTCGCAAGACCTATTGTCATGCCCTGTTCTTATCGACCCTGCCACCTGAATTGAAGAAAGAGATTGAAGATCTTCATCTTGAGATAGTACCCCATGGGTTGTTGCACGAACTTCGTATCGAGTATAATCTCACCAAGCGAATTCATGAAGCTCAAAAGAGTTGTGAAGAAATGGAGTACATTCATGGGTTGATGAAGCTAGGCTACAGCCCCGAATTCAGAGAAGATGAGCATGGAACCATCTGGTTCAAGGATAGAATCTGCGTGCCCAGCAATCCTGCTTTGCGTAAGGAAATCCTGTCAGAGGCACATGACTCTAAGTATTGCATCCATCCCGGTGGTGCAAAGATGTATCAAGATGTGAAGAAGCATTTCTGGTGGAAAGGCATGAAGTCAGACATTGCAAGACATGTGGCCGAATGTGACATCTGTAACAGAGTCAAGGCTGAACACAGAAGGCCCGCTGGATTACTCAAACCACTCGATGTTCCTGAATGGAAGTGGGAAAGCATATCCATGGACTTCATCGTGGGTTTACCTAGATCTCAACAAGGTCATGACTCTATATGGGTAATAGTCGATCGTCTGACTAAGGTAGCATATTTTATACCAGTCAGAACTTCGATACGTCAGAGCAGTTGGCAGATTTGTACATCAAGGAGATTTTGAGGCTTCATGGAGCTCCTAAGAGTATTGTGTCAGATCGTGGACCCCAATTCATGTCCCGATTCTGGCAATCTCTTCACGAGTCCATTGGGACTGACCTTGATTACAGCACTGCTTATCACCCGCAAACAGATGGTCAGACAGAAAGGTTGAATCAAATTCTAGAAGATATGCTTCGTGCTAGTGTTCTCAAATATGGAACAGATTGGGAGAAGTGTCTGTCGTTTGCTGAGTTCTCTTACAACAACAGCTACCAGGCAAGTATCAAGATGTCACCCTTCCAGGCTCTTTACGGCAAGCCATGTAGAACCCCGTTGATGTGGGACCACCCAGGCGAAAGAGCAGTCTTTGGCCCCGCCAAGATCAAGGAAGCCGAAGAAGGAGTAGCTCAAGTCAGAGAGAACCTGAGGATCGCCCAGAGCCGACAGAAGAGCTATGCCGACAAAAGGCGTCGAGACCTTGAGTTCGAAGTTGGGGATTTTGTCTACCTCAAAGTGTCTCCACTTCGTGGTACCGTCAGATTCCACGTAAAAGGGAAGTTGGCCCCAAGATATGTTGGACCGTATCGTATCTGTCAGAGAGTTGGGAAGCTTGCTTACAAGCTTGAACTACCTCCCGAGTTAACAGGAGTACACCCCGTTTTTCATGTCTCACAGTTACGTAAGTGCTTAAGGGTACCAGAAGAGGAAGCAGTCACCACTGATGTGCTGGATATCCAGGATACTCTTGAGTACAAGGAGCACCCAATCAAGATCTTGGGTTATGACACCAAAGAGACCCGAAGCAAGTTTATCCCTATGTGCAAGGTTCAATGGAGCAATCACACTGAACGTGAAGCAACGTGGGAAGATGAGAATCAACTTCTGCTATAGTATCCTTACCTCTTCGAAAGGTATGACACCTCTTAAATCTCGAGGACGAGATTCCAATGAGGGGGAAGGACTGTAACAACCCAAAAATTCGAACTACAAAATTTTTCGACAAAACCCTGAGTGATGTGGTGCGACATGTCATCATCTACCCCTTACATATGCATCAACCCTAGCATGTCATGCATGGCATTCACATGTTGCAAATTAATTAACATCTCATAACAATGCACTATGATCACATGTTACAATTTAATGTTTCAATAGTTCAATCATCATGTTGCATTAAAAGAGTGAGTTAGATTTTTATTTGGTTTATGTGTTGATTATTAAAAATGACAACATAATATTTATTTTCACAAATAAATATTAAGGGAATAATACCCTAGAAGTATTTGAGCCATGTATGCTCACTATTCTGTTGCACAAAATAAGCACACCATATATATATATAAGTATATATAAAAATATATTTGAAAATGAAAAAGGAAAAGAAAAGGAGGAGACCAGCCCGAGCAGCCCCGTCGACCCGGCCTGCGCGCGCTCGCCTGCGCACGCCGCTCGACCCTGCGCTCGCCGCTCGACCCCGCACTGCGTGGCCCAACCAGGCCGACGGCCCAGCAAGAGCCGCGCATGTCCGCGCGCCGCACCGAGCCTCTGTTACCGATGAGTCGCTGACGATGGGGCCCCGAAGTGGGACCCACGTGTCATCGCGCCCGCTGAGGTCACCCGACCGGCCGCGCGTGCTCGCGTCAGCACTGTTCCCCGGCGTCGCTCCTAAGCAACCTCCCTCGACCGCTCGATCCAGTGTCGCCCCGCATCGACGCGCGCCCGCAAGCCACCTGGACCGACCAGCCCGCGTAAAGTTCCCACGGCCGCAGGCAACATTCTCCGCGCGCGCGCGCACCTGCGCTGTCGCCACAGAGGAACGCTGCCGCCGTAAAGAACTTCGACACCCAGCATTACCTAGCCCCCTCTCGCTGTTCTCTGGACCTAGATCGAGCCTCAGCTGCTGACTTGGACACCCCTTGACCGCTCGATCAAGCAGAGCCGTGATCGACCGTCCGTCGGCTACCTACCACCGCGTCCGCCCTATAAAGCAAGCACCCCGGCACCCTAGGGTTCCCAGGCCACCGCCGCCGCTCTGGTGGAACCCCATTCCTCCTTGCCAGCCTCGATTGGAGAAGAGCTGAAGGGGAAGAAAGGAGTCGGGGAAGAAGAAGAAGCCGCCACCGGAGTTGGGGAGGAAGACCGTCGACTCGGAGCCGCCGCTGCTGCTTCGAGAGCAGGAAGGAGGAGCAGTACCGCGAGCCGGAGCCGCTTGGACTTGTACCGCACCTCCATCCTCTTCGACCGTCGATGAGCACCGCCATCGCCGATCTCTCGAACCCTCCGCCGTGCTGTTGGCCATGACGCTCCGTCGTGAGCGCGTAGGCCCAGGTCACTACCGACCTCACTGGACACACCCGCACACACACACGAGACTAGCCGAGCCCCTCGGACCACGGCATCGGGAGGATGCCGGAATGGAAGCCGCCCAGTTCATCGCCACGCGCCAAGCTCCGCCGTGGCGAGATCACCCAGTCGCCCTTCTGTTGAGCCTCGACCTCCGTTGTTTCCGGATCCGCGCTCGCCTTGATGAGACGGACCCCGTGCACACCCTAGCTCCGCGTTTGCCTCGCCAGAGCACCGACCCGAACCACCTTGTCGTCGATGTGTCAGTACGTTGCCGCTCCAGAACGCCGCCGTTCACCGTCGTTTCCTGCCACCATCGACCACCCTCGAGGAGCAGGAAGATGTCGGGAAGCTCCGCCATGACGAGCTGCATCGAGTGGGCAAGATGGAGACCGTGGACCCTCTCGGAGTGCCGTTGCCGTGCACCGAGGACCTGTCGAAGCTCCGCCGTGGGAGTTGCTGCCCGCGCGGACTCCGCCGTGTGTTTTGGTCACCACCGGCACCTCGAGCAGGCGTTGCGTGACTCCAACCGTCCATCGACGCCACCAATTGGAGCTGTAGTGACTCGGTGTGAAGTGTACATCGAGCACCGTCGCCATCGAGCCACCGTCTGCCGTCGAGCTCGACACGGAAGTGAAGCTGTCGCCCTGAACACATCGACGTGACCGTCGTGAAGTCCCGAAACTGATGGGCGGGTTAATGGCACCGGAGATCCTTTGTGGCACCAGGAATCGAGGGTTCTTCCGCCGTCGATCGCCGAGGAGGAACTCCGCGTTCGAGCCGATCTCATCCGAGACGGATCACGTGCTCGAACCGACCCTCGATGTTCGACCTCTCGACACATCGACCCTCGAGTTTCGACACGCCAACCTCGATCGAGTCAGACTATGTCCCTCGAGACCGTGTCCTCGCGACCGTGTCACCGAGACCGTGCCCTCGCGACCGTGCCCTCGAGACCGTGCCCTCGGGACCAGACCCCCTCGAGAGCCAACCCTCGAGACCGTGGCCTCGAGACCAGACCCCTCGAGAGCCTACCCTCGAGAGCATACCCCTCGAGAACGTGACCTTGAGACCGTAACCCCTCGAGCCCTTTCTCTTTTCAGAAAATGGTTAAATCTTTGAAAATTCATATCTAATTCATTTGAGCTCAGAAAATTATGATCCACATATCCAAATTTTCTATAAATCGAGCCCTATCTATCTAGGCTATGTTTGAGTGTATTTGGATCTTCTATTTTGCATTCGTTCTTTGTGCTAATCTATAGGGGTCGCTTCCGCGACCGTTAAATCTCGTTACAGGCTCGAGCGAGGACAAGTCTGACGACAGTGACTACCAGGAGAAGTCCGACAGCTACGTCAGTGTAGGTGCCACACACCATCCAACCTCGTAGATCCCATTACGCATGACAATTATAGTATGGCTAGTGCTTTAAATTCATGTTGCTATAATGCTATGCCTGTGCTAGGACTGCATGATAGAGTATTTATTTGATGTGCCCTACCTTGTTGTAAACTATCACCTGCTTACCGCTGTTATGATAGCCACCTGCTTATCTGCTATACTTATAATTTCTATACTTCACTCGCTTACATTTTGATGCGACGTGATGAACCCGGGGAAGGCCTGGAGGGTGCCAGGCTGGATGTGTGAGTTGATGTTTCAGATGAGCATGTGAGCTGATGATGTTATATCCGGGTTTGGGGTGGAGCTTACGGCAGGGAGTAGAGTGAGGGTTGAGTCGATCGAGCCGGGATCTACGACGAGCTTTTGGAGCAAGTCTTGCCAGGGAATGGTTCTGGACATCCCCATGAGAGGAGCCTGTGGCGGGCTAACTGAGATGTGATGGTGGTCCTTGGGTGTGATCCTCGGAAAGGTGGAGCCCGGGATGAAGGTGCCGTGGTAGCACGTTAAAGATAAACCCTGATGAAGATATCCCGGTTTGGTCAAATCTAGGAACTGTTGCGCTGGTATCCGGACCTAGGAATCTCTTGCTTTCCACTCGCTCTCCATGGGGGGGAGACGGCCGAACCGCTGGATAGGTCGATGCCACTGCTGCTAGGCGAGAAGTGATAGGAAGGTATATGCATGGGATGGAGCTAACACCCTACCGAGACGATCATGGCACCCCCTTCGGGAGTGGGTACATGGCATGACATCCTCTTCGGGAGCGGATACATGCTCTCTTCACAGTTCCAGTGATCCAGTGCTGGATGGTAGAGTGGCATCGCCTATGGCAGTAGGCGCCCGAAATCTGCCTAGGTGCGCGCGTGCATCGATGATGGTTATCTGGTGGATTAGTGAAACCTCTGCAGAGTGTATGGTTGATCGATCGATACATATGCCGAATCTTCGGCTATGGACCTTTCCTATGTTTCGTATGCACCGGACTAGTGAGTGGAGTGTTCTACCTTCCTCTGAGTGTGTTTTCCGGCCGTGAGCCAGTTTGAGGGCTGCGGGCCGCTGAGGCAAGCCAAGAGGGAGTTGGCTTGTCGACCAGAGTCTGAGAGGGTGTTGGAGATGAGATGAGATGATGCTACAGATATGGATGGAGATAGATGAAGGGAATGGGTTTGTGTTTAAAACTTGTTTATTATACTTTTGTTTTATATACTTGAACATTGCATAGGAAAACCCAGCCTTTATAGGTTCCTTTTGAGATACCCTTATTTTTGCACCCACTTCCACAAAGCAATGCATAGGGTGGGAGTGTGGCCAGTACAAATCGTACTGAAAATTTGGTTTTAGGTTCAAGGAGTGAGTACTCATCTAGGGAGTACAGCGATTGAGGGTTTCGTGCCTACGCTCAAGTTGGAGAGAAGAAGATAGCTTCCGCACCTCAAGCTTTTATTGTTATGCTGCATGAACTCTGATTCCGCCCTGTGGCGATGTAATAAGTTATTGTAACTCCCTCTATTTGCACTCTTTTGTTCGATGTATGGTTTATGGATTCAACTGTTATCGGGTAATGTGATTTAAATGGTCATATTACACTCCGACACTGTGGATTTTCCCTTCGCGAAAATCAAGGTCGTTTCAATGACCTTGGGTCATTAACCCTAATGACCTTTGGCACTTTAATTAATTGTTTGCGCTTACCTTAATCATGTCATTAGGGCTTAATTAACGTTATTTTATGTGTTTAATTAATTATAAAAATGACGTAATTAACCCTAATGAGTTATTTAAGCGAAGTTTTGTTAGCTTGCAACTTTATCGTAAAGATAAGTTGTACTCGATCCCCTAATCTGATCATGCATCCATCGAGCATCATGTTTACTATTCCCTCGTGTACAGCATATTAACTATCGAGTAGTTTCCGTTAACGGAGAGTTAACGTATCACTCAGATCCGAAGGACGAGCAGATTCAAGAATCGGGAGTTGATTCAGAGTTCGAGACCATCTACCCCGAACATCAAGGCAAGCCCCGGATACATTTAAACCCTATTCTATTTATAAAAGTTTTACCGCTTCAGCTCTGATATGTTGCATTAAGTGATAGGAGTTGAGTGAAAACCCATAAATTGCATTACCTGTCCTGTTTCCTTAATCCTTGTTACCTACTTGAAAGATGAGTAGTAATGCTTAGCCCTGCTTATATATATTTAATTGTTCAATAAAAAAGAATGAAAAAGATGAGATTGGCTTTATCATTGAAATCTTGATGATAGTAATAAATCGAGTCCGGACGGCGAACTTGCACTGGGAATGGAGTCCCTCTGTAGTGTTCTCGTCTGTTGATGCCCTAGGTCCCGTCCGTTGGTGAACTGTTGATATCGAGAATTTAGAAATCCACATGCATGAAGTGGTATACGGATGGTTGGAGCCACGTATGCCATGGAGTGACCTAGCGTGGGGCCAGAGAATCCCATCTGTGTCATAGTGTGTTTTACTGTGGGGTTTAAGTTCCCATGTATCTCGGTACGCTGGGCCGCAGAGCTCACGTGTATCATGTGGTGATATACGGCTGAGGTTGTTATCCCGGTATATCGGTGCACCTGGGGTGCTTCGGAGTTAAAGTCTCCGGTATGCTCAGTCACCTAGGTCCCAGCTGGGTATGAAAATGGATTCGAATCGCCGTTGCTTCTCGGAGAAGAAGACTCGATCGGTGTTCATCATCGCAGTAACAACTTGAACAAAGATTAAGGTTCAATAATGAAGTTGGATGATAATGGGAGTTAGTCCCATCAACTTCTCTTTTTGTAAAGCTTTTCTGCAAAATTTCTTATCTCTTACAAACCTTACCTTGTCCCTCTAGCCTGCATATCTTGAATCTCTACCCTTCTCTTTCGTCGGGTCAGTCTTGTTGAGTACTGGTGTACTCAGGGTTTGTTGAACCCCTATTGCAGGTGAGCTTCATGGGCAGGAGTGTTATGCATCCTGCTGCATGACAGTCGTTGAGGAAAGCGACGACGAATAAAGATGTTCAGCTCTTGGGCAAAGCTTTTGTATACTATTGTAATCTACTGCTACTCCACTACTATTATGGTTTGTATAACTTAAACTTATGGTTGTAAACATTTGAAACTCAGAAGTTGTAAACTTATGTTATTGTAAGTCTTCCGCTGTTTTACTCCGTGGTATTTTATTTATATGAAACTGTTGTAATACTACAATGTCTCTCTACAATGATTGATCCTGCTCGAAGAATCGTGGATGATTCGGGATTTACCCGACAGACTTTTTAAGTCATATGGAACACAGTCATGGTTATTTGGAGTCTGTTTAGACAATAATCATGCGTGTGGGCCATATGATTTAGGAGGTTCTGCCACAGCCGCCGAGCGCCGCGCCCGCCGTTGCGCCGTTGTGATCGGTGAAGACGACCTCCAGCGCACGTTGGAGAAGCCCGGGCCGCTGCAGAACTCGGGGTCGCCGGACTCGCTGTCCGCCGGTCGCCGCGCTCGTGCCCGCACCGAGGCCTGGGACAGCCAGTGCCGACTCCCAGCAGGAGCGAGCTGCGGGGGCGCTGCCGCGCTGGCCAAGACGTGCGCCGGGTGGCGCCCGTAGGGACGACCACAATGGCAGTGGCTGCCCGGCCGGCGAGCGGCACCGGGCACACGCGGTCGCAGGCGGGTCGCCGACCACGTGCGTCGCGGACCAACTGAAGCCGAGCACTGCCGCGCCGCAGGAGGACGAAGCCGCCCTCGCTTCCGGTTGGCTGGCCTGCCGCACTGGTCCGTGACACCGCCGTCGGACCCGCGCCCCTTGCGCGGCGGTGCGGGAAGGAACGCGGGGCAGCCCCCGGAGCGGCAGGCCAGCAGCCATAGCCGCCCGGCACCAGGCGCATGAACCAAAAGATCGAGCTCACGAGTCCACAGCACAGCACGCGAACTCGTCTCACGGCACAGTGCCGATCAGCCCCGACAGCTTACTCGGCCCACGCGTACGGAGTAAGTCCGAAGGAAATTGCTAGGTGCGCACGGGAATCGTATACAAGAGATCAAACTAAGCACTTTCCCATTCAAGAAAAATTTTCAGAATTTCTAAATGAACTAGACTCACCCGAGAACCTACCAAGACTTTCCCACTTCTTTTTCCACCATCCAAAATTCCAGAAATATTATCCAAAAAAATTTCGCATGCACCTTTTCCTAACAAACCTTTCATAATTTATATTCTCTCCATCTAAAGTCTCCAACATTTTTTAAAAATCCTGCCCTATTCACTCATCCTCTTTTCTAATTTTGCTTCCCTGTGTACTGTTCATCTAACACTGTTTACTTGGCACACGAGAAACGTATATAGAAAAATGAAATAAGCAATTCTTATTTAAAAAAGTCATAGAAAATTTCTAAAAAAATCTACAACCGCTCAAGAGCCTATCAAAATATTTTTCACCCCTACTTCGTCATTTAAAAATTAAAATAATTTCTAAATTTATATCACAGATCGTATACAATCGTATTTTAGTATTAAATATGATAAAAATTAACAAAATTAAATAAAAATTTAAATAAATAATTTGTCATCTAAAATATATTATACTACACGCTTAATATAAATATATATACATATTACGTATTAAAAAAAGAGGAGGCTACTTCAGCACGGCGACCTACAATTGTCGTTTTATTATTAAATTATAAAATATGGTTTCCTAAAAGGAAAATATAGACTTCTCATGAAAAAGTCTAACTATTAAACCCACAGAGAAAGTATATATATGCGGGCACAATTCAAGCGCGGCAACGGCCGCGCGCTGTTCTAGTGACTTGCTGAAACAGGTAGCAGTGCTCAACTGCTGAAGACAGCTGTGCTCAGGCACCAAAATCTTCAGATCTGAAATCTTAAACGGAACCCAATAGGTGATCCACCACTTCCCCGTATCATGTCCACCAGAAGCGAGAGGCCAAATGCCTTCGTGACCCCCTTGGCGGTCCCGGGTCCCATCTCCGGTGCCTCCGGCTCCAACCCCACCGTGGCCACGACTGATAGAGCACTGGGAGGTGCTCGCCCTCTGGGATGCTGACAAAGAGCCGAAAGCCGCCGTTCCGGCCCGCCGCAGACGACTCAAAGCCAGTTCTCCATGACCCGGTTCGTATCCCACCTGGCTAGCAGTGCTTGTTCCTCATTGCATCTCCTGTTCTTGCAAAGTTGCTGATCTAGGGAGGGTTCTGCTTCTGGGATTTTTTGGGGGTGTTGTTGCAGATCTCGCGGTCGGACCCGGCGGACACTGAGCAGGCCATGCTGCGCCTGCCGCCCTTCCCCTAAGATCGCGCCACCCAGGGACGCTGTGATTGCTACTGGTGTGTATCTCTGGGTCCTGGTTCTGCTTCTGTGGACTCATGTTTTAGTTTTGTAGCATTTGCAACGACTATGCTTTGATTTCTTCTGTTTAAGGCTAGCCACAGCAGTTCTTCAGTACCGTACCAACAATATCGAGGACTTGATTGGTCCAATGTGTTTCGTCATAAGATTTTGTGGACATGTTTTTTCTGTCTTCTGGATGCAGTTCTTGTGTGACTGCACTAAGTATTGCTAATTGCTGACTGAGATCCTGATTTGGCAGAAGTAGAGTTACACATATAGCCACAGCTCTTCTTAAGTAGATTGGGTCTTCTTGGTGGTTGGACCCCTTTTGTGGAAAGCATTCTTGCTCCAGAATCTGGAATAATGCTAAAAAATGCTTTATGAGATCGACATATGAAGAAAAAGAGAAAGAAATGTTGAGAACTGAGAACATTCAAACTAGTATATTTGGTTGGTGAGAACTGAGATTTTTCAAACTGCATGGAACAGCCAAAACTTTGAAATCCAATGGTACAGCCAAAAAATGAATTGAAAAGAGAAACTCTGCTAAACTATCACAAATACTCCTTTCACCGTGTAGTGTACCAGTGGCACAATTCCAGGAGTGTATAATGTACTGTGTACTAGTGTTAAATCTTTGCTGACTTAGTAGTGACAGTTGCTACCTCACCTGCTATTCTTTATAAGTTCATTTGTGATAGTGAATCTTTTCTTATGAACATTGTCAGTTATAGATTTTTAGGTCTTCCCCACATTTAACCATTTACAATTTCATATGGAAATGGCTAATTAACAGTCGTGAAGGTAACAGCCAAACAGGTATAAGTGCTGCAACAGTGAAGCAAGAACTAAGAATGTTTGTTTTATTTATGGCGTGCATTCTTTAGAAGCTATAATAATATGACATTGAACATACTTGGCTGCATTTGACTATGTCTGATATTGAACAACTGTGGCCGCATGGAACTGTATTCCTTTTTGCAATAAAATCTGCAGTCTATTGTTCTGGACGTTTTATGCTTAATGAAATCTAGAAATGCTGGAACGACTTACAATTTGGAATGGAGTACATAGATTGGCATGTCTAGAAATTGATGCAAATATGAGTTATGCCACTGCACAACATTTATTTCGCACCAGTTAAAGAAATTGTAGCAAAGCTAAGGTTAAGAAAGTTAGCACTTAGCAGTGAAATTGGAAATGAAATAAATGGCACAAGTTATCTCCTTTCTCACCCCATTCAACAAAAGGAACTGCTTCTGTAATACCATAGCTACTTGTGCAGGTGACTGTCATCTCTAAAAACAAAGATAAGTCACATTCTTATACTGGTGACTGTAGTTAGTTTTTTTCCTACAATGTATGTTCTCCTTTGTTGATACAAAGTTGAGCTGAGAGCAGAATACTAAAACAATTTATTGTAAAAAACATACACATCGTTGAATGTTTTGTCTAGTCCATGATACTGAAAGTCTGAGACGGTTGGTGCAGTTTTGGAATGACACTGACATTAGGCCTACTTGACTCCAAGACTTGCCTTGTGCCAAACGTGGCTATTCGATTCACAAATGCTACATTGTTGGAGACATCGATTAACTTGGCTCTCACATGAGTGGTTTTTTGTTCAGATGGAGAACATGAATGAATGAATCTTCAGAAATTCAGAATTATAGTGGAAGGTAGAGAAGTTCAGAAGATGGGGAATATGAATGAATGCATCTTCAGAAAGTTTGAGTGAGAAATCTTCCCTCTGGTTGATCAACTGAAGCTTCAGATAGCCCTTTGAAACAACAGAATGTTGCCCTTTCCCTTTGCAAGGGAAATGAGACATTTGTCCGTTTGCCGAGCTCTTAAGTCGAATAGCTTACTGTGCTACGGATTCTCAGCAAAAGGTCAGCGGCGAGCACTTGGGCCATTGGAAGTGGCAAAGGATCAATGTCTAACGGCTACTAGGAAGTGAGGATGATGAAGTATTAAGAACAAGAGTATAATATATCTATTTATCTGTGAGCCAAACTTATATGAGTTAGAATGATGCAAGTTCAAGTGTAATACAAAGTTCAACTATACTGCATCTTCGTCAACAAAAGATTTCGATTATAGGATCCGTGCCGATCAAACTAGCTAGTTTAACCAAGTTTATGCAAATAATATTATCATTTATGTCTCTAGATAAATTTATTAAAAAACATATTTCATAACTAATCTAACTTACTTATTTTATATAATGATAATGAATGTTACTACTTTTACATAAATTGAGTTAAAGTTAAAATGTTGGATTTCTTGAAAAACGAAAATGCATTTTTTTCTGGATGGAGTGTAGTTCAAGTTCATTTAAAATCATTAAATATATCGTATGACATAATTGGTATTTTATGTTAAATGTTCGACGGAGGAAGTACTGTATGGTCCGCGCCTGACAGCACAACGAAGCTGTCTGCACGCACGCGTCCGTCTCACGTCACGTGAGTCGTGAGAGCTCCACCTGGGCTTTGCCCCTAGATTCCGCGCGCAGGCTCTTGCGCCTTCCAGAAGCTTCCACACCCGTCTCCGGACCGGTCTCGCCGCCTCCTCTGTCCAGACGCTTCCCTCTTGCCCTTTTCTCTCCCTCCTCTCCCCACCTCTCCACCGCACCAAACCCAAACAAACCTCACCGAGTCGCAGCGACATCGAGAACGCGAACGGCCAAACGAGCGCGAGTCTCCGGCGATTACGAAGAGCGCGGGCACGCCAAAGCGGCGAAGCGTGAAGCGAGGAAGGAGGCAGCAGCAGCGGCAGATGGGGCTCGACTACTACAAGATCCTGGGCGTCGACAAGGGCGCCAGCGACGACGACCTCAAGAAGGCCTACCGCAAGCTCGCCATGAAGTGGCACCCCGACAAGAACCCCAACAACAAGAAGGAGGCCGAGAACAAGTTCAAGCAGATCTCGGAGGCGTACGAGGTAAGTGAGAAGATCCACGCCAGATTCGTCTCCCCAACCCTGCCCAATCGGCTCGGCAATTTCGTAACGTGTTCTTGGTCTCTGACTCTGTGTCGGTCCGTACAGGTCCTCAGCGACCCGCAGAAGCGCGCGGTGTACGACCAGTACGGCGAGGAGGGGCTCAAGGGGCAGGTGCCGCCGCCGGGCGCCGGCGGAGCGGGCCCCGGCGGCGCGACCTTCTTCTCCACCGGCGGCGACGGGCCGAACGTGTTCCGGTTCAACCCGCGCAACGCCGAGGACATCTTCGCCGAGTTCTTCGGCGGCTCCAGCCCCTTCGGCGGTATGGGCGGCGGTGGCATGGGCGGCAGCGGCATGGGGGGTGGGATGCCCGGGATGCGGACCGGCGGGACGAGGTTCTCCTCGTCCATCTTTGGGGACGACATATACGGCTCTGCGTTCGGCGGCGGCCCGGACGGGCACGGCATGCACACGGGCGGCCGGCCTGTGAAGGCGCCGGCCATCGAGCGGAAGCTGCCTTGCAGCCTCGAGGAGCTGTACAAGGGCACTACAAAGAAGATGAAGATTTCCAGGGAAATTGCTGACCCCAGTGGGTAAGTGCCTGCCTTCTCTGTCTCAGCATTGTTTATTTACTGTTGTTGCTTAATAAGTATTTGAAATTAAACTTCAATGCAATAGATAGATACACGACACCTTAAAATTGTTTTGAGTTAACCAAATGAACTGAACTTTATTGGTTAATTTCTGCTGTTGAATTCAAAGCTGAACTTGCATGTATGTGCAGTTGACGCCTCTGTTCAATTTAGTAATACTTGTTATTCATCCAATCCATCCACCCTCGTAAATTTGACCAAGTTCTAAAAGATAGTATAAATGTTTATGTCTGCAAGTAGGTTTACTCTGACATAATTAATCTGATGACCTTTACTCCTCAACCAGCTACAATTGCACTCTGTTTTTAGACAGGGGGAGTACTTGTCAAGTTGTCATTGTTGATTGATAGCGTGTTAAGCTAAGCCAAGTTTGCCAAGTTTCATCTAACCATTGCAGTAGTGGTTAGTGGTCAGGTGGGGAAAGCTCTTCTGTGTTCGGTTTGTGGGGATTGGGATGTTTTGACCAGTTTTTTCTTGCTGGTTTCCACCTGCCATCATCTGTGGGTGTATCAGTGTCCGACTGCTTTAGCTTCGGTAGCTCAGTTGAATGGTTTCGCATTTGCCATTTGAGTTCCCACGAATTTTGAAAGAAAATGTCACCTCGTGTCATCTCAGCGCACTGTAGCATTTTGTTTGTATTTGGTAAAAATTGTCTAAATTTTGAGTAACTAGACTCAAAATATTCGTTTCGTAAAGTACAACTGATTTTATCTATATTTAGTACTCCATACATGTATCGACATTTTGATGTGACAGATAATAGGAATTCTGTATAGTAAATTTTAGGATGATTTTTAGGTAACTAAACACAGTCTTGGATGTTTCAACTTCTTTGGCCCGTCAAGAGTCAGTCTAGCAGCTACTAGCTCCACAACCACAAAACAAGAAAGCTGAGCTCCATTTGCAGGTTTTGTAACCACAAAACAAGAAAGCTGAGCTCCATTTGCAGGTTTTGTACTGACCAGTGCTACCCGTGTGAGCTTGCTTTAACATCGGTGCCTCAGTTGAATTGATTGGCATTTGCCATTTGGATGTGTGAACTTATTTGGTCTGTCAGGTGTCAGTCTATGAGCGTACTTCCACAACTATTAAAAAAGGCTAAAAATTTTACTTTTTTTCTATCATATCAAATGTTACGTCGAATATATGAAGCATTAAATGTTGATAAAATAAATAACTAATTATACAGATTAGTCGAAAATCAATCACAAGACGAATCTTTTGATCCTAGTTAGGCTATGATTAGACAATATTTGTCAAATACAAACGAAATGCTTTTTATGCTAGAAATTTCGTGATCTAAACGAGGCACAAGAACTGAACTCCCCTTGCTGCTTGTGTGCTGACCACTGCTACCCTATGTGTGTGTGTGCAGGAAGACAATCCCAGTGGAAGAGATCCTAACGATCGACGTGAAGCCTGGGTGGAAGAAGGGAACCAAGATCACCTTCCCAGAGAAGGGCAACGAGACGCCCAACACAATTCCTGCAGACCTCGTCTTCATCATCGACGAGAAGCCGCACCCCGTGTTCACCCGCGATGGCAACGACCTGGTGGTAACCCAGAAGATCCCACTGGCAGAGGCTCTGACAGGGTACACAGCGCACATCACGACGCTGGATGGGCGCAGCCTGACGGTGCCGATCAGCTCCGTGATCCACCCCGGGTACGAGGAAGTGGTGCGCGGCGAGGGCATGCCCATCCCCAAGGACCCGTCCAGGAAGGGCAACCTCCGGATCAAGTTTGACATCAAGTTCCCGGCGAGGCTCACGTCAGACCAGAAGGCCGGCGTCAAGAGGCTGCTCGGGCAGTAGGGCGCGTTGTGTTTCTGTTGTGTTGTGTATCAGACAAGACGTTTTCGAGTTGGACTTTTTGGTTGATCTTGAACTGGGGGAGGGGACGCTGGCATTTGCAGCGTCCGCGACGAGGAGGCGGAGGCCGCCACCAAGTGTTTGAGTACAGAACAGCTTGTGTTATATGGTTGAGAACTTGAGATGCATAGCATAGGATTCCTTTTGCTATCTACGAACCGTACTTATCTTCCAGATGGGTGGTTGTATGTTCACCGGTCCATGTCGTTGCAGCTTTGCTAGGGTGGGGATCGAATAATTGTTGAGCACATACACGTACAATCTCTGTATTTAGTGTAAGGTATTTATTGAAACGGTAATTGTACTCCATAAAAAAATAATGGAATTGTAGATTTAAGATGAGTTATATTAGAACCTTTTCAATTCAACTTTGACAAAATTTGTCTCTAACGTTTACCCTAAAAATATATTTCATAATTTAATAGATTTGATATAAACTTAGAATTGTTTAACTTTTTCAAAAAGTGAGAATTATATTCTTTTTAGGATGAAGTATATATTCTTTACAGGTGCTAGAAAATACAACATATTGGACACTATTTCTAACAAACTTCCTTACATTGCAATTAATTATTATCATGTTTGTTATAAGGATGCAGCAAAAGAGTATTCCAACTTCTTAGGTCAGTCTCCGTGCAGGTTTCATCAGGAGATGAAACGTAGAGGAGAGAAAATAAAATCGTTTCAATCGCACGACACTGCTTGGGCGCCGTTTCCAACGCCGTAACACGAGAATGAAACTCGCACTGAGAGGCCAAAGGCGTTTTTTTTTCTCGAACACAGAGGCCAAAGGCGTTTCATCGGCCGTTGCGGGCGACATCTCCGTCGCAAGCTTGTGCCTCGCAGGCCGAGCGCCATCGCGGGCGGCGCTTCATCCGCTTCCCGCGCTCGCGCCGTCGCGGGCGGTGCCTCTCCTCCGCCTCGCGCGCTCGCACCGTCTTGGGCCGAGCGGCGTCGCGGACGGCGCCTCCTCCGCCTCGCGCCGTCGTTGCCGCCGCTCCTCCGCGAGGCTGCGCGTCGTGGGTCGTGGGTCGTCGTTGCGAGTTCCGGCTCCGCCAGCCATGGGTGCGGTCAGACAGGCCGCCGGACACGGGAGATCCGCGTGGGCGCAGCCGCCGGACGCGGCGAGGCCGCCGGGCGCAGGCGAGTGCGCCTTCGCCTCGGGCGAGATCGTGCGCTGCTGCCGGACGCAGGTGTGACGCCGGGCGCGAGGTCCGCCGCGCGGGCCCCTGCGAGCCGCGGGTGTGAGGCCGAGACGCTGCGAGTTTGCCGCGGGCGCCAGGGCTCCGTCGCGCGCAGGGCATGGTCCGTCGGCCGTCCTGCTCGGCCTCCATGTGGGAGCCGCCCTACCCAGCCTCCGCGAGCTCAGTGAGGGATACCGGCATAATGCCGTGGCTACTGGCGAGCTTGGCCGTGCGGAGCACATCCTCAGCGCGGGCCGATGCGGTTGCGCATGGAGACGACGCTGCGATTGTAATCACGGTACGCGGAGTCGGGAGTAGTTGCGGACGAACGGTGGGTAGGATTAAGGTGGGACCCACAAATTACTAAAAATATCTCTATGAAACAGAGACTCCGTTTCATCCCGTTTCATGGCAGCTATCACGTCTTGATAACTGTGTACTGAAACCTCCTATTGAGACCGGTTTTAATGGACTTCTTCATTATTGTTTCATACACATTTATTAGAACGATATATCAGCAAAATGAGAATCCTTGTATGAAATGGAGAGAAGAGAGAAGAGAGAAGAGAGAAAATAAACGTTTCAATCACGGTGAAACGTTCGAGCGGCGTTTCCAATGACTCTGAAACCGCGTGAAACTCCCACATCGGACCCTCGCCAGCAGCCTGTCTCTGAATGTTGAACGATTCTGCTTTGGGATGGCCATGATTGTTCAAGTAGCAAACTATCTCTAAAATATACTGAAAAACAAGTAATGCAAGAGAGCAAATGAATTGCCCACAAGCTGTTTGTGGAATTTCTCTGAAGTCATTCTTCTCAATATTTTTTCCGGAACGCTAGTGGATTTGTTCATAGACAATCGTATCTATCATTTGCACTGCATGTATTTTAGTTTGTATGCAAATGGCTACACGAGCATATGGCGTATATGATCCTAGCATTCTGCTACAATTAAATGCTATGTTTAGCTTTGAAATTGGTGAAATGAAACTCAACACCATGAAAACCAGTTTTATTCATTGTTTCATCCGATTTCAGCTGACGTGGCATTTTGGAAATCATACAGTGAACTAAGCATTGAGACTAGCCTTATGTTCAGCTTAATGGTGGCTTCTTTGAGGCCTAATGGAGTAGTGCATCTTGTTGCCCCGCAATGTTTCTTCGGCCAACTCAAATGAGGATAGATCGTTGAAACGAAGAGAGAGAATAATTTAACATCGATGTAACCCAACGCACATGCCGATGCTAGAACCAGAAAACTTAGTTTGCGAGACATGTATGATGCATCGGTGCTCAAACGAATAACAAATAATTTCACGGATTGATTGAGCATCCATCCCATTGTGGGCATTCTTAGGGACACATCTCCGGTTTGACGCACGTGGCGCGCCTCTTCCTGTTCTCCACGCTTCCGTTGTGCCCGTGTAATACGAGAGCTCGCCCGTTATATCCGTGTCACCACGCCGTGATGGCTCCCTGTGCAACGAAGATGGTGTAGTGATCAGGATCAGAGCAATGAGGATCCACTGCTCCAGGGGCATGGACGCCTGTGCTCAACCTCCGATGGAGCTCTACCGTATGGCTCTTGCAATAGCTCTCTTTTCTCACTCGACCACCCTACATCACGATCTATTTATACAATGGCACCTAGATGAAACAAGCATAACATACTATTAAAATAAATAAAACATTTAGAACATACTCTTGCAACATAGCCATAGTAATATATACAATATCCAAATAGAACATTTACACCATATGTCCAAAACAGATGAAATATTTTGGACAAACTCTTACGATATATCTGAAACACTTACAATATACCGATCTACTTTGTAGCAGCCATATAAACACAACCATAACATACATATAAGACATTTGAAACTCCTGTAATTTACATTTGGAAGAGAAAGGTCAGGGCTGGTCAATTCCAGTTATTGGGTTGGGTGGGATCCCGTGGGCCGTGGCGCGTGAGCACCACCAGCACCAGCACCAGTGGCAGTGCACCAGCACAACCACCACCAGCGCCGTCCTTGGCTCGGCTGCACGATCGGCACACGCTACGAGAGGGAGCGGGCGGCCGGAGCGAGGAACGGGCGGTGTGGTGAGGCGGGCGACGGGCGTGAGCAAGAGGCAAATGCAGCGAGGCAGGTTGAGACGCGCGGAGTCGGCCAAGCATTATCCGTTCCTAGACCTTGTGGCTAGCTTGGTCCCTACCCTCTTCTCGACCCGGTGCCATAACACTGTATTTGAAGTCTGGTAGACAAGCTACGTCATAGCATCTCGAGGTTGCGCTCTATGAGGCAGATGATTATCACCTACAGGGGCTGGTTCAGGTGCAACACCAAGACACCTTCCAATGGTGAATGGACTCCAGGCGTAACCTGCCAAGGTCGATCAGGCGGGCGTTCAATGCGCTAGTACTCTTGGTCGGATGGTGGTTGTGGAAGGACAGGAATGCGCACGTTTGGTGGGCCTAGCAGATCGTTGGTGGAGCTGGTTGGGATCATTATCGACGAGCCGACACTTTGGACGTCGGCGGGCTTCTGACGTCTCAGGGTTTTGGAGGCGACGAGGGTTGCACTGTAGCGTCTCTTCGACAGAGTGAAAAAATGGTTTTATATAAATTACAGCCGGGTGCGAGTTTGAATGCGTTGTTGTCTTGACTGTTGCTTCTCATTTGGGGTCGGTAAGTCTCGGCTTACCGTGTAAGGGCTAAAATGAGGCACATGATTGTCGGATTTGCCATCCTCCGAGGTCGCATTCGCACAGCTTTGCTGGTCGCGGTGTCACGGTCACACGAACTTCTGCTAGGAGAATTTTTTTTATTTTTAACCTTTTTTAAAAGTATTTTAAAAAAGCCGTGGAATTTTTTTATTTTTAAGATTAACCGTTTTGATGGCGCCATCAACCATGACGCAGCATTCTCACACTGCGGCGCCATGCATGGTGACGTCACAGGAGGATGACGTGGCACTAGGAGTCCCACACTGTGCCACAGCACCACACTGTGACGCCATGAATGATGGCGCCACAGGTGGGGTCAGGGCATGGGACTCTTGTGCCACGTCATTCTCTTATGGCACCATGGTTGATGGTGCCACCAAAACAGTTAGTCTTAAATATGAAAAAATTACACGGTCTTTTTCGAAAATAATTTAAAAAAAGATTAAAAATAAAAAGAGGTCGGAGAATTTTTTTTATTTTTAACCTTTTGTTCTCGGAGAATTTTTTTATTTTTAACCGTTTTTTCTCGGCCTCTGACGAGTTACTACAGCTCGGTGGTATACCATCCCACTATTTCCGCGGCCCGACAGGCCCACGCTACGTCTGCCGTGGACGGACAGCAGGTCGCGTCGCGCGCGCCTGCGCCTCGTCCCGCCCCACACGTCATCCGCGGCTAAATTTCACGGGCTGACTGACACGGCGAGTCAGTATTCGGTGGGCGACGACCCGACCGGCGACCGCCTCTGCTCTGCCTGCTCCACATCACTCTCCCGGTCCCGGCGCGGCGCGGGCCGGCGGGGACGGCGACCGCACGGCGAATAAAAAATAAAACCAGCGGCGCCACGTCGCTCTCCTCCTCTCTCTCTCTCCACATCTCACCTCCCCACGATAAGACAGAGGCCTCAGCTCAGCTTCCCCTCCTCCCCCCTCCTGCGCTCCATCTCCCCTCCATCCTCGGCCAAAAAATCTCTGCGGCGAGCTCCGCTCCGCTCCGATTACTCCCCCACGCCGCAGAGGCCGCGCGAGTTCTCGCGCGGGGGCCGAGGAGTGGTGCGGCGCCGAGGCTGCTACCGCCGCAGGAGGAGAGGGGAGAAGGAAGAGGAGCCGTACCCGTCCGCCCGCCCCGCTCAGCTCCCGCCGGACCGATGGACTCGGAGCACTGGATCTCGCGCCTGGCCGCCGCGAAGCGCTTCTACGCGGCGCAGCTCGGCCACAGCGGTGCGCCCACCGCGCTCCCACCTCCCGTCCCGTGTTCCGTTCCGCTGGCTTTGCCTTCGTGGCCGCGTGGTTTCTGACTGCTTCACCCTCCTCGGCTTGCTTTTTGCGGGTGCAGATCGGGCGGGGATGGACGAGCTGGACATGGACGAGGAGGTCAGGCCCGAGTTCGCCTGCCCCTACTGCTACGAGGACCACGACGTCGGATCCCTCTGCGCGCACCTCGAGGAGGAGCACCCGTTCGAGCCCCAAGCCGCGGTGAGTGCCCGCCCATCGGGTGCCTTTGTGTCATGTGTTTTGCTTCCTACAACTATGGATGGCTAGAGAGGATCGAACAAATTTGTGCGTGGTTGACCTGGGGACTGACCTCGTGATATTAGTCGTGTATGCGCGGATGCTTGATTATATGGGTGAAATACCTTGTTCTAATTGGAATATGGAACTATCAGCTCGTGGGCGTTGACTTGAAAAACGAGATGTTTTTTAGACTTTTCAGTACGTTGCACGATTCTTTTATACTCTGCCTAAATGAAACTAGAGTTTTGGAATAGGAAACTATGAGTACAGGACCACTTAGAGCTGTTTCCATCCGTACCCCTTCTCGGAGATGCAAAATGAAACCTGATTTGTCATTCGTCAGTGTTATATAATCCCGTGGCTTGAGTTTTTGTCAACATACAACTATGGACAGAAGCCTGCTACAAGAAATCTTGCATACAGTATAGGAAAAGAAAGGTTTCAAGTTTGATCCAAATAATGAACATCACTGCCTTTGAACTAGTCAACTGAAACATCAGCTTTGGAAGGGAATACAATAACTTAGTATCAAGGGTAGAACTTCTAGCTCATCCTATGTTGTAGATTTAAGAGCTCTTATTTGTCTGCAATGTTATAGGATCTTTTGTGTGTCGATTTGAGGACCCCTCTTTGCCTCAGTTGAATTGATCTTTTATTTATCTGTTCTCCCCAAATTTTTGTGTAAGCTATAGCCTATAGCATGGATGAAAATCACCGTAATGATGCTGTTGCTTTTATGCCGTCATAATGATTCATTTTGCTTGTTGCTTTCTTGCCCTGATTTGTTGCACTGCCCATTTCAGGCCTGCCCTGTTTGCTCTGAGATGGTTACGAAGGATATGGTTAACCATATTACTATGCAACATGGATATTTATTCAAGGTATCCTCACACTCTGGACGTGTAAATTCATGGTTCTTGAGTTCAGTTGGTGCGTACTCCGTACAAATGTAGCTGGTCAACTTATGAAGTTCTTTTTCCCTTGAAACTCATTCACCTTCTGACCTCCTGCAGAATCGACGCCGGTTGCGCAGATTCATCATTCCAGGCAGCCAGGCCCTTTCTTTACTGAGCCGAGATCTACGGGAAGCCCATTTGCAGGTGCTTCTAGGAGGTGGACATAGATCAAGCAACAATAATAGCACCACAAATATTTCAGCTGATCCTCTTCTGTCATCATTCGGCCTTGGTTTCCCTACATCAGATGCAGAGCAAACATCCAAAGCGGCTATTTCCATTCCTGATGATGCTACAATGGTAAAAGAAACGCCTGCTCAGGCACGGAAGCTAAGGTATATTTTATACACATCCACGCTAAAATGAAACACTAGTATTGATATGTTCCAAGTTGATAGGCTTGAAACAATATTATTTTTTCACCCAATCATGCAAACACCTTAATCTTCAGGTTACTTCCTGGACTAGTTTAGAGTCGACATCTGAATGGCCTTGTGTGACAGGGAAATCTTATGTGGCCATGCAAATCTGAGCCAGTAGTTTTAGTCTTCTAGATGGCTCTTTTTTTTCCCCTTTGATAGATGCCTTTATTGATTAGCAAGTCTTCCAACAAGTTGGTTTCATCGAAAATGATAAGCACTGTAGTAACAAACTTCTCTTCGCCTTTTGCAACTTGCTACTTTGGAAATGCATAGATAAAGCAGGTTGTCTGTATGATTCTATACTGTTCAGTCACCCACTGTTCTTTTTTGGTGGCTCAGTATCGATTCGTCCCTCACAAGTGAAGAAAGGGAGCAGAAACGGAAGCAAGCCAGCGTCAGAGCCACATTCATGCAAGACCTGCTGCTCTCTACTCTATTCGGGGACTAATAAAAATCAGGACGAGGCTAAGTTATCACTGGAAGGGTGCTCCCCGGTGCAGGTCTGCAAAGACTAGCGTGCTCCACCCACCCAACTTGCTGAATTCGTCGACGGAACATATGCGCGCATCCGGGTGCTAGCCTTCCTTCGTCCTCTCTAGTAAGGTGCAGAGTCGATGTGGGCATGATGTATCTTCTAAGTTATTGTAAGCCGGTCTCTATCTTCAGTTCCTTCACAACTGCCGATCAGCATGTGGTATGCATGCTAAGTCGCGGTTGTGTGTGTACCCTCATCTGTGTCTGAACTCTGAAGCATTGGTTTGTTGTACCAGCATAATAATTAATAATGTTACAACAAAGGATGGCTATACATACGCTGCAGTGTGTAGGAGCAATTTAACGAGTTCTGAAACTACAGCGCATGGCTATAGGCAGCAATTAACGAGTTCCGAAACTGTCTAGATATGGATGTCGTTAGCCGTGCGCCAGATAGCCGGTGAAGTCTGAGAGCTAAGTCTAATGCACTACTGTGCCTGGACCAGGGCTCCTCTGCTTTTTTTGTTATCTCAGATCTGGCCTTATCGTAAACAGAAAGAGGATTCGATCGGTTTGCTGTTGTTGCCGGCACGAGCGGCTGTCTCCCTTCAAAGAATGTCGAGCAGCGTCTGTTCTCTGTTGTGAGTTTGTGACTGTGAATGGAAAAAAAAAAAAACTGGACCGGTACTTGATCCAACCCACAGTGTTCAGCAGAGGATAGGCCATGACGATAAGAGGTTGCCCGCTCTGCGCCTCTGCGGCGTACCGTGATGCAAGGAGAGATTAACGTCCTGTTCTCTTGAACTTATCGCTATGGTACAGTGTTATTCTCTCAAAACCATCAGTCCAGCAACAGCTTATCAAAGGACGCGGCAATCAGCAGAGGTAGAAGGAGAGATGGGTCGGCAATCAATTATCATGACTCCACAATTACCAACTAAAAACCCAGTTTATAGAAACTGCTGGAACCTGAGAGATCTCCTTGTTTGGATGCATTGTATCCACGTCAATCCACTCTAACATATCGTTTATCCAAACAAGCATTAAGTTATTTGATATTACCGACTCATGATATCATCATGCAAAAACTTGCAATTCAATTGAATTTATTTCAAAATCAAGTCAATTGAACCTCACATCCATCTTTTTCTCACAACCCAAATTATTGCATATTTCACATGATAATTCAACCGGCGTCTGAGCAGATAAACGAGCTTGTACACTTCATAAGAACTAGTAGCAACCAACAAATTATCATATCTTTTTATATTGCAAACATGAGTGCAAGTCCACAGGTTACAAGCACATATGTCCATTAAAAGGCAGGACATATGCCATCATCATGTTAACTAATCTAAACAGTCTTATTTCATCTTGATCCTCCAGCTGGAAAAAATAAGCTGGCGAATATGTAATCCTGGCTGATAAAAAGATGCCAGAGGAAATACTTGAAGATTTCCGACGATAATGACTCACATACCGAGATATATCACACAACCATCTCATGAGTAAGCGTGACAGTTGCATTTGTCGTTCTTAACTATCCAGACCATGCATGAGGAGCTACCCCATGGCTAACAGAGCTCAACCTATCATGCAGGTGGTTATATTCTGCAGGCTGGCCTGCAGCCACCATACGGAGTGCAAGGCCCTCAACTTGATCCTTTGAGTAACCCATCCGAGCAACCTTTTCAGCAAGGTCTACTGGATGGTTCTGCACTGACTGAGGTCCCAAGTGATGGAGCACCATGGGAGCACTGCCATGTGCTTGTTGATTAGGGACAGCAACAATAGTAGCAGGATTGTTGGAAAGGCTTCCATAAGCAGTGCTGTAGGTCTGTGCATTCCCTTGCACTGCATATGATGCAACACCACATGGATTAACTTTGCTTGGCTGAGGTATAAACGAGCCATTGCTGAGTGAATGAAGCTGCTGGTGGTGCTCCGCCAGAGAAACAGAAACTGTGTTGCTTTGCACATAAATAGGAGCAGCTTCATGATGCTTCCGCTGGGATGAGGAAATTGTAGAGTATGAAGGAGGCACGACCATGCTCCCGGTGCGTGCCTCAGTATTACCACATGCAGACTGATGAGCCCCATATGGAGGATAGACTAGTGTGACCTGTGGTGTGCTATGAGCATGCGGAGATGACGTTTGCAGCTGAATCATTTGTGCTGGACCTTGCTGGATATTGCTGTAATGCTGCTGCTGTACTACCTGTGGTTGCCTTGCTTGGGACTGAACCTGCTGGCCGGTTTGATGTTGCCATTGATGCTGTGGTGGGGGGTAAAACTCTGGTGCCTGACTGGTTACCTGAGGTACCTCAACTACTGTCTGTGGAGTTTTCCGAGTGTGTGTCTGCACAGATGGAGGAGCAGCTTGGAACATTTGGGCCTGTCTGTGCTCCGGATGACTTTGGCCTCGCATACAGTACACGGCAGTTTGGTTTGAGTGCTGGTGATCTTGGACTGGCACCAGTTGCTGTAGAACAAGGCCACTGCAACTTTGGAATTGCACAGCAGGAGACTGAACAGCATTTACTTGGTGCAATGGCACAAGGGCAACCTCATTTTCTCTAGTTATGAAAACTGATGGGGCAGTACCTTCACTCTTTTGTGCAGAATCCTCATGTACTATCTGAAGTTTGTTCAATTCTTTCTGAGTTTCAGTAAGCTCCTGCTTCTCCTGAACAACCTGCACAGATTTCTGAACCTGTCCATGAAAGTAGGTACACTTATGAGTGAAACTCTTAAAAATGTCATAGGATGGACATAACTGAAGAAGGTAAAAGAAAAGTGCAAAGGATGGCAACGATGAAGTTTATCTCTGTAGTCTGCCACGATTTGGACATCTACAGAAAATAGGCATTGTTACAACTCTACCAGATCTGATTTTTCTTTTCTTCCTTTCCTTTGGGGTGTGGGGGGCCTCTAAGAAGCTTGTTTGCTAAGCATGTGTCTCAGATTTCATGTGTTTTGCATAATATCTACTACCTACTCACAATCTAAATACGGCTGCTAATCTATGCACACTACGCTGATAACGTGTTGTTACCGAAGCATAAAGATTCAGTTCAAATGGATCTCGAAGCACCACTCTGCATGAGCAGTGCCAAGACTCGATGACCTCGTGCATTCCTGAGAGATCCAACAAATCAATAAAGTACGTATCTGCAGAAAACAGATCTAATGTGTACTTGATGAATATCTAATGA
Organism: Bothriochloa decipiens; assembly: GCA_023333625.1. NCBI lineage: Eukaryota > Viridiplantae > Streptophyta > Magnoliopsida > Poales > Poaceae > Bothriochloa > Bothriochloa decipiens. The sequence continues at coordinate 4,213,490 of CM041641.1, forward strand.
TTTAAATGAAAATCATTCGACCATATTTCAGTTACATGATTTAATTGGAAAACACTGTCCATTTTTTCAAGAAAAAAAGATCTCTGCTTTTATCAAAAGAAAAAAACAGTCTGTTCATGACATGCATTTTGTACTGTTCAGCCATAAATCAACACTATGGCAAATTCTACCCAAACAGCCTATAAGAAACAGGAAATGGAATCTAGTTACATAAGAATTTGAAACCAAACATAAAGCGTTCAGAGTTGTGACAATACTTCAGACACAGTAGACAAGAGTGCATCATGCAACAGAGCTCAAACAAAAACAGCAAAATACTTTGATATTTCAATGTAAAACAGATATACCTCTTTCACTTGCTTTTCAAGGCACTGGAAGTTCAGATTTGCTTCGTTATGATAATCCATCACATCACTTCGTAATTCTCCAATGGATCTTTCCAGCTTATAGCAATATAACTCCAATTGTGACAGCCTACCGCTGATAACTTCCAGTGAATTCAACAAGTTATCTGCTTGTTTCTTCATGCAGCTTTCTATGGCATCTGTCACGATTTCTTTGGAAATCTTTTCTTGCTCATGGAAATTAACAAATGACATCAGCAGTCTGTTCTCCTGAAAATCCTGATTCATTGGGATAATAGACACATTAGATCACACAGGATGAACATAAAAGTTTAGCATATAAGATGAAAAATCTCTTGTGTAGCCAAGTTACAGAGAACAGAACCACATCAACTTCACGATTCGCTGCATCAGGCAACTAAGGATAAATCTCCTAAGGCAGCTTTGCACTAGATTGTCATGCTACCCTAATTGTACCAAGAGACCCATGAATCTGAAAAGTCAGCTAACACAAACGAGAAATCTCCACCCGAAACTGGCTAACTCTGTCACCTCCTTTTACTCCAACAAGCCAGAATAATCCGAATAACAGCAGAACCAAGCGTACCCAAACCCTTAGCTTCAAAAGCGGCTAATGAGCATCAAAATCTGCAGTCACACACAAGGAACAGACGATAACCCCACAACCGTTGGAACAAATCAGAACAAGGCAGCAAGGTGCCAAGGTGCACCTCCCAATCCACGGCAACGTGCAACGAACGAACCGACCGCTCTCGTCAACGCCCCACGCGCACACGAAACCACTCCACACCCGTTGGCACAAATCAGAACAAGGTGCGCCCACCCGCATCCCCGGCAACGAGCAACGAACGAACCGGCCGCCGCTCTTGTCAACGCACCACGCGCACACGAAAGCACTCATTTCAGAGTTTGGACACCTGCTCTGCTACTCCCGGAAGCCCAAGACAGCGTGAGGCGCGGAGATCTCGCGCGGTGGACAGATCGAAAGGCGGGCGGGCTCGTACCTTCTGCCGGAGCGCCTGGTCGAAGGAGCAGCGCTTGGGGTCGGGCGAGAGGCCGAAGGCGCCGGAGACGGATGCGGCGGCGGGGCGTGCCGGGGACGCCATACTGGCTTCGCAGCGGCGGTGATCCGCGGCTGGCTGCGCTAGGGTTTCCTCCGGGGGGCGGTGGTCAGAGGATTCGCACGGGAATGGAGGCGAAGCGACGACGAATGGGTGGGGGAGGAGGCGTGGGCGAGGAGTGGAAGCCAAGAGAAAAAAAGAGGAGTAAAAGCTAAAGAAGCGTTCGTTCGAAAAAAGCGGTGCAAAGCGAGCGGGGTTCCGGTCCGGGGGAGCCGAATAAATACGGCGAGGTGGTGGGGGAAAAGGGAAAGGAGAGGAGTTCCGGTGCGTGCGCGCCTGCCTGCCCTGCGGACCGAATCGCGGTTTGGTCGGTCAGGGTCAGGCGGGTCCTGGACCGTGCGCGTTGCCGTGGGTGCAGCCGAGACGCTCGTGATCCGTGCGGGTCAATGCCATGCCCCGCCTTGGTTTTTATTGCACCGCACGCGAGGCGTGAGGAGAGCGTGGCGCGGCCGGCGGACGCGGACGGATCGCCTGCCGCCGCCGCGATCGCCGTACGCGTACGGCTGGAAGTGGCAGGTAGTACTAGGAGCACCATTCGTCCATTCGCTGGGGATAGGGTCGCCTCGCCGGCGTGTTTCACGACTTGCTACTCGTCTTGGTTGTCCGGCTCCGGCGGGATGTTGGCCGGTGGAATGGCGCGCGGACACGGCTGATGTGAAAAGGTTGATGTGGATAGGAATGCCAGCGCCCATCACCGCGTCCTAGTCCCGCGCGCCCACTGTAGATCATGTACGAGTGCACCTGGATCCTTATGACCTTATCGGCAAGTCGTGGTTTGCAATTACTCCGTAGACCCGTGTAGTGTCAGGATGACATCTGGTCATTTTGGCTCCGGCGGCTGCGCTGCGTCGATCCGACCTGCACTGTTTTGACAGCAACGACACGGGGCGCGAACATACTGTATTACTGTAGTACAGAGACCCGCGTTCAAAATAGACGGGCAGGGCGTATTGTATTGACAGGCTGGCCGCCGAAAGGAAGGCCCAATTGACAAGTCAATGGTATCCCGTTGCTAACCAAACCCCAACTTGTGCTTCTTCTAAGAAAACAAACTTGTGTTCAATTCAATTACATCTATACGCTATGCAATCCATCCACCTAAATATTTTTTTGTATAGGCCAGGTTTTCCAAACCCCGGACGTTGATCTCCCGCCCGAAAGCTGCAGCTGAAAGCGTGCCCACAGGCCAGGCCACAGCACACAAAACCAAAAGAGGGAAAAAGACGGCGTCGCGTTGCGTTGCTTTCCTGTTTCTGGAGGATGCTGCCGGAACACGTAGCGGCACCGTACATGTGGCTCGGCTCTGCGGATAGGCACGAGGTGGAAACGAATCTGGAAATGAGATGTCACGCTGACTTGGATTCTTCGGTGAAAAATAAAGAAACGGGAGGGGTTGGTGTGGGGCTGCCGGCTCGTGACGTACCCCTCGCCGCTCCGCCACACGAAAACCTGGTGGTCTCTGCTGGTCCGGCTGGGCGGGCCGGGCGCGCACGCGACGGGGGAATTTTTTGATAGGGTGTGGGGGATTGGGATGTGGCTGGCGACGCCCCGGTGATCCCTTTCGCCGGCCGGGCCACACAGTGCCGGCATGCCGCCACCGCCCACCGGGAGATGTGCGCAAGCGCAACAGCCAACAGGGGAATCCAGTGCACGGAATTAGGCTCTGATTTTGTGATCAGGACAACGGACAAGAGGGAAAACGCATGGACGATTGGCCATGGGCCATGGCTTCGACTTGTTAATTTTGTGGTGAGTGGCAGTGGCCCAGTCAGTGCAAGTTGGAGACGGTGACCGCGCTCGTTGGGCGTACGATGCACGCGTTCTTCTAGTTCTCCCACCATCCGAATATATAAAGGTCTGAAAATAAGGACATTGATAAAATATATAAACATAGTAGTCCATAATGCATAGTACTCATACATATTATCAGATAAATCATGAAATATATTTATTGATACCATTTTTTAACAAACAAATCAAAATAATTTTAAAAAAATTTACTTTGTTTGAGACAGAGTGATGACTTTGAACAAGATTTTTCGGGTCTTCATATGTAACACGTGAGTCACATTAATGATGGGTTCGTGTGAACCGCGTGGACCAATCCTGATGCACGGACACGAGCTACTACTAGTTATGATGATGTTCACACACGAACGCGCCATGCCCTCGTACAGCTGGTGCAACAAGGTCAGCGCCGTGTGTTGATACGGGCGTTTTAGCTAGTAAACAGGCTTATTACCTCCACGCACGACAGGGATCTTGACAATTGACGTTGTCGCCCAGGCTCTCTACGACGTCGTTGATGAAATGAATTGCACACGACACAGCTTTCTCACGCGTTTCCCTACCCTGCACGCAAATGCGTGAAGTCCTAAAAAGTTCAACGTGCCGATTTGAAGTAATGGTCTCCTCTACTTTATCGTAAAATTCAAGAGGTCAATGTTTTGGCTCAAAGAAACATGCTTATCGGTTAATTAGAAAGAGGAAATTAATTACGAGGATCAACCGTACTCGTTTTGTCAAGTAAAAAGTACAGGCTTAGGTTATTATATCAGCAATTCAGCATACTTAGTTTGACAAGGAAGCAAAAAGGAAAAAAAAAAAAAGACAAGAAAGCAATCACGCACAACGCACTACCGAAGAATCCGGGTGAGCTGAAGAAACGAGAGAACAACTAGTACCTTTTTTCCTCAAGGAAACTGTCACCCTTTATTAAATCCAAAAAAATTTGCATACACCATCATATGGTGATAGAAACCAAACATATTACGTGAAGAAATAGACACAACGCTCCTTACTAATCTATGTGTATCCTTGTTCAAAATTCTTTCTTCATGGACGAACTCCACGATTAAACCATAACTCCATCCCTTCTTGATAGAAACTCTTCACTGCATTGATATAGTTGCACACCATCCTGAACTTTCATAGAACCAGGTATGTAGCTAACGACATGTCCTCTAGGCACGCTATCATTTAAATCACTTCCGGATTGGTTAACCCATCCAAAACTAGCACAGGTATGCTGCACAAGGCTGATTTGGGCTAGGCCGATTTAGGCCCAACTGGGAGTGGGCTGCGGCCCGTGACGTCGTACCGCGACAACCTCAATCTGCCCGTGACCACAATCGTGTCAGTGTCGTCTGTCAGAGCTCGGCGCGCGGATCTAGGGGTGGCCGTGCCTGCGCGGACGCCGCGATGCCGATCTGCGAGCCGGCGTCCGACTCCTCGTCGTCGGGCTTGGGTTCCCGCGGGTGGGTACTCCACGGGCTGGCGCTCGGCGCGGCGGCCGCGGCCGCTGCAGCGGCGTACCTGTACCGGCGGCCGAGCGGGTTCCGCAGCCGCGCGGTGGGGATCATACCCGCGCGCTTCGCCTCCACGCGCTTCGAGGGCAAGCCGCTCGTCCACATCCTCGGCAAGCCCATGATCCAGGTTCGTCTCCTTCTTACTACCTTGTCTCAGCGCGTCTTTCAGAGAGAGCCAGGGGGAGGCTTGGGGTAGGTAGAGAATCAAATTTAGGTAAATTGTACCTTCAACTCTCGGCTGAGACTGCAGGGGAGGTCGAATGGAATTGTGCTGTTTCGTTTTAAAGTGTATTTCGATTTGGTCATCACTAAAATGTTGTGAATCGTATCTCGTCCAGACTTCATTCCTCATAGTTCAATGTTTTTTCAGATTTAAAAGTAGGTTTGTGTTCAATGTATTTCGATTTGATGGATTTTGGAGAAGGGAAATGGTAACAGTTTTGCCAGTTTAATTTCTTGCCAGCGATCAGTCCAGCAACCTGTATAATTCCTACAGAATCTTGTGCTGACACCTCTTTTGTACTGAATACAAAACTAAGTTCTTCTGAAAGTGTATTATTGCTTCTTCAGATTTGTTAACTTTTTTTACTTCTCGTTTTCATGTTCAGTTTTTTTAGCATGTTTTCATGTTCAGTTAAGAATTGTATTTCACACTCACAGAGAACATGGGAAAGAGTGATGCTAGCTTCTTCTTTGGACCATGTTGGTAAGCCCAAGACAGCTAATACTAATCATTGTTTCTTTTTTTTTTTTTTGTCATGTTCACACTTGTGCCCTTTTCCCCCTTAGTTGTGGCAACGGATGATGAGAGAATTGCAGAATGCTGCCGAGAATTTGGAGCTGATGTTATAATGACATCAGAATCTTGCAAAAATGGTACTGATTGTGTTGTTTTGTAGTTATATTATCTTTTCATGATTATGTGGTAGAACAGTAATGTGTGTGCTCGTTGGCATTTGCTTGATAACACAGGATCTGAACGCTGCTGCGAGGCACTAAAGAAGCTAGAAAAACGTTATGATATTGTTGTCAATATCCAAGGAGATGAGCCTCTTATTGAACCGGAGATAATAGATGGTGTAGTTATGGCACTGCAGGTGGTTACTTACACAACACTATCTTGGTGTTTCTTGTACTTCTCTTCAGTTAAATAAAATGGTTCTTAGCATCTCTAGTTTGGGATTATCTTTTCTTTAAGCATACTCCTGAAAAAAAATGCATTCACCATTCTAATTATGTTGCATGCTACACATTTAACATTTACCTTGACCTTGTACACCTAAACACCAAAGGCAGATCTCTTGATCTCTTTCTATTGATCTTGTTTCTTTGTACTTCAAACGTTTTTGCAGCGAGCTCCTGATGCAGTCTTCAGCACAGCTGTTACTTCACTGAAACCAGAAGATGCATTCGACACAAATCGAGTGAAGTGTGTTGTGGATAATCAGGGCTATGCGATATACTTTTCAAGAGGGCTGATTCCATTCAATAAGTGAGGCACCAATAGTTGTTTTAACTCTTCCATTGACTGTATTTTCACATGAAATCTTTCTGACTTTGACCATTTCAGACCAGGGAACGTCAATCCAAAATATCCATATCTTCTTCATCTTGGAATCGCGGTATCTTATCTACCTTATGTTTATTTATTTATATTTGCTTCATGGTCCTTTGATTAACTGACTTTGAGTTGACTAATTAAGTAACTGACTATTCTCTCACGCAGGGTTTTGATTCAAAGTTTTTGAAGATCTACCCAGAACTTCCACCAACACCGTTACAATTGGAAGAGGACCTAGAGCAACTGAAAGTACTTGAAAACGGCTATAGGATGAAGGTATTTTGGCATCAAACTCTAGTAGCTATGAGATAGATAATTCTTTTTTTTATCGCTCTGATGCAGTTTGTTCAGATTGAATGCTACTGCAGTAGCATATCTTTTTGTATGGTACATATCAGGTTACAGACTTACCATTTATATCCTAGAGCACTGAATCTCGTTTCCGTTTGCTTTCTGTAACTGTAGGTGATCAAAGTGGACCACGATGCCCATGGTGTGGATGCACCTGAGGACGTTGAGAAAATCGAAGCACTGATGCGAGCGAGAAACATTCAGTAGAAAATGAAGAGAAAGTAAGTGCTTTGCATAGGCTTGGTGGTAGACTTTTTGTGGTTTGTGCCTATGGTGTGGATGCACCTGAGGACGTCGAGTGTATCGAAGCACTGATGCGAGCGCTAAACATTAGTACAAAAGCAAGAGAAAGCAATTGTTGTATTGCTATCGAGTAGGCTTGGTGGGAGACTTTTGGTTGGTTGTGATATCCCATTTTCTGAATAGCATGATACCAAGTGAAGCTGCTGCATCACTTCTTGAAGTTCGTGCTTCCTAAATTTCTAGTGGTTGAACATGTCATTATTCCTCACTCAGCAGTTCAGCGCACAGGTCGATTGTATCGGTACTTCACGAGTTTGAGGCAGTACTTTCAGTCTAATGCACAGTGAAAACATATCGTTTCTGTAGATGAAACAATTGGGCAATGAAACAAAAGGGTAAAGACCCATCCATGCCGTGAGGCGTGACTGATAAGTCGCATTATCCTATGCTGCTCGTACGGAATGCTGCATCCATGGTTAATTGGTAATCTATTCTGTCATTACCATGGTATTAAAAGAAAATGGTAATGCTCTCCCTGGGACGTCCGACTGTCGGACAGGTGTCCCCATGCCATTGGACCGTCATCGCCCCCTTGTCTTATCCTTACCCGCCTAACGTGCCTCTCTCTGTCTCTCTCTCTCTCTCCCGGATGACAGGCCTGCACCTCTCCCTCCTGCAGCCCCTGCTGCTCTTGCATCCACGACGGCCATGGCAGCGGCGTCGGATCTGGAGGTCTAGGGCGGGGATGCCGACCGGAGGTGATATGGTGTCGTCGTCGAGACATGGCGGCTGCGCCGATCCAGGTCGGCCTCTTCCTCTCTCTCCTCTTCCCTCCTCCTCCAACTCTGGTGATGAGCTTCCGGCGAGCTCACCCCCTTCTTCTTCAACTCCGGTGGGGTATAGATGCCGGCCTACGGGAGAGGGGAGAGAGAGGGGGGGAGAGGAAGGGAAGAAATACGATGGGGATGCAAGCGGACGGTTTGGGAGCCCTTGCGGCGGGGACAACAATCAGGCCAGGCCTAGGTGGGGTAGTCTCACCGGAGCTGGGCGAGCCCTAGCGCCCGCGGTGGGGCGGTGGTCGACGGCGGGGGCGAGGTCACGGGAGTGAGGGTGGAGAGGTGGAGCGGGCGTCCAAGTGCTAGCTTTACCCTCATGTCAAGATTAACAAAGTCACCACAGACGATTTGCTATTTAATGATGGACATGTTGATGAAAAAACAATGCCCTTAAATGCATATAAAACATGATTAGTGAATGCCAAATTGGAAAAAAAACTAAGAAAAATCACTAGTTTGTTCTCCGTGAGAAAGAACTAGGAGAAGATATTTAAAAAGTAATAAAGAGTCCGTATAGTCAGAAAGAACTAGGGAGAAGATATTTAAACAAAAATAATCTGTATAGTCAATGCTAAATTTAAAAACTACAATACCATTTTTGCCTAGACGGTGTAAAAACAACACTGAAAAAGAATAGATTTTTTAAGTGGATTTACAGAGTTAGGGTTCGGTGCGCAGCTGAAGTCAACGGCTATTCAACCGGTCAGTGTCGCAAAGACAAACGAAAATTTCTTTGACTTTGTTTTTGACCAAGTGCAACAATTGTCTTGTCGGTGATTTTGGTCGGATTAGCAGACCTATTCAGGTTACTCATGATCGAAGGTATCGTCCTTAGATTCCTAGCTATCTAGGATTGGAGGGATATATTTGGATTATAATTTGCTTTCACTTGAATTTATCAGCTCACTTTTTAGTCGAAATCAGCGTATTTTTCTCTCACATAACACTACTTTTTAGATAAGCTAATAAAGTTTTAGTCATCTCTATGACTAAATCTAAATTGCCAAACAATAGGTTAGTCCGTTCAAACATTTAGATTAATATTAATCCATCATCGCTAGAAGTGAGTTGCTCTAACTTATATATGACTATGAGCCGTGAGTCTGGATCATATACAGAACATGGAGTGGGTTGTGAGTCCCGATCATGTACGAAACATAGAGGACATGGGTGTAGCCTGTGGGAAGTAAAGAAAGGAGGCGTAAGAAACCCCACACTCCCCAAGTAACAATTAGTAAGAGGTTGGACTAAAAAGTTAGTGAGAATTATTTATGTGGCCCTACAAACCTCAGTTTACGTATTTGGTCCTTTTTCTTCAAATTTATGTATATGGCTTCAAAACAAAAATCGCTTATTTATTTGGTCTTCGGTCAGTTCTAAGCACTTAACGGGGTTAGGTGTTGGGTAAAAAGATCGTTTTACCTCTGGGCAGAAAAAATAAAAAAAATCAAGTTTATTTATTTATTGTATATTTATGTGCCGGTGCTTTATTCCAATAAATATACAATAAACAAATAAAACTTATTTTTTTCCAGCCAGGGGTAAAACAATACTTTTACCCAACACTTAACACCGTTAAGTGCTCATAACTGATGCAAAGCTAAATAAGTAATCGATTTTTGTTTTGAGGCCATATACACGAATTCGAAGAAAAAATGGCCAAATACGTAAGTTGAGTTTCTTTCAGGGCCAAATAAATAATTCTCCCAAAAAAGAGGGGACAAAAATTTTACCTCTTTAATATTAAATATAGATATATATAAATTAGGTATAAAACTATAAATAAACATATAGATAGTATAACAAGATTAGAGTACGAATTGACTTACTGTTTTTTTACTTGCTTGACTTTCATAAGGCCTCAAACATCACTAGGTCCGAGATGCACGCTGGAGTTACATGCCACATCTCCAGGCGTTGCATACTCGTGACTTGTTTGGCCAATATACATGAGCGGTCTTCTTACATCAACATTTAACCCACTTTATTGTGGCATGCGTGTGCAGCAAATCCACAATCGGACTACATATCTATTTTTGGAAACCTAGCATCTTCAAGAGATGAGCTAAAGTATTTTATAAAGCTATATTTTACCAATATGAGCTAAAAAATGATCTCTAACAGGTATTGTATCTTGTTTTCTAAATTGGCTGGCTAGCTATTCCACTCTTCTCGGTGGCCATAAAAAGCAAGCGGAAGTCCCTCGCTACCCGCCGATTTTCGCTCGTCGTTGTGCCTTCCCGCGCATGCAGGCTCCCTTCATGCGTGCTAATTGGTCGCAAGTGAATCACGGAGAGCAGATCGGTTGGGATTTAGATCGCTTGCATGTCAACATGGCAGTTTAAATATAGGAAAGCAATCAAACTAGCTAAGCTATTAGAGTAACACATTTTTCCTGAGGACTCTTCTATTTTGCATAATAGCTAAAATGTAGTATTTAGCTATTGTTTTTACAAGATCTCTTGGAGATGCTCTAATCCCGCTACTTTGTGACATGTTTCCATGTCCCTCCACTGCATATCGTTTATGTGGTTAATAAACCGACGGGTGCTGTTTTGTTTTGAAAGAAAAACATTGTACCATAGTTTATAAACCGCTAATATGCGACCAGGCATAGCTTATTTCTTGCCATTTTTCAATCTGAATAACTGTACAAGAGAGTTGAAGAGATGGATGTTTGAGAGAAAATAGGTAGATACTTTTTATTTTTTTTAAAAGCGTCATTTTGGTGCGGCCTTCCTGAGGCCAGGTGCGGTGCACGGGTTCAAACCCCCACCGACTGCTTCCCATCCTTGGGAGCTTACCACTAGGCCACAGGCCTGTCTACAATAGGTGGACACCTTAATGCATGGCCCCCACACATACCGTTCATCCCAACGTAGTGCGTAGATGACAGTCAATAGATGATGGATTTTGTGCGCATGCAGAGACATATATGTGTGCGCGCAGTATTTGGGTTGACAAAAACAGTCTTCGGAAAGGCTAGCACAATATTGCTCCTAGTGGCATATGCCCGTATGGCCGATGCACCTTGTTCGCTGGATCGTTTTGTGATAAGACGATTGATGTTTTTTTATCGTGAAAAAAAATATTACACTGTGGCTAATAAACTAGGCTGATACATCTAAATTGATAAAGTGCTTCTTTCTACACACGTGTGTAAAAAGGCTTCAACACACAAACAATATAAGACAAAAAGAATATATGGATAAACTCATGTGTCGTCGCTTGTGCCGGACTAGCGGTGGTCATGGTCAAGGCGATGACAGAGAACTTGTTGGCGGGCGATGCTTGCTGGGTGGTGGGAGAGGCCAGTTAGGCGGTGTTGTTGGCGGGAGCATGCACTAGAGAAGAGTAACAACCTTAGCATTTGCCTGGCGGTGGATGCATGGTGCTGGCGGTGGCGGTGTCGCACTGTCGGAGGTGGGGGCACTCACAACAGATCTAAAGGTAGGGTTGGCTATGGTCGAGGCGACGTGGACGTTGCCGAACAGTGGCGGAGCTCGCCTCAATCAAGGGGGGCTATTTCGCGGTTGAGCGACAAACGAGCAGTGATCGTAAGCTACATTTAGGCATGAGAGATGAATCAAACAGTAGTAGAAGATTAGCAGCTGTGAGCACCTTCATGTATGGTGACGAGGAAAACAAGGAATGCAGACTTTTGCCGCTGGCTTAAAATAGAACTATCTAGCAAAGTTTACTTATTTTAGGAATTAACAAAAATATGAAATTAGGGCAGCTATGGTGCAATATCCTACGTACCAGAGTACTACTTTTATGTCTACAATAAGATAGGAAATCAAATCATAAATATGTGAATGGACAAAAACACTAGCTGCAGTCAGCCGTTTGAGCTAGTGCCTAGCACTCCTGTGATTGCTGCGAGCACTGTCTGCAATTAGCTATATAGAGATCAGCAGCTGGCAACACGGTGTTCATAAATTTTTCAGATTAAGAGGGGGCCGATGCCCAGTTTGGCCACCATGAGGCTCCGCCTGTGTTGCCGAAGTGAGTGGGGTGAAGGAGGCACACAGGGGAGTGCTGGCGGAAAAAGGGGACACCATGCGGGAAGAAGGAGAAGGTGTGCTGGCGGAGATATCTAAGGGTAGTAAAGTTCAAACAATATTAGCATGAACTAGATGAAAGTAATTAAGGCAGAAAAACTCGAGCACAGAACCATTTTCGTGTCAACTAGTGAGTATGGCCAACGGCTGCCAGGTGTACACATGGCCTCGCTTTTTCTTGAGTGTGATGGTTTTTTTTTTTTGAAAGGGTGTGTGATGGTTAGGGATGCTAGTGGACTAGACTTAGGCCCTGTTTGAATACAAAGTATTTTTAGAGTATTAGAAAAATATCATAGTTTTATGAAATACTTTGGTTTTAGAATGCTATGAAACGTTTGGGTGCAACAAATTTTATGGTTTTGAATACCATGGTACTATTGAAATTATAGTCTTTTATAGTTTTAAAAACTCCACTCTAGATCTCTTTTTTCTAAAACATGATTTTGTGTCTCTTTGACTTATAAAATCACAGTTTTATGATACTAAACCGCAACATCCAAACAGAGCCTTACATAACACAAATCCACTGTACTAAACCAATTTTCTTTAGGTTTTGGGTTAATCCAATTAACCCACTCCATCGTCGCGGTTCTAGTTCCACCGCAATCCGCATAGAATAAAGCACCAACTCTAGTCCTGAGATGCGCATACATACAAACAAAAATGAAAAAGCAGTAATTTCAGTCAGCAAAAGCCCAAACGATGGACATTACCGGTCAAAACAAAAACGATGAAAAGAAAAAGGGCATCCCTTTTCCTCCCGAGAAAATCAGCACCGAACAAACAAGGTAACCAAAGCATAGGATGGAAACGCGTTCACACGGATAGGCAAACAAACCTCCAGTTCCAGAATCGAGAGCAGACAGCTTACGGTCGCAGCGCACAGGCTCCAACAGAACGTCCTTTCCGCGAACAGATTAAACGCGCTGCCTGTTCCAAAATCTTTGCCAGTCCGTGTCTGTCCATTATTATCTCGTCATGCTGGTCAATCCTTTTTCTGTCGTTCCTACATTTGCATCTTGTTCGCTATCGTCGTATGGGTCACGCAACGTCGGAAGAGGTACACGCCGGCCGGCAGTGTCACGAGGTGGCGTGGGTCTCAGGCGCTTTGTTTAGTTCACGTAAAAAATTGATTTTTTTTAAGATTCTCCGTCACGCAATGTTCACACGCATATATAAAACATTAAATGTAGTTAAAAAAACTAATTATACTATGATTTAAGAGACGAATCTTTTAAGGCTACTTAGACTATGATGGGACAATAATAATTAAATACAAATAAAAATGTTACGATACTTTTTTTGATAAATTTTTTACCATTTAAACAAGGCCAATTTTTTTTTGTAAATCAGTCTATGTCCATCCACTATTATCTTTTCATGCTCGTCAACCCTTTTTCTTTCATTCCTACATCTACATCTTGTTCCCCATCGTCGTATGGGTCGCGCAGCGTCGATGAGGTACACGCTGGTTGGTAGCGTCACGAGGTGGCGTGGGTTGGAGGCTAGTTCACGTGAAAAGTTGGAAATTTTTTAAGATTCTTCGTCACGTCGAATATTTACACGTATGCATAGATTATTAAATATAAATAGAAAAATATAACTAATTGTACAGTTTATAACATGTACGACAAGCTATGATGATTGGCTTACGTTGACACAACAACACAGACATATCAACACGTATATCTGGAACCAAAACTTAATGGCTTAAATTATTAGGCATATATACTGTTAGGATAATTGGGCCAAGCCCATTATTTATTCTAAATAATCAGTAAACCTCGAAGGCCCACAATTATGTGATTAAGTGGAAAGGTGATTAGTACCAACTTGACTAATTACCTAGAGGACAATCAACTTAAAAAGTGAGCATTGGGATGCCCACATAAGCTGATTAAGGAGGAGAACCTGGGATCCACACGCGCGCGCCGCCGCCGCCGCCGAGCCGAGCCGCCCGCGCGCGCGCGCGTGTCGCGACGGGCCGAGGCCGAGGCCGAGGGCGTGGGCGTGGGCTGGCTTGGCTTCGGCCTGAGGCCGTGGGCCTTGGGCTGGCTGGCCAAGGCCTTGTTTTGCCACTCGGCCCATCCGGCCGAGGCAAACCCTAGCCGCCGCTCCAGCCCACCCGGCCGCCAGAGAGATCCAACGGTCTCCCGACAGGGGCGCCTCCTATATAAGGGGCTTCTGTCGGAGACTAGGGCTAATGAGTGTTCCTCCCGACCAGCCGCCTCCGCCTCCACTCCACTGTTCGAGCTTGAGCCGCTCCTGTGCACCTCCGGCCAGATCCCCTGCGAGCACAGGCGGCTCTGGTGAGCAGGCCTCCGGAACTTGTCCCGTCAAGCGTACCTGTTCGGGTAGGCGGGCAATCAAGTTTTTGGGGAGCGTCCACGGGCGCGACTGCTCCGACACGCTGCTGCTGCCTTCCCCGACTTCGTCTCCTTCCAGCAGCAAGATGGTGGCCACGAGGAGGCGTGCTGGTGCGAGTGTGGGAGCCAGCGCTGATGCCGGCGACGCCGCCGCTGCTACTGGTGCGGCGAACTTCACCGCCATTCCTGCAGGCGACAATGGTGCTGTACTGGCCGCGGGTACCGGCAGTAGCACGCTAGGGTATAAACTGAGATCCCTGTTTATGCTTCATTTCATTGCTGCTGTTATTTTGCTTATGTTAATGAGTAGCAGTAGCAGTAGCGATTATGAGGCTGTCGCACGCAGTATCATACTAGCGTTAGTATTTGGCTTATCACATTTATGGATTAATTCATAGTGTAAAATGACCAAATATCCAACAATCCAAAAACTTGATAGGTCATTTTCATCTGCTAGCTTTGCTGCATCATTGAAGCCACCATCTTTGAAGGATGGCGGATCTAATTATAAGATATGACGATCCCGTGCTATGTTGTGGTTTACCGCTATGCGCTGTGAGCACGCTGTCAAGGAAAGGCGCATTGAACCGCCTCTTTCTCCTGAGGAAGAGAGCAAGTTCAATGAGGCGGATAACTTGCTCAAGCTGTCGCTCATTAGTGTCATAGATGAGGGTATGATTCCACTGTACATGGACATGCCTACGGGCAGGGATATGTGGGATGCACTGCAGGCCAAGTTCGGGGTTCCTGACGCTGGCAGTGAGCTGTACATCATGGAGCAGTTTTATGACTACAAGATGGTCGATGACCGTTCTGTAGTAGAGCAGGCTCATGAGATACAGATGCTAGCCAAGGAGCTTGAGAACAACCAGTGTGTGCTGCCCGACAAGTTTGTGGCCGGCGGTATTATCGCTAAGCTGCCACCTACTTGGAGGGATTTTGCCACTTCTCTAAAGCACAGGAGGCAAGAGTTCAGTGTGACTGATCTTGTCGCTTCCTTAAGTGTTGAGGAGAATGCGAGGGCAAAGGACACACGGGGCAAGAAAGTGCTAACTGAGGGAGGCTCTAGCGCCAACTGGTGCAGAAGAGGAACCCTCAGGCCCACAAGAGAAAGAAGAACAAGAATGCTGAAAACAAGAATGTCGTCAAGCCACAAGCTCAAGCCTTTAAGAAAAAGGCAAACAAAGAAAAGAGTGGCGGCTGCTTTGTCTGCGGGAGCACTGATCACTGGGCAAAGGAGTGTCCAGACCGCAAGGACAGGCAGCAGAAGAAGACAGCCAACATGGTTGTTAGCGAGGCTGGAGGATCTGGGTACGGTAATTATTTACCGATGATCCTTTCAGTTTGTCTCTCTCCTGATTGGTGGATTGACACAGGGGCTAATATTCATGTATGTGCTGACCGCTCTTTGTTTTCTTTGTACCAGGAAGAATGAGGTTCCTCCCTGCTGATGGGAAACGGGTCGCATGCGGCTGTTCATGGTGTTGGCATGGTCAATCTGAAGTTTACTTCGGGAAAGACCATGCAGCTGAAGAACGTGCAGCATGTCCCCTCTATCAAGAAGAATCTAGTCAGCGGGTCTCTACTGTGTAGAGATGGTTTTAAGCTTGCTTTTGAGTCCAATAAATGTGTTGTATCGAGATATGGAACATTTGTTGGTAAGGGCTATGAATGCGGAGGCTTGTTCCGCTTTTCATTGATGGATTCTTGTAACGGTAATGTCGTGAACCATGTGAGACATGATGTTGGGTGCAACGTTTGGCACTCCCGTTTATGCCATATTAATGTTGGATGCATGACGCGCTTAGCTAAAATGAGTTTAATCCCTAAATTTGATTTGGTTCAAGGTTCTAAGTGCCATGCTTGTGTGCAAGCTAAACAACCCCGCAAGCCTCATATGGCTGTGAAAGAGGCGAGGAACACGGCACCTCTAGACCTCATTCACTCAGACTTGTGTGAGATGAATGGAGTGTTGACCAAAGGCGGCAAGAAATATTTCATGACTCTAATCGATGATAGTACTAGATTTTGCTATGTGTACTTATTAAAAACAAAAGATGAAGCATTACACTACTTTAAAATCTATAAAGCCGAAGTTGAGAATCAACTTGAGAAGAAAATCAAACGGTTGCGGTCTGATCGTGGTGGAGAGTACTTTTCAAAAGAATTCGATCAATTCTGCGAGGAACATAGAATTATTCATGAGAGGACGCCTCCTTTCTCCCCCCAATCCAATGGGATTGCCGAAAGAAAGAATCGCACTCTAACTGATTTGGTTAACGCCGTGTTGGACACTGCAGGACTTTCCAAGGAATGGTGGGGTGAGGCTATATTGACTGCGTGTCATGTCCTGAATAGAGTTCCTACAAAGAATAGAGAGAAAACACCATTTGAAGAATGGGAAAAGAAAAGGCTAACTCTCTCATACCTGCGCACCTGGGGTTGCTTGGCCAAGGTAACTGTGCCAATCATCAAGAAGCGCAAGCTAGGACCAAAAACTGTAGATTGTGTCTTTCTCGGATACGCTATAAACAGCGTAGGCTACAGATTTTTAGTGGTTGAATCTGGAGTGCCCGACATGAGAGTTGGTGCAGTGATTGAGTCCAGAGATGCAACATTCTTTGAGAATGATTTCCCTATGAGAGGGAATGTACTGAGCACATCTAGTCAGGGACCTCCTGATGCTCCCGAAACTTCTGTGCCAGTGGAGTGTTCTGAACAACCCATCATAGAAAATCCTGGGGAGGAAAATGGTGGGGTCACTCGAAAGAGTAAGAGACCTAGGATTGCAAAATCCTTCGGTGATGACTTTACCATATACCTCATGGATGATACTCCAACAACCATTGAAGAGGCATTTTCCTCTCCTGACGCTGACTATTGGAAGGAAGCGGTACGGAGTGAGATGGATTTAATAATGTCTAATAGAACTTGGGAAGTGGTTGATCGCCCTTATGGGTGTAAGCCTGTTGGATGTAAATGGGTGTTCAAGAAAAAGCTTAGGCCTGACGGTACCATTGAAAAGTACAAGGCAAGGCTTGTTGCTAAAGGTTATACCCAGAAGGAAGGCGAGGACTTCTTTGACACTTACTCACCTGTGGCCCGATTGACTACAATCAGAGTACTACTTGCCTTGGCTGCATCTCATGGTCTTCTCGTTCATCAGATGGACGTGAAGACGGCTTTCCTAAACGGAGAGTTAGATGAGGAGATCTACATGGATCAGCCCGATGGTTTTGTAGTAGAGGGTCAAAAGGGCAAGGTGTGCAAATTGTTAAAGTCTTTGTATGGCCTAAAGCAAGCTCCAAAATAATGGCACGAAAAGTTTGATAAGACCATGACGTCAGCAGGCTTTGTTGCCAATGAGGCTGATAAATGTTTCTATTACCGTTTTGGTGGGGGAGAAGGAGTGATCCTGTGCCTATATGTGGATGACATCCTAATATTTGGCACAAACCTCAATGTGATTGAGGAAGTGAAGGACTTTCTGTCCAAGAACTTTGATATGAAAGATCTGGGAGAAGCTGATGTGATTTTAAACATTAAGCTACTAAAGGGAGAAAATGGTGGGGTTACTTTATTGCAGTCCCACTATATGGAAAAAGTTCTAAGCCGCTTTGGCTATAGTGATTGCAAACCTGTGTCCACTTCCTATGATCCAAGCCTAATTCTGAGAAAGAATAAAAGGATAATGAGGGATCAATTGAGGTACTCCCAAATCATTGGCTCACTAATGTATTTGGCTAATGCCACTAGACCTGACATCTCATATGCTGTGAGCAAGTTGAGCCGGTTTCTTTCAAATCCGGGAGATGATCATTGGCGTGCTCTTGAGAGAGTAATGCGGTATCTCAAAGCAACCGCAAGCTATGGCATTCACTATACCGGGTACCCAAAGGTACTGGAAGGTTTTAGTGATGCAAATTAGATATCTGATGCTGACGAGTTGAGGGCCACCAGTGGGTATGTGTTTATCCTTGGGGGTGGTGCTGTTTTCTGGAAGTCTTGTAAGCAGACTCTCATTACGAGGTCAACTATGGAAGCAGAGCTCGCAGCACTAGACACCGCCACAGTTGAGGCCGAATGGCTTCGGGAACTCCTGATGGACTTGCCGGTGGTTGAAAAACCTGTGCCCAGCATTTCCATGAACTGTGATAATCAAACTGTGATAATCAAAGTTAACAGTTCTAAGGATAACCTGAAGACTACTAGGCATATAAGGCGTCATTTAAAGTCTGTCAGAAAATTGAGAAACTCCGGAGTGATAGCGTTAGACTATGTCCACACGTCTAAAAATCTGGCAGATCAATTCACCAAGGGGCTGTCACGTAACATGATAGACAGTGCATCAGTTGAGATGGGACTGAGACCCACTTAAAGTCTGCTATAGTGGTAACCTACTCTATGTGATCGGAGATCCCGTGAATTAGAGTGGTGAAACAGGCTATGAGTAGACTGAGGGAAAAGACCCTTATAAATGTCTCTATCTTTGAGAATGCACTTCTTTTTCAGGCTGTAAGGTAGGATGGTATGTGTATACCTTTATGTGATCCGAGTGGCTTATTTAAGTAGGGATATCGACGTACAGGACATCCTAGAAGGAACACACCTATGTGAGTCAGACTGCTGGTCCCAGTCTATGAGATTTGGGTGATCTCTAAATACTCATGAACAGGCATGGAGTTTGACTTATATGCTCCACCCGAGGGAGTGCTCTTGGCAGCCTAGTATCGGTTAAGAATTTGGGCGAACCTCGTTTCACACAAAACTATCAATTCAAGGCACAGTCCATTGATCAGTTGTGAGTGAGTGTAAGCCTCTTTTCTAGATGGTAGTTCAACTTATCAGTCTCCATCGAAACACCGGTATATCAAACAAGCTCAGAACTGAAGGCACTAACTGTGTACCTTTGATGTTTGGTGGGGATTGTTAGGATAATTGGGCCAAGCCCATTATTTATTCTAAATAATCAGTAAATCTCAAAGGCCCACAATTATGTGATTAAGTGGAAAGGTGATTAGTACCAACTTGACTAATTACCTAGAGGACAATCAACTTAAAAAGTGAGCTTTGGGATGCCCACATAAGCTGATTAAGGAGGAGAACCTGGGATCCACACGCGCGCGCCGCCGCCGCCGCCGAGCCGAGCCGCGCCGCCCGCCCGCCCGCACGCGCGCGTCGCTATGCGACGCGACGCGACGCGCCGGGCCGGGCCGAGGCCGAGGCCGTGGGCGTGGGCTGGGCTGGCTGGCTTGGCTTCGGCCTGAGGCCGTGGGCCTTGGGCTGGCTGGCCTAGGCCTTGTTTTGCCACTCGGCCCATCCGGCCGAGGCAAACCTTAGCCGCCGCTCCAGCCCACCCGGTCGCCAGGGAGATCCAACGGTCTTCCGACAGGGGCGCCTCCTATATAAGGGGCTTCTGTCGGAGACTAGGGCTAACGAGTGTTCCTCCCGACCAGCCGCCTCCGCCTCCACTCCACTGTTCGAGCTTGAGCCGCTCCTGTGCACCTCCGGCCAGATCCCCTGCGAGCACAGGCGGCTCTGGTGAGCAGGCCTCCGGAACTTGTCCCGTCAAGCGTACCTGCTCGGGTAGGCGGGCAATCAAGTTTTTCGGGAGCTCCCACGGGCGCGACTGCTCCGACACGCTGCTGCTGCCTTCCCCGACTTCGTCTCCGTCCAGCAGCAAGATGGTGGCCACGAGGACGCGTGCTGGTGCGAGTGTGGGAGCCAGCGCTGATGCCGGCGACGCCGCCGCTGCTACTGGTGCGGCGAACTTCACCGCCATTCCTGCAGGCGACAATGGTGCTGTACTGGCCGCGGGTACCGGCAGTAGCACGCTAGGGTATAAACTGAGATCCCTGTTTATGCTTCATTTCATTGCTGCTGTTATTTTGCTTATGTTAATGAGTAGCAGTAGCAGTAGCGATTATGAGGCTCACGCACGCATCATACTAGCGTTAGTATTTGGCTTATCACATATATGGATTAATTCATAGTGTAAAATGACCAAATATCCAACATATACTACACTTTGTATTTTGGGTGGTGGGTAATTTCAGTGATGCATCGGATCAGGCCCGCTCGGAACTTCTCTCTTGACCGCCACGTTCCAATTCCAATTCCAACGCCCATAATTAGCCCGAGCAACGATTGGCTCCTGCAGCAGCTCAGGTGGCGAGTCTACGCCGGGGATCATCATGCGTGCCATTGACATTTCCATGAAAGGCCCCGAGGTTACAATCACGGCGAGCACGAGAAGGCAGGCTAGCTGAACGCGTGGCCTCATCGTCTCCCAGCAGGATGCAGTGATCATGTACTGGCAGTTAGTCGTCCTGTGGTCTGACTTAGAGTGGGATTGTATCATCGGTTTAGCTATGGGGAATGGGAATTGCGATCGATCGAGTGATGAACTGCCCTTGACGATCGATAACCAACGATGTTTATATAGGGAGTACACTGGCGAATTTGTGATCGCGTGCACCTAATATTAAATATAAAAATTTCTATTGTACTAAATATAAAAAACGAAAAACATTTTATCCCGCGTCCCATTCGCGTTGCGGCGGATGTGAAGACGTATCACTATAACAAATAGCGCCATCATTTTTCCTTAAAGGCTATATAGAGTGAGTAGCCCAATAACTTATCTTTTTTTCTAAGAGCCATAAAGCTATAGCAGAACTATGATACAAAGCGTTCTAAAAACTACAGAGAAGCTATATCTACAACTATATATACCTAATAATAAAAGGCAAAATTTTTGCCATAAGTTTTTTTAGGCGATTTTTTTTCTGTTGCTTGGCTCGGTCATACCGTGTTTGTGTGCGATTCTAAGAAGATTATTAAAATAAAAAATAAACTTTCCAGATATAAAGATACCAAAAAAGGCTGCAACTGCTTCAAGATTCGAAAAGAAGGTTGAGGGAATGTTCTGAGGATAACCTAGCCGCTCCTAACCTAGCCGCTCCTGGTCGCCTCCCCGCCGCCGTCGCCGGCGGCGCCGGCCGCCCACCCGGAGCCGGCGCCCGGCCACACCTCCCCGCCCACCTCCCCTCCCAGATCCACCTCCCCCCACCTCAAACCGTCCTTATCTTCTCTCCCCCGTGGCCACGGCGGCGCCTCAGGATCAGTGGGCCGCCGCTGCCACCGCCGCCTACCGTGGGCGTGGGAGCGAGCCCTGGAGTTGACGCCCGCCGCGCCGGCTCGGTGGAGGGCGAGGCGCCGTCTGCGCGAGGGCGGCTGGAGGGGGCCGCCGCCGCCAGGCCCCATGGCCGCCGTCGTCCCGTCAGGCCTTTCCTCCCCGGCCGCCCGCCCTTCCGCGCCCCCTCCCTTCCCACTTCCCCTGCAAGTCTGGCCAGGGGCTCCACCGCCCTGAGGCCCGGACCGGGTCCTAGGTCCTGCGTCGGGGCTGCCACGCCGCCGCCGCTGCCGGGAGCCGGGTCGGCCACACCGCCGGCAGCCGCTGGGGCCCTGGTGGGCTGCACCCCCGACCCCTCCCCTGCTGCTAGACCGCTCACGGCTCCCCCGCCTGTCGAGCAGTCCGGCCACATGGACTGATTTGGCTCTGGTCTCGGGTCCGGGAAGGAGGCATCGCCGCCGGGAGTCCAGTGCACAGGTGCCGATGCCACCCGGGGCTCCTCCGCTCCTCCGGCGTCGACCACAGCCGCAGCTTCCCCGAGCCTGGAGGTGGGGGACACCTTGGCTCGGGTTGAGGCAGCGGGGATGGACTCTACCGGCCCTGGGGATTGTGGTGCCGCAGCCAACGCCAACGCTGAAGCTTGCGCCGCTGCGGTGGCCGGTGTTGAGGACAAGGTCCTCCGCACGCCGCAGGCGAGCGCGCCAACAGCGCGCCGCCAGGCGCTACCGTCGTGGATGGCGTCGAGGACAAGGTCCTCCGCAGCCATCCGGCGGCTCCGCATAACTACTCCTTGGTCATCGTGGAGGATGTCCCAGAGGACGACGATGACGACATGGACATGGGCGGTTGTGGCGTCGCCCTCGACGCCTTCCTCGTCAACCCATCCGCCCCCGTCCTGAGCCCGTCCTCGTCCCTGTCTCCCAATGCAGCACCTTTTCACCCCGGGAGCTGCACACAGGGACGCTCAAAGCAACGGCGGTGGACGAACGACGATGGTGACGCGTCCGACGATGAACAACCATTGTCTTACCTGGATGCTGCCTGTCGGGCACCGAGGCCGGCTGCTGCGCCTCGAGGTCAACTACAAACTTGCCTGGTCATGGCTCCGGATCATGACGGGACGGCTCGCGGGCGGTGCGATCCCTGATGAAGACAGAGGCGGCACGATCGGCCACATCCCCAGCTGGTGAGCGGCATCCCTGCTCGGCCAGTGGAGGGTCGTGTCCCTGCACAACGGCGCCTCGACGAGCGTGTGCGTGATGGGCGGCTGGCTACCGGTGTTGTCCCGGAGCGGCTCCCCGTCCTCCAGCGGCTTGGGTCGGGACGCCGCGTGACCGCTCAAGACGCTAACGGGTGGCAGCGCGTCCTTCCCCAGCGACCTCACTAGCCGACACGCCCGTTGTGGCCGCGGCAGCGCCACGGGTTGTCGGCCGAGGGCCATAGCGGGCCTCGACAGTTCCCGGCACACGCGAATGACCGCTGCTTTAAGTGCCTCGCAACGAGGCATTGTGTTGCCACCTGCAATCTGCCGTGGCGATGCCTCCACTACCGGGGCCTTGGTCACGTCGCACGGGAGTGCAGCAGGGCGAAGCATGTTGACGTCGTCGCCGGGGAAAGATGCTCTTGAGCAGCGGGACAGTGGCGACTGTGCCATTGGCGGTGGTCGTGGTCGTCGATCGCGCCAGCGTCGTCGTCGACGATGAAAAAGGGAGACGGGGTCCGTCGGCTGACCGTCCATGTTCTGGTGGTCGTGAGTCGCCCGCCTCGTGGCTGGAGCACCTATTGCGCCTCCAGCTCAAAACTCGCACCACGGATCAACGGAGCCTGTCGGTTCGTTGCCCGCTTCGATGGATGTCGCCTGGGCCATCATCCTTGGAGGCCCGCTACCACTGCTCGGCAACATGCGGACCGGTCAGGGTATGGCGACTTCGGAACCCGCATCGTCGAACCCTCCGGCAACCAACTCTGCTCCGACCCCTCTGGAACTCGCATCGCCGGTGATCAACTGGGCGGCGAAGGCCGATGGCGCGCCAGCAGCATCGTCGGGGCCTACCTCCTTGGCCATCGTGGATTCGCTGCCGCCCGCGCAGGCGATCATGCTGGGCACAGTGTCCACGTCGCCGCTTATCAGATCTTCGGAAGTGGAGACCGCTCCGCTCTCAGACAACACGCCACCATCGTTGCCGCGGGTGACAACGAGGTTGTGGCCGTGGATGTCGAAATCATCAGCACGCCAACGACCAATGTAGCGAAGTCTAGCCACTTCAGCGCCGATAGCGACGTGGTGGACAACAACGGAGACCACTCCGCTTCGCTTTCCTTCACCGGGCACTTGAAGCGTTTTACGCAACGGGTGTTCACGAAGGCCGCCTCACCGCTGTTGTCGTCGCCGACCGTCAAGTCTTCCTCGTCTTGGATGTCGCGACGGAGCAGGCGCATCGTGGCACAGCCGTTGTCTAAGCAACCGGTGTCCAAGCGAGGTGAGTATCTCCACATGCAGAGGATGGGGCTGCTACAAGGGAGGACTACGGAGGAGGCCACGCAGGAGCTTGAGGCCATGTTTGAAGGCAAGCCCGGTGATGCTGACGCGATGCGGGAGCTCTTCCCCGGCACTGCGCGGCCACGGCGGCCGCGCGAACGACGCGGACGACGCGCTTGACGCCACCACCGATCTATAGATCGAAGCCGGTGCGCACAGACTAGGTTGTCGATTTAGTGAGTAATCCGCTTACGATGTAAGGTGTCGGAGTAGCGCTTCATGTAATACCTTCGCTCCCAAAACGCGTTTGGGTTGTAAGAAACTTTTCTACTTAATGTAAAGATGTGCAAACCTTTTGCGCATTCGAGAAAAAAGATACTAAAAGAGAAAAAAATGTTAAACAACTTTTAATAATTTTTAAAATAGATCGAGGTCCATGTTGCAAAAATGTCCACATTCGAGTGGAGCTTGTCGACTTCATTTTGGACCTAAGGTGAATCCTTCCGGTTGGGTAAACTTCACTGTGGGCTGGACCAAGCCCACGCAAGTTTTTTTTCTTTTTCTTTTGTTTTTAGATCTTGCAAAAAAAAAAAGTCAGAAAATTAACCTAGAGCACTGAACCTCGTTTCCGTTGGATTTCTGTAACTGTAGGTGATGAAGTGGACCACGATGCCCATGGTGTGGACGCACCTGAGGACGTTAAGAAAATCGAAGCCCTGATGCGAGCGAGAAACATTCAGTAGAAAATGAAGAGAAAGTAAGTGCTTTGCATAGGGTTGGTGGTAGATTTTGGTTGATGCCCATGGTGTGGATGCACCTGAGGACGTCGAGAATATCGAAGCACTGATGCTAGCGATAAACATATCACTAAAATGAAGAGAAAGCAAATGCTGCATTGCTATCGGCATAGGCTTGGTGGGAGACTTTTGGTTGTGCTATCCCTTTTTCTGAATAGCATGATATGAAAATCAGGTGGGGATTCTCTGCCCCCGTTGACCGATCAAAACAAAAAAAAAAAAACATGATACCAAGTGAAGCTGCTGCATCACTTCCTGAAGTTTGTGCTTCCTAATTTTTTTTTGACATCTTGTGCTTCCTAAATTTTCAGTGGTTGGATATGTCACTTGCATTACTCCTCTCTCAGCAGTTCAGCGCACAGGTCGATTGTATCTGTACTTCAGGAGTTAGTGGCAGTACTTTCAGTCTCATGCACAGTGAAAACAAATCGTTTCGGGAGATGAAGGGCAATTGGGCAATGCAACAAAAGGGTAAAGACCCATCCATGCCGTGCGGCGTGACTGATTGATAAGATAAATACAATAGCTTCGCACTATCCTGTGGGTACTCACACGGAATGCTGCATCCATGGTTAACTGGTTCCTATCGTGCTCGCCAACTACATGGTACATCATCCTATCCCCCATTGTCGAACGGGTCATTTTCTGCATTCTTGCGCAGCAAATGGGTCCGCAGCGTCGGAGGAGGCACGCGCCGGCAGCGTTGGAGCGGGGAGGCGCGCGGAGTGTGCCGGCTCCCTCAGAGGCTCAGAGTCTGAGGCCGGCGACGACGCGGGTCTCAGCGATAGCCAGGCAGGGAGGCAGAAGCTGCGAGGCTTTGCATGGTTCCGATCCGTCCGCTTCGCCGCCGAATCGGCGCCGTGTGAACTGTACTGAACTGCACCATCGGTCGCTCGATCCCGGCAAGCATTTGCAGGCATGATATGCGGCGGCAAGTAGTTGGGGTCCGGCAGGTTAGGTGGGCCGGCGATGCAACACGCGGTCGGTCCCGATCATCGTCGTCGTCGTTAGTACGTGTTAGCGAGCTGACAGTTAGGCTATAGGCGTCGCAGCATTTGAAGCAAGTTCGCCGAACGAGGATCGGTGTGAGAGCTACATTATTTGTTGCCTTGACAGTTAGGCGGGCATTGTATCGCCGCCGTTTTGTCCGCTAGCGTGTAGTAGCTAGAGCATGAGCATACACAGATCGAGAATGAACGGTAGAACGTGGACGTACGTACGTGTACACGTGGCTGTACGTGGTTCTGGCAGATCAGAGTGGCGACAGCAATGCATATATGGGGTTAGGTAGGTCGAGAGAGCGATCGGGCTAGAAAGAGATGTGTACGTGTGTGTTTTGCACTGAGCAGCAGCTAGCGGCATGCAATAAAAAAATACTGACCCCGCAAAGAAAAGAAGAGGAAAAAAAAGGCGAGATGGTGACAGGGCATGCAGCAAATAATGCCACGAGCGAGCATGAAGTTTGGTGGCTCCGACCGCGACCACGGAGCCATGCAGATTTGGTTCAGGCGCGGCCGGCCGGCCCCGGCCTGCCGCGCGCTGCCGGCCGGGCCTCGTGTACACAGACACGAACGACGACACACGGGCGCGCGCGCGCGTGTAGCGGCGCACATCCACACACGGACGACGACCAGCCAGCCGGCCAGGCCCCTCTACCGACGGAAACGGCATCCAACTGCCAGCGCCGTCTCGAGAGGCACTTGTGTACAGTAGCCCGATTCTTGCCTTTGCCTAGTTGCTCCCGACCCAGCGACGAGATCGATCACATCATACCCGGCGTGCACGCCTCCGATCCGGTCCATCGTCGTTCGTATCGTGGCGTCAAAAATGACAAGCCATCGTTTTCTTTTCTTCGTCTTCTTGTCACCACTCACACGGCTCCTCCGTCTGTCCTAAAAAGAATAACGTCATACGACGTCTGCCGGTCAAACTTTTTAACTTTGATTAAATTTATCAAAAATATATAATTTTAATTAGATTTGTCAAAAATATGCAACATTTGCATCTCTAAATAATTTTGTTAAAAACTAGACTTAAAGATCTTTTCAATGATACTAATTACTTACCATAAATATTTATATATTTTAATATATAATTATCGGTATTTTAAAAATGCTGACTTCTCGGGAAGCGAGAATGACATTTATTTTAGGACGGAAGGAATATATGCTTTCATAAATAAAATAAACTGACATGAATGCACGGAGGAATACTATACAACAGTAAATCGAATAGCGGAAAAGGCAGCAAAGGTGCACGCAGGTTCATCCGACTCGGGCACACAGCTCCTAGTATAAATGTATATGTAGAGTGATTATTGTCTAAATCTTCACGTACCTGATCCTTAGTTTGCATTTTGGTTTGGCCGCTATCTTGGAGATCGATGCCGAAGCTGAAAGACCATCAAGATTCACATGTCGAGCATGCATGCAATGCCGTACTTTCAGGGAGCGAGCGCGTGCGTGCAGGTGCGGACGCGGCCGGGTCATTGCCCTGCCGCCTGCGTATGAATGAATTACGTACTGCATGGTCCCGCGTCGTCTGAGTCTGATGACGATTTGACCGAAAGCGTTGCATGCTGGTCTGCTCGTCTCCGCGGCTTGCCCGGTCCGTTGCCCCCTGCGCGCAGGATTCTTCCTTCTCTTGTGCTTCACCATGCATCTTCATGCCCTGGGAAATTCAGAGCAGGTAGATGCCGGCTCCTTTTTCCGGTAAAGAAAATGCTGCCTCGCCAACACACATTTAATTTGGCTTTGACACACCAGATATATAGTGCTTTTATCTATATCACGAGGCCTTGGCACGCATCTATCAGTCTGTTCGTTTGAACTTATCAGCCAAACTAGCCAGCCATTCAACAGTATTTTTCTCTCATAAAAAATCAACAGCAGTCAGAACCAGCCAGCCAGAAACCACCACGCGAACAGGGCCGTGAGCCGTGAGCCGCGATACCCGATCGAGGAGCATCCATCGCGCAAAGACACAAGAGAGAATCTCTGTCGCGCGCCAGGCGGAAGCGGAAGCGGAAGCGGTGGTGGGTAGGAGGGGTGAATCGGATTGGACAAGTCAGAGAGAGAGCCGAGCTACCTAGCACCCGAGCTTACAGTAGCTTCTTTCCACGTTGCGTCGCATGCATGCACATGCAATGCACCATACGCTCCCGTGTGTGTGCTATGCTATCACATGCCACCAGGTGATCGAGGTAGCTAGGCTGCCACACCGTACCACAGCGAGCTACTACAGGTTTCAGATAAACGTGGGGTGTTGTCATAGCCGAGACTGGCCGGCCTCGATGAAGCTAGTTGGTACGCTGGCCTGTCTATCGTCGCGAATGTCTAGATTTGCCGGTATTTTATTTTTTTAGAAAGACGATAAAAAGCTTTTGCCGTATTTTTATTAGACGAGTAAAAAAATTACAGGTATTTTGTTAAGAGGAAGAAGTTTTAAGGTTACAACAAGATCACGTAAGCTAGCAAGTAGGGTAGCGTGGTTTGATGTGTGAGTGCTAATCTCTAAAACTAGCTCGCTAAGGACACCCATAACAGTAAGACTCCAAGGCGTTAGCTTTTAGCAAAATGGTTTTTGCCCACCACGGAAGTTCATTTGTACAGTAATGTTTTACTGTGGATCAGACAACTATACATTTAAAAAAATCATATTTGTTTGGTTAGCTCCCGCAGAGAGTGATGTGCGGGGCATAATCATTAGTCATTTATAGGATTGTTTTTTAGCTACTATTCTAGCGTTCTAAATTGCAAGTCGTTTCTTTTTTCCAAAGATGCACGATGTAGTTTATGTATCTAGAGTCAAGTCATCTAAACATATGCCCTGACTATCTAAACCGGGGGGGGGGGGGGGGGGGGGGGGGGTGGTGTTGGAGCAGTTGTTAGTCAAGTGGTTCAAATATACCCTGCTCGCGCTATCGCTACTCAAAGTGTTGGGAGGTGCGTTGCATCGATCTCGCATCTGGGTGTGCCCGGCCTGGGGCTACCTAGACTGACGAGGCGAGAGGTGATTGCATCGCTACCCAGATGTATTATGTATATGGGGAGGTGCGTTGCATCGATCTCCCATAGGGAATACGCTCTCGATCATCCTGTGTGTGCCTGGGGCGGCTACGCCAATAGATGGACGAGGCTACAAGGTAAAAAGAACAGTTGCTACTTGCTAGTTTTGCACATGACCGGCCGGCACGTCGGGAGGTTGCTGCGCGGCCGGGCGAACAAGGGGGCAACTGGGCAGCGCGTTTGGGCAAGTGAGCGCTCTAGCTTTTTTTCTGTTTGTTTTGGAACAACAGCGGGCGCTCCTAGTGGGACGGAGACGGAGAGTGGATAAGGAAGCCGGAACCAGAGCCAATGGGCCGGCAGAATAGCACAAGGCAACAAGAAGGGATCCAGCATCCCGTACGTCCTAGCCGAGAAAAGAAGCCAAAGCCGATGTAGTACATGTTATGCACGCTTAAGTCCAGTGTGCAACTAACTCTCCTCCCTTTCTATTGACAGAAAAGAAGCGCCCGAGCTTATCTGCTGATGCGGATCTCCGGAGTCCGGACCATGTACCCTCTGTTTGGTAGGGTTTCTTTTGAAAGTTAGAACCGTATCTAGTTTTAGCGTGTTTTTAGTAGAGCTTATTTTTTTGCGAAAAAGTAAAGCTTCTTTATCGCATCACAAAGTTGTTTTCAACTTCTCCAACTAAACAAGTTCGAATGAATTAAATGTTATTTTTCTGCTCCCTCTCATATGCATAGTTTTCTAAGTGGAGCTGAAAGTTCTGGCTCCTCCTAGCTTTCTCTCTGCTGTCTTCCTGAAAAGTTGATTTACCCAACTTATTCATCATTTCTAAAAGGGACAAAAAAAGACTTCTCGCTAGTATTTCATAAAGTTAGATCGTTCTTTGAGAAGAACCACTCTTTGTTTTTAACAACGAGAAGAAACACTCTTGAATGGGCCTTAGCTTGTATTTCCAGCCTTCCTAGGTTATGCGCAGCGCAACATGTAATCGTGGGCCTGTGTGGCCCATATGTGGCGGAGCGCCGAATTTTTTTTATTAATAAACTTATTTTTTAAAAAAATATAAAATTACTCTCTGTTTTTGAAAAATTGCAGGAATAGGCCACCAGTCGCCCGTTGGAAGGACGAAGATGGGCCTTGTCGCCCGACTGGCGGGCTACCTGGGCCATGTCGCCCGACCAACAGGCGACGTGGCCGTGCACGTGGCATGGCGGGCCCATGTCGCCCTGCCGATGGGCGACGTGGCCCATGTCGCCCGACCAGTGGGCGACTTGGCCATGCACGTGGCATGGCGGGCCCCACGTCGTCCGGCCGATGGGCGACGTGGCCCGTGTCGCCCGACCAGTGGGCGACTTGACCCATGTCGCCCGAACACAGGGCGACGTGGCGCGGCTATATATAACGCGGCCGGCCGCTGCCGGCTGGCGCGGAAGGGGAGAAGAGAACAGAAGGAGAGGAGAAGAGAAGAGAAGAGAAGAGAAGAGAAGAAGAAGAAGAAGAGGAGGAAGAAGGAGAAGAGAGGAAGAGGAAAATTTTCGGTAAGTAAAAAAATAATTTTATATATAATTATTTAATATGTGTTATATTAATTATTAGATAATGTAATGAGCGTTATTTTCGGTAATGTGTTATATATAATTTTATATATAATTATTTAATATGTGTTATATAATCAGTTAAGCGATTAATATTATATTTTGGTAGTATTACTTATATTCTTATTTTATATATATTGTTAAATTAAATAGTTACAGTTGAAATAATATTAGTAATATATTAGTGAAAAGGTATTTTAGCTGAAATTTTTAGATTACACAGATGTCGAAGAAGTTAGGATTTCAAAATTATTATGGAGAAGGAGAAATTATTCATGGTGTACACGGGGTTGATCTGTCAGGATTTGCCTCAGTAAGTAGATGGGTGTCTAGGGCAAATGAGAGAATAATTAGTGGTGTGCAGAATTGGTTAATGCGAATATTTGGGCTTGACAGCAACCAACATGACGTTAAGGTCATGGGTATCGTTAGTCGTGCTCGGGAGGGCACTTTTTGGGAGTTAGTACCGCTTAATGCAACATCAACATGGAGAAAATACGTCAACAAAGCTGTAGAACGTGGGTGGCCTCTAGTCCTTCTTGCTCAGGCATATACGAAGGAGGTTCATGAGGTACACGTTGTAGAAGAAGAAGGAGGTCCGAGCCATGACAATCACAATGATAATGAGGAAGATAATGAAGAGAGTGATCATCGCCTGTCATCTATGGTACCGACGGGTGAAGCGGACGAAGGAGAGCGCATAGAGCATATAGTTGAAGAGATGGCGATGGAAGATATGGAGAATGAGAATATATCTGAAACTGAGTCATCTGAAGATGAGAATGAAATTCCTGTCCCACTGGAGTGGAAGAGTAACAGTTCGAAGAATTTGATGATCAACGAAGGAAATTCTGTGCCGTGGGAATATCATGAGAATGAACTAGTAGAGAGAGCTATGTACAAAGGTAAAGATGAAGTGATGAGTGCGGTGAAATACTGGTCTCTGTCAATGAAGCGGTCTTTTGTAGTTGTTAAGTCCAACAAGAAAGTATATGATGTTAAATGTGTGTTTTTGGACTGTCCATTTAGGGTACATGCTTATGAGCAAAAATGGAGTACAATTTGGAAGTGCTCTATAGTAACAGAACATACATGTGAGTTACAAGAATTAGAGAAGTCCAATACAGCTCTTACATCGAGCTTCATTACAGAGTACATGTATAATCGAATTATTGATAATTTAAGGTATGAGCCGAAATCTATAGTGACTACTATAGAGGAAGATTTTAAATACACCATCAGCTATTCGAAGGCGTGGCGAGCGAAACAGAAGGTCATTGAGAAGAGATTCGGTTCGTACGAAGCATCTTATGAGAACCTACCAAGATTGTTAGAAACCATCAAACAAAGAAATATTGGTACATATTATGATATCATGGATGTGTCTGATCCAAAAGAGGCTGGAAAGTTAATACTTCGTCGAGCCTTTTTTGCACTAGGTCAATGTATAATGGCATTTCATCATTGCAGGCCTGTTTTATGCATGGATGGTACATTTCTAACAGGAAAGTATAAAGGTCAGATTCTAACTGCTATTGGTGTTGATGGGAATAATCTAGTACTACCAGTTGCTTTTGCTTTTATGGAAAGTGAGAACATAGATAGTTGATATTGGTTTCTAGAGCGTGTGAAGTTAGCAGTGGTGCAAGGGCGACCTAATGTTTGTGTCATACATGACCGACATGCCGGTTTGTTGAAGGCGATAACGGATATGCAATATGGTTCAGTGGAGCGTGATCTTCCTCCTCGATGGTCGGACATACAATCAAGATGGTGCATGAGGCACTTGGGTGCAAATTTTTTCAGCCATTTCAAAAATAAACACCTTATGAATATGTTTAAGAGGTTGTGCAATCAGAACTAACAAAGAAAATTCAATGCAATGTGGACACGTCTTGATGAATTAACAACAAAGCAAACAGAAGAGTTAGCGAGTCGTACGAATCAAGACCCGAATCAAGACCCAAATGTGGACTTCTGTTTTCTAATTCAGGCCGAGTATATCCACCCTGCGGCGGATGAGGCCACTGTGTCGAGGCACTTGGAGGCCTATCTGTTGTGGTTGTTTGGTTGGATAATGTTCACATCGTCGCATGGGAACTCTGTCGCGAAACACTTGATTCACTTCGCGCACGAGATAGCGGACGCACCGCTCGACGCCGTGCCACAGTACAGTTGGGTGTCCGCTATCTTGGCAGCCACGTACCGAGGTCTTTGTGATGCGTGCACAAAGACCGACCCGTCAGCTATCCTCTCTGGTTGTCCACTATTACTTCAACTCTGGTCGTACGAGCGGTTTAGTATTGGACGACCAGTCATGGATTAGGGCAGCCTACTTGGGCAAACATTCAGGTTCACAGAGCCTATCCTAAGTACATGGCGGCGTTCGACCGGATTAGGGCAGACGACGTCCGCTGGACACCTTACAGCATGGAGGAGATTGTCGTACGAGCGCCTAATGGGTTGTCGTCGTTCTGCACAAGGGATCAGGAGTACTGGATGACACGTAAGGCTGTCGTTTTTGACATCTTTGTCGAGGACTACGCTCCTCACAGGGTGATGCGGCAGTTTGGTCGTAACCAGACGTTCCCACTCCCGGTTGCCCATATTGTTCCTCTTTCCGTGCACGGGTAAGTATAAGACAATTAATTCGTTCTGATTGAGTATTTAATATATATAGAAA
This sequence comes from Bothriochloa decipiens, assembly GCA_023333625.1. Classification (NCBI taxonomy): domain Eukaryota; kingdom Viridiplantae; phylum Streptophyta; class Magnoliopsida; order Poales; family Poaceae; genus Bothriochloa; species Bothriochloa decipiens. Next base: position 4,246,404 of record CM041641.1, read on the forward strand.
GATAATTAATACGTTTTGAAATCCATAGTTACGTGCGGAGGGGTCTACCGGCAGGCGTTACTTGGTCCTCCCGTATACAGCCGTGGGTCGACGAGTGGGCCAACGCACTACATGATGTGACCTACGAGCCCAGACCGTTTTCCTTGCAGGCTTACGGGGACTACTTACGTTGGTATATTCCTCGCACACGGATTAGAGTCACGTATACACCAGCGGAGCCACGGACCCACGTCCCCAGGTTGACGGACATGTACCCTGTGCACAGAGATCAGGCGATGTCGTTGGCGGTACGATCTTTATGAACTTCAACCCACTTCGTTTAATATTTTTCTTATCGTAATTACTTCAATGTTCTCGTTTTGTTAATAGACCGACATGGCTCACCGTATCACTATGGATGGTGGATCGCTCTTGCATCGGTTGAGGGAGGGCATTCAGATGACCATCCACGAGCTTACCGCTGCGGTCCAGAGGATGTACGACTCTGCTGCAAACATTGTCAAGTTGACGTCGTGCCGGCCCTGCGGGCGACAGCCGGATGTCGTCCCTCGACCTTCACACGTGACACACAGGCCTGACGGACCGACGGCGCCACTACCTCCGCGACCTACGTACCAAACAGGTGAGTAACTTATATTTTCTTCGTATGTAGTAATGCTAACCTGTTCGTTACTTATAAGTTTCATTATTCAGGTCCACCAACGTACTCTGCCGGTTGGCATCCGGAGTTCGATATCATTGGATCATCTTCGTAGCCTGCTCACATGCCTACAGGTACGATATAGTGGTGAAATTTAATTATATTATCTAATACTGCTTTATTCGTAACATTGCATTCACTCTGCATGGTCAGGTATGCACTTTGACGGTTCGCGGCATCAGTTCGATTTCGGAGGTTCCTCTTCACACGCTATACCCATGGTTCCAGGTATGACATACTTTTAAGAGTTCGACACGTTATATATTAGTTTTACCATCAGCGTTATCATAACGTTGGTCTTATATGTTTAGGGACGACCCGTTACGACTACGAGGGATCGGACATCTCTGAGCACGCTGACACTTTTCGTCAGCGATCCCCGTCACCCTTCGACCTTGACAGTTACCTGCAGCAGGAGCTGGCGGACGTACTTGCGTCATCGCAGTTACGTGAAGCACCACCACAGACACAGCCCTCACAGGACGAGTACGCGACACCAGCTGCTGCTGGAGGCCGTCCTGCACGTGTTACAGTTCCTCCTTCGCCGCTTACTTACTCAGCCGGCCATGTGCGAGCGGGCCGCAAAGCACCAAAGCCTGGCACGATTATGGGTGTTGCACCTAAGCGTGGACGATATTAGTTTTGTATGATTTGCCGCCGATGTTGTTTTCTATGATATTGTACTGATACTATTTTAGTTTTTAGAACTTAATTAATATTTCACTGTTGTATTTTTTCATCTATTAAGCTTGGGCGAGCACACGACAACGGCGTTTTCGCACGCCCATTGCATGACTGCGTATTATTTTTGCTATTTCTCCGACTTCGATATTTTTTCTGAAATTTCTGAATAAATAAATATTATTTAAAAAAATTGAAATTTTTCTTGAAATTTTCAAATAAATAAATATTATTTTAAAAAAAACCCAAAAAAACCAGGTCGCCCTTTGGCCGGGCAACCTGGGCCTGGTCGCCCTTTGGCCGGGCGACCTCGGCCTGGTTGCCCTTTGGCCGGGCGACGTGGGCCTGGTCGCCCTTTGAACGGGCGATTCTCTCACGTCGCCCTTCCAACGGGCGACTGGTGGCCTATTCCTGTAATTTTTTAGAAACGGAGATTAATTTTATAATTTTTTTTAAAAATAAATTTATTAATAAAAAAATTCGCGGAGCGCCTTGCCTGGCCGACGTCCATGGGCCTTGCGACCAAGCGGCCACATCGGCGTCAGTGGAAAACATGAGCCATAAAGCTGCCTGAAGGAAATATGGTTTAGGACCAAGATACGTGAGTAAAATACAGCCAGTGACTTAGACTATTAGTCTCCTCCCATCTAATAAAATACCCGCTGATCTTACCCGCTGATCTTGTTGGTCGCTGGAGAGGAAGCCTTGGGCACTAGGCTCCTCTGTAGACTCTTCTTGGTACCCTGGGGGAGCTGGCGCGTGCCTGCCTCGTCCCAGCGGGTGGAGCTGGCCGCACCGCCCTGGGGGGCCCAACCCGCCAATTCGTCCAACTCGGGATGCGCTGGCCGCGCAGGGCGCCCCGCTCTAGCCTCCTCCCGACGGGGAGGGCTGCTCGTGCCGCCATGGTCTATACTTCTCCTATCTAGGTACTCGAACTATGAAACTGACTATTTATGTACCTGATCTTTCGTCGATACACATCAAAGGTCTAAAACCCGCCACGTCAGAGCCAATTTTCAAAAAAAGAGGGAGAATTAAAAATCTGGCCCTGAAAATAAAACCGTTTAGTAATCAGGACCTCTTCATTACGAATTTGGCCTTCGATTGGGTACGGGGGTCGGGGTCGGACTGGTGACACTGGTCTGTAGGTGTGAAAGTGAAGTGAGGGTAAAAATGACTTTTACCCACATGTACAGTACACAATTTAACAATTTAACAGAGCACCCTAACAGATCTAACAGAAGGCCAGATTCTTAAAAAAATTTATCTTGAGGCCAGATTCATAAATTCGTAAGGAAAAGGTCCTGATTACTAAACAGTTTTACTTTTAAGCCTAATTCCTAAATCTCTAGAAAAAACACCCTATCTATTTTCTCTTTCTCGCAAAGAGGTCCTTCCTCGTCTTGTCTTCTTCCCTGTCCTTGCCTGGCCCGCAGCAGCGCCGTCTTGGGCGCCTGTGCCTCCGCGCGCCGCCAGCCCCCGCCGTGAGCACGCTCCAGGAGCTCCCCGCCGTTGGCCGGCCGCTCATGCGCCGCTCCGCCCTGCTCCGGGACGCACGTACGCCGCTACGCCCCACTCTGCCCTGCTCCGCCCTGCTCGTGCGCCGCTCCGCCCTGCCGCCGCGAGCTGCACCGGGGGAGCTCCGCCCCGTACGCGGGCGCACGGCGAAGCCCGCCCTGCCGCCGTGTAACACCCCAGTGTTATGTTTATTTAATCGCATTGTAATACATGAGCATAAGCACCATGCATTCATTTTTTCCATTGCATAATGATTGTGGTAAAGTTTAAAATTCAAATTCAAATTCAAATCTTAAAAATTCTAATTTTAAAAATATCGAGAATTTGACTATGGTCTAAAAAGAGAAAGTGTAATTCAATTTATTTTGAGCAACTTTCGTATTGAAAACTTTTGAAGTTCTTATATGAATTTGAGAGTAATTTGATAAATTTGAAAACTGGTGTGCTGCTACAGTAACTCGACCAAGCTCTGCTTGCCACCGAGCTCTTTCGCCATGGCTCTCGCCGTTTCTAGGCACGCGTGTGCTGTCCAGGCCACGTTTGGGCGTCTTTAAGGCGCTCGGTCTCACCCGTGTGTCCCTTTCACACTTACTCTCGCCTCACTCAGTTCTCTCTCGCCATAGCCGAGCGACAGCAACAGCAGGAGCAGCCCAACGCCGCCCCCCCGTCGTGATTTCATCGCCGTTGTCGCGTCTCCATTCAATTCCTCACGCGCACAGCTCCGCCATCACCTTCTCTAGCTTCTTAACCCAGCCGCGTTGCCCTTCAACCAAAGTTGAGAGCTTGGCGAGCCGAATCGTCATGGCCGCCATGAACGCTGGAGCAAAGCTCCATGGCCGCCGTCGTTCCCGCTGCCGTGCCCGCTCTCCGTCCCAACCAAGCACGTCATAGCGTTCTCTACGACGCGCCGCTCCTCCTGCTCCCTTTTCCAGGTCACCTTGGTCGCCGGATCAAGGTCGCCAGCGGGCGCCCTTGACCGGAGCCGCTGGCACACGTGGCCAGACCGCATCAGGCCTCCGCGGAGCGAGCTATTGCTACCAGAGGGAGCGCACGAGCGCCCTGGTGTTTGCCCGCCACTCACCGTCGCCGGGGACCCGCCGCCGTGGCTGAAAATCGCCGTCCCGGCCGCTTGCTCTGCTTCCCATCCCGTGAAGGACGTCGGGCTTGAATTCGACAGAAGCTAGGGGGGTTATCTGCGAAGTAATAGACTTAGGTGAATAGTTTGTAACAGTGTTTTTCTTTTTCTTTTTCTATTTTTAGCTGAAACTTGTGATTTTCATAACTAATTATAGAAGCATAATAAAATCATAAAACTTTTTGTGTGGCTTCCTTATAATAATTTCTATCTAGGAAAAATAGTAACTGGTGAAAATCAGTAGCTTTTGCATGCTTAAAAATTAGCTCTTTTAGTTAATAAATGCTTGCTCCATGATTTTTGTAGGCTAAAATAAATATCCAATGATCATGAAACTTTTTGTGTAACTGTTTTATGCTAGTATCAACCTTCACAAAAAGTTTAGAATTAATTTAATGATGTTTAGTTATATCCTTAGTTATAGGCTTTAATTATTAGTTAATGTTTATTTAAAGTAATTAGTATAAATCATGAAATGACTTAAATGTATTTTGAAGTTGATTGAAGACCATGAGACACATCCACCCCTGTTGTTTCATTGCAAGTTTATTGTCTTCTTGAACCGTGTGTGATGAACATGTGTTAATGATAACTATTTAACATGTTGTTTTATAATAATAAAGATGGTGAAATACATAGTTAGGTCACGTTGTGATAACCATTTTGCCAGTAAGTCACTAAGCGAGATGAGATTCGAATCTCGAGCGACTAATTGCTCTAGTTCACCCTTCGGCGTGTTACTTGTTCTTCATGTTTATAATATCGTTATTATGTTTGTTTCACTTAAGCATGCATCGCATCCACGCATATCATCTAGGAACGTTGAACGTTGATAGATCGACGGAAGGCCATTGAAGCCGAACCAAAAGACGGTGTTATGGTGACCATCCTAAAGATGATGGGTGATCGTCTACGGAACCTACTAACTTAATGTGATATTAAGTTATCCAGGCAAGTCCCAGAGCATTCTAAGTCTCCTACTTTATTAAGCAATAACTATATATATGTTATATATGTATTGTTGTATTAAGTATAGGAGTTGGATAAAACCCTTGCTGCATACATTCCTCCTTGTCCAGTAACATATATCTGAAATCCAATTGAGATGCAGAATCATTGTAGATTCTTAGCAATGCTACAAACGGTAGAAGTCGGACGATTACTTGTCACCCGCGAGATATAGGAGATACCACATCACGGTTGGCTATACATTGCTATTGTGAAAGATAACCATGTGTATGTAAATCAACGGCAAGACGGGGCGTGTAAGCTACAAGGTCGGCCAACCTTGTGAGTGAAACGAATCGTCGTGCTGATTAATCACCTCCAAGGCATGGAGCCCTTCTTTGTCATGTTGAACAGTGCCTAGCACTTAGCTGGTTGGATCAGAGGTTATCCGCCGCGAAGCCTAGTAGCTCAACTTAGGCCGGAAATCGAGGAGTATCAAGTGCTCACTACTGGGGTGGTATGTACATACTAGCCGTCATGTCTGTAAGTCCAGTGGCACGGTGGTACCCAGATGAGGACCATATCTGTAAGTCCTGTATCAGGTGAGTTAAAATTCCTAACCTGGCTTGGTGACCCCCATGGGAGTGAGGCGCTGCTTGGATCCGCGATTCCTGAGTTGTACGAACGGTGTTCTACGGTTACCCTTAGCGGGGCTTACCGGGAGTGTTAGGAATAATTCCCCAGCTGGGTTGTAATCGATTCTAATCGCCATCGTCTCCTGGATAGTGAGAAGCTTGACGGGAACATCTCCATACTTGAAAATATTAAATTGCTTGGATGGTTAATGATGCTTCACAAGATAGTTATTGATGAACCTGATATGGTTATGTAATTCTCTTCTCTTTTGCTTGTTTAGCACAGGGGCAAACATATATGATAAGTTAATGAATATTAACTTGATGCTAATAATAATATAGTTACTCTCCTCACTTAAGGCTTTTTATGCAAAATGAGTAAGCCAACTCCACCTATAATAGCCTTGTATAATCCTTGGAGTCTTTATTTATAATTTACGACGGGTAAGTCTTGCTGAGTACATTCTCGTACTCAGGGTTTAATTCCCACTTGTTGATATCATGAGCCTATTTTACTGTGGCAACAAGATGGACTTGTATCCCACTACGAGAGAATTAGACCATGGGTAAGGTCATCTCTTATAGCTCATCTCAGATGCTTTTGTTGGATTTGACTATAAACTGACACTGTATTCAAATAAAATATAAAGTGTGGGTGTTTTTAAAATATCTTTCTTTCGCTATTCTTTTTATTAAAAAGATGTTGAAATAATCTTTTCTAAACTCTAATAAATTAAATTTATGTTGAATCAGTACGATCTTGGTTGTACGTTGAAAAAGTTTGAGATCCCTCAAAATTTTTCGGACTACCGGGTTTATATGGGTTCAAGTATGCAAATTAACAGTTTATCAGTTGATTTCGTACTTGAGCTCTTATAAATTGGGCGGTTCTGTTACACGCCGACCTCACGCGCCCCTGCTCCGACCACAACACGCCCCTGCCGCCGACCTCGACGTGCCCCTGCTTCGACCTCGGCGGTGCTACTCGCTGCGAGCAGCACGTCCTCCTCCGACTCCACGGCACCTCAACGCGCCCCTGCCCCCGTCGCCCTCGCCCTCGTCCCCCGGTACCATGGCCACGGCCTCCTCGCTATCGCTGGCACCCGCCGCCGCCTCGGCCGTCACTGTCCGGCCTCTGCTTCCACCCCCATCCGTGGCAGCGACGGCAGATGAGGAACAAGAACGGGAGCAGGAGTAGAGGGTGTCCCTGATGGCGCTCCTAGAGCAGACAGACCGACAGTGGGGGACCCCGGCGGGCTTGGTGGCGCCGCCGTGGGCGGCGAGGGGCAGCACGGCCACCAGCGTGAGGGCCTTGGCCTGGGGCGCCAGGGCGGGAGGGGAAGCCTTGGGAGTGGCCTTGGGCGCCCTGTTTCTTGGTTGGGGTCGCCGGCGGGGTGGTGGCGGCTGGCACGATGACTAGGGACGGCGGCGGGAGCTCCACGGGTGACTGGGCACAGCAGCGACGACTGGGGACGGCGTCGGCCGGCACCGCTTCTCTGTGCCCCTGCTTCAGCGGCGGGAGCTCCGCGGGCACGGGCGACAATGGCGCGGGCGACGCGCGCCGAGGAGGAGCGCGGGAGACGCGCTGAGGTAGAGGAAGGACCTCTTTGCGAGATAGAGAAAATAGATAGGGTGTTTTTTAAAAAAAAATTAGCTCTGACGTGACGGGTTTTAGACCTTTGGTGTGTATCGACGAAAGATCAGATACCCAGATAGTTGGTTTCATAGTTCGAGTGGCTAGATGAAAGGAGGTTAATAGTTTTAGTACTCTGGATGTATTTTATTCAAGATACATCAAAGACAATGCAGGGACCACGGACTAGCCAAGATACTCATACCAAATGAAAGACATAGATCAATGCACACCAAAACTATCACTGATGGAGCTCCTCTTTTAGTATAAAAATATTGGAAACTCTTCGAGATGGTTTCTTTATTTCTCCCAATACTTTTGTAGAGTTTCAAAACTGTCTTTTTAGGATAAAACTAGGCACTCTTGGAGATGCTCCTATGCTCTGTTTGGTAGGGTTTCTTTTGAAGAGTTAGAACCGTATCAGGTAGTTCATTTCTAAAGAAAAAGGACTTCTTTCTATAGTGCAGAACATTCTTGATTTGGCCTTGGCCTAGCAAACACCCGGAGCTTCTGAATTTCCGGCTGCAGAAGATTGGACTCCCCCAGGTTCTGCTCAGTGCAATGTGTAGCTGCCTTAAGGAGAACGCAAAAAAATAAACCCCGCCTTAAGGAAATACGGTGTAGGAATCAGTTTACAATGCAAAATACATCAAAAGACAATGCAGGGACCAAGGACTAGCCCAGATATAGATACTCGTACCAAACGAAGACAGAAATCAATGCATTACCAAAACTATGAATGGTGGAGCTCCTCCAGACAGTGATGAGATATTATCGAGTTGCTGGCGAAACAGACTCCAAAATAAACCAAGCCATGGTTCGCCGAGTTAGCCTAGGCAGCTGGGTGCTCCCGAGGAAAGAACAGAAATTAAGAACAAGCAAGCATGCACGACAGATGGGGGACAGAGATATGCAACCGAAGGTCAAACAGGAACAAAGCAACATCTGCTTTGATGCTTACAGCGGCACTGCAGCGAAATAGATCTACAGGCACAAGTACAAAGCACGATTCCAACATTTTTCTTGTGGACCCCATTGCAACATTTCACAAATTTGCTCTCATCAAGCAAGAGCGGTATTCAATCGGCCCGCAAACCAAACTATTGAAGTGTCATTAAGTACATCTGAAACAACACTTAGTTGTCATGCCCCACTTGCATACAGGCGAGTCCACTCCTTCGCTGCAAGACCAACGCTTGCCATATTAGGACATCTGTAATTAATAAATATAAAGGTAAAGCAGAATTTGTGTTTACTCCAACTACAAATACCTGTCTCAACAGCTTCAGCTTCATTGGATTTCCAGTGTTTTGCAATGTTGTCTGAGAGAGGATCATCTGGATTTGGAGCGCTCAGTAGTGCCTGAATGCTGAAGACCGAATATTGTCAGGCAGCAGTGTGGTAGCACACTGATAGACTAGAACCATAGAAGTAGACAGTAGAGAAATACAATTGCAAGCCAAAATTTGGATACTGTCATGATACAATGCAGAGTACAGCAATCATATATCATCCACCATCAGAACTATGTTGCCAAAGAAACGATAAAATAAGCAGTTACCTCAGCAGAACTGTACGTATCTGAAGAGCTGGACTCCATTTGTCCTTAAGAATGTCAAGGCATATCCTACCAAGCTGCAGCAAATTATGGCAGAGATGAGGCATCACTTTCTTTGCAGCAAACAGAAGGTAAACAGTGCCATTTTCCTACCTTGTCAATGTTTGGATGGTAAATTTTGGTGAGAAATCTAACCTGTAACAGCAACAGGAAAGGTAAAATTACCACCAGCAACTAATACAGCAAATTGACAGCAAGATGAAATAAATAGAACAGCCATAAATAAAGTTAGATAACACCGATCCCCAAAAAGGTGGATAAGAAGCATTTCCAATTTGTTAACCGTGTCCGTGTAACAATTGGTGCCGGTCAAATTATGTGAATATAATACAAAAGAGCTAACAGAAGAACAAATCTGTGTTCCATATATGTAAGGAACACAAAAGAACTCTGAAATACTATAGACCCACAGGGAATGCTAGTGCTGATTTTCCAGCAAAAGCATGTGCCTAGTACTCCCTCCTTCCCAAAATAAGTCCCCATCTCATATTTCAAGGTGTCAAACAATCTCAACTTTCAAACAATATATACCAAAAAAATACTAAACATCAATAGATTAATCAAGTCATATATTTTTTATG
>CM041641.1:4255862-4328776 GCA_023333625.1 Bothriochloa decipiens
AAAAATACTAAACATCAATAGATTAATCAAGTCATATATTTTTTATGTAGTAAACCAATTTAGAGAGACAATATTCATACAATTTTCTTTAAACATTGTCAAAGTTAAGATTGGTTATATTTTGGGACAAAGGAAGTACTTCTGTTCACTAGGACTACAATGCAAATTAGTGAGTTCAACTTCACATTGACCCTACCAGGAGAAAGAACGGATAAAAAGACATGTATTAGAAGAAACCCATTGACATAAAGTTTGCGAGCAAACCTTCATTACTAAACAACTACACACCATGGTGAGCTTGATCAAACTTCAGAGGCTACTAAGCTTATAGAGGCATGCTCTAATGTAGTGCATTTGTTTAGAAGTGTGGATGGTTAGTTTCGCTTTGGTAAATTTTAAACCAGGAGGGGCCATGCCATGTTTGTCCTTCTATCAGATCTGCCCCTGACCATGCAAGGTGAAATTACTTGCATATATATGCAGAAGACAGGAAGAGACAGCTAGCCTATTATAACAAAATGGAAGGGGGGACTCGCCCTGGGCACTATTAAGTAACAATGTAACATAACACAAATATGTTCTTGATAAGACTTTGAAGTCAATCAAGCAGAATTAAATATATCAAACGGTTGTAATCAGGCAATAAACCACAATTCATACCAATATAGATATATGAATTCTAAAGCACATATAACATAGAAAAATATAAATGCCATGATTTATCAAGAAATTACTTTCGGAGCAGCCATTGGATATTCCTCAGGCAAGAATAGCTCAAGCTTGAAAACTCCGCCTGTGCAACAAGTATACAGAAGAAACTATATCAGGCAACGAGGTATAAATTAATACAAAAGAAGGTAACACGAAATCATAATATGGTAATTTGACAGCTTATTGCTATTTGCATCCCTAATAATTATCTACACACCTCTTATTTCATCTACTCTGTATTGAACACAAAAGACGGTGAACAATCCTTTTCATTATAAGAATATCGGCAAATTGAATGATAGCTAGATGAACAGGATTGTGTCATGGGCAGATTAGTCAATATGCCACTAGCATGAAGCTAACAAGAGTCAAACTCTTTCCACTTATAATATGGGAATTAACTGCAGGTATTGAACTATTGAAGCAGCGTTCTAGACTGAGCCTGAAAGCAGCGTTCTAGACTGAGCCTTGAACCGGCACTTGGCACAGATGAATGGACTTGAAGTGATATCCATACTGATGAACCCGTGTACTCCGTTACTGGACCGGACCATATGGGTAGTCCATGTACACTAATCCACTATTGATTCGCGAATTATCGAGAAACAAGCAGGCATATGACTGCATGAGGATAATAGAACACACTAACAGCAATGATGTCCACAAAACACAGCAATACTACGCAATACTACATTGCACCATTAGAAGCACACAGACTATCCATACAAAATACGAAGTGAAGCCAGTCATAAATGAGGAACACCTTCATAGGGTGACTGCGCGGGGCCCAGGATCATCACATTGAAGTACCGCATGTTCTCCTCCGACGGCGACGCGCTAATCCCTGGCGCTGCACGCGCGAGAACAAGAAGAAAAAAAAAACGGAATCAAACAACATGCTAGAGAACCGAGACCAGCGCAGTAGCAGCAGCCAGCAGACTCCGAATTGCACCAAAATTCCGAGACAACTCGCGCGAAATTAGTCAGGCACCTGGTTCGCTAAGGAGCCGCTGCGTCTCCTGCACAGATCCAAATTAATCACCAGCAGAGATGAGCAGAGATAAGAGTATCCGATTCCACGGAGCAGAAGAGGAACGCGATAGATCTGGCGAGAGCGGGAAAGCGCGACCAGATCGCGAGGCGGACCTTGATGATTCGGCGCGGGAGGTTGCTGTTGGCCATGGAACCGGACTGGATTGCTCCCGCGAGAGGGGGCTGGATTGCCTCAAGCTTCGCGCGGCGCTGGGGAGGCAGAGGAGACGAGACGAGACGAGGGGTCAAAGCAGCCGTCAATGGGTGGGCGTGGGTCGGGGGAGGTCGAATGGGCCGCTGAGCATGGATGGACGCCTATATATGGGTCCACCAAAAAAAAATACTTGATGATGCAGTTACAGTTTTTATGATTTTGAGAAACGTTATCATAATACATTTTTTTACTACTCATAATACCTGGAATCTTTCGTTGTACAGTACACCCTCCGCCCCTAAAAAACAAATAATTCTTGTTTCTCGAAGAGTCAATTGATTCTAACTTTAACCAAAATTATAAGAAATATATTAACACTTATAATATAAAATAAGTAATCATGTTTGAGACATAAATATTAATAGTAATCATTATAATTTTGATCAAACTTTTAAAAATTTGACACCGGCACGAAGTCTATAATTACGTTTTTTATTTTTTGACAGAATCTTTGCGTCTGGACTCAAGGGCGTCAGCAGTGGACCTTGACCTATAGTAGTTCACATAACAGTTTAAGCTTATATATACGCTGCACTTTGCTCTCGGCTTGTTTCTTCTTGATGAGTTGATATGTAGTACATAGGACAGCTCTGCTCAATTTGACTTGAGTAGGAGAAAATACTTCTTTGTTTTTACTTGGCGAGAAATATAAGGTTTCAAAAATATCATTCATATACAGCACTGTTTTTTTGTGCTATTTTTTTAATTCATAGTGACCAAAAATGTATCAACCCTTCTCAGATGATGTACATGAATTCATCGATCCATGTAATGCATGTCACTTCGGAGGATAATCAGGTTCGAGGTATAGCATTAACTTTTAACTTTTATGCTTCGTCATTGCCAAGTAAATAGTGGTTTTTGTGAACCATGTACATGTACGGATAGGCGGACAGCAGAACCACGCTGTGGTGGCACCCTATTTTCCATGCTGAGGGGCTTGGATTATCAAGAGAAGTAGCTGAAAATTGTACCAATTGTGGTTGCTACCTCATCAAACTCAAGTGCGAAGATTTGATGTCTTGGTGTGAAAATAACATATGGACAAAACATGTGAAAATTATTGTGGAAGATGAGCAACTTTGACTGGAGTATAAAGATGGAGTATCAGTTTTTCGATTGCAGATTGACATCAGTTTTATGCGCTTTGCTTCAAATGACCTTATCAAACTGAAATGTACTGCGAGACTCCAAGTGCATAGTTTTACCCTGAATGTGCATGTACTAGTTACTGAGAATAGCAATGTCCCAAAATGCTTCATGATATTCTGGTCTTGTGGCGTTTCTTTCTGCGTTCTGATTTCCCAAAATGGTGAGATGGAGAATGAGGAACCAGGTAAATTTAGTTGCTGTCCCTTCACTGAGGTGGGCGTTACCGATACAAATTGTCTACTGCCAAGCAGCAAGCAATGGAGCATTCTCTAGCGTAAACTGTGCCGTACCACTTCCAAGCAGATGAGCAGGTGAACTTCTGCGCCGTTTGTAGTTTACAAGCAGCAAAGTACTCAATACCGCAAGAACCAATCCTACTGAAGTGCCTTCCCAAGTCAAGACTCAAGACCAGGAGACAAGCACAGGTGTAAGTTTTAGAAGAGATGGTAGTATATCATTGAACCCATTAATCAAATTTAGTGTAGTGACTCCATTCTCTACAAACGAGGTGCTGATAGATCAACTCATCCTATTCCACAGACCAAACACAAAACTGAGGAACTAGAAAAAGGAAGAGCACCTCATTCGTCAAACCAAGCATCCTACAACTGCAGCTACCTCGGAATTGAATGTTTCCAGACAAGACTAGGAAATGATTCCAAGACCATTTTCCTTCACCATATTTTTCCAGACAAGGTCAGACACTCTGAGCAACACAGTCAATAAAACAATCATGTAAACAGCCAGGAGAAACACTGACAACAAAGCTTTACACTACGAATTTCTAGTCTTCAATTAATCATGTACTCCAGTACTCGATTACAAACTGCCATGAACCTAACAACAGGTCCGTCTCAGTAACCCAGGGCAGTAGCGTTTACTGCCAAGAGGTCCTTTCACTGCACAGAATGCCATTGCAAGATTGACACTGATGATCTGCAAAACAGAGGAGTAAACAAACGATCAATAGATGATTTATGAGAGCAGTAGCAATCAAATTGTATCATCAAAGCTTACTTGTGTCAACAAATACCAAAAATAACAAGTCAACAGGACTTATTTCCTTTAAAATATGGATGAGAACATATACATTAGTTTGAAAGAACAAACACTAAATCATTGTTTTTCTGAGCCGGAAGGACTATTTGCCTCCATCTCTATTTAGTTCGGGATATCATTCTTAATCTCAATTAAGACCCAAATGTGAGACCACCAATTTCAAAATACTTCGCTTGTGACTTCAAAAGATGATGAATATTTCTGTTGAAAAATGATCTGGGGTCATAAATTACATAGATGGCATTTTAGAATAACAAAGAATGTAAATGTAACTGCAACTGCAGCAACATTTCATGTTAAGAAATAAGACATAATCCACCTGGATGGCACATTACAGTTAGGCTCCCTTACAGTGAAATGAACATGCATTTAGCCTATTTTACATATATAATATGACAATCAGACAAAGATTTTTGGATCATCATTGCCCACAGTTCATGAGTAGAGAAGATCTTTAAAACTATCAGCGTTGAAAACCCATGCCCTACTTGCCTGTTGAGCTTATAGACTTAAACACAGAAGGTGGTTTTCACTAGACAAGCTTATTTCTTGGTGGCTGTACAAGCACCTTAGAAGAAAACAGGTTGTTCCTTAACTAAACCTTAATATATGTAAAGCTACTTTCAGCACTTCATGCCAGTAGTAAAGCATGAAAAACCAATCTGGACCTCAAACCCAGTGAAGTTAGACAATATCAAGGCCTACAGTCTATGTTTCAAAACCTCAGTAGTAAGTTATCAGATATTTCCCAGTACACATTAGTTCGTTTTGATTTAGCTAGCTTCAACTCTTTATAGTCATATGTTGACAGGCGCTTAAAGTTTCTAACAATTTCAAAGCAACAATAACACAATGTTTAATTTCTTCCGGGGAGTTAAGGTCTGGAGTTGATTACATGATCAACTAACAAATCCAGAGCTCCTCTACAAACATACATCTTATCATGCAAAACATTTGTTCATCCTGTGGGTTACACTTTGGACAAGTAGTGACAAAACTAGATTCCATATTAACTCAGCAGAGTTCAGAGTCACACATAAATAAATATGGCAGCAAAATCATACAGATACAAAATACTCTTATAAAATCTTAACAGATCACCAGCATAACTTCCCATCGCAAGTATTTAGGTGTTTATTATAGGCAAAGTTAAATCTACACTTATATAATAACCGAAAATAAACGAGTGTCAAATGCGCACTAAGAATTGAGTGTTAAAAAGACTAAAAAACTAAAAGCCTCAAAGCTGGTTTGTGCCTGTATTTGACATAGAATTCTTGTTAGTCTCACCTCAATTAGGATCACCTACATACATATAAACAACAATCTCCATTCTTCTGAGCATGTCATTTTTTATTTCAACAGTTGGAGTAAGCGCTAGTACTTCCGTAACTATAAGCTAGCAAAATGTGAAAAGTACAGCGATATGGAATATAAAATTACTTTGGTCAACACAAATACAATTATAATTTCTCCGCCCACTGAAAATATTGCTATCATTGACACTCAACAAATCTAATTTTTTGTACACATACCCTGCCTAGCATACATGAAGATACTTGAGATAGCAAACACCAATTATAGCACTAACAATAACAAGAAGTGAAATCATACAAGATTCTCAAGCACAAGCTAGAGGCACCAAAGATTGTTACGCTCCAGCACATTAGAATCAGAACAGGTTAATCCATTCTTAAGAATTAAAAAAACATCTCTCTAATAAAGCATAACAGCCTTGTCAATAACTGAAACATGAGCATTATCCACAGTAGAATTACAATGTCCTATCCTAGCCATTGAACAAAAGAAAGGAACAGTAGCCTAGGGCAACACTAATCTAAAATTCAGACTTTACCTAAACTCTTCCTCCGTATCAGAGGAAGGTGGAGGTGGAGACGAAAGGCAGCGCAGCAACAGTGGCAACCAACTCCATCCCACCAGCACCATCCGCAGCACCCCCTGGGGTCTTCTTTGTACGCTTAGCTCTAGCCAGCTTCACATGGGCATCCACGAAATTCTCCATGCGTTTCACCTCCAATTGCTTCAGGAATTCAATTCGCTGCCGCTCCATCTCAACCGCATGCTTCTGCTTAGCACTCTCCACACGCTCATACATCTCTGCGAAAGCTTCGATCGCCCTTGCTAGCTCCCTGACACCTTTTTCAGCACTGCTGCCAGCCTCATCTCTGCTGCGCTTCTTGTTATTGCCAGAGAGCGACGACACCGAGCGCGAAGGCGACCGGGGCGAATTGTGATTGTTGTTGGCATCGTCGGAGTCCTCTGAATCAGACACAGCCGCCGCCGCCGCCGCGGCTTCCTTCTGGATGAGGGCAGCAGCAGGGAGCGGGGACCCACGGCGGTAATTTGGCAGAGGCAAGGCCATAGGCGGCGGCGGGGAGGACGACGACGGCGAAGGCGACGGGGGCCTCCGCACGGCTGGTGGATGGATGGGCAGAGCGAACTGAGGAGCCGACGACGCCAGGAGCCTCTTGGAGCCGGAGGCGCTGAGGGTGGGGCCGACGAGGCGGTCGAGCTCGGGGAAGAAGTTCCAGCCGGACGGCGCGTTGCGGGCGAGCTCGGCCTTGTACTTCTTCTTGAGGGTATCGACGCGGTTCTTGCACTGCACGTCGGTGCGCGGCGGGCGGCGGCGCGCGGAGGCTCCCCCGCGCTTGTTGACGGCGTCGGCCACCTCCTGCCACTGCTTCTGGCGCAGGTTGCCGCGGTTGAGCTCGACGTAGCGGCTGCCCCAGGCGGCTACGAGCGCGGCCGTCTCGCCGTCGCTCCAGCAGTCCTCCCTGTAGGGCAGGTTGGGGTTGGGCGGCGGCAGCTTGACCCCTCCTCCCACGCCGCCGCCCATCGACGCCGCCGCAGCCGCCGCGGCCATCGCCATCTCCCTCACCTCCATCTCGCTCTCCGGCGGCCGGAATCAGATCTCGCGGGCCGAACAAACCCTAGCCCCGACCGAGGAAGGCGACGAGCACGGAAGTCGTGGCGCTGGCGTGAATTGGGGGTGCGGGCGGGCGGGCGGTGAGGCGGGGGCGGGTGGAATAAAAGGACACGGCGAGGGCGAGGGTGGGGCCGTGGGGCGCCGGCCGAGGACGGCACGCGCGTCGCACGTGACGACGCGGTGGGGCGACCTGGCCTGGCCTGACCGGCGGGGGCAGGGCATCGTGGAGACCCGATCGGAGACGTGCCGCCGTTTGATGCGTTTGACCGGGTAACCGGCGAAAGCGAGGCCGGTCGGTTCTGGGTTCGGAGTCGGAGAGAGAGGTGAGGTGAGGTGGGTGGGGATAAAGACGCGACGCGAGCGCGGCCGCTGCAACCTGCAGCGTCGTAGAGCAGGCGGGGAAGGCAGGGCAGGTCAGGCGAGGCGACAGCCCACCGGGGTCCGGAGACCGGACGGCACACGGTGGCGGCAGGCAGGAAATTACGGGCGTGCCCCCCGGAGGATGGCGGGCGGCAGGGGCAGGGCGGGGCATTCGCGCGGCCTCGGGGCACGGGAGGCGGGTGTGTCAGGTGGGGGGCGTGGGATCGCGGGTGACTGCTGAGGTGGTCGCCGTTGGTCGGCTTGCGTTCAGGCGCCGAAAGAGGAGGAGACGAGGAGGAGAGAGAAGCGAGAAGCGCAGGCAGTGGCGGGCGGGCGAGGAGGGAGAAGACAACCACTCGGCTGGCTCGGCGCGCTCGCGGTGCGGGGTGGGTGACGAGGCCTGGTGGGGCCCGCGCGCGGGCGTGGTAGCGGGCAATTATTGTCGTCTCTGCTGGTGGTGGCGACCGCCGACTGGCGACTGCCGTGGCGACGTTGCCCGGCAACGAGGGCGGCACGGCGCGGCGCGGCAGATTGCGCTTGCCGCTGCGCACCTTCCGGCTGGACGGGGGTCTGCCGCGATGCTAATCGTCGGCGCATCGTCTTCATCCGTCCGGAGCAGATTCAAATATCTGTGCATCATTTTCACATCTCTTTAGGGTGTGCAGCCGTCAAAACTTACTTCTGGGCCCTGGTCTAAGTGGAGAAATGGTAATCTTATAAATACATATAAATTAAATAGAACCTCAGTTGCTTAGTACGGTTGGTTCATTGCCTTTGAACTGCTACGGGTCGCTATGGTCTCTATGCTGTTGTTCATAACTATGACTAATTTGCAAACTCAAACAAGCGATGGGTCGCACATTCACGCCATCCCTTGACCCATTCACGCGCCGCCGATGGAGGAAGAAGAGCTTGGGTTCAAGCCAGGGGATCCAATCGCCAACGGTTGTAGGAGGGTGTTGACGGGGGCGACAATCTCAAACACGGCGATGGTGGTGGCTAAGATGGGTGTTAGGGCGGGGCAGCTAAGGCGCAACCTACCAGGGCGATGGAAGACGACAGTTGGGTAAGGCTAGCCGGCGACAGTGCAACGCTAAGGGAGTGGTCTCCGATGTCACTATGATTATAGGAGGGCGGGAGTCAACGAGTCGATGATGGAGGCAGACAAAGTGCTAGAGGAGCAAAGACGCTCATGAGGAGCGCTGAGGTCAAGCAAGGGCAACGGTAGAACTAGTGGAGCGGCGGTCGTGAGGAAGACGGATTGTTGACTCTATGAATCACGTGATCGGTCATATTTTTATTGCTTATTGGTTATTTTGTTGGAGGAATATGTATCTATTCAACACGGGGTGTTTGTTTAGACTTAGACACATGTGTCTCGCTAGCCTGAACATATGCTTAATGCGTTCTAATAAGGTGGTTAAACCTATCTAAACACCTGTAGTTGATTGCCACGCCATCGAGACACTGCAACCAACCAAACACCTGTACCTGTAGTGTGGCTGTTCTTTCCCCCGCTCGTCGCACGGTCATTCAGCTGCCCGTCGTCGTCGTCGACGGCCGTCTCTTTTGAGTCTCGATGAATCAGGAAAGAACAGCCATACTTCCCTTGGCTGGCCCGTTCCATGTCCATCCAAAACACCGCCGAGAACGCGTAGATCCCGACGCGACCAACGGAGATCCGAGTACCTGCTCGCTCGGCGTCGATAACCAGGACCGAGCACCACACTTGGCAGCCACGAAAAGTACACGTACCAGCCGGCAGCCGTTCGGCACCGGTGGCCGCCCCCGCCCGTCCGTGAAGGCCGGCCACGCCCACGCGCGTCTCCGTTCGGCGTACGTGCCGAGCGCGCCTCCACGGCTCCACCCCAGTAGCCCAAGCCCCCTCCCTAGAGTATAGACCACCACGCTTGCCGGCTACCCGGCTGACCGGCGGGCAGAGAAAGCCGAGCCGTCCGGGCCGGGTTCCGGCCGCCGCATTGAATTTGGACGTGCTCCTGCTCCTGCTCCTCTCACGCAACGCACCAGGCACCACGCCGCTGCCGCTGCGCCCGCCGCGCCGCAGTCCGCGCAGCCCCTCCAGTCCTGCCTGTCACGCACTGGCGCGGAAGGCACGGCACGGCACGGCACGGCACCGCACCGCACCGCACGCGCCGAGGGAGGCCCGTGGCTGGCGCGGCGTGGACTTGGGAACCACCGGCGCCGGCCGGCGGGTGGGGACCCTCCCGCGGGGCCAGGCCAGCGCCGCGAGTAACGCTCGGTTGCTTGTACCCCACGTCCCCACCACCCACCCACCAATTCCCGGCCGGCCGCGGCCGGCCAGCCCGGTACCAACACCAACAACGCGTCGACCCCGCCCGCCCGTCGGTTTGCCTTTGCCTTTACCCCTGCCCCCGTTTTCCGGCCGGGCTGGCTGGCCGGCAGGCTAGCTGTACTGTACGCGTCTCCGTAGTCCGTATTAGCCGCCGCGCCGGACTCTCTTGCCCAAGTTGCCACGGTTGCTGGCCGGCAGCCACGGATCGTGTACCTGGATCCGGCTGTCTTCGTTGAATCGCGCGATTAATACCAAGCTCGTACCACGCCTGCGGCGCCGGATACAAGAGTAAGTCCTCTCCCTCTCGAGGCTAGCAGTCAGATCTCAGACGCCGCGCCCCCGGGAACGCGTCGCATCGCACGCCGTCGCAAACGAAGACTCCGTCTCCGTCGCCATCTCCACGGCGCTCGCGTCGAACCGGCGGTCGACACGTGACGTGACCCAACCAATCTCCGCCGTCTTGCGTGCGTGAGTGCATCTGCTCGGGGGGCCGGACCGGACCGACGCCGTGTCACGTACTCACATGGCGATGTCAGGACAGACCTGTGCATCGCCGATTGCTTCACCGGCTGGCCAGCAACGCGAGGGTGACGGAGATGGGGAGGGACGGGCGCACGACGCTGCCCGCTGGTAACGCTCCAGTTGGGACGGTGGGCAGGGCCTTCACGCCGCTTGCGTTGCACCGTTCTCTGAGGAGTCAGGAGTCAGCAGCACGGTTCTTGCGCGGAACGGCGGAAGCGTTTCTTCAGCTTCACCGAAAACCTGCTGCTACAGACAGGGCTTAGGGCGGACGGCCGGTGGAAACCGTGGAGCACTAGTACGTCCTTCCGCCGTAGGACCGTGGTGGTCTTTGCGGCATCGCCGGAATGCCGGATAAATGTATCGCTGCCGTAGGAGCCTCTAGTGCACTCTCCGGTTTTCAGAAGTTGCTTTGGTCCTTTTTTGCAATGCATCCGGCCCCTCGGGTCGGCCGTCGGGGTATCGACCAGGCTAGGACTCTGAAAACAAGCTCTCCGGGTTCAAAAACTGGCAAGCTCTGCTCTGGTGCTGCTGAGTCTGGTGCCTTGCCAGCCGAAGCCGGAATCGTCAGTGGTCACCGGGCACGCAGTGACGCAGGCCTGCCTTGACCCCTTGGCCCTTGGCCTCAACCACTGAAAATTGTCTGGTCGGCCGTGAAAATCAGAAACGCAGGTTTGCTTCGATTTTTTTTTTTCACGAGGAGAGGCGGAGGAGGACTAGCCGAAAATTATGTGCTTCCACAGAACGGCGATCCTCAATACGCAACGGATGTGCCGTGCCCGCGGTACAAGCCGCGAAAGTTTATCGAGTTTTCCGCTCTAAGCAAACGGACGGGACAGACAACGACGACGACCACGGCAGCCTAAGCTCATATCAGGCCGTGTTGGGTGGGAAACGCAGGTAGCCATGCATTTGCCAACTGAAACTGTTAGTATCGTTTCATCAAAAAAAAAAAAAAAAAACTGTTAGTATCGCGTGTGTTACTTCAGTGAAATCTGTGTGCACACTGCACAGAAGTTCTATGAGATTTCCAACTCTGAAGCTTAAAATCACTCTCACAAGTCACACGTCACGAGCCAGTGAAGCGACAAGCCCCTGGTCTGACGCAAATGGGTGGACAGGGTTCCGGTCCAAGTCGCCAGGTCTGACTCGTGACTCTCCAACATTTGACTGAAGCGAGAGGTCAGTGAAATCCTTAGACCACTCATGCAGTCAAAGACACTGCAAGCCAATTATGGGTCAGTCAAAGAATCAAGCATGTCCAGGCACGTATATAAGGACACTGCAAGCCTCGTTGGTCGTTACACTTACACCAGTCAGTCAGTCACTCAGGCAGTCATGCCTCGGTGAGTTGCTTGAAGACTGCAGGTTATAGCTACTATAGGAGAAGCAGCTAGTTTGCAGAGATTGAGAGATGCTTGGGAGGAGGAGAGGAGGCTCATCATCCAAGCCGCAGGAATCCACCAACACCGGCACGGCCGTCGCTGTTGACACCGGCGAGGAGGCGCCGACCGGCGTCTCGCAGTTCATCACGCAGCTCGGTAGGGTTAACTGAAACTCCTCTGCTTTTAACTGCCATGCTTCAAGATTTTCCTTGGCCTAATGTTCAGTAGGAGAAACTGACTGATCCTTGCGTTTCTTTGCAGATGAGTGTCACCGACCAAAGCCCAACTCGTTGTGAAGCCAATGATCCAGCAGAGCGTGATGGGAAAGGAGTAGCAGGCCTTCGCACTTCAAAGCGAGAGAAGAAGCCCAATAAGCTGTTTACTGGTCTAATTTGGAAGAAATAGATTCGGCCCTGCGTGGCCCAATTGGAAGGCAGCAATCGGCTCCTCTATGTAACGGCCGAATGCGAGGGAGAAGGGGGACGTGGACACGAAACAGAACCGTGCCCAGTGGGCGACGGCGGCGGCGGACGTCCGGCGATCACCGGCGGCCGAGTCCTTGTATCCAATTTACCTTACTTAATCGATACTCCGTAGTCTATCGGTAACACTGGTATCAGCTCTCACACCATAGCCCACCAATTTCTCTCCAATTTCCGCCCGAAATTTTTTCCCCACTCGTGCTTCAGAGCTCTCGATCTCTCAATCCATCGACCGGAACTGCAAGCGCTTCGGGTTGGATCGAGGTTTCCGATCTGTAGTGAGCTGCTACAACCGGAGACTTCTCTGTAATTCCCAAGCAAGCGGGCCGGTTTGTGGCGAGATCCTCGACTCTGGCGGCGCACCACTACGGGACTCGACACCAGATGGCGCAGCTGAGCCCAGAGGAGAAGTATGGCAAAATACTCGGCATGCTGGAGGACAACCAGAAGGGAATGACTGCCATGCGGACCGATCTGCAATCGATGCGTACTGAGTTGCTTACCTGGAAGCCCGATGTCAACAACCGTGTCAACGAGCTTGAGCACGCGGTGCTCGACCTCGGCGACCGCATCGACAAGGTTCTCGGCAAGCGCACGGCGACGGGTTCGTCCGCAGATCCGTCCGTGTTTGCCGATTCCAGCATCGACAACAGCGACGACAACGCCCAAGCTCCACAAGGAGCGCCACAGTTGATAGCGGCCCGCTGAAGGAGAACCACTTCACGTCGACGGGTGTCAAGGCGCCGAGCTCCGCCCATCTGGAGCTTCACCCCCCAGGGGCGACGTCTGGGTCATTAGACCGTCGCGTTCAGGCCTACGGGGTGGTATACACCACTGCCCCCGGCCAACCGTCGTCGTCAGGTGTTGTACTCAATACATCTTCTCACCATGCTCCTGTTTTACATCCTACTATTCATGTGCATCAGTTTTACCCATATCCATATCCGCATCATTCACCGTATATGCCATTTACTGATGTTGAGTTCCATAAGTTTGATGGGAACAACCCGAGGCTCTGGATTAAGCGTTGTGAGAACTATTTGGATATATGTTAGGCTGATCAGTCTCTCTGGGTTCGATTGGCCACTAATAGACTCACTGGTTCAGCTGCACTATGGTTCCAAACTGTCCAGGAATCCATTCGTGCAATGCCTTGGGATCAGTTTATACAACTTGTGTGCAATCATTTTGATAAAGATGAACACAATCATTTACTTCGTCAGTTCTTTCACATGAAACAGCTCACTAATGTTACAGACTTTGTAGAATAGTTTAGTGATGTAGTGCACCAATTACTTGCACGTGATCCTCACTTTTCTACTACTGCAATAGCTAGTTGTTTTGTTGATGGTCTTAAGAAGGAGATTAGAGCAGCTGTCATGATGCATAAACCCACAGACTTGGATACTGCTATTTCTCTGGCATTTTTACAGGAGGAAGGTCTTCAAGACAATCCAGTCAGGAGGTATGAATTGGGTTCTAATCCCAAAAAGACTTCTCATGAAAGTTACAAGACTTTAGATCATACCAAGCCTCCTGAAGATAAGAAGCAAAGTGAAGTGGTCAAGCACAAACAACCAGAAGGTTCCTTACAAGCTCTGAAGAATTACAGAAGAGCAAAAGGGTTATGTTTCAAGTGTGGTGAAAAGTGGAGTCCTCAACATAAATGTCCAGAACACATCTGTTCATGCTATGGAGGAAGTTTGGAATTGCTTACCTGAAGAAGAGGTACCTATTCCACAAGTCACTATGGATGATTCTGATTCTGGAGATGATTTCATGGCCTTATCAATTCAAGCTATGCAAGGTGTTGAGGGCATTAAAACCGTGAGGCTCAAAGGCCACATTGCTGGAAAGGACATGATCATGCTAATTGATTCTGGCAGTAACCACAGCTTCATTAATGAAGACCTAGCTAAATCTGTGCCTAACTGGTCTGCTTTACCTCGTACTGTGCTAGTCAAGGTAGCAAATGGTGAACTGTTACAATGTACATATCAGTTACACCAGCAAATTTGGTGTATTCAGGGGCACACTTTCAGAACAAATTTCAAGGTTCTGCCTCTTAAGGGTTATGATGCCATACTAGGCATGGATTGGCTGCAAGCTCACAATCCTATGGCAGTTGACTGGGAAGAAAAATGGCTGCAGATACCCTGCCACAACAAAATAGTTAAGTTACAGGGGATTCAACATACTACTGTTGTTGGGCCACCTATTAGTTGTCATCAACTACAAGCACTTCACAAGAGTGACTATTCTGTACATGGTGCAATTACAACCTTCTTCTCAGCACCTGGGACAGTCAAATGAGCAAGACAAATTATCTGCTGATCTTCAACAACTGTTGACTGAATATGAAGCAGTCTTTGCTCCACCTTATGAATTACCACCTGAAAGGGTTGGTGATCATACAATCCCTCTTTTGGAAGGTGCTCAACCCTTCTGCCTAAGACCATATAGATATATACCTGCACAGAAAACAGAAATTGAGCATCAGATTCAAGACATGTTAGAAAAAGGGTGGATTCGACCTAGTAATAGCCCCTATTCTTCTCCAGTACTATTGGTTAAAAAGAAGACAGGTGATTGGAGACTCTGTGTTGACTATAGAAGGTTGAATGCCCTTACAGTAAAGAACAAGTTTCCTCTTCCAATCATAGAAGAGCTTTTGGAGGAACTACATGGAGCAACATGGTTCACTTCCTTAGATCTATGCTCAGGCTTTCATCAGATAAGGATGAAGTCTGGAGAAGAACACAAGACTGCCTTCAAAACACATAATGGTCATTATGAATATAGGGTAATGCCTTATGGTGTCACTGGAGGTCCTCCTACTTTTCAGGCAATTATGAATTTCATACTCAAACCTCTTCTTAGAGTCTGTGTTGTAGTATTTATTGATGACATTTTGATCTATAGCAAGACCTGGTCTGAGCACTTATCTCATATTAAGGCAGTGTTATCCTTGCTTCAACAACATAAGTTTCATGTTAAACTGTGACAGAACCGACCAATTTATTAGAGCACAAGCATATAATTCGCCATTAGGACGACAAACTACATGATTGAGACCTAATAAACCCGGTAGTCATACCGAAATCTCGAAGGATTTCAAACTTTTCCGGCACGACCAAGATCATAATAGTTTAGCGTTCCCATTCACAAGTACATAGTTCGCACATAGTTTAAAACATCAGAGTTTGAAATAAAGTTATTACAAACAAGTTCAAATTCAAAATGAAGCAGAAGCAATTAAGTTCAAATACCACACACACACTTAGTTTAAATACAGTGCCAGTCCCTTGGTCAACATCCAGCAAAAGCATCAAGTAGAGAGGAGTGACCATGCCCAAGGTCTAGTCATCTCCTAAAGAGGGATAGAAGCAGTTCTGACAATAGCCATAAAACATCTCACCATCTGCAAAAATAGGGGGAAATAAAACCCTGAGTACGAGAATACTCAGCTAGACTTACCCGTCATAAACTAAAAATAAATTGACTCCAAGGAGTATGCAAGGCTGTATAAGTAGGATAGCTGACTCATTTAATTGCGGAAAATCTTGCATTAAGAAAAAATTAATAAGAACCTTCTAGCAATGTATTTTAATCTGATTAACCTTATCATGCTATATTAGCACCTGTACTAAACAAGCATGGTAATAATTATTCAACAAGATTAGCAACCAATCCGGTTGAGTATCTTTCCAGTTCGAGAGCTCAACCATCTCATCTCTTTATTTAAGTTCTTACTACGATGTCGCTGCTCAAGTCAAGTGTCCACTGTCCAGGAACGATGGCGATTATAATCGATTACTAACCAGCTGGCGGGTATTCCTCACACAAACCACACTCACTCGCTAAGGTGAGCTACAGATCACCGACATTCAATTCAGAAAAAGCGCGAGATCAACAGGTACCATCGTATCCAGGAACCGCCCGGCTGCCTTATTCAGGGCAACCCTGACCTCGGACTTACTCTCCGCGTAACCTGTGGTCCCCCATCTTCACCAATACGATGCGTACAGCAGGTCGACTCCCAGCCCAAACCAAAATTAGGCTTCGCGGTCGGAACGACTTATCCTTCCAGCTAAATGTGAGGCATAAATTCAATATGACTTGCGGACGTACAACGGACGGGGTCCTAGTTCGACACAGAAGGGATAACCACACCGAACCTCCAGTTCAGTCTCAACACCAATCCCGCCCGGTCTCGATTTATTATCTCCACATGGTTATCCAAGATAATAATGTATTCAACCATTCCAAGTCACCACCTATAACTCGCGGATGACAGGAAATCACCCGACTTCTACCGATCTAGTTAAAGCAGGGCTAAGCAAATATTCGTACCTGAACCTAACAGGGTTGAAGTATAAACAGTGGTAAGAATAAAAGTAATGCAGCAACGGTATAAAATAACGCCTATAACTTAATGCATCAAACAATTAAAAGACTCAAGTTAGATATTTTACAAACCATAGGGAGAATGCTCCGGGGCTTGCCTTTCAGGAAAGAGCTGGGCTGATGGTCGGGACACTCCGAAAGATCAGCTTCAGGATCCTCTTCTGCTGCTACTTCCCGCGCCAAAGCTTCCTGCTGGCCTTCCTCTCCTTGTGCTCCGGGAACTACCGTTTCGAGCTCTGACGATCCTGTATGATGCATAGTGCGTATGAATATCATGCATACATAGAAGTGAAATACTGATGCTGATGGTGAATGAATGCTCAGCTAAGATAAATGATATGATATTTAAAAACATGTATGATAAGCACATGTCATCTGCATTCTCTTCTACCGACAATTCTCCAAACAAGCCTCGCATTATAATTTACTCGCACACTATAAGGAATTATAAACAACCATTATTTCGCACACTACACTCTACTGAACCAAAACCAATAGCAGTTCACACATATCACAAATAGCATAAAAAACATTTTTACACACATGAAATGATAACTTTAAAGCATTATTTATAATTAAAAGAAATCAGGGTATAACTACAACATAACTTTAGACTACTCAGAAAATTTTGTAAAAATTACAGAAGCTTAAGCATACCGAACAAAGACTACCATAAAAATTTTAGGTCAAGACAGTAAATACTTTATCCTAGACAAAAATGACAAGGCAGCATAATTTAATGGGCCTAAAATACTTTGTACATAAAAGTATATCAAACAACAGATCTCAGAATATTATTAGCTCTAGATTGACATGAAAACATCCTCTAAAAAGTTTCATGCATAAATTCCTTATATATTATTTATTATGAATTATTTATCATCACATGGAAATAGGCACCATAACTAGACAGAGCAAACTTTCCACAAGACATAGCCTCACAACATTTTTCACAGATAGAGCATGACATAAGAAGACTAACAAACTTGGTCTCATATTTTTCTATGTAACAGAGAATTACTTATGCATTTTCTAAGATAAAAGCAATTAATAGAGATAAATAAAGCTATACAAAAAAGTATTACAAATTCCACATTTCATATTTTTCATGCATAGATCATCTCATAAGAAAAATACTGCAAGTTGAACCAACTCATTTGGATGAAAAATGAGCAAGTTATGAATTTTTAAAGGTTTAATCAAAATCTGGAATCATTTCTGGAAAAGAAAAAGGAAAAACACTTTGCACCAGAGACCCTGAGGTTTTCAGAAATCCACCAAGCCCTAAAAAGAAATACACTGTGTCTGGCCGTTATACATAAAGAACCCTAGGTTTTGTCTTATTCAAAGTCGGGGTCCCTGCATAGGGAAGAGGGAGGTCGACGGCGTCGGCGCGGCCTCGCCGGCCGTTGCTGGGGCTCTCCGGCGAGACTGAGCAGAGGGAAAACACGAGGGGGACGACGCGCGTCGATTGCGGGACAAATCGCGGTCGGAGCGAAGCCGAGGCGGCTTGGGCCACGTGCGCAGGGCGGACGACGGCTCCCCGGCCGGCGGCGCGGCCGAAATCCGGCGAGGGCCAACCCGCACGGGCTTCATGAACTAGGGCTACAGCTGCTACTCGACGAGGCGCACCTAAAGCTTGAGACAGGGAGAGAAATTATCGGCCGAATCGGTGGGGACGCGGCGGCGGCGGTCGCCGGTGTGCCGGCCGCGGAAGAGAAACGCCCGATTGGGCTCTTACCCTCGACGAGGACGGCTGCCGGCAGGTGCAAGAGTGAGCACACGCCGCGGCGACTCCATACGCGCTTGGGGAAGAAAATGCGCGGCGGGGGTGGCTCGGCGATGGCGGCGCAGACGGCGGCGGCTACGGCGAGCTCGCGGAGCTGCGGGAGTGGGCAGGGAGAGTCGAAATTGAGAGGGGGAACAGAGAGGAGGGCACAGCCGCGGTCGTTTTAATGCTGTCGGAACGGCCGCTGTCGCCCCGGACCGTCGGTGTATGCGCGCCACGTGGAGCGCGCGGGCTGGGCGACATGGGCGGTGGCCGGCCATTTCCCTGACGGCTTTGACCAACCGTCACTGAAAATCTATTTCCATGATCTCTAATACAAACTTTTTTGTCCTATAACTCTCAAACCAGGCTGAATTAGCCAAAACTTATATTGAAGAAAATGTAGCACTAGAAGAGTAGAACATTTCATCTATACAAAGTTTAGCCACATTCTGCATAAATTTTAAAATACAAAAAATCCAAAGAAAATACCCCTTAAAATTCCCTAAAATAGAAAACAGCCCCCAAACCTTCCTTTTTTAACATTTTTGAACATCCTCCAAGCATTTTCATGAAAAGTGGTAATTACAACTTTTGTTCCTTATGAAATTCTCTACAAAATTTATTTAGGGTGCATACACATGCAAGCAATCTAGCTACCACTTTTAAATCAGTCAAACAAAACTACTTTCATGGTCCACCTTGGTCAACCATGACAACAAAGCTTAATTAACCAAAACCATGAACATAAACCTAGGTTTATTTGGTGTCCTAATCATGTCCAGGTTACCTTAGAGGTCATCAAACACCAAACACTCATACCACTTATTCAATTTATGTGAAAGGAAAGCAAAATTTGAATAATCAAGCATGATACATGAAATGACAATCAATCTTTTTATCAATGCTATGCATAATGATGCTTATGCTTAAGAATGAAAGTGATTATGCATGTTTAACACCAGAGTGTTACATAAACTATCCAAGTGTTCTTTTGCTAAGAGACAGTTTTCTTACCTTGGTCATGTGGTAAGTCAAGATGGTGTTGCCACGGATCCATCAAAAATACAGTCAATCAAAGACTGGCCCCAACCAACAAATGTTAAAGAACTCAGGATTAGCAGGGTATTACAGAAGGTTTGTCCCACAATTTGGTGCAATCAGCAAGCCTTTAACTGAACTACTCAAGAAAGGTTGCCTGTTTGTCTAGACATCTGCTGCAGAAACCTCCTTTCAGACTCTAAAGAAAGCTCTGATCTCTGCACCTGTTTTGGCATTGCCCAATTTTGAATGGCCATTTTATATAGAAACAGATGCTTCTGCTTTTGGAATTGGAGCAGTGCTACATCAGCAGGGCACCCAATAGCCTTTGTCAGTAAATCCTTGGGAACAAAAGCTCAAGGGCTATCTACATATGAAAAAGAATGTTTAGCCATTCTCATGGCCATTGATCATTGGAGAGCATATCTGCAAACATCTCCTTTTGTTATTCTCACTGATCAAAAAAGCTTGACTCACTTGGATGATCAGAGACTGTCCACACCATGGCAGCATAAGGCATTGACTAAACTCATGGGCATGAACTATAAGATTGTTTATAAAATGGGGATTGACAACAAAGTAGCTAATGATCTGTCCAGAAAGCAATCCAGTGAATCATATGATATCTCTGCTATGTCTGTTGTCAAACCATTGTGGCTGCAAGAAGTCCAAGCTTCTTACAAAAATGATCCTCAAGCTCAACTATTGCTTTCACATTTGTCATTAGTCTCTCCAAAAGGTTCCTATACTCTGTCTGATGGGATAATCAGGTACAAGGACAGGATTTGGGTGGGTGCAAACAAAACAATACAGACCAAAATATTAACTTCTCTTCATGCTAGTCCCATAGGTGGGCACTCAGGGCATGAAGTCACCTATGTTAGAATCAAAGGTATGTTTGCTTGGCACAAACTTAAGGATTCTGTCAAGAAATTTGTTGCCCAATGTTCTGTTTGTCAACAAGCCAAGAGTGATAGAGCAGCCTATCCTGGTTTGTTATCCCCACTTCCTATGCCAGATGGATCTTGGCAAGTCATTACTATGGATTTTATAGAAGGTCTTCCCAAATCCTCTGGTTTTCAGCTGCATTATGGTGGTAGTGGATAAGTTTTCAAAATATGCCCACTTTATTCCACTCTCACATCCATCTACAGCACTCGAAGTAGCTCAAGCATTCATGGCAAATATTTTCAAACTCCATGGCCTCCCAATTGCCATAGTCTCTGATAGAGATAAAATTTTTACAAGTAATCTTTGGCAAGAGCTGTTTGATCTGCTGAAGACTGATATTAAAATGAGCACAGCTTATCATCCTCAAATCGATGGTCAAACTGAACGTGTCAACCAGTGTTTGGAAACATATCTTGGCTGCTTTGTCAATTCTTGCCCTACAAAATGGTCAAAATGGCTGTCCATGGCTGAATTTTGGTATAATACATCATATCACACATCTTTGGGTAGTACTCCATTCAAAGTGCTTTATGGTCAGGATCCTAAGCACTTTGGCATTGATATCTCTCAGTCTTGCAAATCTGTTGAACTGGACCAATGGCTAAAAGACAGGGAACTTATGCAATAGTTAGTCAGGTAGCATTTGCTTCGAGCACAAGCAAAGATGAAGCATTATGCTGATAAACACAGAACTGAAAGAGTCTTTCATGTTAGGGATTCAATATACCTCAAAGCTCAACCCTATGTGCAGTCTTCTCTTGCTCCTAGATCATCTAACAAGTTGGCATTCAAGTTCTTTGGTCCATTCATCATTACTCAGAAAATTGGTGAATTAGCTTATCGCTTACAATTACCTCCTCACTGTCAAATCCATCATGTCTTTCATGTTTCTCAACTGAAAAAGGCAGTTCGTCCTTCTACTCAAGTGAACACCTTACCTCACAATGAACATGAGTTGCAGATTCCTCTGGAGATCCTGGATCGACGTCTATTACAAGACAAGGATAACATGAAGTCTCAAGTTCTCATCAGGTGGTCCGACATGCCGTCAAGCTTGGCATCCTGGGAAGATGAAGACTCTTTGCGCCAACAGTTTCCCAGAGCACCAGCTTGGGGACAAGCTGGTTTTCAAGAAGGGAGGGATGTCACCGACCAAAGCCCAACTCGTCATGAAGCCAATGATCCAACAGAGCGTGGTGGGAAAGGAGTAACATGCCTTCGCACTTCAAAGCGAGAGAAGAAGCCCAACAAGCTATTTACTAGCCCAATCTGGAAGAAATAGATTCGGCCCTGCGTGGCCCAGTTGGGAGGCAGCAATCGGCTCCTCTATGTAATGGCCGAACGCGAGAGAGAAGGGGGACGGGGACACGAAACAGAACCATACCCAGTGGACGGCGGACGTCCGGCGATCACCGGCGGCCGAGTCCTTGTATCCAATTTACCTTACTTAATCGATACTCTGTAGTCTACCGGTAACAATGAGTCTGCCACGAAGAGGCTGCAACGCATGAGTCAGAGGCTGAGGCTGCTTGAGCAGCAGATGGAAACGCTGGAGACCGACGTTGCCAAATGCCAAGGCCAGCAGGGACTCGTACGACTAGTTAGTAATCTTAGTGGCCTGCAGCCTGCAGCCGAGTAGTACTAGCTTATTATACCTCCAGCAGTCCAGCAACTCGATCTGTCAGGAAGTTCAGATGGCTAGTCCATCAACCTGTGTAATTGCTCGAGCTATAATTTAGAAGATTCATGGATAACTTTGGTGTCAACCGTCGACAGATAATTGCCTCTATTTGGAAGTACGGCCGACACAAACTCAAATTGCATAGTCTATGTTACAGGATGGTGTCTCTCAAAGAAAAGGGGAAGCATGAGGTCCTCAACTGACGTGCTTATGTACAAGAGGCCCATTTCCATTTCGATTCCCAGTACAACCTAAGTCTACATACATCTTCTGTCCCAGTAACAACTCATAATATATGCAATTCTTGTACATGGCAGAAACCATCCTTTGATCCAACCGAAAGAAAAGATAGTCTCTAACTGCTAAAGTGGGTTTTCAAGGCCTTGTATCATCTTGATATAGTGCTCTCAGAATTCAATAAAAGCTTCCTTTATTAAAAAAATGCGAAAGCCATGGTAACAGCATCGGCATCAGAAGTTTCCACAGTTGATGTACACATCCTGCGACATGAAGAACTTCCGAACCATATTGTTCCTCACAAGCTAGCGTTGTCCCAAAGCTGCTAAGGCAGATGGCGAACGCCTGAAATGCTGACAGCGGCTGGTGATAATCCATGGTGAAGATGCCGTCAGCAACCTTACCGAACTGCAGGAGAACAGTTTCCGCATCATCAACGCTATCAGGATGGCTTGGGTCGGTACTAGCCACCAGCTGGAAATTCTTGACAGATGCAACTGTCACCCGTCCATGGAAGTTCAAGCACCAGCATTGCAAGTGCTCATGCCACCGTGGGGCGTTGTTTCTAAGGACAGTGCTGCCCGTTTGCCTCAAAGACTTCACCTTGAGGGAGTTCTCCCAGGTCTCTTGAACAGAGGGGCACTCCATGGTGCAAAGCATCCTCCTAGGCCCTCTGGATTTCAGCAGGTTGTATTTGTAGGAAACCTGTCCAACATTAAAGTTGCCCGACGATACTTGGGGGCTGATTCGCCTGCTTCCAAAGTGCCGAATAGATTGGGTGCTTGACACCTTTGCACCATCATAGGGTGGCTGGCTGTCATAAATTTTGAAGTTTGTTCCCCAAAAATCAGACCTATGGGTGCAGCCGAAATATAGTCAGGTTTAGAACCAGAAATCTTACAATACAAACACATGAGACTAAGATTGTCTGCACCAAGAAATCAAGTAGAGTAAATACTGCAAGATGTAATCAACACATCCGTTTTTTCCCTAATGGAATGATACACAGCTCTCCAGCACGTTTAAGAATAAAAGAAAGAGCTGCTTGCTTATAATTCCTAGAGACTGTTGGCATGAAGAGTTCCAGCCCACAAGACCAATGGAAAAGAAAAAAGACCCTCCTTTAGTTATTATTAAGGAAATATATAACATATAACATGGATAGTGTAACACAAGCAAACATAACCAGGTACCAAATTTGTCTGCTTCAAAGGACGTACCCAGTGCCGTAGGCTCCCACACTACGGGGTTTGGGGAAGAGAAAATAGCCAGCAACCATCCCTGCACAAATGTGCAGAGGCTGGGGCTTGAACCCTGGACCTCTTGGTCACAGACGGTAAAGCTCTACCGTTTGCACCAGGGCTGCCCTTCCAAATTTGTCTGCTTCACCAAAATAAAATTAAAGAAAATTTAAAATCCGTTTTATGTCAAGTACCGTCTCAAATGCTCATGTTCTCCTTAATTTCCCCTAAGGCACACATATCTAGACCTGTTTTGGAGAATCGCAGAAATACAGTAGCCCCAGAATAAAAATACAAAATAATAACTACCGTCAGGTATTATCAATTGTCACTTCTTCAGACTCAGATGAAGTTTAAAGTTCAGCCCTGTCTGCTAGAAAAGAAGCACTTGCAAGATTCACTAGAAGGTATAAGCAAACTATATCCATATGTTGCAAGAAAATACCTCAATTTTCCCACATATGCCTTGTTTCCTTGTAAAATATCATCAGCATCAAGGGAAATAATATACTCTATGTGAGCACCCCTCCTAAACCTTTTAGCAGCCATGAGAAACTTTCCTTTGTCCGTGGCAGGCATCATCAGATCTTTAAAAATTAAACTGCCAGAAAAAAAAACTTCTCATAAAAAAGAGCTTAGTGGTGAACCAACAAGGAAAGAACAATCATGTAAACCAACACGAATAATGTTAAGCAAGCATGTGTTTGGTAAATTATTCTAGTGATCCGTGTAATTTTGTGCCACTAAGTTATCCCCACAATCCTCTTGTGTTCTATCAGAATCATGTCCAAGGTGCGTAAATCTTTTGTCTGACTCTATCAGCTGTTGCTAACAAAAAAATCTTTAATATGCACCACTTGTTGGACATTCAGTTCTGAATTGTGCGCAGACATATAAAAGCAATTCAGACACAATATTCAGCAAGGACAAGCTACTGAACGCATACATTACAGATCCATAGACCAACTGAAGCAAATAGCAGAGCACAAAAAAAAAAAGGAATACTTCAGAAAACCAGGTTTATGATATGCATGCCAAAGTGTATTGTAAGACTGAATTTAACCCCAAAGATGAAAAAGAATAAGTGAATAATAGAGTAAGGTGTGAGGGGAGGCACTGTGATGCCATATAAACTTACTGTTCGTCAGTCCAAGGTAGAGATAGAACATAGAATTCTTCTTGTTTCGCTTGATGAAGCATTGGATTGGAAAGTCTTTTGGCCCTGGCTATTCAAATCAGAAGAGATGGAGCAAACAAAAGATCAGTTAGAGCTGCCAAAAAGAACTAGAATAGATACACGAACTCACTCTTTTAAATAAACCCTTACCAAAATCAGCGAAGCTAAATTTGTGCTAAGCTTCTCAATTCAGCATGTTTGAAACAAGATTGTGAACTCAAACCTATATAGTCACATAATCTTAAGCTATCGCAATATTTGGAATATCAGAACATGTATACAGGAAAGATGTATGCAATAAGTCAAACATTTGGTCGTGCTCCTGATGCAATGCAAATGAACTGGGTTTCGTCCCTGCACTTCGAATAAAAAAAATGAAAATATAAGAAATCTCCATGTACATATATCAAAATCAGCACCTTAACCAAACATGATTAGTACCTTAACCAAAATACCAGGATTACTGTAGATACCAACTATCAAATTTAGCACTTTGGCGGTATCCTAGATTCCTAGTTATAATGTGGGATGCCCAAATCCTATAAGGAACCACAGGTTAGTTGCTGTGGATCCCAATCTTACTATCTCCCACAACCCTGCATAAAACCGGCATTTCTACAGCTCTATCAAGTGCAGCAGCGCCCCAGATACCAAATCAGCCGAGCACCCAGACCCAGGACGTTTCACGCTGAACGGAACTCAGCTCCGGGAGCGTTGCTCACCTGCTTCAGCGAGGCCAGGAATGTGATCTTCCCGGACTCCGGCAGCGGGCGCACGACCGTGGCGGCGGCGGCGCGCCACCGCCTGCAGACGCAGGCGCACGACACCACGTCCTTGCGCGCCGGCCACCGCTCCCCGCCGGACGCCTCCACGCGCCGCAGCACCTCGGCCAGCAGCTCCGGCAGCAGGCGCGCCCACCTGTCCTCCTCCTCCACCACCACCGCCCCTGCTTCCTGCCTCGACCCCTCCTCCTCCCTGTCCCGGGGAACAAGCGGAGCCGCCATTTCGCGTCTCGCTGGTAGTGGCAGGCACAGCGCCGCGGGGGACTGCTCTCTCGATTCTCGGAGGAGAACCGAGCCGTGTGCGCCGCTCGAACGGGGGAGACGACAGAATATAAATTTGCTCGCGAGTCGTCGCGGGAAAGTGGAGCCGGCGCTCCTGCTGCTCCGCTTCTAGAAGATCTGCTACAGCCTAGTACCGATATCGGGGTGGGTGGGTAGGTGGGGTGGGCACGAGCGCACTCCGTTCCTGTCCGCAGTCCGCACCCCGGCTGGAGGCTGAGCGGGAGCGCCGCGTTTTACTAGGTCGTCGCCGACTCACCGGAGACTCGCTCGATGAGGTCCACCGTCCACGCCTCCACCAGGGGATTGTCCACGACACACGACAAGGGCAAAAGTTTCTTTTTTTTTTTTTAAACGTCGTTCCAGACAGGCGGGCGTCGTGTCTGGAAACGTTGGTACGTGTGGTGTGCGTGTACTGTACGCAAGCAAGTTTTACCAGTACCAGTGTGGTGAGAGCGCGTGGGAGAACCACCACGCAAGTCGCAACCTTGACGAGATTTGCTTCCTTCAAAATGCACTGCACAAAAGGTTTGGTGACGGCACGGCTGCACGGGAGAGACCGAGAGAGAGAAGAAAGGCAGAGGAATGTGTGACGACCGACGGCACGTCCTCTGTGTACCTCCTTCTGTGGGCTCCGTTTGGGCTTTGGCCCATGAAATCCGTGATGAATATGAATCCTCCCTCCCACTGGCTCCTCCCTCCCCTTTTGATTTTCTGGAAGAATCAGATTTGCCACGAATCAATCATCGCGCCCGTGTGAGATTGGGATGTTTCCCATCCACATGCCGAAAATGGGCTGACGCTTTTACCTGCACCAGGGTTACCATTTTCGCAACGGAATCATCACCACTTCATACAGAGCTCCTGAAGGCTTTGTATACTCTTTTAAAAGCTACGTATCTAGGAAAAAAAAAACAAAATGACTTACGTTTAGAAACAAAGGTAACACTTCATCATTTGAATTCCGTTTCTCGCATTACTAGTTTTTGTGTGGCTTTGTTGGTCCAGATTAATGTGTACTCTTTCTTCGAATCACATCGCAAAACATTTTAATATATGTGCACACTCCCTTGTATAAACACGTGCACACACACCGCCCTTTCTAGATTCAAGTGGAAAGTTCTTTCAAAAAGAAAGTTTCAAGTGCATAGGTCCCACCATAGAAAAACTCATACGCTTAGGATTGATGTACTTTAGGAAGATGACTTCGTATGAGCATACTTGTATTTTGATAGCATGAGTTGTGAGCTCTTGGTCTCGTGACTTGGAAATTGTTGGCGTAGGTCTTAATTAATGTACATTGAGAGAGATCGACTTCGTTCAGGAATCTTGAGGCAATGAGCCTACTTTGTCCAAAAGCAGGGTTTTGAGATCTTGCTCTCGTGACATGGAAGCGGCATGCCACCGTTTTTCTTCAATCGGCGCACTACGTATGTGCTTGCACTAGCGCACCAAACGACGCAACGTTCTGCGAAGCAAAACCAAACGAACAGCACATCACATAGGGATCCAGCCAATCTGATCGATCCGATGAACATCCATCCATCCCTAGGTCAAAAACCAAAACAACGCAAAGACACACACACACAAGCCGAGCAAAAGTACTCAGAATATTTTACACAAATTAGCCTGGTTCTCCATTTCTGTACACGATCGATCCCACAGCGACCCACACAGTGAATGTGAATCCATCGATCTCATCGAACCTTCAACCACACACCCATGCTCGGCACGCCCTTCACCACCACGAACAGCAGGTAGTACCCCCGAGGCGCCAGCTCCGGCTTCCTCGGCGCGTCCACGCACACCCTGTAGGCCCGGCCCTCCTGGACGTACGAGGTGATGGGCAGGATCAGCAGCCGCTGGTTCATGGAGTAGCCGTGCGTGGTGAACGGCGGCGCGTACATGGTGACCTTCACGTCGGCCTCCGCCACGGAACGCTCGGAGATCACGGTGAACCGGAAAATGAACGGGGAGCCGTACCGCATCCCGTCCGGGGCCAACGACGCCGCGTCGATCACCGCGCGCTTGTCGGCGGCGTCGACCACCTCGCTGAGGTACGGCGGGGAGAACCGCTCCACGCGCACCTCGGTGGGGAAGTCGACGTCGCTGAAGTTGTACGCCGCGTTGGTGTTGCCGCCGGCCACCAGCACGGTGGCGTCGGGCAGCACGGCGCTGGTGGAGTGGTACATGCGCGCGATGGTGGACGACGCCAGCGCCCGGAACCGCGGGCCCTGCGCCTTCCGCGGCGAGTACAGGATCGGGGTCAGGATCGGCTGCCTGCCGAAGCCCCAGCCGCCGCAGCCCTTGGCGGCACCGCTCAGCAGCAGCAGGTCGCCGGTGGGAAGGATGAGCATGTCGCCCATGACGCGGCCCACGGGCATGTCCTCGCTCTCCCACCGCGCGTCGGGCCTGGCCAGGTTGATGCGGGCGCAGTCGCGGAGCGCCGGCAGGAACGTGTTGTTCTCGCCTTTCTGTCTGGCACTACTGGGAGGCGTATTACATCTTTATATTTGACTTTACTTTTTAGTTATTGGGCCTGTAAACCGGCATGTGGGCTGTCTGGTTGATTGGGCTTAAGCCCAGCACCTCAGACTAAGTACTCGCCGTGTGGGTGGTCGGGAGGTCGGCGAAAATATCAAAACAATTATCCCAAATTCCCCTTTCTCCCTTCTCGTGAACTCGTGCTGAGGCGGCGCCGCCGTTCTCGTCGCCGTGCGCTGTCGCCGGCACCTCCTCCACGGCAAGGGCCACCACATTTGGTACCGGAGCCATCTACCTGTTACCTGCTCGGATCCGTAAAATCCCGTCGAGTTTCGCTCGGATCGAGGAGATCGCCGCAAGCGCCATCTTCTTCCTCGCCGAGAGCTCACGGTTGGTCCGGCCACCTTACCGTGCCACTTCCTAGCAACAACACCACCACCGCCACCACCTTCCCCGCCGCCACCACTTTCGCCACTGCCACATCCACAGATCGATCTGGTGCTTTCCGCCGATCTCATCGCTGCATCGCCGCTCTGGCGCGCGGGCCGACCCTCACCAATCGTATGGCGACCGCGGAGGCCAAGCTCGATGCGCTCTCCGACCAGATGAACTCGATGCTCAAGCTCATGGAGGCCTTCAATCGCTGGCGCCCAGAAGTAGACAAATTCTCCATCGAGCTCAGCAAGTCCATCCAGCACCTCACGTCGCGTGTGGAAGCATTGGAGGCACAACCGCCTCCAACTTCATCCTATGCTCCGGGGCGCGAGGCAGAGGAGCAGGCCAAGGGCCACGGCGTCGAAACAAATGCACAGGGGCTCGTGAAAGGAGTCATACCTCCTCCGCAACCCCTGGCCAATGGTCAGTTCCCTCAGTCCCCACCTCATCTTTTTGATATGGGAGATTCATCTACTGCTTATAACATGCATCTGCATAACACACATCATCAGCATCATGTTAGGCTCCATAAGGCTGCTTTTCCTAAATTTGAGGGGGCTAACCCAAAGGCTTGGAAAGAGAAGTGTGAAAAGTACTTCAATATGTTTCATGTTCCTTATCACTTATGGGCCAAATTTGCCACCATACACTTTCATGGAGCTGCTGAACTTTGGTTGCAAACCTATGAAGCCAAAAACCCTATTACTTCTTGGCCTGAGTTGTGCATTGCAGTAGAGGCAAAATTTGGTAGAGATCTATATCATAACTCCATGCATGACATGTTGAACATTACCCAAACATCCACTGTTCAGGAGTATTATGATAGGTTTGAGTCTTACATGCACAAAGTGTTAGTTCATAACAAAAACTATGATGATGTTTTCTTTGTGAGCAAGTTTATGCAAGGGCTGAATCCAGAAATCAAATCTGCCATTGCATTGCACAAACCTAGAACAGTGGATGCAACTCTATCCTTGGCACTTCTGCAGGAATCATTGCTTGAAGCTCAACCCAATCCATTTTTCAAGAAGCATAACAAAGATTTCAACAGAAATCAAGGCAAGCACCAAGGGAATAGTCAGCCTGGAATCATGGGTCCTGTTCCACAGCCAGGAACTGATAATAAACCAAGGTGGGATGACAAAGTCACAACTCTTAGAAATCAAAGGAAAGCTCAAGGACTGTGTATGAGGTTTGGTGAGAAGTGGGACAGAAATCACAAATGCCCTAAGAAGGTTTCTCTGCAAGCAATGGATGAATTATGGGGAATAGTTCAACATGAACCGGAACAATCTGATCACTCAGATTCAGAAAGTTCCAGTGAGGAAGAGGATGAGGTCTTCAGCCTATCCAAATGTGCTAATGAAGGGGTGCAAGGCAAGAAGACCATCAAGCTCTCTGGGTTGGTTAACCATCAGGAGATACTCATTTTGGTAGACTCTGGAAGCTCCAGCTCATTTTTGAGTGATAAAGCAGCTCAAGCTTTGCAGTGCACTATTGACCCAGCTACCCCAATAGCTGTCACTGTTGCTAATGGGGCCAAACTTACAAGTCAAAATCAAGTAAAAGGGTTCAGCTGGTGGTCACAGGGTCACACTTTCCAACACTCAGTCAGAATCTTATCTATCTCATGTTTTGATTTGGTGCTTGGTATGGATTGGCTGGAGTCATACAGCCCCATGTGGGTACACTGGCGCAGGAAGCTACTCAGATTCACTCATCAAGGAGTTAAAATCCATCTCAAGGGTCTACAGGACAAAACTTCCAGTTGTCTTAAGATCAAGCCCAAGAAACCCAATGGATTAGTAAGAAAAGGTGGCATTGCTCAGCTAATTCACCTCTGCCCCATGACTGCAACTGATCAGCCGGTGTAACACCTCTGGTGTTATATTAACTAAAACCTGCCATGTCATCATATGCACTGCAAAGCATTCATGATTAGGTCAACCTTGATGTGCATTAACTAAAACAAGTTTACATTTCATAGGTTGATTGTGTTTCTGGCATGTGTTTTCACATGAAATAATAAAACCCTACTTTCGAATGTCATCTCAAATACTTAGTTTATATGCTATGTAATTGAGGTGTAAATTAAATTCAAATTAGAAAGTTATAAAAGGTTTTTCAAAAGTCAACTTGGTCAACCAAGGGTGTCATTGGGTTATTGACCTAAAAATGTCCTTGGATGATGTATGTGATCCCTAATAACCAACCAATTAAATTAGAAACGAAATCGAGTTTGAATTCGGTTTCAAAAACCTTTATTTCAAAACCTAGTTTTATACCCTTTTCTGTAATTCAAAATCTATAAGGAATTTAGGGATACTCTAAAAATATAGTTTGTAGATCTTAACAAGAGCTACAAAGTTGGTATATAAATTTTTTCAAGTTTCCACAAAGAATTTTAAATAAATTTGAAAATACAGTTTTCCAGCATTTGTCCCTTTTGATTTTAAAACCATAATTCAAAAATCATGCATAATTTGGGAAAACTTTGTATATGAAAAAGGTTTGGTTTGGAAATTTAAATATTTCATAGTTTTGAATATTTTCAAGTTTTATTGAAAAATCAAAAGTAATTTCAAATGTTTGTTTCTAGGGTTTTATTCCCTTTTTAAATTTGAATTCATATTTCAAAATCCAGATAGAATTTGGGGATACCAGTTAAATAAAAAGTGTAGATCTTGAAAAGTTATGCAAATTATATTTTTAGAGATTTTCAAGTTCTTACATAAATTTTGGAGTAATTTGTAATTTCAAACGAGTGGCAATTCTGTAATTTTCTCAAACAGCACCGAGACCTATCGTCGGCCGCCATCGTCGGCTTCTCAACCCGCGCCGCCGTCCACCGCCGCACATGCATGGCCGCCAGCGCGCTCCTGGACACGCGAAGCTTCGCCATCGTCGTGTCGCCCGTCCATGTCTCACCCTTGCCCTACAAATAGGTCGGCCGTGGCCGACTTCTTCTTCTTCCTTTTCCCTGCCGCCGCCGCCGACGACCTCGCTCCGCCACTGAAATTTGCCACCGTCGCTCCATCTGTGCCTGCTTCATCTTGCCAAAAGCTCTACCATGTCCTTGTGCTTCGATTGGGATAGCTCGTGCTCGCTCTCCCCGTCCGAGCCGCCCGCACGACGTCGTCTTCCTCGCGACCGGTCGCCGAGCCGCCGCGAGCTTCCTCGTCGTCCACCGCCGCCAAGGTGGAAAATATTTTACCTTTAACCCTCCCATCATGTTCTTCGTGCTTCGCTGCCCCTTAAGCGCCTCTTGGTCGGTCTGATGGTGCAAAGGAAGCGCCGGAACGCCGTCCTTGCCACCGGAGTGTCGTCGCCGCCATCAGCGCCGCCGTCCACAGCTCGGTTCAATCACTCCGAGCCTTCATTAGCGTGCGCACAAGACCCGTGGTGAGCTCCTGCACCGTACCTGTCCATGCCCTCAATTTCACTTCTCTTGCGCCGTAGGGTCCGGCCGCCGTGCGTCGCCGCCGGCGTGACCTTGCCGCTCTATCGCGCGCGTAGCCATTTGAGCTAGAGGCCAGAACCGATTTCATTTTCTATCCCAGCGTGTTCGCGTTGATGTCCTGCACCTGCCCGTGCGCTCGCCGTCGCCAAAAATTGCTCCGGTGAGCCCTGCCGCCGCACCCGAGCTCCGCCGCGCCGCCATGACCTCCGGCGTGGGTGCCGCCGTCACCCCGCTGTGCCATTTGCTACCCTGATCGACTCCCCGTGCGAAGCTGAGCCCGATGGTTCAAGTCCGATCGCCGGAGACCTTGCCGTTGGCGAGTAATCGCCGATTAACCGCCGGCGGACCGTCGGTCAGCGCGGGAGCACTGTGCTCCTTTTTCTTTTTCTATTTTTAGAAAATAATTTAAATGCTATTTTCTTTGAAAAATCATAGTAATTCATGTATAGCTTCAAAAATTCTAAATTTTTTTCTATGTTCTTTATGATGTCATCTACCTAGAAAAAATATGAAATGCCAAATTTGAGTACTTTTTGCATATGTTAAAATTAGCCCTTTTAATTGAAAAATAAACTTTCAATGATTTTTAATAAATAAAATAATTGGCTTTTAATTCTGAAATTTGTTTTGTCATCTAATTAGACCAATAGCTTTTCAAAATAAAATTTTGAGCTTAATTAGACAACTTTAATTTTTATGCCTTTATTCTATGCTTTTAAATAATTAATTAATCTCGTTTAATTAAGTTAATCACTATAGGATTTGTTTGACTTTGGGATTGAGTGATGACCTTAGGTCATTAAACCTAATGACCTTTGGCACTTTAATTAATTATTTGCGCTTACCTGCATCATGTCATTAGGGCTTAATTAACGTTATTTCATGTGTTTAATAACTTTCAAAAATAATGTAGTTAACCCTAATGAACTTAGTAAATATGTTTGGGTTGACTTGCAACTTTATCGTGAAGGAAAGTTGTACTCGAGCCATTAATCTGATCATATATCCATCGAGCATCATGTTTACTATTCAATCATGTTGAAGCATATCATTGTATCGTATAGTTTCCGATAACGGAGAGTTTAACGTTGTCGCCCAGATCCGAAGGAAGAGCAGACTCCGGAGATTGGAATTGATCCAGAACTCAAGACAATCTACCCCGAACATCAAGGCAAGCCCCGGATGCATTCAAACCCTATTCTATTTTATAAAAGTTTTATTATTTCAGTTATGATATGTTGCATTAAGTAATAGGAGTTGAGTGAAAACCCACCAACTGCATTACCTGTCTTACTTCCATATTCCTTGTTACCTGTTCTAAAGGATGCGTAGTAATGCTTAGCCCTGCTTAATTAATTAAATGTTCAGAGGTAAAAGAATAAAAAAGATGAGTTTGGTTTTATCTGTTGAAATCATAATGATAGTTAATAAATCGAGTCCGAACGGCTAACTTGCATTGGGAACGGAGTCCCTCTGTAGTGTTTCCATCTGTTGATGCCCTAGGTCCCGTGTCGATGGTGAACTGGTGACATCAAGAAATTAGAAAATCCACATGCATGAAGTGATATACTGATGGCTGAAGCCGGGTATATCATGGAGTGACTTATAGTGGGGCCAGAGACCCCACATATGTCATAGTGTGTTATACTGTGGGTTTAAGTTCCCATGTATATCGGTACACTGGGTCGAAGTGCTCAGGTGTATCATGTGGTGATATATGGCTGCGGTTGTTATCCTGGTATATCGGTTCACCTGCTATGCTTAGGAGTTAGAGTCTCCTGCATATCAGTAACCTAGGTCCCAGCTGGGTATGAAAATGGATTCGAATCGCCGTGCTTCTTGGAGAAGAAGACTCGATCGGTGTTCATCATTGTATTAACAACTTGAATAATGAGTAAGGTTTAAGAAGAAAGTTGGTTGGTAAATTTTGATCTTGAACAAAACAGCTTTTCTTTCTTTCAAGCTTTTCTGTAAAATTTCTTATCCCCTGTAAGCCTTACCTTGTCCCTCTAGCCTGTATTTCCTGAGTCTTCACCCCTCTTTTTCGTCGGGTCAGTCTTGTTGAGTACTTTTGTACTCAGGGTTTGTTGAACCCTTGTTGCAGGTGAGCCTCATGGGCAGGAATGCTTTGCATCCTACTGCATGAGAGTCGTCGAGGAAAGTGACGACGAATAGGATATCTTGCTCTTAGGCAGAGCATATAATCCAGGTGGATGTAATAAGTTATATGGTTATTCCGCTGCTATATGGTTTGTAAGAATTAAACTTATGGTTTGTAAAAGGTTTGTAAACTTATGTTATTGTAATCCTTCCGCTCTTTACTCTGATGTATATTATTAGTATAAAACTATTGTAATACTGCAATGTCTCTTTGTAATGATTGATCCTGCTCGGAGAATCGTGGATGATTCACGATTTACCTGACAGACCTTTTAAGTTTTATGGAACACATTCATGGTTATTTGGAATCTGTTTAGACAATAATCATGCGTGTGGGCCATAGAATTTAGGAGGTTCTGCCACAGCCGGTAGAAACTATTCCTACAGAGGTTCAGCAGTTGATAAATCAAAATACTTCTCTCTTCCAAGATCCCAAGAGCTTGCCACCACAACGGCAGTTTGACCACAAAATTCCCTTAGTGCCTGGGGTCAAGCCGGTGAATGTGAAGCCGTATTGCTATGCTCCAACTCAGAAGGACGAAATTGAGCATCAAATCACTAAAATGTTATCCAATGGCATCATCAAAGCCAGCCACAGTCCATTTATGTCGCCAATTATATTGGTCAAGAAGAAGGACGGGTCTTGGCATTTTTGTGTTGACTACAGGCACTTAAACAACATCACTATCAAGGATAAATACCCACTGCCAATCGTGGATGAACTATTGGATGAACTTCATGGTGCAGCGTGGTTTACAAAACTGAATATGTGTTCTGGATACCATCAGATCAGAGTGGTCCCCGAAGATGAGGCCAAAA
Source organism: Bothriochloa decipiens (assembly GCA_023333625.1). Taxonomy (NCBI): domain Eukaryota; kingdom Viridiplantae; phylum Streptophyta; class Magnoliopsida; order Poales; family Poaceae; genus Bothriochloa; species Bothriochloa decipiens. Next base: position 4,290,960 of record CM041641.1, read on the forward strand.
CAGCATTTAGAACACACCATGGGCATTGGGAATTCAGGGTTATGCCCTTTGGCTTAACAAATGCACCAGCCACCTTTCAGGCTCTGATGAACACTATCTTCCAACATTTGCTTAGAAAGTGTCTCCTAGTGTTTGTTGATGATATCCTGATATACAACAAGACATTTGAAGAGCACTTACAACACTTGCAGCAGGTGTTTGATATACTTCATGAGCAGCAGCTATTCCTGAAAAAGTCCAAATGCTCCTTTGCTGAACAATATCTTGAATATTTGGGTCACATTATTGGTGCTCAAGGTGTATCCACTGATCCCAAGAAGACGGATGCCATTTCTAAGTGGCCCACACCAACTAATGCTAAGCAACTCAGGAGTTTCCTTAGGTTGTCAGGGTACTATAGGAAATTCATCAAAGATTATGGGGTTATCAGTAGGCCACTCACAGATCTGTTGAAGAAGAATACCTTATTCCATTTGACTCCTCAGCATCAAGTTTGCTTTGACTCACTCAAACAGGCTCTGGTCACAGCCCCTGTACTAGCACTTCCAGACTTTCACCAAAGGCTTCCATGTGGAAATAGATGCTTCAGCCACTGGAATCGGGGTAGTGTTGTCTCAGAACCATCACCCCATTGCCTACATCAGTAAGTCTCTAGCACCAAAAAGTCAGGCTCTGTCTACATATGAGAAAGAGTGTCTGGCACTCATTCTGGCTGTGACCAAATGAAAACCATATCTCCAACATATGCCTTTTACCATTGGCACTGACCACCACGGCTTGATTCATTTGGGAGATCAAAAGCTTTTGGAAGGCATGCAACATAAGGCATTCATCAAACTCTTGGGGCTGCAATATAAAATCATTCACAAGAAGGGGGTGGATAATTCTGCTGCTGATGCTTTGTCCAGACAACCTGATAACACCACATCATTGGCTCTGTCAACTCTTACTCCAAAATGGCTGGAAACAGTAATTGAAGGGTATCAGCAAGATGAGCACAACAAGAAATTACTGGCAGAATTGGCCATTTCTGGGAGTAATGACAAGGGATTCTGCTTGAAAGAAAGTGTGATCTGGTACAAGGACAAAATTTGGCTTGGCAATACAAGGAGGCACACCAAGCAATATTACTAGCTTTACACTCTAGTGGACTGGGTGGCCACAGTGGCATCAATGCAACATATCAGAAGATTAAAGCTCTGTTTGCCTAGCCAAATATGAAAAAGGATGTACATGACTATGTGGCTGCTTGCCAAGTGTGTGCACAAGCAAAGACTGAACATACCAAACTTCCAGGTCAGTTAGATCCTTTACCCATTCCTGATTCTCCATGGCATACCATTAGTCTAGATTTCATTGAAGGTCTTCCCAAGCCCAAGTCCTATGACACTATCCTTGTTGTTGTAGACAAGTTAACAAAATATGGCCACTTCATTGTTTGTCCCATCCATATACTGCCATCACTGTAGCTCAGGCCTTCTTAGCTAATGTTTATAAACTACATGGTATGCCCTCTGTCATCATATCTGATAGGGACAAAATTTCACTAGCTCTTTCTGGCAAGAGCTATTCCAACTCACTGAAACTACCTTAAACATGAGCTCCTCTTACCATCCCCAAACCGATGGCCAAACAGAGCGTCTCAACCAATTCCTAGAAACATATCTTCGCTGCATGGTTCAATCATGTCCTAGAAAATGGGCCCAGTGGATTCCTTTGGCCTAGTTTTGGTATAACTCCACTTATCACACAACTCATGGTATGTCCCCTTTTCAAGCACTATATGGGCACCCACCTAGATATTTTGGCATCACCATAGACACTGTGTGTTCCAATAAAGACCTGGATAAGTGGTTGGAAGAGCGTCAGTCCATGGCTGAACACATTCAATAGAACCTGCAACGTGCTCAACACCGCATGAAGCATCAGGCGGACAAACACCGTTAGGAAAGGCAGTTTCAGGTTGGTGACTGGGTCTATGTTAAGCTGCAACCTTATGTGCAACAGTCTGTGCATCACAGAGGTAATCACAAACTCAGCTTTCGGTATTTTGGACCCTATCTCATTCTCCAGAAAGTTGGTCCTGTGGCATACAAACTTCAATTGCCCGCGGCCAGTCAGATACACCCGGTCATACATGTTTCCCAGCTCAAGAAGGCTCTTCCTCCTACAGTTTCGGTCTCTGATGATAATGAGTTAAATTTGTTAACTATTTTCTTCAGTTTGCCCCCAGCTCAGGTACTGGCTACTCGTTTGAACCTGGTGGGTGATCACGTGTCAACCGAAGCATTGGTGCGTCGTCAGTCCTGCCCAGATCATTGGGCACAGTGGGAGTCTCTCCAAGTGCTACCTCCAGCTCTTGCTGCATCTGCATCAACAGCGTGAGGACACGCTGTGACTTAAGGAGGGGAGGATGTCAGGCACTACTCTGGGAGGCGTATTACGTCTTTATATTTGACTTTACTTTTTAGTTATTGGGCCTGTAAGCCGGCATGTGGGCCGCCTGGTTGTATCGGGCTTAAGCCCAGCACCTCAGACTAAGTACTCGCCGTGTGGGTGGTCAGGAGGTCGGCGAAAAATATCAAAACAATTATCCCAAATTACCCTTTCTCCCTTCTCGTGAACTCGTGCTGAGGCGGCGCCGCCGTTCTCTTCGCCGTGCGTTGTCGCTGGCACCTCCTCCACGGCAAGGGCCACCACATTTTACTGAAGGCCTTCTTGGGCGACCCGCCGCAGATGACCACCTCCGGCTCCGGGTCGCCGGTGACGTTGCGGAGGTCCAGCGGCAGCAGCGTGGACATGGCCGACCCCGGGTAGCTGCAGCTCCCGCCGCCGAGCTTGGGGAGCTCGCGCACGATCCTGCCGAACTTGTGGTCGAAGATAACGGAGCGGTCGTTGGTGAACAGGAAGAGGTTGCTGCTGGGGAGGAGGTTCACGAACGGTACAGGTTGTTCTCCACGTCGTCGGTGGTCTCGCGGAAGAAGGGCATCCGGACGGCCTTTTCGTTGGACTTGCCCGGCCACGGCACGTACTCGTAGCTGAAGGCGCGGCGGCCGCCGAACACGATGAACCGTCCGTCCGGGAGCGCTACCTGCGTCGAGTACCATCTCCCCTCGGCGAAGCTGTTGGGTTGCTCCAGCCAGTCGCAGGTGTCGCACGGACTCAGGGTCCTCACAACCCTATCGCCCTCGAAGTAGCCGCCGGTCTGCACCAGGTTGCCGTCCGTGTCCAACGCGCCCGACGAGCACCAGGTGTCCATCAAGATCTGCGCATTGCATTGCGTTGCATGCCATCAAAACCTGGGTCGCGTTTGCATTGCATATGCATGGGACGACTATGCAGGAGATGGAGATCGTTTAGCTAATAAATAACCTTGAGAGGTCGGAGGCCGCCGGTGTTGTAGTCGAACTCGACGGAGTGCGCCCAGCAGTCCATGGTGCCCTCGTCTTTGGCGCGCGGGTCGATGCGGCAGTTGTCCTGGGCAGCCGCATGAGCGACCGCCCGGTGGTGACGGTGTCGAACATGGCGGCCTTGCCGTGGCGCATGACGGCCATGTGCATGGCCGACACGCCGGAGTTCTCGCTGACGATGGTCCACGAGCCGACTGGCCCGCCTCTTTTGTCGGCGTCGATATGGACCGTGTCCTGCGCAGCCTTGCTGGGCGGTCCTCCGGGCGGCACCCTGGTGAGGCCCGTGGCGGTGGCCGGCGCGGCGCCCCGCTCCTCCTGCTCCGTCTGGGTGGGCACCGTCTGCGCCTGCGTGCCCTCGAAGGCGTTCTGGAAGTAGTCCGTCTCGGAGCTCGTCCGAAACATGCTGAAGATGTCGAAGAACGCCTCGCCGGAGGAGGCGAGGAGGAGGAGGGCCACGGCGATGACCGTGGCGCGGGGCAGGGACCCCATTGCGGCGGCGGTGGCGGAGAGGTCCAGGAGCCGGTCTCCCCCTTCCCCTCCGGCCTCCTGTTACCGTTCCTCTAGTTTTTTCTGCGGCCTAAATTTGGGACATCTTCGTCGCGCGCGCTCGCCGCCGGCGGTTTCTAGCTCCATTCTCGCTGTGCATAGCTGGCGTCTTCGGGCTGCCGGGTGCGCGATTCGCGCGGGAAGGCATGCACAACATCTGTTCAAATATAGCGAGAGCCACGTGGTCGTTACTCCGTCCAAGTGGCCCAACCCATGCAAATGGAGGTTGCCAGAATCGCATCTCCACTAAAGCGGGCCGGTGACAAGCTTTGTTGCCACGGCACGAAAGAAAGCCACGAAACAGAAAGAAGTCACACAACCGTATTCCAATTTAGCCCGGGCCGGCAAGCATGATAAATTGTCGGGGTTTTTACAAGCTACTGAATTTTGCATCTTTGGAGCAAAACTTGTTGGGGGCGGGGGGGCATGGGCCCCTGCTAGTCCCCCTGGTTCTACGGCAGTTGGCAAACACCATAAGCAAAGATAAGAAACATGTTAGCACGATCTTCAGTTGGGACTAAATTTAGAAGCTACTAGATGAACCAAACCGAGGCTAAAGTAGCGTTCATATCTGGCACCTTGGTCTGAATGAAAGGGTACCTTTTTTTTTACTAGAACGCAACGCAAATAATGTACATGGAGGCCACAAAGATTTTTTTCCGGTGGCCGCTACTCGCTAGGATCAGATAATGCCACGGCAGAGATGCGTTGCTGCGGCTAGGGCCCAGGCTGCCGCCCAATCTCCCCCGCGGTCGCGGATGATTTGAGAATTTAAATGCGAGACTACGAAGATGAAGGTGCACGGATGCGGCCAGGTTGTACCGAAGAGGAGAGACAGTAGTTGCGGTTGAATTTGATGATCGCCATATGCAATGCAAAATAGGCCATGCTATTGTCCATTTAGCTTGAACGTGCTAGCTTCACCTAAACGATGGTCCTATTAAATTGGTTATGGGCGATGCGCCAGAGCTACAGACGCTGGAATCTGGAGGCTGCCGCCGGGGTCGTATATTGTTTTACTGGGGTCTTCCACGATGAAAATTTAGTGCCTATAATACATTCTCTGAAAATCGTCGGTGTGAGTCTACGCCGGCGGCTGAACATGGCTTCGCAACTAGGTAGGGGGCATGGAGCCTGGTTCTGCCATCGTTGGCAAACACCACAAGCAAAAATAAGGAACATGTTGCACAATCTTCAATTGTACGATCTTCAGCTGTACAATCTTTCTTAGAGTTGTTCTCCAATGATCCTCTTTAAAAAAAGGTTGCATGGATCTTAAAGCATCAAGACAATTAGTTAAAATTAATAGAACACTATAATTTTTGGCATAGTTTTAGGATTGTTGGGTGGTCTATGTGTACTCCACTTGATATTCTGGTGGGCAAGACACGTCGAGGTCAAGCGAGCTCGGGGTCATGGATTGATGAGGGGAACCCTGCCCCCACCACCCCCAAATCCGACTTGAGGGGCATCTATGACGCAGGTATTTGCATATCACATGCAATTACTATTGGTGTCGTACTGGTATCTTGGCACACAAGTTCTTAGGAGGAATACACTTCTGAGGAGTTTGATGATTGAGGGTTTTTCGTTCCTACGCTCAAGATGGTTGGAGTTGATAGCTTTCGCACCTATCAAGCTGTTCTATTTGTTGTTTGAATCATGATTCCGCCAAGTGGTGATGCAATAAATTATTGTAACTCGTACTATTGGAAATTTGTTTTTACGATGTATAGATTTTATATTCAGCTGATATTTGGGTAATGTGATTTAAATGGTCATATTACACTTCGACTTTGTGGATTTTTCTTCGTGAAAATTGAGATAGTTTCACTTAACATGCAATTAATACTTCTTCCTCTCCTCTTTATTTGAAGAAATGTTTTGTCATAGTAGATCTGAAGTTTAAGAAAGAGGGGTGGCGGCATGGCCCCCCCCTAGTTTTGCCGCCATTGACAAACACCACAAGCAAAGATAAGAAACATGTTGCACGATCTTCAGTTTTTAAACCTTAGATCTAATATGACAAAGATACAAATAATCACACATGACACATGAAGACGATGCAACCATAGACAACAGAGAACATAGCATTATCAGCGTACTCATTTTAGTAGCCATATCAACCCACCAACATTGAGATTGAAAAAATAGAAAGTTTAGTAGGCAAGCATTGCTAGCTGTCACAACATTGACGGTCTTATTTTCTACCGCGGTCCATTTGATCATGACAGTCCTTAAAAAAGTGGGCAAGCACCCCAAGTGAAGCAAGACAACTAGCTTTCTTCTTCTTCTTCTTCTTCAAGGTAATTATTGCCTAGATTTTTAACTTATATTTCATGTCTCTTATGTTTGAGCGTAGCAGTGAATAATCCCCTTCATGAAGGAGGCAACACTGGAATCACACAGCCTTAATTTTCTCAGAGTATGACACACTTGAAGAGTTTGAACTCATTTGCAATGGATTGTATCTCATGACACATGAGCTTGCTCAAATGCAAAACGCATGCCCCACCATTGTGTCATGGAAGCTCTCCAAGATGTTTGGCAATCGGCTCATGACAGTTCTTTCTTTTATGTGCATGTACACACTCCACAAAGATCCACCAAAACTAGGCTATAACAAAGATCCACAAAAACAAGGCTATATATATATATAAGCCCAACCCAAAGAGGGAAGTGAGCACATGCATGTGCGAAGTTTTCTTTTCTCTCTTTAGACTAGACTCAAGTGAAATGGAGAGGACATGAAAATATTTATGCACGTCATCCTCTACGACGTCAATTAGTAACACTTTTCTCTATATGCACACATGAATGAAATTTCTTAATTGAGCCAAAGCCTATTTGTTTGTTCCAACACGTCTGATACACTCAATATAGTAGCTGAACCAGGAAGCCTGTAGAGATAGCACTGCTTCAAGTCAATGCCTCGCGTTTGTCGCTGTCATCGCGGAGTACTTATCTAACATTAACGTTTTGTCAGGATCGTCTCTTGTCTTGTGCAAGATTGCAAGCCATTGAATCCGTCCTCTCCGTTTCTATCCATACCATGGCAGTGATCAATGATATCTACTCCGTACATATTATAAGCCTCACCAACCACTCTTCTCTAATCTATAATGACAAAACATTTGCAGCCAATCTACGCAACAGGAAGTGTGGCAAGCCCATAGCAGAGTTTTGACGGTGCAGACTCCAGTTACCTTTACCTGGCTGGCTCTACTGGCAACGGGCAAGAAACAGCCGTGGAAGACCCATTCGGCTGCAGGCGACGGCGACGCGGTCGTCGCCCCAAGTCAAGCGAATGCAGCGGCACAGTGTGTCCTGTTTGGTTGGGAAACTTGGCTACGCGCCCCGTAGCAGGCAGAGTGCAGCAGGCCTCGGGGCCTCGCGGTCTTGACCGTGCCAATTGCCAACGAACGGTTTAGAATGCTGCACGCCTGCCGAAACCGACGACCCTGCTCGGGGGGACCAGCCGCAACGGCTATAGCCTCCGGCCGTTTCCTCCCGCGCTCGTGCGGCGCACCGAGGCGCAGGCGTGGGGCTCAGTGCCGGTGGGTCGCCGTGTGGCCTCTGGGGTCGCCAAACCCGCTAGAAATCAATCGAAATCGATGGGTTTTTCGAGTCCATGCCATCCCCAAGGTCGCTGTCGTCGCAGCGCTAGTCACGGACAAGTTTGGTTCTTGCTTGTGCACGCCGCGGTCTTTGTTTCGGGCAAGCTGCGACGGCGACGGCGGCGGCGACGCGATGCAACGCAGATTCTGGACTCGTTTCTGGTTCCTACGCACTGTGGTTCTCGTGGCTGACTTGCCCGCCGGGCGCCTCAGTACCACCGCGGCTCGGCGGCTGCGATTTTCTAAAAAAACGCTACGCGTCCGCGGCGGTGCGCCACGACACGGAGCTACGTGCCAGTGCGGACGGACACGCGACGCGAGCCGTGCCGTGGAAGAGATCGATAGATGACAGCGGTGGGCTCTGGGCTCCGTCCCTCGGGGCTCGGGTGCGGTGTTCTTTATCCTCCGTGGAATTTTTGCAATTTAGTCTTTTTTGAAAACTTTTTTTACAGATACCCTGGCGAAATATTTTATAAAAATGCACCGTTTCTAGTCGTATTAGGAAATCATGCCGAGGTATGAGGATCGGCGTCAACTGACACAACGCCGAGGTTCGTGCCACGTCACCAGCGACCGCGGTCTTCATTGACGTGTAGTCTCGTGGGTCCCACAGCTCGGCGCTATCTCAGTCAACGCCGAGCTTCATAGGACAGCGTCGGGTCGATGAACGCGAAGATCTGTGGTCATCTCGTCATCTGGCCCAGTTGGCCCATCTTGGTGGGTCGGCCCAAGACTTCGGCGTCACTTTAGTTACCGCCGAGCTTCATACCTCGACGCGGCGCAACAAAACGCCGAGGTCTGGGCATTAAGGCCGCACCGAGGCCCCTTCTTCCTCCTCCCTCTCATTCTGTTCGTGGCCGGTGCTCTGTTTCTCTCTCCACTCCGCCCCCCTCAAACCCTAGGTCCATAATCCTCCTCTAGGTGGCCCGATCTCCCTCCCAAACCATCGAATTCCAGTTTCTCCAGATGTCGGCGTGAAATCAAGGTACGCCGACGTGTATGACGTCGACGCCCGGCCAAACAACGTCGACCCCTTACTGTGGCCCAAGACGCCGAGGACTGCGGCCCACGTGCCTTTGGGCCCCTGCCAGACCACGGGGACCTCGGCGTTGAGTCGAATAGCACCGTGGGTGAGTATGTCGGCGTGACATCAGCTGACGCCGAGATTTTGCATGCCGGCGGTGTTAGCCATCGAATTCCAGTTTCGCCCGGGGGTCGGCGTGAAGTAACCTGACGCCGAGCCTGAGCACCTCGGTGTTAAGTCAGCTAACGCCGAGCCTGAGCACCTCGGCGCCGTAGGCCACCGAATTCCAGTATGGCCAGGGCTTTGGCGTGAAGTCAAGTGACGCCGAGCTTGCACAACAGCTTGGCATAAATTTATATCTTGACAGAATTTGATATCATAAAACCCTTCATCATCTGAAGCATGCTCTTCACCACCCAATACATAATCATCATCCTTCTTGTCACTATCATCATTGGCCTCAACTTCACCAACCACATTCTCGTGATCATGTGCATCGCCCTCCAAAAACCCTTCATCACGATCGGGCGATGCATACCAGTCGCCACCACCGTAGCTTGGTTGTGTCAGATCAACCTCTTGTTCAAATACTGCACCATCACTTGTATGAGTTGGGGAACATGGCCATGTTTGAATGTTATCATTTCCTAAGCTAGACTCCGTAGTTACCACTAAATCCAAAGAATGAACTTCTGAGCCTAATACAACTACCTTGTAATCAATCCAATCAGACTCGGTAGAAATTTTAAACAAACTCTTTATTCGTGGACCTTTGGATGACCCAACATCTATCAAACCTTCAAACTTAAGATTCACATTAACTTCATTCCAACCTAACTTTTCCTTCACTTGGTCCACTATCTGGTTTAATGAGGAGGTTTAAGAAAAAATAAACAACTATTCGGACATGTCCACCAATTTCAAACTATCATCTCTTGTCCTAAGAACATGACCTTCATGATGCAACCTCACTAATCTGTCCATCTACATCCAGCACACAACAATACTTGTCACTTAGTAGGAACTAGTTGCCACAGTTTTAAAAATATGACATAGCCTAATAATTAACAGTACTAATTTAACCAACAATAAATCTACAACTCCATGTGGCCACAATGAGTATATAATAATTAATTATTTATAAAATTAACCAAACCCTAAAACTAGAAATCCATATCACCACCATGAGTATATAAGAATTATTAGTAATAATTTAATCAAACCCTAACCAAAGGGCACCATGGGAATCATATTCTAACAACATGATGATATCTAAGTGAGACCCTAATCATCCTCCACTGCAAACAATCATCCTAATCCTACCATTTCGCAAATAAAGTTACATATACACCACAACACCATATACCAATGAATGAGGCACATTCGAGACAATGCAGGTAAATCGATCCGGACAAATTGGAGGAAGGGATGGAGCTTTACCTCGGCCAACCGTCGGGGCACAAGCTCGGGCCACCTAGAGGAGCATTCACCACCTAGGGTTTGCGGGCGGCGAAGTGGAGAGAGAGAGGGAGGCGCCGGCGCACGAACAGAATGAAGGGAGGGGGAAGAAGGAGCCTCGCCGCGGCCTCTAATGTCCAGACCTCGGCGTTGAGTCGGGTCACGCCGAGGTATGAAGCTCGGCGTTAACTGGACGCACGCCGAGCTTCTTGGGCCGCAACGCTTAAGTGGGCCGTCTATGTCTGGTCCAAATCTCGACGTACATCGGTCCCACGCCGAGGTATGAGGCTCGGCGTTGGCTGACCAACGCCGAGCTGTGGGCCAGCGGAGGCCGACGACCGCGGTCGCTGGTGACGTGGCGAGGCCCTCGGCGTTGTGTCAGTTGACGCCAAGCCTCATACCTCGGCGTCATGCCCTAATACGCCTAAAAACGGTGTATTTTTAGAAAATGTTTCGCCGGGGGTTATTTGTGAAAAATATTTCCGAAAAGGACAAAAATACAAAAATTTCACTTATCCTCCCAGCCCCAGTTATTGAACGCTTCGTTGACAAAACGGTGACGCTGCCTGCAACTGCACTGCAATTGAGCAACGGGACTTTGCCGGTTTCGCTCTATTAGTCGTTAATCTCAATCAAGCAACAAAGAAAAGTGGGTGTTATTGGCTCCTCCAACTACTACCGCCACGAAGCAACTCCGAGACCCCGACCGTTTCCTCGCCCTCGTCTTCTTCGTTCACACTGTAAGCTCTCTCTCTCTCTCTCTCTCTCTCTCTCTCTCTACCCTTGCCAGTTCCCCAGTTCCTCTCTTCAATCATGTTCTTCGATCAGCTCTTGGTGACGCGATGCAATCAATCATGCAGCTGTCTGAAACTCTGAATTTCCCAACACCTCTTATCCTCTGTTCTACTAGAATATCTCTGCTTCAACTTCAAAACATGCAGCGCCCTGACGACGCCGATGATTCTGCCATGTGCATCAGATCATATCCTTTATTCTTTTTCAGGGGAGAGGGCACGCAGCGGGTAGAGGCGGCTATCTGCTCAATTCTTTTTCAGGGGAGAGGGCACGCAGCGGGTAGAGGCGGCTATCTGCTCATCTGATGCGACCGATCTTTGGGCACGCCGACGAACGATGGACACATCGACTTCCCTCGTGCTGGTCGTCCTGTTGACCCTCTATTCTTTCATGACCGCCGCCGCCGCCTTGGATCTTCCGGCGGCGCAGGCGAGCCACCGGAGGCTACTACTTGAGCAGGACACCAATCTTGCCGCGCTGCCTCTGACTGCAAACGTTGTTCATGCCGACGCTCATGTCCCCTCTCATGGAACTGGCTCTTTTCCGGCGGCGTCTAGCAGTCCACAAGGGAGGGATGGTCCGAGCGAGGCAGAGCCAACGACGCCGGCGGCTTATTTGTCGAGGTCCATGAGGTGGCTGTACACGGTTGTTCTTCCGGCGCTTGCCCTGCTGTCGCTTGCTGGACTAGCGTGCTGGCTGCTGTGCCGGAAGAGTGCAGTTGCGACCATTGGGCCTTGGAAGACCGGACTCAGTGGCCAGTTGCAGAAAGCATTTGTTACAGGTATACTATATTTTGCTACTAGTTCGTTCATATATGTGCTCAAAATTATATATTTATATTTCATCTTTTTCAAAAAAAAAAAACATCTCTGTACTACTTGCAAGAAAAAAAAAAGAGGGTGGAAGATTCAGTTGATAGTTTGCTGTCTGAATTGCTCAGATATCATTCTGCAACTTAAGCTGCTGCTTGTTGCAAGTAACCCTGCTGATTCTTATCCTCATGTGCTTCATCAGGAGTACCAAAATTGCAGCGGTCAGAGCTGGAACGTGCCTGTGAGGACTTCAGTAACATTGTTGCGAGCTATCCACACTACACTGTCTACAAGGGAACTTTATCAACTGGCGTTGAGATCGCTGTGGTATCCACCATGATCACATCGAGCAAGGAGTGGTCAGAGCATTCAGAGAGCTGCTTCAGGAGAAAGGTTAGCATCAGAATTGGCCCATCAACTCACCTATTTGTGATTGCCATTGCATAATAGCTTGAGTTACTTTAATGTCAATAAGCAGATAGACACCCTGTCGCGAATAAACCACAAGAACTTCGTCAATCTGCTTGGCTTCTGTGAGGAGGAGGAACCTTTCACCAGGATGATGGTGTTCGAGTACGCGGCGAATGGGACACTTTATGAGAATCTTCATGGTATAAAAAAACCGTTCTTGCTAATCAAACCATACCATCGAGCAGTACAGGTAGCTCGCTAAATACTGTACACGAGTAATTAACAATTTGGGGGGAAAATGTTGCAGCCGAGGATTTTGAGCACATCGCTTGGCGAGGTAGGATGCGGATTATCATGGGACTAGCATACTGCATCCAGCACATGCATGAGCTCGACCCTCCTGTGGTGCACCCTGATCTGCAGTCCAGTTCCATACTGCTATCTGAAGACGGTGCAGCAAAGGTACATACTCCTATCCAACTTCAATCAGATTTTTAATCCCTGAGTTTTACCAAATTTTGGAACCTCTTGGTGTTAAATTAAACAACACCATGCTGTTTAGCATCAGAGCACAACTTGATCTTCCAACAACTTGAGTTCTTGCTGCAGATCGCGGACATGAGCGTTTGGCACGAAGTGATTTCTGAAGGCAAAAAGACGACAGATGGCGAGCTCGACCGTCAACAAGAACAGGTGTCCGCTGGCCTAGCAGGGAATGTACATAGCTTCGGTGTTCTACTGCTTGAAATCATCTCACCATTTCCATACCCCGGATACGAGCGCTCCCTCGTGAGCTCGGTAATGACACTATCCATGGAACATCATTTCTACCAGACTGATGATGAAAAATCAAATGATGACGTTCTGTTTCTGCCTCTTCCTAGGCTCTGGAGCGCATAAGCAACGATGACCGGAGTATAGCCACCTTGCTTGATCCAACACTAGTCGATCACAAGGAAGACGAGCTAGCGATCATCGGCAAGGTGATCCGAGCCTGCATCCAGAGCGAGCCGAGGAACAGGCCGAGCATGAGGGAGGTCGCAGCCAGGCTGAGAGAAGCCGTAGGCATCTCGCCGGTGGCTGCGACGCCGAGGCTGTCTCCCCTTTGGTGGGCCGAGCTGGAGGTCCTTTCCACCGCGGAAGCAAGCTTATAACTGGCAAGAAGAAAGAACCCTGCAGGCTGTCAGTGTCGCTGTGCATACTGCTGCTATGCAAATGCAACCTTTGTGCATCGTGCGCCTTGTTCCTAGAACCTACGGTCAGCCATTGTAGCATAGCCAGAAACGATCTAGCGAACAGGCATGTGTTCTGCTGTAAATGTGAAAAATGCAGTAATACTTCTCGTTGACTGACGCTTTGCTACCACCCGTTGCATTGCATTGCACCATCATGTGTCTGAAACTCTCATCCTCTTCATGGAAAACGGCTGAACGCCAAAACAAGTCTGAAACTCTGAAGGTGCTAGTGTTTTGGCAAGATGTACAGGCTCGAGGCATGCCACGCCGATCGCCATGGCCGGCAGCCCGGGCATATAAAACCTCCATTATTGGACACCTACCGGAAAGTAGAAATGAGAAACCTGATCTGGGGAGCACGGCACAGCGCCATCCACATTGTCTTTTCTCTCGCAGCTCCAACTATTATTATTATAACAATCCAAGATGATGAGGCCGTGCCGCCGAGAAGGCTCTCCTGTTTCCACCTCCAGCAAAGCTGAGTGAACAGTGTACACATGATTCAGTACTGTCCCGTCCAAAATATCTGGAGGCATACAGATGGGATGGAATCCAACCCAAAACGGCAAAACCTTTTGCCTCCTCACACGGCCCAAAGCCCAAACTTCTGCGCGCCAGCTGCAGCTGACCACTGCGACCAATCATCAGCTGGTGGCTCGTCCGTCACCGTCACCTCGCGTGCTCCAACGCGCAGCTCGCAGCTGCCGACTGGTCTAACTGAGACCGTTTCTCCGGCGACGGCGTGCAACACACAGCGTGGGCGGCAGCGGGACGGTAGACCCATTGGCACGCCGGGCGGGCCACATGTCACCCCAGCAACCCGCCCGGCGTGACGGCGTCGCCGTCCACAACCAGACGGCCAGTGCTTTGGGCACAGTTGTCCCCCTGCATGCACGCCACCTCGCGACACCTCATACGCCTCGTCCGTTAGCCTCCGTTCCACGGCCGCACCCTATAAATCCCACCGGCCACGCGTGGCCGTCGTTGACACACCTCACGCCGCGCCTGGCCGTGCTCCTCCCAGCGGGAGGCGGGCGCGGGAATGGAGGCGGAGGCGGTGGCGGCGCGGCGCTTCCAAGTCTGGTTCCGCGGGCTGCGCCCGCTGCGCCGGGACCTGGCGTCGGCCCGGTGGTCGGACGACGCGGCGGCCCAGCTGCCCGCGCTGGTGGGCCGCTTCGTGGCCCACCTGGAGTCCTACTGCGCCGCGCGCGCGGACCTCGACCCGGTGTGGACGCTGTCGGCGCCGTGGGCCACCCCGGCGGAGCGAGGCGCCGCGTACTGGCTCGCCGGGTGGCGCCCCACCACGCTGGTCCACCTGCTCTACACCGAGTCCGGGCTCCGCCTGGAGGCGCAGCTCCCCGACCTCCTCCTCGGCGTGCGGTCGGGGAACCTGGGCGACCTCTCCTCGTCGCAGCTCGCGCAGGTCGACGACCTCCAGCGCCGCACGGTCGCCGAGGAGGACGCGCTCGCGCGGGAGATGTCGCTCGTGCAGGAGGGCCACGGCGTCGTGCCGGCGGCGGACGGGTCCGGCGGGCTCGACGTGGCCGGCCTCGTGCGCAGGGCGAGGGCCGTGCTGGACGGCGCGGACGCGCTGCGGCTGCGCACCGTGAAGCGGGCGGTGGAGATACTGGAGCCTGCGCAGGCGGCCGAGCTGCTCGTCGCCGCCGCGGACCTGGAGATCGGGTTCCGGGAGTTCGGGCTCAAGCACGCGTCGGGCCGGGACCAATAACATGACTGTGCCGGCCTAGCCCAGGTTTTTTTGCTCGGCCCACGATTTTGCCGAGTTGTACCCGGCTGGGCCGTGACAGGACATTTCAACATGAATAAAATGCACGAGATTGATGGTGAGGTTTGTTTTGAGAAAAAAAAAATGAAGCCGGTGTCTTTTTTCTTGCTGTTCTTGGCTTGCAACGTGGGAACGCTTCGTGATTGATGTTTTTTTTTTTTTGCTTGCGAGTTGTAACTCGTGTGAACGAGTGCACTGGCTGGCAGCGCATTCTCAATTGTTTGCGCCCAAATGCTAATGAAGCCTTAGTGCTTGGAGATTCTCTTTCTACAAAGGCAATGAACGGCAATGATCAATATGGAGAAATCACAAAATCACTGAATTTGGGCGCAAACGATCATTGCCTTTGTAGAAAAAGAATCACAAAAAATACGCATGCTCGCGAAAAGCCAAATTGAGCTCCTCTTACGCTTATATGACTTCGAAATTTACCAGCCCCTGGTTGTGGAAACTCTTAGCTTTCACCGGCCAACAAAAGGGTGGCTCGCCGTGACTTTTCTATCTAGTATAGTTTTTTTTGAGAAAAAAATAAAGGAAAAATAAAAGGAAGAGCAATTCTATAACAGGCCATTCGGCCCAGTAAAGAAGGAAGCCCACTGGTCATTTAAACACCCAACGATGCTGCCCCCTTCCTCCAAAAAAAAAAAAAAAACCCAACGATGCCCTAGCATCCTCGCTCTCAGGAGACCGCGCCGCCTCTGCCCAATCTCAAGAAAAAAAAAAAAAAAAAAGGCGAGACCTCGCCGCCGCTGCTCTACTCTCCTCTGGCTGCGCACCGCCGTTCCTCCGCCTGCGCGCCGCGGCTCCTCCACCCGCGCGTCCCTGTCCGTCGCTCTACCTCTCATCAGCGCGAAATCGAGCGACTTGCACACCAGGAGGTACGCGCAGATGGAATCGCAGTCCAACAGAACATTTTGCCATCCTAATCCTGTCTCTTATCTTCCTTTCTTCAACATCCATGTGTTCTGACAGTTCATGCCACGCTTGATTGGACGCCTAGGGCCTAGCCGCCTAGGAGATGCGTTAGGCCTCCGCCTAGCGCTTAAGCGCGCCTAATCTAGTGTTTAACTACGTTTTTTCGAACCTTGCTTGGATTGCTGATGAGGCTAAGCAAATATTATGGATATGTGCTTTAATATGGATGAAAAGATTGCAAACAGTGCCTTTGTTGAATGAGTTGTTTGGCTAATGTCTGAGCAAAGTGTTGCTTGTCTCTTTTTGCATTAGCTATTTATTTGGTGAACTCGAATGTACTGTATTACCTTAGTTATTGTTATTGCAGTATGTTTGTGTGGGGCTTGGTAGAATTTTATTTACTGCAGTAGTTAAATATAAAACCCTCTTGTGCTACTCCATGCAATCTGCTTTAGAGCGAGCAACATTGTCTGAAATGCTTATTTTTTTCGGCAGTTATATGCTGTGAAATAAATACAAGGTCATAAGTTACAGAAATAGGTTCTCTATTAGCTAAGCTTAGTTTCTCTCCTTTTTGGTTGATTTGTCTAATTCTAGAAATACCTAATCCTTTTAGGTTTTAGGGTTTTGGGTTTAAGGTGTGGGGTCTAGTGTTTAGTGGTGCCGCACCTTTATGCATGTTGCCATGAAGTGAGTTTTTTTTGTTGTTGTTTAGTCGCAGTTTTTGTTCCTCGCTAATGGCCTCGGCCACAGTGGGATATGTTACCGGCCTTTTACATTGTTGTTTCCAATTTGTTGTTGCTGCTAGTTCAAGTTAACTTTGTCGGTTTCTACTTCTCTATACGTAGATCCTTTGCCTTGTTATGTCAATGCCAAATATTTTAAATGGTTAGCATAAAGTTAAGTCAATGTAGTTAGCATGTTTTGGTAGAGGTTCGCCTATGCTGACTGAAAATCTGTTACTTTTTTATGTAGGGATACAGCCATGGATATCACTCAGGTTCTGCTAGCTGCTCAGTCTCCAGATGCTAACCTTCGAACAGTAGCAGAAGGCAACCTCACGCAGTTCCAGGAGCAGAATCTTCCGAACTTCCTCCTCTCCTTATCAATAGAGCTCTCAAATGATGAAAAACCTCCGGAGTCTAGAAGGCTTGCTGGTATTATCCTTAAGAATTCTTTGGATGCAAAGGATTCTGCGAAAAAGGAGCTACTAGCTCAGCAATGGGTAAGCGTGGATCCATCTGTCAAATTGAAGATCAAGGAGTCGTTGCTGGTGACACTAGGATCTTCGGTGCATGATGCAAGGCATACCTCTTCACAAGTCATTGCCAAGGTTGCATCAATTGAGCTACCACGTCGAGAATGGCAAGACCTTATTGCCAAATTGCTGGGCAACATGACTTCTCCAGGTGCATCCGCTCCTTTGAAACAAGCAACACTAGAGGCATTGGGTTATGTGTGTGAGGTGATTTCTCCACAGGACTTGGAGCAGGACCAAGTGAATGCTGTTCTGACTGCAGTTGTCCAGGGAATGAACCAGACAGAGCTCAGCCCTGAAGTTCGTCTTGCTGCAGTTAAGGCCCTGTATAATGCTCTTGACTTTGCCGAGAGTAACTTTGCAAATGAAATGGAGAGGAATTATATAATGAAGATGGTTTGTGAGACTGCTGTGTCTAAAGAAGCGAAGATCAGACAGTCTGCATTTGAATGCCTTGTTGCAATAGCATCCACATATTATTCACACTTAGATCCTTATATGCAAACCATATTCAACTTGACAGCTAATGCAGTGAAAGGTGATGAGGAACCAGTTGCACTTCAAGCTGTTGAGTTCTGGAGCGCTATTTGTGATGAAGAGATTGCACTCCAAGATGAATATGAGGGATCTGAGGATGGCAACTTCACTGTACACTTTCGCTTTATTGAAAAGGCCCTCCCTTCACTTGTACCGATGCTCTTAGAAACTTTGTTGAAGCAAGAGGAAGATCAAGATCAAGATGATAATGTTTGGAACATTTCTATGAGTGGTGGGACGTGCCTCGGACTCATTTCTAGAACTGTTGGTGATGCAGTTGTCCCTCTTGTGATGCCATTTGTCGAGGCCAACATCACAAAGCCTGATTGGCATTGTCGCGAGGCAGCTACTTTTGCATTTGGTTCTATCCTTGAAGGCCCCTCTGTTGAAAAGCTTGCTCCACTGGTTCAGGCTGGTCTTCATTTCTTGCTTAACACAATGAATGATGCAAACAGCCAGGTAAAAGATACTACTGCTTGGACTCTTGGGAGGGTATTTGAGCTCTTGCATTCTCCAGCTGGTGCAAACCCAATCATAAATGATTCAAACCTTCCTCGTATCATGTCTGTGTTGCTTGAGAGTAGTAAAGATGCTCCAAATGTGGCTGAGAAAGTCTGTGGAGCTATTTATTTTCTTGCCCAAGGTTATGAAGATGCAGAGTCAATGTCTTCTGTGCTGACACCTTATCTACCTAATATCATTGCTGCTCTTCTTTCTGCTGCGGACCGTGCTGATACCAGCCATTTCAGGCTCCGTGCTTCTGCTTATGAAGCACTGAATGAGATTGTGAGAGTCAGCAACATACCTGAAACTTCAGGCATCATAGGACAATTGTTGCAGGAGATCATGAGAAGATTAAACCTTACATTTGATCTCCATATACTTTCTTCTGGTGATAAGGAGAAGCAAAGCGATCTGCAGGCTTTGCTATGTGGTGTTCTGCAGGTCGTCATCCAGAAACTGAGCAGCACAGATGCAAAGTCCATAATTTCTCAGACTGCTGATCAATTGATGATGCTCTTTCTGCGAGTCTTTTCCTGCCACAGTTCTACTGTTCATGAAGAAGCAATGCTTGCAATTGGTGCTCTTGCATATGCCACTGGTCCAGATTTTGTTAAATACATGCCTGACTTCTTCACATACCTGGATGCTGGCTTGCAGAATTATGAAGAGTACCAAGTGTGTTCCATCTCTGTTGGGGTCGTTGGTGATATTTGTCGAGCCTTGGAAGGTAAAATTTTGCCCTTCTGTGATCGCATTATGACAGTTCTTCTTAAGGACCTATCAAGCTCTATGCTCAATCGGTCTGTGAAGCCTCCAATTTTCTCATGCTTTGGAGACATTGCTCTTGCTATTGGTGAGAATTTTGAGAAATACCTGCCATATGCCATGCCAATGCTCCAAGGAGCTGCAGGACTCCTTGGTACTCTTGATCAGAGTGACGATGATATGGTTGATTATGGCAACCAGCTCAGACGCGGCATTTTTGAGGCATACTCTGGTATACTACAGGGCATCAAGGGCCCAAAAGCTCAGCTGATGATCCCATTTGCAACTCATCTACTACAGTTCACTGAAGCTGTCTTCAAAGATAGGAGCAGGTGCCTTTAATTTACATTGTAGTTTCTGTTCAAATTTTTTTTTACCTGTTTCTTACGGCTATAACTGTTCTGTTCTTGTTTGTGCCATTAGGGATGACAGTGTGACAAAGGCTGCAGTTGCTGTCCTTGGGGATCTTGCAGACACGCTTGGCCAGAGCTCAAAGGATCTGTTCAAGACCCACCTATTCCATGTTGAGGTCTTGAAGGAGTGCCAAGCCCAAGAGTTGGATGATGAAGTTCGGGAGACTGCACAATGGGCCCAGGGGATGATAAACCAGGTGGTGGTTTCTTAATGTGGGATGGTTTTGGTTTGTTGGTTATGGAATGTTTCTTTTGTGGCTCTGCCAACGAAAGGATACCTATATATATGTAGCGTCAGTATTAGGATCCTGGTAGGCAATTATGCGTTGTTGTTGGTCTGTCAACTCGGTGCACATCACATTGGACCGGGCAGTTTCTTGGTTTCTGTCCGTGGATGTCTTGAACAGCAAAACTTGGTTCAGTTGTCTTAGTATTTTTCAATGCTGGTGATGTGTTTGCTTCCTGTTTTTCATTTCTTGTTCATATTGATTCTCAGTGAAACGATATGTAAAGTTTCAAGTTTACCATTGGAATGCCGGGGGGCTCTGCCCCACAGTTGTTGCTCAAAAAAAGTTTACCATTGGAAGATGTGTTGCTAGGTTCAAGGCATTTTGGCTCTACTGTAACTGAAAAAACTGTTCATATGGTAACTACTGTCGGCTTAGTGTCTTGGTTTCTCCGCATTTTCATTGTTTATGCTACCAATTTTTACATATAGAACCTAAGCTTTTTGTTCCTTCAGATTTTGGCATTTCTGATGCTCAACAAGAGCACTCCTTGGCTATTGACCATCTTGCTCGCAGATTAGCAGCTTTGCGGATTGAACTATGCCCGATCCATATGAGTGAAGAATGTTTATGGAAAATTTACTTTGTCCTCCTACATCCTAGACTGAAGTGTGATGCTGAGCTTCTATCTACACCACAGATAAAATTCTCCTTACTGTTGATACTATATTATCTCCATGTTTAACATTGTTCGGGAAATTGGAATAGATATGTAGTAAAACTATATGTGGTTATGTGTGCATCTGAGGACTATAAAGATAATTAATAATTGATGATTGACTGGTCTCTTATAACATATTAGGTGGGAACATACTGGTGTTTAATGTTAAGGTTAGCAATGATATTCTTGTACCAAATATCTAGTTAGTTCTGATTTGAGATTCGTTAGGTGAGAATATTTCTCAAGACGTCTCTTTTATGGTTTACATTAATCATTCTTTATGGATTTATTTATTTCTCAAGACATCTCTTCTAAGGTTGCTGTATGGGAAAAGAAAAGAATACCTTATTTCATTCGAAGTAATTATGGTTGTATGAGCAGAGACAAACTTACAATGGGTAGCATATTCTTATGATTCCCTTATCTCTTAGACAACATAGTTTAGGCATATAATTTGTTTTTACTTTCAAGAGATCTTGATTCTTGATTTAGTTCGACGTATGTGTAGAACATTTCTAGTCTCATACTCAACTACTAGACATAAGAGTTGTTGGTTCACACCAGTGCACCATACAATTAAACATGCTATTTAGTGGTCTGATGAGGGAAGCTGAAGTAAACTTCATCTAGCTTCTCTTGAAGCTAGCAACTGCAAATTATGTCGTCTCTTCCATAGTACCTAACATATTTTGATCATAAGTACGGATTGTGGTCAAATCTAGAAATTTCATGGCAAATGACCAGCTTGTCCCACATAAGTGTCCATACTCCATCCATAAAGGAAAAAAGACATAGTTTATGTACTTGGACATAAATTGTAATGGGAGACAGAAAACAGCGTGGCAAAGTATGAAAATCATTACTTCTGCATGTGTAATGGAGGAAAGAATTAAATTAAGTGTGGTGAAGTGCCCAAGTAGGTAACGTAGGTTGAGTAATATTGAAAATTTGAATTGTTTATACACATGCAAAGATTTAATGACTGAGTACGAAATTATTTCACTGTTTAGTCCATCTTTACTTAATTATTTGCACTATTCTTCATAAGTTAATACCAAATTTAAATGAAAAATTGAACAAACAATTAAATAATAATTAAAAAAAGCTTCTGCTGCTGCAAATTGGGCCTTACTCCCTTAACTGATTCTGATCATCTGATCAGAGTGCGACCGATGTTTGTACCCTGTTCCTCTGCATGAATGTGTGGTGTGGCGTCACTGTCTTTGCATGGCCAGCTCGCCAAGTCTCCGCATCGGTGCCAAAGCCCTAGGCATCATCCCACTAGAACTCGAATTGACGAATTGTCTGGGACTGGGATACTTCAGAAGGACAGCCAGACTGGAACAGAATACGTACGGGCGGCTGTCTGGACGATAGAGGCAGATCACACACCGATGGCCCATACCATGCGCAAGGCCCAACTCCACAACATAGGAAAACCATTTGTCCCTTCCTCCTCCAGTCCTGTCTACTGGGCCGACTGCTTTCAAAGCTTGCTTCGATGTCCATGGCCGATCAGCAGATTGGGTGCACGTCTGGCAATTCAGGGGGAGATCCTCTAGGAAGTCAAGGAATGGCATCCACCATACCAGATCCTTCACCCTTGCAGGTTTGTGCCTACATGTTGCAGCAATATATGAGATTGCTTCTTCTATCTTTTGCAGTGAGTAGTAGATAAGCTTCCTCCAAACTTTATGTAATATATGCATTTTTTTGCTAGCATGTTTTTAGACCTCCCTAGCTAGTTTGGAAGCATACTTTAGGTATATATATGTGGCTATATTTCTCTAACCTGTAGTTTCCATGCACGTTTAGATTTGTTTGGTGCAGCAATTGTGATATTCCTGATTGATGTACTAAAAAACTCGACCCTGGTGGGAGACCCTCACCACGGTGTTGCGCTTAGGTGAAGTTTATTGACCGTGGGACCGGGAAAACCCCTTTGAGCCTGGCAGCCCAACACGTGCTACTTAGGCCCATGACACAGCTGCGTGTCTCACTGTAAGGAGTAAGGTGAGTGGACAACATGTAGCACCGAAAACTGCCGATGAGGGGGGTAAACTCATTTTCATTGGTGAAAAGTTGAAACTCTAAAGTTGACCTTCAAGTGCAGCTTCAAGCAAGGGGCATACTGTAATAGCTAGCATTTAAGGCCAGTTACTTGATATGAACTTTCAGAAGATGCCAAACGGAGTATTTTGTGCAACTATGCTAGGCTTTTTCAGTGACGTCATAAATTGGGCAAAATAAGTGTAGAAAATTCTGCTTATCTGATTATTATATCAGAGAATTTAGTAGTAGAGGCCTATGACTTATGTCCATCCAAGCATGCTGAGCAGTAATAGTCCAAGAACCTCCTTTTTTATGAGACATGGTTAAACAAAATTCCAATTAAACACTTGCAAGATCCTGCATAAAGAGAACTAGAAATATACGTTCTTTATCTTCAATGACTTTCCCTTGCCTGTTTTCCATGTGAACCTTCTCTGGTTGAGAACAAAGCTAAAATCATAATTTGGCTGCTTGTGATGGATTAACTTGAAGTAAGTCGATTGTATCTTCCCAGTGCTCCCCTGTACCCTAGTGTCGAGTGTCGGTGACCTGAAATCAAATAAACTTAGTTTGACATAAGTTATCTTGCTAGGTATTTAAATTTCAAACTACAACTGAATCAATAGAGGAACGAGTGAGGAGAAGTTAAAAAGTAATTAAAATTGGAACCCATCCAGGATCAAAACTGCTTGCTTTAGTGATTAATATCCTGCACATTTGTATTTCTTTCTATAAATTAGATTTGCAATGTGGCAGAACACCCAAGTTTACTTTCTTGAACTTTTGGAGTTCATTTACGTCATGGGTGCACCAAAAGGAGGGATGCACAATAAGAATATCAGTTGCCGTGGTTGTTCAGATGGGAACGGAATACGTCCAGACGATAAACAGGCAGAGCACACAGCGATGGCCCATACCATAAGCAAGGCCCAAAGCCATGACCTAGAAAAACAGTTTGTTACTTCCTCCTGTCTATTGGGCAGACTGTGTTCAAAGCTTGCTTCGATGTCCATGGCCGATCAGCGGACGGGGTGCATGTCTGGCAGTTCAGGGGGAGATCCACTAGGAAGTCAAGGTATGGTGTCTGCCATACCTAGCCATATTGATCCTTTGCCCCTGCTTGTCTGTGCCTACATGATACAGCAACATATGAGATTGCTTCCTTTTTTGCAGTGAGTAGTAGATAAGCTTCCTTTAAACTATATGCAATATTCATTTTTGTGCATACTTCTAAGGAGCTACCAAGCTGGTCATGTCAAATTGGTTGTTTTTATTTGTCTAGAAATATAATCATATCAGCATGTTTCAGATCTCCCAAACTAGACCTGGAAGCTCTAGGTAATTTGTAGGCATACTTTAGGTTTATGTGGCTAGATTTCTCTAACTCTAGTTTGCATGCACTGTTTAGATTCCGCACCGAGAAAAAACCCCTTAAGACCGGCAGCCCAATACTTGTAAGCTGCATTGGACACGTGTTGCACGGGAAACTGCAGACGAGAGGATTAACTCATTGGTGAAAAAGTTGAATCTCTAAATTTGACCTTCAAATGCAGATTCAAGCAAGGGGCATATTGTAATAGCTAGCAGTTCAGGCCAGTTACTCAATATGAACTCTCAGAAGATGCCAAACAGAGTATTTTGTGCAATTATGGTAGGCTTTTTCAGTGACATCACAAATTGGGCAAACTAAGTGTAGAAAATTCTACCTTCTGATTATTATATCGAAGACAATTCAGTAGTAGATGCCCATGGCCTTTGTCCATCCATGCGTTGTGCAGTAATGGACCAAGACGACGACGACGACAACAACATATCTTTTGTCCCAAGCAAGTTGGGGTAGATTAGAGATAAAACCTAAAAGAGACCAGGAAACAAAGGACACATAGAGGGTACAAGAAAAAAGGATTACGGTTCAGGCACGTTAATTGCTAGTCTCCAAGCGCTCCTATCTATAGCTAAATCCTTAGGAATATTCCACTCCTTAAGGTCTCTCTTAACCGACTCATTCCAAGTCAGTTTAGGTCGACCTCTACCGTTCTTTATATTATCGACCCGCTTTACAACCCCACTACGCACCGGCGTCTCAGGTGGCCTTCGTTGGACATGACCAAACCATCTCAATCGGTGTTGAATCAATTTCTCCTCAATTGGTGTCACCCCAACCCTATCCCGAATATCGTCGTTCCGGACTCTATCCCTCCTTGTGTGCCCACAACACCATCGCAACATACGCATCTCTGCTACACTCAATTGCTGGATATGTCGCCTTTTTGTAGGCCAACATTCAGCACCGTATAGCATCGCCGGACGAATCGCTGTCCTATAAAACTTACCTTTTAACTTCTGAGGCACCCTTTTGTCACAGAGGACGCCTGAAGCTTGACGCCATTTCAACCAACCGGCTGAGATTCTATGCCTAACATCTTCATCGATGTCGCCATCCTTTTGTAGCATCGATCCTAAATACTGAAAAGTATCCTTCTTGGCCACCACTTGCCCATCGAGACTAATGTCTCCCTCCTCATTCCTAGTCGCGCTGAAGTCGCACCTCATGTCCTCGTTCTTTGTCCTACTAAGTCTAAACCCTTTCGACTCTAACGTGTGCCTCCATAGTTCTAACTTCCTATTAATCCCTGCCCTTGTCTCGTCAACTAGCACCACATTATCAGCAAAGAGCATATACCAAGGAATATCACCTTGTATGTCCCTTGTGACCTCATCCATTACCAAAGCAAATAAATAAGGGCTCAATGCTGACCCTTGATGTAGCCCTATTTTAATTGGAAAGTCACTCGTGTCGCCATCACATGTTCGGACACATGTCACCACATCCCTGTACATATCCTTGATGAGGGTGATGTACTTAGTTGAGACTTTGTGCTTTTTCAAGGCCTACCACATGACATTTCTCGGTACTTTGTCATATGCCTTCTCGAGGTCAATAAAGTAATGGACCAAGAATTTCCTTTTTTTGAGACATGGTTAAACAAAATTCCAATTAAGCACTTGCAAGATCCTGCATAAAGAGGATTGGAAGTATACAATCTTTGTCTTCAACTGAAAGTTTCCCCTATCCTGTTCTCCATGTGCAACCTTTTTTTTTTTTGGAGCGAAACAACATTCTCTTGAAGTAATGTGATTTTTTTTGGAGCGAAACAACATTCTCTTGAAGTAATGCGAAACAACCTATTTTTGAGAACAAAGCGAATATTGTAATGTGATTTATCTTGAAGTAACTGATTGCATGTTCCCAATGCTCCCCTGCACTCTGGTGCCGAAGGCTTGAAATCAATTAAAGTTAGCTTGTAGTATCAGAAAAAAAAAGTTACTTTGTCTTGAGTTGTCTTGCTTTAGTGATTAATATTCTGCACATTTTTTGTTCTTTCTATAAATTAGATTTGCACTGCGGAAGAACACCTTCCCCAAAGTTGACTTTCTTGAACTTTTGGAGTTCATTTATGTCATGGGTGCACCAAAAGGAGGGATGCACAATATAATATCAGTTGCCGTGGTTGGTGGCTTGGTGCAATCATCATAACTAAAGACATGATTATTTGCCATTTCTGCTGGTATCAAACAGTTTATTCCATGAATAATGATACCTGCCTGAGCCAGTAATCGAAGTCCTGTTCTTATTCTTGCATATTGTGGAAGGGAGCAATGCTTATGCAACGTTTGCAATACCAGTCAAAACTTGAAACTGAGCAGCTAGTTCATCACAAGGATGATCATGGAGTCCTGTTAGGAGAGGACACCTTGAAAGATGGTACAGAAGCAGGTACAGAAGCATTCCCATTCATGCGACGGGAAGCAGCTTCTGTTATGCCCTAACAGAAATTGAGATTGAGAAGCATCCTATCCAAGTAACTGAAGTTGCAGCTGTGGACAAATCGGTCATCAAAGAGGGAGCTGCCCAGGATCATACTGAGACCTCAAATGTTTTGCAAGAGGCCTTTGATGATGACAGAGGATTGGTTCGACGAGGTGGCTGATCTTGCTGGCCACCCAACTATCCACATAGGTGACGAGGAAGACGTGTCTTTTAGTGACTTGGAAGAGGATGACATGAAATGATTTAATTGCAGCTGGCAAAGTGAGCTATCAAGCGGCCAGGGTGAAGGCACTGTGATCTTATCAAGGATGTAATATTCCTGCGTCGATGATGCCAAGGATGTCAAGTCCCCAAGGGTGATCATGCAATGCAGCTGTTCAACTTTACACGTCGGACGGCCGCCTTGTTGCCCATGCTGAATAGCTCCTCGTCGACGGGGGTCAGTGCCGGGTCGGACTCGTAGTCCCGGTCGTTGTGCATGAGCTGGTGCAGCCGCCGCTCCGTGTGGACGCGGCCCTGCAGGGCTCCGACACGCGCACCCAATGTCGCTCCCCGGTCACGTTCTCGCGCGCGTCCACCACGGCGCTCACCAGCCGTCGCTCGACGCGCGCCCACCGGCTGTCCGCGGTGGCGGCCGCCGTGGTCAAGTACAGCACCCCCGCCGCGCGCGCGGCCGTTGTGCGTCCACGCCTGCCCGGACGCGACGTGGCACACCTGTGAAACACAAGCACAGACGTGATGGACGACAGGAGCCCCGCGGTCTTGCACCGTGAACTCGAGCGCCGCGCGGTCCGACAACATCTCCCCGGCGGGGCTCCGCGCAGCAGCCCCGAGAAGGAGGCGGCGGCGGCGGCGGACGACAGCATCTCCCCTCCTCGTCTCCTGGCCTATTATCGCGCGGCGACGGCCGTCAGCCGAGCTAACGCACCGCTCCGGCGTCCACGACAGGTCGAGCGTCGGCCCCGCCGGCGCATCGTCCTCAGACTTGGTCTTGGTCGCAGGATCGTCTCCCTCCTGCCCGACGACGGCACAGACGTACCTGCACGACATCGCGCCGGCGTACTTGGCGCCCGCCGCCCACCCGCTCCAGATCATCCCACACCCCTGAAAGACCACCTCGCCGTACGTCCTTGCATTTCTTCCAAGTCGCCGCCGCCTTCTGCTTCTTCCTCCTCCCCCCTGCTTCTTTCTGCTTGTGCTGTGGGCGATTAACTCCATCACCAGCGGCGCCCTTCGACACTCTTCCTGCACGCCACGTAGGCGCCCAAGAACGGGTCATGGGGCGGCGCCCTCCTCTTACCCTGCCAAGTGGGCCGCCCACAGCATGCGCGGCGGGCCCCACGCGCACCGATGGGTGGGCCCTGCACGGGGTAGCGGCGCCTGGGCTGGATCGGCCCGGCCTCGCAGCGAAAGGGGCACCTCTCCAGGGCCGGCACTGTTTACTGCTACGTACTATATGGTTTCAACCGCCAACGCCAAAGTAACCGCAGCGAGGAATTTGTACCCCATCCACGGATCCAAGAGCTGGGCCAAGCGCGGGCAGGACGAGGAGGCCAACGCCACCATGCACGGCACGGTTCCTGTCATTATCGCACGAGCAGCGCAAGATTTCGCAGGCCGTGCCGCCGTGCCGTGGGAGTGATCAAGGCGGCGTGCGTGCTCTGCTCTTTATATTTGGCGGCCACCGGCCAGCCAGAGCCAGCCGGACGGACGCTCGGACGGACTCCGGCGGCAGCGCACGAAAAAAAGCCTGGCGCTGGCTGCATGCCCGGGAACGCCGCCGTTTTCCAAGCTTGGCGTGGGGCAACAGCCGAGAAACCAACCAATTCTGCTCCGCCTGCCACCCACGATTCCAAGAACAGCAACCGCAGCCTTACAGCAGATCGCCCGCCCGCCCGCCTCCAGCTTGTGCTTCCCTCCTCCCTCCCTCGGTCCCTCCATCTCCTAACCTCCCAAACACAGCGGAAATCTAGCCAGCCACCGCCCACCGCCTCCCTCCCTCCCGTCCTCTCGCTGCCAAGAAAGAGAAGGCGCCACGTTGACATTGCGGATGCCGTAGCGGGCGGAAGCGCGCGTGCCAGCAGCCATGCGCTCGTGATGGCCGCCCGGCCGTTCCAGAAGATCGGCCACGGCCTCGAAAGGTTCTCGTTCAGGCGCCGGAGGTCGGCGTCGTCGCCGCTGTCGCTGGCCTCGGACGCCTCCTCGATGGAGGCGGAGGGACCGGCGCCGGCGCCGGGGCAGTCTTGCACCAGGCGGGCGCTGTCGAGGAGCTGCGGGTCCAAGGGGAGCCGGCTGTCCGTGGGCCTTCCGCCGCCGCTGCCCGGCGGCCCATCGGATAAGGCGGCGGCCGGGAGCTCGTCGTCCTCGCTCGCGGTGCCGCCCAAGCCCGTCCGGCATGAGGGCCCGCCCTCAGGTGACGGTTGTTTGTTCTTGGACCATCAACCAATGCTCGTTATCGGTATGCTGCTGCAAATTGCGAATCATGCTGAAGAAATGATCCATTCGCGTTGGTGGGTTGCAGATGCGGAGATCGTGAGGGAGAAGTTCTCCAAGCTGCTGCTGGGAGAGGACATGTCCGGCACCGGCAAAGGCGTGACCTCTGCTCTTGCCCTGTCCAACGCCATCACTAATCTTGCAGGTAATCTCCCTTTCCTTCTTTTTCCCACCCAAGAATCCTTTCTTTCTTTAGGTTTTCTTTCTAAAGATCGCTTTTATCTCCACAATTTGAGTTTTTGTCCAATTTTTGGTGGAAAGGAAACCCTGATCAACTGATGCCATATTTTCAGCTTCTGTGTTTGGTGAGCAGCGCCGTCTGCAGCCCATGGCCGCCGACCAGAAATCAAGGTGGAAGAAGGAGATCGACTGGCTTTTGTCCGTCTCCGATCACATTGTTGAATTTGTTCCTTCGCAGCAGGTCGCGGAGAATGGGACCTGCATGGAGGTAAGAAATTCTCCCTATTTCATTATTTGCGGTTGCTGAGCAAGTAGCATCCAAGTATTCAGCTTCATTGTCCAATTCGGTTATACAGCATTAAATAACAGTGCGTTAACCGCCTTAAATTGACGTGTTTCCATGTCAAACAGATAATGATAACCCAACAGCGTCAAGATCTACAGATGAACATCCCTGCATTGCGCAAGCTCGATGCAATGCTCCTTGTAAGCACGGGCATGCTCTTATCTTGATCATTTACTGAACAGTTTTGACTTCATAGGGATATCTGAAGTTCTAACTTGTGGCATTGCGTATGTCTCGTGTGGATAGGAATATCTTGACAGTTTCGAGGGTAAGCAGGAGTTCTGGTATGTGTCCAAAGATTCAGATGAATCGGGGAAGGGAAACATGCCGAGGCAGGACGACAAATGGTGGCTCCCAATTGTCAGGGTCCCTCCTAATGGTCTGTCAGATGAATGTAGGAAATGGCTTCAAAATCAGAAGGACCTTGTTGCACAGGTGCTGAAGGCAGCAATGGCCATCAACGCTAACATTCTTATGGAAATGGAGGTTCCTGAATCGTACATGGAGTCCCTACCAAAGGTGATCTATAAGACCAGATTGCTAACGTCTTGCTGTATTCTGCTTACAGCCATCTAAGATTATAGTGAATATACTAACTCTGCAATTTTTGTTGTTATGTGTTTGCTAGAATGGGAAGTCCACCCTTGGAGATTCAATGTACAAACTTATAACCGACGAATATTTTGACCCTGAAGAACTTCTAAGCTCCGTAGACTTGTCTGATGAACACAACATTGTTGATCTGAAGAACCGAGTGGAAGCCTCAGTAGTCATCTGGCAGAAGAAAATGACACAAAAGGACAGCAAATTGGCATGGGGGCATAATGTCAGTCACGAGAAGAGGGGAATGTTTGAAGGGAGGGCAGAAAATGTTCTTCTCCTTATCAAGCACAGATTTCCCGGCATTGCCCAGTCAGCTCTAGACATAAGCAAAATCCAATGCAACAAGGTACAAAAAGCATTCACAGTTACCATTGCCTTTTCAGATACGCCACAGTGCTTTTTTTACTAGCATAACTTGCATACCTCACTTCTACCTTTTTTTTTTCTTCATCAGGATGTTGGCCTTGCCATTTTGGAGAGTTACTCCAGGACTCTGGAGAGCTTAGCTTTCACAGTCATGTCTCGAATCGAAGATGTTCTCAGCGCGGACTTGGCCACTCCAGAATCAATGAGAAGAACCAGTCTAACTTCAGACGACACCGACAAGGTTGTTTCGGATGCTAAGGCCGAGGTAGAGAAGATGAGGAGAATGGAACCAGTATCGCCGATGCTATATGACTACGTGGGCCCACGGGACCAAGATCTCAGCACATATATGAAGGAGGGTGCTAACGGTCCAAAGCTGACAAAGATGTCATCAGTTGCAAACAAGAGGTTTTCATACCTTGAGAATTTGGGTGGAACAAGAAGCCCAATAGCTAGACACTAGCTGTTATAGGGGGTGTGAGGATAGATGGATCATGCCGCCACAGAGCCTTCAGAAGAAAATTTGTACATAGCACAGATGTCCAAAGGATTATGCATGACATTTGGGATTGAGGGTGCCAATGTGATGTATTGGCATGTTTACATGAACTAATCATAGATTTAACTCATGAACTGGTGCTCACCGCTCAATGATGGGCCTGTAGGATCTGTACTTGTATTTTGGTTTCAAAAAGATAAGGAGGGGAAAATATTGTGTTTTTCTAGTGGCGCCTTGTTCAATTGAGTTCTTCTTTTCTTTTTTGATTGACATTGCCAGGCGGCAAACCCCTTATGACTTCCTATATTGTTAGAAATTCTAGTCCTTTACAAAACAACACTAACATATCATTTCTCAGAAGAAGACACGGAACACTGTCAATGTCGGTGATGATGTAGATGTGTGAAGTATTAATACTACTATACAAAACCACAGAGAACGTTTGACTAACGATAATGTAACATATCATCGACTAAAGTTCTTAAAGCACAAACATTATCACCGAAACCAAGCCCTGGCTTTCATATTCATTTTATTTGATACTTCCATCTTCATTATTCATGACGACCTCTTCCAGTGTTACCCTGCAGAAAATCTCTCCTTGAGCGATGAGGTCCTTCCACAAAATTGCATGGAAGAGCAATAGCTTGAGCTTTCATGGCATGAAACTATGAAACAAATATATGCCAGAAGCGATGGCGCCAATTAGTTCGAACGGTAAACCTGATGTCTTTCCGTTACGTCAGAGGAGCAGCAGATCTGACAAAAGAGTTTTTTTTTTCATGTAGCAGAATAAATAATGCAATCATCAACAAGTGAAACACAGTTCAAAATATTCTTGACGTCGACCAGCTGTTGCTTTCTTTGTGTATATATAAGACCCTAGAGACGTCAGATTGATAGTGGCACACATGTTGCTGTCATGCTGACATACGCGAATAAAAAGCACAAAGATTGCCAATCAGCAGGCTGCAAAATTCAAACACAACCTACATCATCAGGAAGACCAAAACACAGCTCCTGTAATGTACCAACGATATTTCATTTCACTGCTCCTGGCGACGATTGGAGTGTTTACAAAGAGGATCTTGGAGTTCAAACAGAGTACAAGCTCATCATCACATATCTAGAACACAAACTGGTAATATAATCCTCATGTACGATAAAGGCTACTCTTCGCCTACAGATCACTCTAATGACAGCTCGAATTCAACGCACACTAGGCTACATGAACTATGAAATTACCCTGGATACTAGTGACTTATTAATGCAGTTGTCTTGCCAATGCACTACGCCGCGAGAAAATACCATTGGCATCCCTCAAACTCCTTGTCCTTCTGTACTCGATTTCTGCATCTGAGCAAGAATGCCCAGGAAGAGATTTCTTCCTTACTTCTATGGGTTTTAGAGATATTTCATCTGTTGTCTTTCTGAAAGGATGGCCATCTTTCGCAACACCCTCATCCTCAGACTGATGACCTCCTTTTGTTCCTGCCATTTGAGAACAGAAACACAATAAGCATTTGTGGAAACAGAAACACAACAACAGTAGGGGCGTAACAAAACTTATTCCTATTAAAATCTGGGTGTACAAATCAGCTTACAATATGTACTTCAAGTCAGCAGATTATTATTTCGCACAGAAGCAAAAAAAAAAAATCAAATGTTACCTTTGAACACGTCCAAGCGCAGAACTTTATTTGGAGAATCAATGAAGAGCTGGTTTGCTGATTTCTTTGGACTTGTGCCATCTTTAACATAGGTACATGATTTATTCACCTTCTGAACCTCATTAGGCAGATCACTAAATGGGCTGATCTCAGTAGCAGGAGCATTGTTTCCAAATGGTGATATACTGAATGACTCATCAACCACATCTGGTATCCCCACATAAGATTGAGATTGGACAATTTCATCAGCACTAAACCCAAATGAAGCCCTGTATGCTTCAATTTCATCAGCATCTTGCTTCTCCCTGGATACACTAACCCTCCCGCCATTATGTGGAAACGTCTGCTGAGCCTGGTCCAGGTAGAATTGAGCAGATGCCGCTGGCCGAAAGAAATTGCTATCTAGCATATAGTTTCTCGGGGTAGATGAATCCAGCCCAAAAATATTGGTCGGCGAGGTCCTGGCATACGGTGTGTCACAAGCAGATCTAGAGGTCTTCCACTGTGCAGTAGTTTCTTGCTCAGGAATGGGCGAAGCCCTGAAGTATGGTGTGTCGCAGGCGGACCTAAAGGTCTTCCAATGGGCAGGAGGAACCTCTTGCTCAGGTATAGGTGAGGATAGACCAGTCCTCGGAGTTACTGAAGCCGGTGAGATGAGGCTGCTACAAGGGCTTTCAGGGTAAAGTGGGTAAGATGCCTGGAGTCCTGAACCACCAGAATAGGTTGTTGATAAGAAATGCATGTTATGCTCCTTGCTGGCAGTTTTGATATCCATAGAAGAAGAAAGAAATCTAGCATATGGAACATCTGGAGAAGATGGTGTAGTTGCATGAGCTAGTTCAGGTGGTGGGGTCAACGGTGCTGTGGATGGCTCAGTTGTGTAAGTTGAGAAGACAGGTGGCGAGACAAGTTGAGGTTCATTAGCATATGGCCCAACAGCGAACATATTAGATGTTGGACCACCAGGAGAGTTTGCAGATACAGACAGAAAACAATTCGGTGATTGAGCAGTCGAAGGAAGCGCAGAGTTTGAGAAGGATGCTGGTGATGATGGTGGAGCCAAAAGAGATAAATTCATAGGCATATTTTGGTTTGAATTGGCACCAGATTGACCATTTCCACGAGCATTAGATCCATTCCCATCTGAAGTGCGTGCTGCAGGAACAATTCTTTTCCCACCCTTCTGCGATCCGAAACATGATAAGCCTGAAAAGCAGCCAGCCCATCTACTTTGCTGTTTAGAGTAGAAGAAGCACATGTTAGTCCAATCAAATAACTTAGTTGTCACAGCAGAAATAAAAAGAAATTTTAAAGAACCACAAATCTATACTTTGTTATAAAAGACATTTCAAATAGTATGCTTTACAACATAGCAAAATCAAATTACAACTGAACAAATTATCTGATAGAAGCAACCAAGCATATATATAGTAATGAACTCAAATTATTGATGGTAAAGATGCCAGTTTCAAGCCGTAACCACTGCAGAGCAGTACAATTCGTACTGAGTAAGCAAAAGCTGCGCCAAATTGCCAACCTAGGTCGTCAAGGCCTGCTAAAAATTCCAGTACTGATCCTGTCGTCCACATATCTAATAAAGCATGCAAGGCAAAAGCTGCAGCTAAAGCGCAAGTCCGATTGCATCCGCCCATGGAACAACAAGTGGTGTAGTGTATGTACCCTGTCCTGCTGTAGTAGTTGGGAGTGGAATCTGGCGTCATCCGAGCCTGCTGCCGTCGCGGCAGCACTGATGGCAGCTGCACCATTCCCCGCCCTGGTGCCACTGCCGCTCGCAACCGAAGACATCTCTGACTGTATACACACACGATTGCTCGGGATCAGAGGCGGACCCAGTAAATGGCGTGGGTGTACACAAATACAGCCGGTAAATTTTGCAAAGAATCGAAATTAGTAGGCGTAATGCTGTATGCACCTGTAATTAGATCAGATCCAGCTGCAAATAGCCAAATAGCTTACGTTAGGGTTTGTGTGCTCGATTTCTCGCGTCTGGAAGGGAAGATAAGAAGAAGTGCGCATACCTGGTAGGTGCTCGTCGCCGACGATGG
Source organism: Bothriochloa decipiens (assembly GCA_023333625.1). Lineage (NCBI taxonomy): Eukaryota > Viridiplantae > Streptophyta > Magnoliopsida > Poales > Poaceae > Bothriochloa > Bothriochloa decipiens. The sequence goes on from CM041641.1 coordinate 4,325,501, forward strand.
TCCCGACGAAGGCCTGGGCACCTGCCGAAGGACGGCGCCGGCGGTCGCCCAGTCGTCTCCACGAGAGAGATAAAGAGAGCGAGAGTGAGAGCGCACGAGGGGCTGAGCCGGAGAAGAAAGAAAAAGGCAGGTGGTGAGCACAGTTGTGTTTTTTCTTCAATTTAGCCCTTCTGAAAAATATTGTTTACACAAAGATCCATGACGTGAGGTGTAGTAAAAAATAAAAAGATCCATGACGTCGCTTATTACAGGTTTGCCACAAAACGAGGTGAAATAAGCTGGAACCGTGTTCTCGTCCTAATTCCAGTTTATTTCAGCATATTTTCTTGGACACTATTGAATTAGCTGAAATGTTACTTCAGCATATTAAGAGACTAATGTATCCTCTTAAACTTCCTTATATATGAGACCTATATGTAAGTGATTCATTTTAGTTCAATATTTCCTCATGGCTTTCGGGTGGCTCTTCCTCCACCCCCTTTGTTCCCATGGCTGGCAAAGGGGCACGGCGCTCGCGATCCGGCTCAGTGGCGGCATGGTTCAGCCACTCGCTCACATGTCTAGCGCAATGATGCCGCTCCAGCCAACGCGCTCCTAGTGTTTCACCTATGCCAAAAAAAAGGTGTATAGCCCATAGTCATGTCGGTGTACTAAACTGCTACCTAAGAAAAACGTGGTATGACTAAAACATGTGGCGATGTTGGGCGCTAATCAAACAAGCCATAGTGTTTTACTTTTAGCTTGAGTCGGGTGTTTTTCTCTTCTTCACATCATCAAATTTTTTACATGCCTTTGCATCTGACTACCGTGTCGACAAAGTTGACATGTAGCAATTAACTCAATAATAATGTGTAGAATGTCCTTGTCCTAATTAGTTCTCCATCCGTCCTATAATTTTTAATGTTTTAGTATTCAAAATGTATAAAAAAAACTTGATGTGTTAGCTCTTGGAACTAAGTTAGGTTCATACCAGCTTGAAATTGTGGTATGCATATCTTCAAGGATTTCTCAGCAAATATTCCTTAATTAGTATGGATCACCTTTAACAAATATTGGTGCTTGAATAATTTCGATTGTGCACTAATTTAGCCTAAAAATCCAAAAAGAACAAGTTTTTTTTGTTGACAAAGGGAATAAGATGCACTTATTTTGTTGTCATTGATCATTCAATTCAAGACTTTCCAATTGGGGAGCGTGCACTTTGAAATATGCTTATGAGTAAAGGATATATGTATAGAACGTCAGATGATGATACATAAGAGCTTAATGGTCCTCACACCAATCAACGAGAATGAAAACGGTGGAATGGCCAGTCATGTATAATGATGTAGGTCACAGCAAGCAAGTATAGACAACCTCCACACTCGTCATTGATGAATCAACGTATAATTATGCAAGACAAAAGTGTACTGGCTCTTATCTGCTAGGCTGTTGGTGCTCATCTCAAGATGGCTAATATGTCTTAGCATTTTTTTGAAAGGAAATCTTAGCATTTTGTTGAGAGTGCTTTTTATGCTGTTCTTTCTGGCAAACAGCCATTAAAAAAAAAGAACCGTTTATATTGAAAAAACAGCTAAAAAGGCCCAGTAGAACGCTCCTTTTAGCGTTTGCGCCCCCCCCCCCCCCCCCCCCCTAAAGACCCATATGTAGGGGCCGGGCACATGCTTCTTATGGGTAGCTCAAATTTGTAATTCAAATGTCGTCGTCAAAATAGTAACTCACATGTGTAATAACTCCCCTAGCGACTTCGTAATCTGCTAAAATTGAAATGGGTAGCTTGCAACAATAAGTAGTTCTGAAATAATCAATAGTTGTGCATACTTGCATTGGTTCGATCTTTATGAAGAAAATATATACATGTAGTCTCGGTGAAACCGTGAAATAACTTGAACAGTCCGTTCCCATGTATATGTATGTAAAGGGACTTCTTAAAATTTTAAGTTTTTTCACTCTCTCTCCATCATATCAACATCATATCAATCTTTGCACGCATGCATGAAGCATTAAATATACGTAAAAAAATAACTAATTATACATATTAGTTATAAATCAGAGACTAATTTTTTAAGCCTAGTTAATCTATAATTACATAATAATTAACAAATACAAAATAAAAGTGCTACAGTTGTAAATTTTTCAGACTCCTGCCATCTAGACAAGGCCCCAACTGCTCGCGCTTGCTAGTATGCAAACACAGCTTGCCATCTTCTCGGGGGGAAAAGCAAATCGACCCCCGCTTGTGTGGGTTAAGCCCTGTTTTACAGAGGTTAGGCCAGCTCGAGGGCATCTCGTGCTGTGTAAAGACTTGGGCGACATTTAGGTGGGTCTCCCTTCTTGCAGATAAAAGAAGTTGATGTTCTCATCTTTCTCGTACCTTCTTCGTTTCAGCTCCAATTTCATTAAACTTACCGTTTTTTATAACCACTACTCATAATTTTGCCTAGTACAAAGGAATACGCTCGTGAATACCCGTGCTATAATTTAGAATAGAGAGAATACGTTCTAGATGACCCAAGTAGTCGAAACTCTAGATAGGACTTCAAAACAAAATAAAAAAACACAATCATCATCATCATCGTTCATGATCGAAGTCCCGTGGCTGTGTGGCAAGATGGGCCAAAGCTACGTAGTACGTATAGTACGTTGCAAATGAGAGTGGTGTGGTCAAAAAGGGCAGCAGCTCTTTGCGCCTGCTTTCGCGTGCGACGCCGGCGGGGGCCTCCACGTGACAGCTTGTTGGTAGTAGCGCCTCTTTTGGTTTCGTCCGTCGACAGTGACGCGGTGCTCGTTCGTAGCTCCCCACCACCGCCACCAGCGACCTTTCTTCTCCACAGACCACAGCAGCCCACGCACAGGCATTCATGCATGACATCGCGAGATTCACATGATGACATGAACATGATGACACGGATGGCTGTGGATACACGCACGAAGCTCATGCGCTGAATGCTCATTGTTCGGTCACTTGCCTCTTGCTTGCTTCCTGCTCTCATTTGCCGATCGAGAAAATCAGCAAAATTCAGAGTTGAGGTTGTATAAACTGACCTGGGTTTGACTTTCGTGGGAACAAATCTAAATAGGTCTGTATTATTTAAAAAAATAAAAAATAGGTTGAGGTTTTTTTTGCTGACTTCGGTAAAAAAAGTTGTATAAACTGCACAAATCTGCAGACGATGAACCCAACCTATCTGCAAAAATTATCTGGAAGAATCCCCGGCCTCCAAGAGTATAATTCTTCATCTCGTTATTAGTGCAACTGTGGATTCAGTGCTGAGT